>CM055124.1:49726712-50926712 GCA_029206835.1 Rana muscosa | reverse complement strand
TACTCCTGTAACAGCTGTGGGCGAATATAAAGTCGAAACCTATCAGACTCCCACCTCCCAATCCTCCTGACTGCGTCCACCTGCAGTCCTGCCCTAGCCGCCTCTGTAGCTGCCCCAATGCGGAAGGAGTGAGAGGCATAACCCGTCGGGTCATACCCCGCTGCCACCAAACATTTTTTGAACACCGCTATGAATTGAAACCTTGACAACGCTGCCCCATCCCGATGCATAAGAAAAGAACCCTCTAGTCCCGGACGCATGGAACAAAAGGATTCCACCGCCCGTACAGGACAGATTGACGCCTCTGGGATGCGAAACAACCGAAGCCGCATACCTTTTCCTACTTGATCCGTTTCGGACCTGCTTACCCATATGCCCACCGAATCTCCCGAACATTCCACATCCTGCGCCAACAACCCCCCCGGAGCCATTTTGGAAGAACTGACCAGCTCTCCTACCCTCAGGGCCCCAAAAAAGGCAAGCGCGAATGCTGCCCGGAACAACTGACACTCATATTCCGAACTGCACACGGAGCGCAGCTGCAGAAACAATTTCTTCAACATTCTGAACGAGACCGGCCTGCGGCTATCAGCCACCTTCCAACCTTTTCTGTACCCCTTCACTGCCTGCTTCACCCAAAATTCTTTAGTATGGTCCTTGCAACCCTGCCATTTGAACAGAAACGCGAAACCCGCTAGTGTACGGTCCACCGCTGACACAGAAACGCCTTGCTCCATTTTCAATGTGAGAAAATAAATCAGAGCCGCTCCCTCTTCTCCACCCCCCGGGGTAACTCCCAGCCCCCCGAACAAATGACCCCCACTCCTGCCACTCCTTAGCATAGGCATTCCACGTGGCCCCACTCACCGACCGTTTAATCCACTGTGCTGCGCTGTCAAGGCAATGTCCCACATCCAGTCGGGACAGGTAACCCCTCGTTGCTCCGCTGCTGGTGCCAACTCCCGGAACCTGTCCCACTGAAAACGAGACAACGCGTCAGCCAGGGTGTTATCCACCCCAGGAAGATGTACTGCGTACACAAATACATTGAACTGCAAGCAGCGCAAAACCAAATGCCTCAGCAAACGCACCACTGGCTGTGATGTGGCCGACACTTTATTCACTATCTGAACCACTCCCATGTTATCACAGTTCAGGCGCACCTTGCTATTCCGGAATGAATCCCCCCATAACTCAAACGCCACCACAATTGGGAAAAGTTCCAATAGTACCAGGTTCTTCAAGAACCCCGCTTCCTCCCACTCCTTTGGCCATGGAGCCGCACTCCATTTTCCCTGACAGAACGCCCCATACCCCGTGGAGCCAGCCGCATCTGTAAACAAGTCCAGATCGAAATTGCTAACGGGCCCCTTCATCCACAACGCCCGCCCGTTGAAGAATTCCAGGAATCCGTGCCACACTTCCAAATCCTCACGAAGCTCTCTGGTTAGGCTTACAAAATGAGTGGGAACCCGCACCCCGGCTGTCGCAGCCGACAACCTGCGGCTAAATACCCTGCCCATGGGCATTATCCTGCAAGCGAAACACAACTTACCCAATAGTGACTGCATCTGTCGCAACTGAATCTTACGACGGCCGATAACACCTCGCACCTCCTCCTTCAATGCTTCCAGCATATCCTCCGGCAGTCGGCATTCCATCTTCTCTGAATCCAGCTCTATGCCCAGAAAAACTAAGGACGACGTGGGGCCCTCTGTCTTCTCAGGGGCCAAAGGGTCCACGTAGTAAGCCCCTTCCCACATGCAGCCCAAGAAACGAAAGCTGTCCGGGTGTACTGGTAGCAAACGAAAAGCAGATTGAACATCGGCTTTTGCCAACAGCGCTCCCCGTCCACACCTACGCACCCATGTCACAGCCGCATCGAAGGAGGTGTACGATACCGTGCAGTCCTTCGGCGCAAGAGCATCGTTCACCGACCCACCCCTGGGAAAGGACAGGTGATGAATCAAGCGAAATTTTTGAGGTTCCCTCTTGGGGACAACCCCCAAGGGAGACACCACTAAATCAGGTATGGGCGCATCTGTGAACGGTCCGGCCATCCGCCCTAACTGTACCTCCTTCTCCAGCTTCTCTGAAACCACCAAAGGATGTAGCAATGCAGACCGGAGGTTCTTGGCTGCCGGGGGGACTGCAAACGGCCCGCAAGGAATTCTGAAACCACCGGCGAAACCCTCCTCCAACAACTTGGCTGCGCACCTGTCCGGATACCTATTGAGAAAGGGGAGCATCCTTTCCACCCGTATTGGCGTCGTTCCCTTTTCCCCCAGAATCCCCGGGGCGACCCCTGCCTCGCTTAAAGCAGTTGGACAAGGCATGACTGCCCCCACATCCTGAACACACATGCTTGAAGCGACAGCTTGCTCCGTACTTGCAGGTGCCCTCGTTGAACTGCCAGCAGTAGCCCCACCTTTTCTCGGTCGGTTGTCCTGAGGCCGCAGCACCTCCGACCCCCCCCCCCCTGAAAAAACTGATTGGATGCCCGCGACGCTGTCATCAGTCGCATCCACAAGTTGATGTCCTTGTGATCCCATCGCAGTCCTGGTCTCATGGCCATCCTCTGCCGGAACTGTTCGTCATACCTCAACCAGGCTACGCCACCATACGTCCTGTACGCTTCGCTAACCGCCTCCAAATAAATGAACAGCCCAGAACAATGTTCCGGGGCCTTCTGCCCTATCACACAAGCCATGATCGCAAACGCTTGCAACCAATTGGTGAAAGTACGTGGTATAAGACGATAACACCTCTTTTCTTCGTCCTCCTTCTTGCTCTCCTCCGGCTTCACCCTATCCAGGTTGAATTTGTCCAAGGGGAGCAACGTGAAGATCTCCACGTACTCACCGTTCCACAGCTTTTCTCTGACCTCCGGCTTGAGGTGAGTTCCTAACGGTGCCTCAAAACAAATGTACATCTCATTCTTAGCGGCGTCCGCCAGCCTGATCACCTCCTTGTTTTTCTCTCCCGTAGCCACTTGCCCCCCTGCTGTGGCCGCCCCCCCTTCCAATGGGGCCTGCACCTCCTCTGACACCTCTACCGCTTGCACGCCTAGGGCCCCGGTTGCATCCGAAAGCCCCACCCCCTGCGAAGAACCCCCTGTTTTCCCCCAAGCCGCCGCGGGCGACCCCATGTCGCCCCCGCCCGGCTTAAAACGCCTGACCAAATCCTCCAACCCAGACCACAAGTCCTGTGTCTCCCCTGCCGCTCTTTTCCCCGGTGGGGAAGAACGCGACCCAGGTGTCGCGCCTAAGCCCCCCCCGAACACCCCCTTGACCCAATAAATCTTGTAATAAGGAACAAATGACCACCGAAGAGTGGGACTTACCGGGCTGCCTGAGACTGGGTCCACCAGCCGCCGAACTGTTCTCCATCGAAGCCAGTTGTCCCGAGTCCTCGCCACCGTCTGACCCGGACAGCTCCCCTTCAGACCTGTTGTCATCCGATCCCGCCGACACAAGCGCTGGCTGCACACCCTGCGGACGCGACCCACGTGGCAAGGGTTGTCGCGGCTGAACCCCACGTCCTCTCGATCCCGGCACACCTGACCCACTCGCAACCTCCACCGACGGACTGCGGGTCCGCCCCCTGGCCCGGGTGTCATCCGCTCGACTTCCATCCGTCACTCTAGGCGCCAAACCCCTCACCGCTCGTCCTGCTGGCACCGCCGGACCCCTGACCGCCACCGCCTCCCGGCCACTGGCCCGCGAACTGGATCCTCCACGCTGGGCCGCACGGCTGTTCCGGGCATCCCCCGCAGCCTCGACCGCGATGTCCCCACATCTCCGACGCGCGGGAGGGGGAGGGGCAAGAGGGCCACTCGTCTCCTCCACCGCCGAACTCCGTCCACGGCGCGGATTCCTCCCGGCCCCCCCCGCCGACACAGGCTGCGTGCGGCCAGGGGATGCGGCCGGAGGGCCCCCAACGGGTCTCCGGACGGAAGTTGAACCACTCAGGGATGCCTCCGGACTGTACCGCTCAGGCGGCCTGGACCGCCTAGCGCGCCCCGGAGCGACCCCCCCCCCCCGGCGGGCGCCGCCGCCCGCTCATCCACCACTGCAGCAACCTGCTCCTGCAGCCAATCTGCCCCCTGCGCGGCCACCGCGGCCTGCAATTGCGCTATTAGTTCAGCCACATCAGCCATGGCACCGGCTGTGAAGCTTTCTACCTCGTGAGTGAAATGGAGGAAGTGAGAAAACGTCACTTCCTCCCTGACTAACTGCGCTCCCCCTCCCCTTCTTCCCCACGGCCACCCCCCTTCTCTTAAAGGGAAACACAACCTCTGCTGGCTACTGCCTGTCTCACCTGTCATGCCGTCCCTCCGCTTATTTCCCCTTTTGTCATTGCTCCAGGACTCTCTCACTTCCTGTTGGGTGTTCCTGTCAATTTGGGATGCTCTAAAACCCCTTTTGCAATAATCTTACATAGCTCCCAACTGTCCCTGATTTGGAGCAATGCCCCTTTGTCCCTCTTTCCCCCTCGTTTTTTTCTGGTCCTCATAGTTGGATATAAAATGCACTTTTTATCTTTCAAAAATTGTTTCCCAGTGCTAAACCTTTCATCCAAATTCTAAAATGCTGCATTTGCTAATTTTTTAAAGCCAATATAAAGGAATAGTAGTGGTAAAAAAAAAAAGCTCTTGTGGATTTAATTAACCTTTTTTTTGGTTAATTCTCCTTTAAGGGGGTGTGGCAAGGGGCGTGTCCTATATCTACATACGTTTGCTAGTAGGTGTCCCTCATTTCCATCTCAAAATGTTGGGAGGTATGGTTCCTGGAGGGCCCGCTCTCTTCTCCCCGGTATCCATCAGTGAGCATCAGAGCCACCGTCCGGTGTCTGGGACCGCGGTCTACAAGGAGCCTAAAAGCCATTGCTGTCCCCAGCTGATAGGGTCCGTATCGTTGTGTGACATTAGGGGATCCTCTATCCCTCCTGCTGGCAAATGGTGGAACGTGCTGCAGGCACCAACCTGGAGTTAAAGCGGAGTTCCGCCCCAATTTTTTTTTTTAAAGTCAGCAACTACAAATACTGCAGCTGCTGACTTTTAAAATATGGACACTTACCTGTGTAAGAAAGCCAATCTGTGCCTCAGCACTCGGGTGGAGGCGCCGCCATCTTCGCTAAGGGAATCAGGAAGTGAGGCCTTGCGGCTTCACAGCCTGGTTCCCTACTGCGCATTCGCGAGTCGCGCTGCGCGTCCTGACTGCTCCCTGCTGTCTTCTGGGACCTGTGTGTCTCCCAGAAGACAGCGGGAGGAGGGGCAGGACACTGCATAGATCGCCACGGAGCCTGTGGCGATCTATGCCCAGGAGTGGGAGCAAATACCTGTATTAGACAGGTATCTGCTCCCCCCTTCCCCCTGAAAGGTGCCAAATGTGACACCGGAGGGGGGGGGGGATTCCGAAAAGCGGAAGTAAAATTTTTGGGTGGAACTCCGCTTTAACATCCATGCTGCATTTATCCTTACTCTGGCTGGGGTGTAGGCCCTGAATCGTTTCCTGTGGGAGTCAGCTACCTTCAGGGTTTGATGAGCTGGCCTATGCCCAAATCCTCTTCTTGTTAGTAACATACAGCACATGGACAATGCATGCAGACATCATAACCCAGATTACAGAGGAACATTGCCACATCTGTATACCCATTATTTACTTGCTGACTGCTTGAACCTTCTCTTTTCTCCCTGAGGATCTCCCTTTTCAACCTCTTTGAGCCCCAGCGTGCCGGAGAAGACTGTGTTCTGGCTTGACACTTGGATTACCCTTATCCCATTACCTGTAGGTGTGAGCTTCCCCAAATATTGCTTGACTCTTTTGCACTTCATAGGAGTAGAGTTCCCTGCAGGCCAGCCTTATTCTAGTCACAGACCCCCTCTCCCTCCACCATTGAGCTGTCTGGGTCCATTCAATTATTCAGTGTCTACTATTCTTGCATATTCAAGTGTTATTATCCATTACTGTCTGTTGCTATTCTGTACATACCTACCTACCGTGTGCCCAACTTGACCAGTCTTGGGTGCTGTCCTAGGGTCTGGCTGACTGACACCTTTTTGCACCCACCTCTTGTCTTGGTCAACACAGAAGTCTGCTGGATTCAGTTTACATTTTGTCTGTGGTTCATTTAAAGGGGTATACATCATGTCAGAACCTAGAGTGTCAGAAGGGCTGGAAAGTTCCCAGGGTCCGGGCAGCACAAGAAGACAAGCAATATTCAGCGACCCTTATGGGGTAACGCTACACGAAATTAGCTTAGCCTTTCTGGAATGTGATGATTCTCTCAGGAATGTGCCATCAACATTATCATAAAATTTGACACAGAAAATACATACGAAGGGAAAGCCAACAATCTATCATACGTAATACATACTGGAGGAAAGCCAACAATTACAGACAGTGATTAGAAAATGTAGGTCAGAGGTGTGAGCTGGGTCAGGCTTTTCTTTGTTGTTAATGTATATTGTTTGGTTAATATTATTATTAATAGATGAATAGTGATCATTCCCAGCTCTTGGTACCCCACCATATTGACACAGAGCACCCCAAGGTGCCAACTTAGTAGTTTTTAAAGTTTACCTAATTTAAGTAAATATTCACCAGCTTGTGGTCTATTCCCATTCTACAGGCATGTGACATCACAGTTAGCCATGCTTGTCACCAGTAGTGAGAGTCACTGCCACTCAAAACCATTGAAAACTCCAACATCTGCTTTAAAAAATTTCTTAAATTTTATTTAAATTGAACACTGTACCTTATTTTTATTATTTTGGGGTCAACATTCTTGCTATCAGATGGGACTATTGTCATCTTTTATGATAGCATGGGCCATTACAGGTCCTCTTTATGGAAAAATCTGGGGTCGATTAGACACCAGATCTCTCCTCTGGCCTTCAAAGCATCTGATCAAACCAGGATCAGTTTGATCAGATGCTTTCACAAGCCGGTAATGGCTTGCTTATGTAGCGGTACCCCCATAGGGGCTGCTGAGTGTAGTGGTCCGTCTGTCACCCTCAAGCATCCAGAGTCATGAAAGAGTCCTTGCACTGTTTTTTTTTTTTTTATTGAGGGGAATTTAACTTGGATAAGGATAAGAAAACTATAAGATGCTCAGATAATTGACAGTCAATATTGGGACCAACTATATACATTCACAGTATATACAGCCTCTCTCTCTCTCTCTCCAACACTTCACTTGCTTGCACACTATCTCTCCTCAATACCTCCAGCACTTCACTTGCTTGTACTTTCCAGGCCAGCTAGCACAGTAGGCCTGACACTGGCTCAGCAAGGCCCAAAGCAGATGCCCTTTGCAGGCAGGGCCCCCCCTATGGTATAGCAAAAATATGAAAAAGTCCCAGTGCTAGCTGTCCCTGTGGCTACTGCTCCCAGTACTACCTCTTCAGGCACTGCCAGCCCTCCTGGCTGCAGCTGCCCTTTCCACTGCCCATGCCACCACAATCCTCCAGACTGGCTATGTACCCATCCCAGACTGCTGCATTGCAGTCCTCTCAGGCGTGCCTCCCAGTCCTTCCGACTGTGTGAGCACTCACCAGCCCTCCTGGCTGCCTCTGTGGAACTCCCGGAGACTTGCCCGGCAGTGTTCTCCCACTATTCTCTCTTGCTCCTCCTGTGCCTCCTGGTCTGGACACCTCTGTGGGTTGTAAGAGGGTCCCGTCCGCACCCGAGCCCAAGGTCACCCCCCCCCCCAGGCTGGGGAGCTACCTCAATGGCCCTGACAACCTAACACTCCATCTCTATTTTCAACCTGATCCACTCCTCCCCAGTTGGGATAACCCTGGCTATTTAAGGAGGCCTTCCCTCTGCCAATTCAGATTTGGGATTGGTCAGAGCTCCTCGGGACACCACAGGCAGCTCCACCTCTCTTTCCACAAAACACCAACACATTCTGTAAAGAAGTGGGAGGTCCTGGAGATGCTACCTGTGAGTCACCCAGCACTACCCTGAGCCACTCCCAAACTCAAGTTAAGACACACCCAAGCTTGGCTACCAGCCAAGCCTGAAAATGTACCTACTCTCGCAAACATGTACTATCCTTCTAGCACGTTACAGGGTGCAACACTTACTTCAAACTGAAACCAAAGTGACAAAATCCTCTTTGGTTCCGGTTCCTGACATCACACTGTAGGAGGAACAACAGCCTTCTGCTGTCTATAAAAGTAATCCGGAAGCTGTATGGCCATTCGGATCACTTTTACATAAAAGAGAATCGCCGGCTCTAAAAAACAATACCAGAATCATGACTGAAGCGATAGTGGTATAACCACTTCAATCTGCTGCCTTTTGTAAACGGGAAGTGGTTAGAGATATATACTCCCTGTAGACCGCTTGAGCCAGGACAGGGTTTATACACTCACTGGCCACTTTATTAGATACGCCTGTTCAACTGCTTGGTAACTCAAATTGCTAATCAGCCAATCACATGTCAGCAACTCAATGCATTTAGGCATCTAGACGTGGCGAAGATGATTTGCTGAAGGTAAAACCGAGCATTCCTGAATGGGGAAGAAAGGGGATTTAAGTGACTTTGAACGTGGCATGGCTGTTGGTGCCAGATGGGCTGGTCTGAGTATTTCAAAAACTGCTGATCTACTAGGATTTTTACACACAACCATTAGTTAAATCATTAGTTAAAAAACAATTAAGATCTACATCTATATTTAAACCGGCAGGTTGCAGAGTATCCAAATTATATAACTATTTGGTTTCATTTTGTGATACCACTTTTTTAGAATGGGTCCCTCTCCAATGTTTTTTTACTTTATCTATCCCGTAAAACGTTAGTAATGTGGGATCCCTATTGTGATCAGTAATGTGGCCTGGTTTTGTTCAGGAGGGGGGTGCTCGCTTGTGGGGTATAGACCCTGAATCGTTTCCTGTGTGATCCAACTTCCTTCAGGATTTGGTGAGCAGGCTTATGCCCAAATCCTCTTCTTGTCAGTAACATACAGCACATAGACACTGAATGCAGACATCATAACCCAGATTACAGAGGAACTTGCCACATCTGATGTCCCCATTATTTACCTGCTGACTGCTTGAATCTTCTCTTTTCTCCCTAAGTATCTCCCTTTTTAACCTCTTTGAGCTCCAACATACCCGAGAAGACTGTGTTCAGGCTTGACACTTGGACTACCCTTATCCCATTACCTGCAGGTGTGAGCTGGACCAAATGCTGCTTGACCCTTTTCCCCTTCATAGGAGTAGAGTTCCCTGCAGGCCAATTATTCAGTGTCTACTATTCTTGCATATTTAAGTGTTATTATCCATTACTGTCTGTTGCTATTCTGTACATACCTAACTATCCTGTGTTTAACTCAACCAGTCTTAAGTGCTGTCCCAGGATGTAGGCTGACTGACACCGTTTTGCACCCACCGCTTGTCTTGGTCAATACAGAAGTCTGTTGAATTCAGTTTACATTGTGTCTGTGGTTCATTTAAAGGGGTATACATTATGTTGGAACCTAGAGTGTCAGAAGGGCTGGGAAGTTCCCAGGGTCTGGGCAGCACAAGAGGACAAACATAATCCAGATGCCCTTACAGTGGTAACGCTACATGAAATTAGATTAGCCTTTCGGGAATGTGATAACTCTCTCAGGAATGTGCCATCAACATTATCTTAAAATTTGGCACAGAAAATACATAATAAGGGAAAGCCAATAATCTAGCATATGAAATACATACTGGAGGAAAGCCAACAATTACAGAGAACGATTAGGAAATGTAGGTCAGGAGTGTGAGTTGGGTCAGGCTTTGCTTTGTTGTTACTGTATATTGTTCTGGTTAATATTATTATAAATAGATGAATAGTGATCATTTCCAGATCTCTGTACCCAACTATATTGACACAGAGCACCCCAAGGCTATAAGTGCAAACTTAGTTGGCTTGTGAATTCTTAAAATTACGCACAGAAAATACATAATAAGGGAAAGATAATAATCTAGCATATGAAATATATACTGGAGGAAAGCCAACAATTACAGAGAGCGATTAGGAAATGTAGGTCAGAGGTGTGAGTTTGGTCAGGCTTTGCTTTGTTGTTACTGTATATTGATCTGGTTAATATTATTATTAATAGATGAATAGTGATCATTCCCAGCTCTCTGTACCCCACTATATTGACACAGAGCACCCCAAGGCTATAAGTGCAAACTTAGTTGGCTTGTGAATTCTTAAAATGTACTTTATTTAAGTAAATATTCATAAGCTTGTGATCTGATGCCCATTCTACATGCATGTGACATCACAGTTAGCAATACTTGTCACCAGCAGTGAGCGTCACTGCCACTCAAAACCATTGAAACATCATCCAACATCTGCTTTAAAAAAATTCTTTAATTTTATTTAAATTTAACACTGTACCTTATTTTTTTTACTTTTTGGGGTCAACATTCTTGCTAACAGAAGGCACTATCGTCATCCTTTGTGATAGCATGGGCCATTACAGGTCCTCTTTATGGAAAAATCTGGGGTTTAGACCCCTGACCTCTCCTCTGGCCTTCAAAGCATTTGATCTAACCAGGATCAGTTTGATCAGATACTTTCACAATCTGGTAATGGCTTGTTTACATCAGACTGAAACCAAAGTGACAAAATCCTTTTTTTTTCCAGTTTCTGATGTCACACGGTATGCCAGGAACCAGATCATGCTAATCACATCCTTACTGGGCTTCCTGATAGGATAGTAGAGCCTAGTAAAGGTTGCGGGTGGCTTCTGCTGCCTGCAAAAGTAATCCAGCAGCTGTATGGCCATTCAGATTACTTTTACATAAAAGAGAATCGCCGACTCTAAAAGACAATACCAGAATCATGACTGAAGTGGTAGTGGTATAACTACTTCAATCTGCTACCTTTTGTAAATGGAAAGTGGTTAGAGATAAGACAGATAGGTAGGCAGTTGCAATATCGTCAATGTATCTCTTTTTAGCAGCGCTGCTTGTTTCACAAACCTTAAGCCCAGGTTCACACTGGGCTGCAGGAGTGAAGCCGTGCGAGTTCAGCTGAACTCGCACGATTTCACTCCCGCTGGCAGTCCCGATTTCAGCCCGATTACAAAGACATCTGACACAGATGTCAATGTAAATCGCGGCCAAAATCGCAAAAAGTAGTATAGAAACTACTTTTTGAAATCGGTGCAGCGCCGTAGATGCGGCGTCGCACAGATTAGGATGGTGTCATTGCCCACAATTTGCGGCAAATATCGCCGATTTGACATGCGATTTGACATGTCAAATCGCACCAGTGTGAACCAGGGCTAAGAGTGAGCAAAACTTTTTACACAAGGGTTTAGCAGAGGAACATGTTTCACATGCAGCAGGTATTATAAACTCCCCGTAGACCGCTTGAGTCAGGACAGGGTTTATACACTCACTGGCCACTTTAGTAGGTACACCTGTTCAACTGCTTGGTAATTCAAATTGCTAATCAGCCAATCACATGACAGCAACTCAATGTATTTAGGCATCTAGACGTGGCGAAGATGATTTGCTGAAGTTAAAACCGAGCATTCCGAATGGGGAAGAAGGGGGATTTAAGTGACTTTGAACATGGCACGGTTGTTGGTGCCAGATGGGCTGGTCTGAGTATTTCAAAAACTGCTGATCTACTGGGATTTCCATGCACAACCATCTCTAGGGTTTACAGAGAATGGTCCCAAAAAGAGAAAATAACCACTGAGTGACAGTTGTGCGGAGGAAAATGCCTTGTTGATATCAGAGGTCAGAGGAGAATGGGCAGACGATTAGAAAGGCAACAGTAACTCAAATAACCACTTGTTACAACCAAGGTATGCAGAATACCATCTCTGATCGCACAACACATTGAATCTTGAAGCAGATGGGCTACAGCTAGACATGTGCAATTAGTTTTGTTTTGAATATAAATTCAGACAAATTTTTGGTTATTCGGATGCATCCGAATCTCCAAATTAAATAGTAATGAATTTTGTTGAAAGTAAGGTCCCCCCCAAAATCCATACCTGGCCAGGAAAGGGGGGTGAGACGAGCGAGAGCTCCCCTCCCTCCTGAACCATACCAGACCACATGCCCCCGCACACCAAAGCACCTTGTCCCAATGCTAATGAAGGCAATGGCCTCTTCCCCATGACCCTGATCGGTGGTTGTGGGGGTCTGCGGAAGGTGTGCTTATCAGAATCTGGAAGCCCCTTTTAACAGGAGGACCCATCAACATGTGGCCTGGTATTGTTCAGGAGGGGGGCACTCGCTTGTGGAGTATACACCCTGAATCGTTTCCGGTGTGAGCCAACTTCCTTCAGGATTTGGTGAGCAGGCTTATGTCCAAATTCCCTTCTTGTCAGTAACATACAGCACAAAGACATCATAACCCGGATTATAGAGCCACATCTGCTGTACCCATTATTTACCTGCTGACTGCTTGAATCTTCTCTTTTCTCCCTGAGGATCTCTCCTTTCAACCTCTTTGAGCTCCAACATACCGGAGAAGACTGTGTTCAGGCTTGACACTTGGATTACCCTTATCCCATTACCTGCAGGTGTGAGCTAACCCCAATACTGCTTGACCAAATTGCCCTTCATAGGAGTAGAGTTCCCTGCAGGCCAGCCTTATTCTAATCACAGTTCTCCCTCCACCATTGAGCTGTCTGGGCCCATTCAATTATTCAGTGTCTACTATCCTTGCATATTCAAGTGTTAATATCCATTACTGTCTGTTGCTATTCTGTACATACCTAACTACCGTGTGTCCAACTCGACCAGTCTTGGGGGCTGTCCCAGGGTTTGGCTGACTGACACGGTTTTGCACCCACCTCTTGTCTTGGTCAATACAGAAGTCTGCTGAATTCAGTTTACATTGTGTCTGTGGTTCATTTAAAGGGGTACACATCATGTCAGAACCTAGAGTGTCAAAAGGGCTGGGAAGTTCCCAGGGTCAGGGCAGCACAGGAGGACAAGTAATATCCAGCGGCCCTTACGGGGGTAACACAATATGAAATTAGCTTAGCCTTTCGGGAATGTGATGATTCTCTCAGGAATGTGCCATCAACATTACCGTAAAGTTTGGAACAGAAAATATATACTGAGGGAAAGCCAACAATCTAACATATGAAATACATACTGGAGGAAAGCCAACAATTACAGAGAGCGATTAGGAAATGTAGGTCAGGAGTGTGAGTCGAGTCAGGCTTTGTTTTGTTGTTACTGTATATTGTTCTGGTTAATATTATTAATAGATGAATAGTGATGTTACCCCCACCTTATTGACACAGAGCACCCCAAGGTTACAAGTGCTAACTTGGTTGGCTTGTGAATTTTTAAAGTTTACCTAATTTAAGTAAATATTGACAAGCTTGTGGTCTACTGCCCATTCTACATGCATGTGACATCACAGTTAGCCATGCTTGTCACCAGCAGTGAGAGTCACTGCCACTGAGAACCATTGAAAACTTATGCAACATATGCTTAAAATTTATTTTAGATTTTATTTAAATTTAACACTGTACCTTATTTTTTATTTTTTTAGGTCAATATTCTTGCTATCAGAAGGGACTAACAACATCTCTTGTGATAGCATGGGCCATTACAGGTCCTCTTTATTAAGCGATCTGGGGTTGCTTTGGGGCAGAGGTGGCTGTACCTCCCACCCCAAAGCACCTTCTTCCCATGTTGATGGTGACAAGGGCCTCTTCCCCACAACCATGGCCGTTGGTTATTGGGGTCTTTGGGTGGGGCGCTTATCGTAATCTGGAAGCCCTCTTTAACAAGGCGGCCACCAGATCCTGCCCCCCCATGTGAATGAGTATGTGGTACATAGTGTACCCATTCACCAAGAAAGTGTAAAAGTAAAGATACAATACTCATTCACGTGTCGGGGGCAGGATCTGGGGGCTCCCTTGTTACAGGAGGTTTCCAGATTCCTATAAGTCCCCCACCCACAGACCCCCACAACCACTGGGCAGGGTTGTAGGGAAGAGACCCCATCAACATGTTGAAGGCATGTGGCCTGGTAAAGTTTAGGAGGGGGGGTGGTCACTCTTTCCCACCCCCCTTTCATGGCCTGCTGAGCTGCATGCTTGGATAAGGGTCTGGTATGGATTTTGGGGGGACCTGACGCAGTTTTTGGAAAACATTTTTGGCACTTTTTGAAAAAAATAAAAATTGTCGGTTGTTAACCACTTAAGCCCCGGACCATTTGGTAGCTAAAGGACCAGAGGTGAATTCAGAATTTTGCACTGCGCTGCTTTAACTGTAAATTGTGCGGACATGCAATGTTGTATCCAAACGAAATTTGCGTCCTTTTCTTCCCACAAATAGAGCTTTCTTTTAATGGTATTTGATTGCCTCTGCGATTTTTATTTTTTGCGATATAAACGGAAAAAGACCGAAAATTTTGAAAAAAAATGATATTTTCTACTTTTTGTTATAAGAAAAATCGAATAAACTCAATTTTAGTCATACATTTAGGCCAAAATGTATTCAGCCACATGTTTTTAGTAAAAAAAATGTCAATAAGCGTATATTTATTGGTTTGCGCAAAAGTTATAGAGTTTACAAACTAGGGTACATTTTCTGAAATTTACACAGCTTTAAATTTATGACTGCCTATCTCATTTCTTGAGGTGCTAAAATGACAGGGCAGTACAAAACCCCCCCAAATGACCCCATTTTGGAAAGTAGACACCCCAAGGAAATTGCTGAGAGGCATGTTGAGCCCATTGAATTTTTTTTTTTTTTGTCTTAAGTGATTGAATAATGACTAAAAAAAAAAATTACAAAAAGTTGTCACTAAATGATATATTGCTCACACATGCCATGGTTATATGTGGAATTGCACCCCAAAATACATTTTGCTGCTTCTCCTGAGTATGGGGATACCACATGTGTGGGACTTTTTGGGAGCCTAGCTGCGTACGGGACCCCGGAAACCAAGCACCGCCTTCAGGATTTCTAAGGGCGCAAATTTTTGATTTCACTCCTCACTACCTATCACAGTTTCGAAGGCCATAAAATGCCAAAATAGCACAAAACCCCCCCAAATGACCCCATTTTAGAAAGTAGACACCCCAAGGAAATTGCTGAGAGGCCTGTTGAGCCCATTGAATATATTTTTTTTTTGTCCCAAGTGATTGAATAATGACAAAAAAATAAAAAAAAATTACAAAAAGTTGTCACTAAATGATATATTGCTCACACATGCCATGGTTATATGTGGAATTACACCCCAAAATAAAATTTTCTGCTTCTCCTGAGTACGGGGATACCACATGTGTGGGACTTTTTAGGAGCCTAGCCGCGTACGGGACCCCGAAAACCAAGCACCGCCTTCAGGATTTCTAGGCACAAATTTTTGATTTCACTCCTCACTACCTATCACAGTTTCGAAGGCCATAAAATGCCAAAATAGCACAAAACCCCCCAAATGACCCCATTTTGGAATATAGACACCCCAATCTATTTGCTGAGAGGCATGGCGAGTATTTTACAGCTCTCATTTGTTTTTGAAAATGAAGAAAGAAAATATATATATATATATTTTTATTTTTTTTCAATTTTCAAAACTTTGTGACAAAAAGCGAGATCTGCAAAATACTCACAATGCCTCTCAGCAAATAGCTTGGGGTGTCTACTTTCCAAAATAGGGTCATTTGGGGGGGGGGGGTTTGTGCCATCTGGGCATTCCATGGCCTCCGAAACTGTGATAGGCAGTGAGAAGTGAAATCAAAAATTTACACCCTTAGAAAGCCTGAAGGCGGTGATTGGTTTTTGGGGTCCCGTACGCGGCTAGGCTCCCAAAAAGTCTCACACATGTGGTATCCCCGTACTCAGGAGAAGCAACAGAATGTATTTTGGGGTGTAATTCCACATATGCCCATGGCATGTTTGAGCAATATATCATTTAGTGACAACTTTGTGCAAAAAACAAAAAACAAAAAAAAAATTGTCGTTTTTCCGCAACTTGTGTCAACATATAAAATATTCCATGGACTCGACATGCCTCTCAGTATATAGCTTGGGGTGTCTACTTTCCAAAATGGGGTCATTTGGGGGGGGTTTTGAACTGTTCTGGCATTTTATACACAACATTAGGAAGCTTACATCCACTCTTCTAACCACTTGAAGACAAAGCCCTTTTTGACACTTTTTGTTTACATGAAAACATTTTTTTTTTTGCAAGAAAATTATGTTGAACCCCCAAACATTATATATATTTTTAAAGCAAAGGCCCTACAGATTAAAATGGTGGTTGTTGCATTTTTTTTTCTACACAGTATTTGCGCAGCGATTTTTCAAACGCATTTTTTGGGTTAAAAAATACACTTTTTTTAATTTTAATGCACTAAAACACACTATATTGCCCAAATGTTTGATGAAATAAAAAAGATGATCTTAGGCCGAGTACATAGATACCAAACACGACATGCTTTAAAATTTCGCACAAACGCTCATTGGCGACAAACTACATACATTTTTAAAAGCCTTTAAAAGCCTTTACAGGTTACCCCAGTAGATTTACAGAGGAGGTCTACTGCTAAAATGACTGCCCTCGATCTGACCTTCGCGGTGATACCTCACATGCATGGTGCAATTGCTGTTTACATATGACGCCAGACCGACGCTTGCATTCGCCATTGGGCAAGAGCAGGGCAGGACAGGGGTGCTTTTTTTTTTTTTTTTTTATTATTAATTTTGCTTTTTTATTTTATTTTTAAATTGGTCCTTCCAAGTATTTTTTTTTTTTTATCATTTTTATTGTTATCTCAGGGAATGTAAATATCCCCTATGATAGCAATAGGTAGTGACAGGTACTCTTTTTTTGAAAAAACTGGGGTCTTCTAGACCCTAGATTTTTCCTCTGCCCTCAAAGCATCTGACCACACCAAGATCGGTGTGATAAAATGCTTTCCCAATTTCCAAATGGCGCTTTTTATATCCGGGGGGGGGCATTCCCTCCCACTGCTTGTAAAAGCAGTCCAGAGGCTAATTAGCCACTAGGATTGCTTTTACATGAAAGCCGGCCGCAGGCTGAAAAGAATGATACCAAGATGATACCTAAACCCGCAGGCATCATTCTGGTATAAACATTCAAAGTCCAGCAACATACCAGTACGTTGCTGGTCCTTGTTGGACATGTATTGTAATCTTTTTTTTTCATGCAGCCAGTTGGCTGAACGAAAAAAGAGATTGATCGGTGGGCATTAGGGGCCCACCATTAGAATACCGCCCTCCATCCACCCACTTCCAATGATGGGCATACACGCACCATTTATATATGCCGAAGCATGGGGGCATCCTCCTGCAAAAAAGTTATGCCGCACACACATGGTCGGACTTTTCCACGGGCAAGCCTCCGTCGGAATTTCGACCGTATGTACGCGCCATTAGGAGCAAAATCGCTCCTCCGCTCCTGCTGCCCCAATGCTTCGGCATATATGCTTTTTTTATTTAACTGTGGTGGTGAAATCACCTCCTACAGCACTGGAGTCGCAGGGATCAGGCCTGTCTCTGCGAACGCTGCAGTTATGTGTGTTTTTGTTTTGTAAGTGACAGTGATCGATCGATACTACACTTGGGTGGCCTGGGCTGGACGGAGGGGCAAAACGCAGGTGCCAGCAGGTATCTGGGCTGATCCCGCTAACACTGCGTTTTTGGGAACCCTAAACTGCTGGGGACGCTAGTATAGATCTGATCAGATCAGATATTGATCTGTTCAGATACTATACCACTAAGGGGGGTGTATGCTTCACGCGTGGGTGTTAGCATTACTGGCACTAACCTGACGCTGCCTGGGGTGTGACGCAGACCCTCTCTGACGCTAAAACCTAATTGATATCACCCGCCGGGCGATCAGGGGGTTAAACCTTTATTGGGTTATATACGGCGGGTGCCCTGACACTATAAAAAGCAAACTAACTAACCAGCGTCACCCGTAACACTTATATGGTGATCACTGGTGAAAGGGTTAACTAGGGGCAATCAGGGGGTTAAAACCTTTATTAGATAATATATGGGGGTACCTGACGCTATATAAAAACCTGACGGCGAACCTAAAAAAAATTACCAGCTACCGATCTGCATCACCGACACTAAGACAGCGATCAGAAAAACGATTGCTTAGCGACAGTGGTGATAGGGGGTGAAAGGGTTACCTGGGGGGCGATCAAGGGGGTTAAACCTTTATTAGATAATATATGGGGGTACCTGACGCTATAAAAACCTGCGGCGAACCTAAAAAAAATTACTGGCTACCGATCTGCATCACCGACACTAAGACAGCGTTTAGAAAAACGATTGCTTAGCGACAGTGGTGATAGGGGGTGAAAGGGTTACCTGGGGGGCGATCAAGGGGGTTAAACCTTTATTAGATAATATATTGGGGTACCTGACGCTATAAAAACCTGCGGCGAACCTAAAAAAAATTACCAGCTACCGATCTGCATCACCGACACTAATGCCCCGTACACACGATCGTTTTTCATGCCGTTAAAACTGCCATTTTAAAAAATGGCCCTGAAAAATGATCGTGTGTATGCTCCAGAGCATTTTTAACGACGTGAAAAACGGCCATTAAAAATTCCGGACATGCTCTCTTTTTTCACGTCGTTTTTCATGTCGTTTTTTTTAACGACGTGAAAAACGATAGTGTGTATGCTTTAACGACGTGAAAAAAACGCGCATGCTCAGAATCAAGTATGAGACGGGAGCGCTCGTTCTGGTAAAACTAGCGTTCGTAATGGAGATAGCACATTCATTACACAGTAACGGACTGAAAAGCGCGAATCGTCGCTCAACAAACTTTACTAACATGAAGGGTGGCGCCATTCGAACGGAACTTCCCCTTTATAGTGCCGTCGTACGTGTTGAACGTCACTGCGCTTTGCTTGATCGTTTTTTTTAATGATGGTGTGTACGCAAGGCAGGCTTGAGAGGAAACATGAAAAAAAACGAGGAGAAAAACGTTGGTTTAAAAAATGACATTAAAAACGATCGTGTGTACGGGGCATAAGACAGCGTTTAGAAAAACTATCGCTTAGCGACAGTGGTGATAGGGGGTGAAAGGGTTACCTGGGGGCGATCAAGGGGGTTAAACCTTTATTAGATAATATATTGGGGTACCCGACGCTATAAAAACATGTGGTGAACCTAAAAAAAATTACTGGCTACCGATCTGAATCACCGACACTAAGACAGCGTTTAGAAAAACGATCGCTTAGCGACAGTGGTGATAGGGGGTGAAAGGGTTACCTGGGGGGCGATCAAGGGGGTTAAACCTTTATTAGATAATATATTGGGGTACCTGACGCTATAAAAACCTGCGGCGAACCTAAAAAAAATTACCGGCTACCGATCTGCATCACCGACACTAAGACAGCGTTTAGAAAAACGATCGCTTAGCGACAGTGGTGATAGGGGGTGAAAGGGTTACCTGGGGGGCGATCAAGGGGGTTAAACCTTAATTAGATAATATATTGGGGTACCTGACGCTATAAAAACATGCGGCGAACCTAAAAAAAAATACTGGCTGCCGATCGGCATCACTGACGCTAAGACAGCGATCAGAAAAATGATCGCTTAGCGACAGTGGTGATAGGGGGTGAAAGGGTTATCTGAGGGGTGATCAGGGGGTTAAACCTTTATTAGGGGGGTTAGGGGGCTGCACTGGACCTAAAACTGAATGTAGTGACACTTTTACAGTCACAAATGTCACTGATTGCAGTGATCAGTAAATAAATGGTCACTGCAATCAGTGACACTGTGACTGGGGGGTGATCTGGGGGGTGATCTGGGGGTGTCTGGGGGGGCCTGGGGGGCGATTTATGTCCCTATGTGTCCTGGTGTCAGTGTAGTGTTGTGTGCACTGACCTGATGTCTTCTCTTGTACGGCGCTCGGTATATGTGAGCGCCGCACCAGAGATGACATCACTTCCTCCTGCTTTCTCTGCCTGACACAGACAGAGGGGGCATTTCCATTCGCCGGGAGCGATCGCGAGGGGGTGGCCGGAAACGAATGGCTGCCCCCTCATCCCGGAACGCTCCTGGACACTTAGCCACCGCTCACTGTATAGGAGGGGGGTCCGATTGGACCCCCCAACTATACAAAGGCAATCACGTACACTCTACGTGATTGTGCCTGTCGGTGCCATTCTGCAGACGTATATATACAGTGAGCGGTCGTTAAGTGGTTAAGGACATGGCGGCCAGCTCCTTAACAACCAGCTATTCTTCACGCAGAATTCTAATCGGTCGATCATTTTTTGACCAATCCAAATTTGAATCGTTCTGAAAATTTGGAATTCGCTAGAAAATTAACAAGCACAACTAAATTAAACAAAACAAATTCAGAAATGAATCAATAAAACAAAATTAGTAACATAAAACGAATCAATCCGAAACAAAACAAACTTTTCCACTCCGCACATGTCTAGCTACAGCCACAGGGGTGGGGTCATTACTATACGTAACAGTGTGGTCATCGACTGCCCTCTGCAGCGCCAGAGTTGCAGCCGATTGTTGTCTTTTAATGCTAGCAATAAAATAAATATACTGTCCCCTCGTGAAAGCTTTAAAGGCATCCCAGACAATGTCAGGAGAAGAGGATTCCTTGTTTTTGTCCCAGAACTCAATCAGCAGGGGCGGCAGTTTGTCAGAGAGGTCCGGGTGAGAGACCCACTGTGCGCCCAACCTCCAGAGCGCAGCATTCCGGGAAGCCGGGGAGCGAAGCACCACCACCAGAGGACTATGGTCAGACAGCCCACTAGGCAGATAGGACGACTCCAACACGTCCGCTAACAGTGAGGGGTTGGAGAAGGCCAGATCTATCCGTGACGCAGTCTTATAAGACGCTGAAAAACAGGAATAGGCCCTTGTGGTAGGGTGCCTCCACCTCCAGACCTCTACCAGCCCCACCGCCTGAGCCCAGGCAGAGAGGTCCATACACTGTTTCTTAGGCGGGGTAGGTTTATCCAGGTCAGGCGACAGAATGGCATTGAAGTCACCCATCACCAGAACTTTCCCCGGGCAGAAAGGCGAAATCTTTTCTAGAACGTCATACAATATTGCGGATGAAAACGGGGGAGGGATGTACAAATTTATAACAATATACCTTGTAGACCATAACGTGAACACCACTATCACAAATTTCCCCTGGGGATCAGTACGGATCTCCTCAATGACACAGGGGAAATTCTTGTGGATAAGGACCGACACACCCCTGGCGTATGTGGAATACGTGGCATGTATCGCTCGCTGTATCCAAGGTTTTTTAAGAGTCAAAATCTTACTGCCCATGAGGTGAGTCTCTTGGAGGAGAATAAGTTGGGGGGAGTGAGATTTTAGGTATTGAAATAAAAGGGCTTGTTTGAATTTTGAGTTGAGACCTCTGACATTCCAGGAAAGGATGGTAAAGGAGTCAGCTAATTGACTAGCCATCGGGCGGTGGGGAGAAAGAATTGAGGAGATACACTAGAGGGCATATACAGGTGCACTCCATGAGCAGCAAGATCCCAGTCACAGTGCAGAAAATACTGACAGTACTTAAGCATAACACAAAACAAAAACATAAAAAAATAAGAAAACAGCATTGGAACAAAAGAATAAACTGAATCCTTAATCATACTTCCCAGGCACGGGTGCCTATCCTACTATATCCCAGCCTTCCTCCTAACAGGGGGGAAGGTCTGGGAATAGTTTTTACCCAAAAAATAACTTTAACTAAAGGTTGCAAGTGAACCCCTAAACTCGGGGCACTACACTTCCAGTGTCAGTCCACCCACTCTGCCGACAGCAGCGTCTCTTCCGTCTTGTAAGAACAGGGAGCATGGGGACAGGGGATATTGCTCCCAAAAAACAAACCAAAAAAAAACAGTAGCAACAAAGTCAGCGACTTGATAGCACAGTGGGCAAGGGTGGGGAGACGTGAATCTCAACACAGCAAGAAGGGCTGGGCAATCTGGAGGGGGGGGGGGGTGTAGTTCCTCCAGCTATTGGGGTACCTCCAAGAGAATGGAGAGCACCAGGCCCATCTTAACTCACAAAACACCAGACCGTGAGGGTCAAGTGTGAGTCACGTGTAAAAGTGCGTTTGTGTTTGCTCCGGTATTTTCCGAATGTCTGCAGGATAAATTGAATAAGGATATAGAATATCCATGCATCAGGTAGCACTCACTTATAGGAGGTTTTAGCAAGGTATACCAGGTAAGGGCATAGGATATCTGTGCATTAGATTTGGGAATGGGTCTTCAATGCAGGGTGGACAGCCAGTCATCAGCATCCTCAGGGTTGTCAAAGAATTGGATTGTTCCATCGTGTTGGACTCGCAGGCGGCTGGGGTAGAGCATGCCATATTTTATGTTCTTATCCCTGAGTCGTCTACGGACATCGTTGAAGGTCTTCCGTTTCCGCTGCAGATCGGCCGAAAAGTCAGGGAAAAGAGAAATAGAGGCGTTGCCGTATTTGAGAGCGGGATGTTTGCGGGCTTCAGAGAGAATCCTGTCCCTGTCTCGATAGTTAAGGAAGCGTATCAAGAAAGGCCTAGGGAGGTTTCCCGGGATGGCACGGCCGGTGGGCACCCGATGAGCCCTTTCCACCACATATGTAGGAGGAACATCTGTGAGGCCCAGGAGATTTTTAAAGAACTCCTCCCCGAATTCAGCGGGGCAATCCCCCTCCTCCCTCTCCGGTAGCCCCAGGACTCGGACATTGTTGCGTCTGAGCCGGTTCTCAGCGTCATCCGACTTTGCGACAAGGGACTGTACCGTGCGCTGCAGCTCAGCAATGGAGGAGGCATGGGTGGCAGTAAGATCTTCGGTAGCGGATATCCTGGTCTCAGTTTCAGTCATTCTCCCCCTAATTTTGTCGAGGTCATTTCTGATGAGGTTGCACTCCTCAGCAAGATAATCAATGCGCACCAGCAGTGAGGTCCTACTCTGTTCGATCGCAGCAAGGATCGTGGCAATACTGTCCTGCGATGGCGGGGCCAACTCCGCCGCCGAAGCCTCTCCAGGACCCATCTCTAAGTCAGCTAATAAGGCCCGGAGTTGTCCAAGCAGTACGGGGTCTGGCTGTAGCGGAGAGGGTTGTGGCTGCCGGGGGGATGAGCTGATCCCAACGGCCCCAGAGGATTTTTTACCCTTTTTGGAAGAGGGGGACATCTGGTGGGTCTCTAAAGGGGGCCCCAGCAGAGGAGCAGCACATGCTCAGATCAATGTCCAGTAGGCAGCAGGGGGTGGCTCAGATGGGTAGTGGGTATGGAGCCCGGAAGAGCACAGTCCAGGCAGATAGGCAGCAAGCACACCCAGCCCCCAGCACACAGCAATCACCTAGGCAGTGTCAGTTCAGTAAGGGTGGCATGAAGAGAGTGCAAGCAGGACAGGCCCAGAGCAGGGGGACACAGGCAGAGGCTGGCAGAGTTACCAGGCCCCCAGGCACCTCCAACGGCCCACACAGTCAGTCCCCACAAGGCAGCACCCCAGGTCCCTGCAGGTAGGAGAATGGGTGGCGGGGCTGCAAGATCCGTGTCCACGATTCGCAGCCAGGCCGGGTGTGGCGCACTACCGCGGGGCAGCCGCTCAGGAAACAGCGGTGTCCGGCAGGCTCCACTAGGCCGCGGCCACCGCGAGTGCCCTCAACAGCTCGGCAGGCCACCCGATCACGCCAGGCAGTTGTGGGGACAGGCAGGAGGATGGGGAACAGTCCAAGGGATGTATGATGTTCCCTTACTGCACGGCCAGGCGGGGATTCAGCTATCTCCGGTCGGGCACAGGCCAGCAAGATGGCGGCTGCTGCAGGCAGAGTACCAGACGTCTTCCCAGTCGACCACAGCCGAATCTCAGCCCAAGACTCGTTCAGGGCTCAGCAGGGGACAGAGAGGAACAGGTAGGCAAGGTGGCTGGGGCTGCATAGGCCATTACATGCATGGATGGCACAGGATTGCTTTCAGGATACCCGGAGCTCCTCACAAACACGTCCGCCGCCGCTTACATCCGGACACGCCCCCCTCCCCTTTTTAATATATATATATAATTTATATATATTTTTTAATATAAGTTTCCTTGTGTTTTTCTTTGAGAAATATGTCCTTCGAATTTCTCCTTTTTAAATTTTACCATACCCTATAGAGTCAGAGTTTGATTTTAATTATATGCCTATAGCGATATTGGTTAATGTTGATCACCTCTGTGCAATAATTGTTTTGATCAATAATGTGCTACAGATACTCAGGGTATGTATTGATCCCCTATGTGCAATATTTCTTTTGTATAAAGATACTTAGGTTATTTATTGTGATTCACATATTAATGCGATCATTATCAGGAGTTCACTCTGTGGTGGCCGCATTGAAATTATGACAGATATGTCATTCAATATAGTGGTTGCCGCCGCAATCTAAAGAATCTAAAGACATACATTTTCTCTGATGTAGAGTCTGAGTAAGCCAGCTCCCCGCTCACTATGCCAGTTAGACATTATTTAGTTATGTTTTGCTGGCCGTTCTTACATCTTTGTGATGACATGACTGTGCGGGATTTTGAATTACAGGCTGTGTGTTTACTTTCCCCTGTCCGTGATGGGACTTCCGACGTGCCTGTCATCAGCTCTGAGATGCACCAATCAGAGCGGATGTACGACGTGGATCTACCCAATAGACGGGGATGAGTGAGTTCATAGACCAGCCTGTTTGCGCCGTGTAGCCACGCCCTCTGTTGAAGTCGATTGGAGACGAAACCGGTCAGGGCGTGGCTACAAATGGCGTTACTGTTACCAGGAACTGATGGATGTGTTCCCCTGTTAACCGGCCCATTAAGGAAGGATTCCCTCAGCGTTTTTCTGAGCAGTACAGGCGTTCCTTGGGTCGCGTGGCTAGCGGTGACTACACTGTCACTATATGTGCATTTAACTTTGAATGATTGTACGTGCATTTGTAGCAGGGGATTACTGCATGGGGGTGACTTTTATTCATTAAAACAGGATTACACTATGCTAGTGTTCGTGTTTTTATGTGAACCCATATGGATTTAACCCATGCTACCCCTGCCTGTTGACAGAAGTCCAAGTGAGAAGGTTTATCAATACTAACTTCCAAGGCCCAATTTTTTTTTCATCTTTGTGGTGAGTTTGCACCCCGACGGGGGAGAGTGCCTCACGTGTGGTGAAGATTGGGAGTAGGTGTAGGGTGCACTACTAAACCATACCTTAGAAGCACTCACAAGATTTTAGGACTTATTACTGTCACGCCATCACCCAAATGTTTTATATGTAATTGGACATTTATCCATCTTAGCGCTGTTTTATCATATGAACTTTTATTGATCTTAACATGTACCAATAAAGTTTATTGCATTTTTTAACCATATGAATCCCACTAAGAGGTTCTTGGTTTCTGCTAAATGTCAGAACTAGTGATGAGCCGAACACCCCCGGGTTCGGTTCGCACCAGAACCCGCGAACGGACCGAACGTTCGTACGAACATTAGAACCCTATTAAATACAATGGATGCGAACGTTCGAGTTCTAAAGTGCTAATTATAACGACTATTATGCATGTTATTGTCCTAAAAAGGGTTTGGGAACCCGGGTTCTTGACCAGGGGACATGTATCAATGCAAAAAGAAGTTTTAAAAACGGTCGTTTTTCGGGAGCAGTCATTTTAATGATGCATAAAGTGAAAAAAAAAAAGTCAAATATTCCTTTAAATATCGTACCTGGGGGGTGTCTAAAGTATGCCTGTGAAGTGCCACGTGTTTCCCGTGTTTAGAACTGTCCCTGCACAAAATGACACTTCTAAAGGAAAAAAAAGCCATTTAAAACTGCTTGCGGCTTTAATGTAATGTCTGGTCCCGGTAATATGGATGAAAATCTTTAAGAAAAATGGCATAGCTACCCCATGACCCCCCCCCCCCTACCCCAGCCCAGTACCAGCCCCTTTGGGTCTTGTATGGATATTAAGGGGAACCCCGCACATAAAATAAAAAAGGCCCTATATACTCTGAACAGCCGTATACAGGCGGTGCATACAAGACAGGGACTGTAGGTTTGTTCTTATGTAGAATCTGTTTGTAATTTTGAACAGGTACATTGTTTAAGTGTAGCTCCAGCCCAAAAATCTATTTTTAAACTTTTTGGAAAACATAGGTAAGGGTTATCACCCCTGTAACATTTGTTTTGCTCTCTGTGCCCCTGTTCAGAACATTTCACCTCACTTTCCGTCCCAATACAACTGTTTTTGAAATGTGGTGTTTTTCTTGAAACAAGGATTGCTGATAAAGCATCAGTACAGAGGAGACACCTTTCTCCCATATTTATTCTTACAGGAGAGAATTTTCCTTCCTAGTGGTAGATTTCCTCTCACTTCCTGTTGTCTTCTTGCGTTTGCAAGTAGGAGTCGTTTGTAAGTTGGATGTTTGAAAGTAGGGACCTGCCGTATATACTCTGCAGAAATAGGCCCCTTAGTTGTTGGTGTTGGCACAACACTGTAAGCACTCACAGTTACTCTTGGTTGGTGCTGGAACGCCCTGCTGTCAACTATTATATCAGGAATTGTAATTACATATAATTGTTGAACAGTGGTAGTAAAAATTGGGCCTTTGATGGTGGTGCTGGTGCCACAACACTGTAAGCCCTGACAGTTACTCTTGGTGGGTGCAGCAATGGGCCCTGCTGTGAATTATTAGATCAAGAATTGTAATTGCATGCCCCTGTTGAACAGGGGCTGAAAAATTGGGCCTTTCGTGGTGGTGGTGGTGGTGGTGGTGTTGCCACAATACTGTAAGCCCTCAGAGTTACTCTTGGTGGGTGCAGGAATGGGCCCTGCTGTGAATTATTAGATCAAGAATTGTAATTACATGCCCCTTTTGAACAGGGGCTGAAAAATTGGGCCTTTCGTGGTGGTGGTGGCGTTGCCACAACACTGTAAGCCCTCAGAGTTACTCTTGGTGGGTGCAGCAATGGGCCCTGCTGTGAATTATTAGATCAAGAATTGTAATTACATGCCCCTGTTGAACAGGGGCTGAAAAATTGGGCCTTAGGCACTGGTGGCACAACACTGCAACCCCTCACAGATACTGTACTTGGAGCACAGCAATGAGCCCTGTTGCAAAGTATTGCTTCAAAAATTGTAATTACACGCCCCTGTTAAACAGGGGCTGAAAAATTGGGCCTTAGCCACTGGTGGCGGCACCCATAAACAAAAATGATCTTCCAAGCTATCATCATCAATCGTATCATTGAGGACTCGGAGGAGGAGGATAGCCAGTCAACATAAAAGCACAGGCACTCAGCATCAGCATCAGTCTTGAAGGGATGTGACATGTTAAAATCAATTAGTCTGTTATATCAGCATCAGGTGTGTGGTAGCTGGTGGTGATCCAAGACTGGTTCATCTTGATGAAAGTCAGTCGATCAACCGAGTCGGTGGACAGGCGCACCCTGTGATCCGTGACAAATCCTCCAGCAGCACTGAATGTGCGTTCCGAAAGAACGCTGGATGCAGGACAGGCCAGTAGCTCAATTGCATACTGTGCAAGCTCTGGCCAGTGATCCATCCTCAAGACCCAGTAAGCCAGAGGATTTTCGGTGGGGAAGGTGAACAAGTCTGACCTTGCCCCTAGATATTCCTGCACCATGTTTATCAGACGCTGGCGATGGTTGCTGGAACCGATCATACTTTGGGGCTGCGGACTAAAGAATTGTCTGAACGCATCGGTCAGACGGCCACCTTCCCCACCGCTCCTTCTTTGACTGGCCGAAGCCTCAGCAACTCGTTGTCCAGGACCAGGAGTTTGTAACCTCACAGTCTCTGGGAACGCGTTGCACAGACCTTTCTGCAAGGCCTCCCGGAGTTGTCTCATCCTCTGCTCCCTCTGCGACGGTAACATAAGGTCCGCAACCTTACCCTTGTACCGTGGATCAAGGAGAGTGGCCAGCCAGTAATGGTCCCTCTCCTTGATCCGAAGAATACGAGGATCCTTCCGCAGACTTTGCAGGATCAGGGAGGCCATGCAGCGTAGGTTAGCTGAGGCATTCGGTCCGGAGTCCTCTGGGTCACTAAGGACGACATGATCCGCAGCCACCTCCTCCCAGCCACGTAAAAGTCCACTGGTTTCTTGGGACTGTAAATCATCCCTAAAAGACTGCTGCTGATGATGCTGAGTGCCAGCCTTCACCTCCATGCTGACACAATCCTCCTCCTCCTCCTCCTCCTCTTCCTGTGCGATGGGTGGGACAGAAGGAACACTGTCTGGGTAAAGGGGGCCTTGAGAGGCAAGGAAGTCCTCCTCTTCCTGCCTCTGTTCTGCCTCAAGTGCCCTGTCCATTATTCCACGCAGTGTGTGCTCCAACAGGTGGACAAGAGGTACAGTGTCACTGATGCATGCACTGTCACAGCTCACCATCCTCGTGGCCTCCTCAAATGGTGCCAGGACAGTGCATGCATCCCTGATCATGCCCCACTGGCGTGGAGAAAAAAAACCAAGCTCCCCTGACCCTGTCCTGGTGCCGTAGTCGCACAGGTACTCATTGATGGCCCTCTGCTGCGTGTGCAGCCGCTGCAGCATGGCCAACGTTGAGTTCCACCTGGTGGGCATGTCACATATAAGGCGGTTCTTGGGCAGGTTCAACTCCTTTTGCAGCTCAGCCAGGCGAGCACTGGCATTATAAGATCTGCGGAAATGCACACAGACTTTCCTGGCCTGCCTCAGGACATCCTGTAAGCCCGGGTACCCGCCCAAGAACCGCTGCACCACCAGGTTAAGGACGTGAGCCACACAGGGCACATGGGTCAGTTGTCCCTGTCGGAGGGCGGAGAGGAGGTTGGTGCCATTGTCGCAAACCACCATTCCTGGCTTAAGCTGGCGTGGCGTCAACCACCTCTCGGCCTGGCCCTGCAGAGCAGACAGGACCTCTGCCCCAGTGTGGCTTCTGTCCCCCAAACACACCAGCGCAAGCACGGCATGGCATCTTTTTGCCTGCGTACTTGCGTAGCCCCTTGAACGGCTACGGAGCACCGCTGGTTCAGAGGACAAAGCACAGGAAGAGGCCATGGAGGAAGAAGAAGAGGAGGGGGTGGAGGAGAGAGGTGTGTCACAACCACTAGTAGCATTTTGTAGGCGTGGCGGTGGAACAACCTCCAACACTACTGCACCTTGTCCTGCATCCTTCCCAGCTGCCAAAAGAGTGACCCAATGGGCCGTGAAAGAAAGGTAACGTCCCTGTCCATGCCTGCTGGACCATGAGTCAGCGGTAATATGCACCTTACCGCTGACCGCCCTGTCCAGCGAGGCCAAGACATTGCCTTCCACATGCCGGTAGAGAGCCGGAATAGCCTTCCGTGAGAAAAAGTGGCGTTTGGGAACCTGCCACTGAGGAACCGCACATTGCACAAACTCACGGAAGGGGGCCGAGTCTACCAACTGAAAAGGCAGCAGTTGAAGCGCTAGCAATTTAGCCAAGCTAGCATTCAACCGCTGGGCATGTGGATGGCTGGGAGTGAACTTCTTTCGACGGTCCAGCAGCTGGGGCAGGGAAATTTGCCTGCTAGAATCGGACGTCGGTGTACTGCTAGCAGAGTGGCCGCAAGTACTTGGCTGTGACACACCTAATTCTACACCTTCATTCCTCTCAGTGCATGTTTCAGAGAGGACTGAAGTTATAGTGGGGTTGGAGATCCCAGCTGATGCGGTGCAAGGAGAGGTCCGCTTTGTTCTTTGGTGTGGGTCTTTGAGGTAGGCTTGCCAACGAGCTGCATGGCAGGTCAACATATGTCTGGTCAGGCATGTGGTACCCAAGCGGCTGATGTTTTGGCCACGCGATATACGCTTGAGACATATGTTGCAAACAGCAGCTGTGCGATCTGATGCACTAGCCTCAAAAAAGGCCCACACCAAAGAACTTTTTGAATGACGGGCAGAGGCAGCGCCCTGCACAGGCGGAGCTCTGCGGTGTGATTCCGTCGGTGTACTGCCCTTACGCTGGCCACCAAAGGGCATCCTGCCTCCTTGGAGATGTGCCTCCTCCTCATCCTCCTCCTCCTCCTCTCTCCTATTAGGCACCCACGTGGAGTCAGTGACCTCATCATCCCCTCCCTCCTCATCACTGGAGCCAATCTGGCAGTATGCTGCAGCTGCTGGAACATGACTGCCAGATTGGTGTCCTTCTTGAGCATCCCCTCTGTCTGCTCTCACGCTACTGCCTTCCTGTAGCTGGGTTTCATCATCAGACCCTTCGAAACGCTGGGCATCCTCCTGGAGCATGTACCCAACACTGTGCTCAAACAGTTCGGGGGACTCCTCAGGAGGAGGACATGGTGGGTCTAGGGAAGGAGTGACTGATGATGAGTCTGACATTGATACCAGGGAAGAGGACGCTTTGACAGCTGCTTTGCCAGTACCCTGAGCCTGGGTGAGAGAGGATGAGGAGGAGGAGGAGGGCTTGGTCATCCACTCTACCAAGTCTTCGGCATGATGTGGCTCAACATGTCCAGCTGCCGAAAAGAAGGACAAGCGTGTCCCATGGCCATGTGCTGAAGACAATGCACCGCGTCCACGACCAGCACTGTTGCCCCCAGACACAGAGCCTGCTTGCCCTCTTTTATTGCCTCCTGACTGTCTGCCTCTCCTTGTTTGCCTTCCAGACATTCTAATGGATGGCCTGCAGGGAGATGGGAAAAAAGCAATAAGGGCTACCTTCAGGTGTCCTTCTCTGTCCCTTTACTTAAGGATTTCTAAATATGGTTGAGGATGATTGCTTTCGCACAGAATAGCACAATGACAATTTCCCTGACTGTCCAAAAAACAAGGATTTCAAAGATGGTTGATGAGGAATGTTTTAGCACAGTATAGCACAAGGAGAATTTCCCTCACTGTCCTTCCCTGTCCCTAGAAACAAGGATTAGCACAGTAAAACACAGTGACACTCTCGCTACCTATAGTTTTCTGTCCCTAGAAAAAAAGTTTTTTTAAAGATGGTTGATGATCAATGTTTTAGCACAGTATAGCACAAGGAGAATTTCCCTCACTGTCCTTCCCTGTCCCTAGAAACAAGGATTAGCACAGTAAACCACAGTGACACTCTCGCTACCTATAGTTTACTGTCCCTAGAATTTTTTTTTTTTAAAGATGCTTGATGATCAATGTTTTAGCACAGTATAGCACAAGGAGAATTTCCCTCACTGTCCTTCCCTGTCCCTAGAAACAAGGATTAGCACAGTAAAACACAGTGACACTCTCGCTACCTATAGTTTTCTGTCCCTAGAAAAAAAGTTTTTTTAAAGATGGTTGATGATCAATGTTTTAGCACAGTATAGCACAAGGAGAATTTCCCTCACTGTCCTTCCCTGTCCCTAGAAACAAGGATTAGCACAGTAAACCACAGTGACACTCTCGCTACCTATAGTTTACTGTCCCTAGAAAAAATGTTTTTTTAAAGATGGTTGAAGATCAATGTTTTAGCACAGTATAGCACAAGGAGAATTTCCCTCACTGTCCTTCCCTGTCCCTAGAAACAAGGATTAGCACAGTAAAACACAGTGACACTCTCGCTACCTATAGTTTTCTGTCCCTAGAAAAAAAGTTTTCTTAAAGATGGTTGATGATCAATGTTTTAGCACAGTATAGCACAAGGAGAAATTCCCTCACTGTCCTTCCCTGTCCCTAGAAACAAGGATTAGCACAGTAAACCACTGTGACACTCTCGCTACCTATAGTTTACTGTCCCTAGAAAAAATGTTTTTTTAAAGATGGTTGATGATCAATGTTTTAGCACAGTATAGCACAAGGAGAATTTCCCTCACTGTCCTTCCCTGTCCCTAGAAACAAGGATTAGCACAGTAAAACACAGTGACACTCTCGCTACCTATAGTTTTCTGTCCCTAGAAAAAAAGTTTTTTTAAAGATGGTTGATGATCAATGTTTTAGCACAGTATAGCACAAGGAGAATTTCCCTCACTGTCCTTCCCTGTCCCTAGAAACAAGGATTAGCACAGTAAACCACAGTGACACTCTCGCTACCTATAGTTTACTGTCCCTAGAATTTTTTTTTTTTAAAGATGCTTGATGATCAATGTTTTAGCACAGTATAGCACAAGGAGAATTTCCCTCACTGTCCTTCCCTGTCCCTAGAAACAAGGATTAGCACAGTAAAACACAGTGACACTCTCGCTACCTATAGTTTTCTGTCCCTAGAAAAAAAGTTTTTTTAAAGATGGTTGATGATCAATGTTTTAGCACAGTATAGCACAAGGAGAATTTCCCTCACTGTCCTTCCCTGTCCCTAGAAACAAGGATTAGCACAGTAAACCACAGTGACACTCTCGCTACCTATAGTTTACTGTCCCTAGAAAAAATGTTTTTTTAAAGATGGTTGAAGATCAATGTTTTAGCACAGTATAGCACAAGGAGAATTTCCCTCACTGTCCTTCCCTGTCCCTAGAAACAAGGATTAGCACAGTAAAACACAGTGACACTCTCGCTACCTATAGTTTTCTGTCCCTAGAAAAAAAGTTTTCTTAAAGATGGTTGATGATCAATGTTTTAGCACAGTATAGCACAAGGAGAAATTCCCTCACTGTCCTTCCCTGTCCCTAGAAACAAGGATTAGCACAGTAAACCACTGTGACACTCTCGCTACCTATAGTTTACTGTCCCTAGAAAAAATGTTTTTTTAAAGATGGTTGATGATCAATGTTTTAGCACAGTATAGCACAAGGAGAATTTCCCTCACTGTCCTTCCCTGTCCCTAGAAACAAGGATTAGCACAGTAAAACACAGTGACACTCTCGCTACCTATAGTTTTCTGTCCCTAGAAAAAAAGTTTTTTTAAAGATGGTTGATGATCAATGTTTTAGCACAGTATAGCACAAGGAGAATTTCCCTCACTGTCCTTCCCTGTCCCTAGAAACAAGGATTAGCACAGTAAAACACAGTGACACTCTTGCTACCTATAGTTTACTGTCCCTAGAAAAAATGTTTTTTTAAAGATGGTTGATGATCAATGTTTTAGCACAGTATAGCACAAGGAGAATTTCCCTCACTGTCCTTCCCTGTCCCTAGAAACAAGGATTAGCACAGTAAAACACAGTGACACTCTCGCTACCTATAGTTTTCTGTCCCTAGAAAAAAGTTTTTTTAAAGATGGTTGATGATCAATGTTTTAGCACAGTATAGCACAAGGAGAATTTCCCTCACTGTCCTTCCCTGTCCCTAGAAACAAGGATTAGCACAGTAAACCACAGTGACACTCTCGCTACCTATAGTTTACTGTCCCTAGAAAAAATGTTTTTTTAAAGATGGTTGATGATCAATGTTTTAGCACAGTATAGCACAAGGAGAATTTCCCTCACTGTCCTTCCCTGTCCCTAGAAACAAGGATTAGCACAGTAAACCACAGTGACACTCTCGCTACCTATAGTTTTCTGTCCCTAGAAAAAATGTTTTTTTAAAGATGGTTGATGATCAATGCTTTAGCACAGTATAGCACAAGGAGAATTTCCCTCACTGTCCTTCCCTGTCCCTAGAAACAAGGATTAGCACAGTAAACCACAGTGACACTCTCGCTACCTATAGTTTTCTGTCCCTAGAAAAAATGTTTTTTTAAAGATGGTTGATGATCAATGTTTTAGCACAGTATAGCACAAGGAGAATTTCCCTCACTGTCCTTCCCTGTCCCTAGAAACAAGGATTAGCACAGTAAACCACAGTGACACTCTCGCTACCTATAGTTTTCTGTCCCTAGAAAAAATGTTTTTTTAAAGATGGTTGATGATCAATGTTTTAGCACACTATAGCACAAGGAGAATTTCCCTCACTGTCCTTCCCTGTCCCTAGAAACAAGGATTAGCACAGTAAACCACAGTGACACTCTCGCTACCTATAGTTTTCTGTCCCTAGAAAAAATGTTTTTTTAAAGATGGTTGATGATCAATGTTTTAGCACAGTATAGCACAAGGAGAATTTCCCTCACTGTCCTTCCCTGTCCCTAGAAACAAGGATTAGCACAGTAAACCACAGTGACACTCTCGCTACCTATAGTTTTCTGTCCCTAGAAAAAATGTTTTTTTAAAGATGGTTGATGATCAATGCTTTAGCACAGTATAGCACAAGGAGAATTTCCCTCACTGTCCTTCCCTGTCCCTAGAAATAAGGATTAGCACAGTAAAACACACTGACACTCTCCCTACCTATCCTTCTCTTTCCCTAAACTAAAGGAATCCAGGTTAAGCAAGAAAAAAATAAAAGTCACTGTCCCTGCCTATGCTGCTCTTTCCCTGCTCCGGAACACACTACACTAGGCCGCCGTGCTGGCGGCCTTTTATAGTGTGGGGCGTGTACTAAACACCCTCAGCAATAATTGGCCACAGGCATCCTGCCTGTGGCCAATCATTGCTCTCCTCGCTGCCGGCGCTGTGATTGGCCAAGCATGCGGGGTCACAGTGCATGCTTGGCCAATCACAGCGCCTGGATGACACTGCGATGGCGTAGTGCATTGTGGGCCGTTCGCGTCACTCGAATTAGGCGCGAACGGCCCAAATCGTTCGATCTTCGTCGAACGATCGAACAGCCGATGTTCGAGTCGAACGTATGTTCGACTCGAACACCGAGCTCATCCCTAGTCAGAACTGTTACAGTAGATACTATGAGCGTTTCTTATAAAAACAAGTTATATCAGCTATTGTTTGCATGTTAAGGGGTACCTGTGGCATTAAGAAACCCAAGTGACAATCACTCGTTGCTATATATATATAATAAAATTTTGTATGTATGTTTCATAGCAGAAAGTAAAAAAATTTAAAATTATTCCAGAATTGTTGGTCTTTTTTTGTTTATGGCGCAATAAAAAAAAAAAGCAGGTGATCAAATACCACCAAAAGAAAGCTCTATTTGTGGGGAAAAAAAAAAGGGGAAGGACATCCATTTTATTTGGGTACAATGTTGCAGGGTTGCGCAATTGTCAATGAAATTAACAGTGGCGTTTAGCAAAAAAATGGCCTGGTCTAGAAGGGGGTTAAATCTTCAAGTGGTTAATAACCTTTCAATGACAATATACACAGGGTGACTTCAAAATCGAAAAAATAATTTTTGGCCTCCCACATTAATAAGAAAATTTGTTTTGTCTCATTGACAAGTGAAGCAGGAAATAGTACAGTTATGTTTTTTTATTTTTTATTTCAAGGAACAAGGCCCACACGGACCACCATGTTACATATTAACAAACAATACAGGTAATGGTTCAACAATACCTATCACCTCTTAGAAAAGAAACAAACAGTAGGCAGTAACCGTGCAAAACAGGTTCATAACAGTTGTAGTGTACAAAAATTGAATAATCCTCTCCTGCCTAGTGAAGAGAAAATGTATGTATGGGGTGAATCATGTTCGGGGTGTTCTTGTTGAAATCTGCGTGCAAGGGGGATGGTAAATAATTACCTCCCCCATTACATGTTGCATATAGTATACCTTATCGTAAAGTATAAGGAGTCTCGTGGTCCCGTGGGTCCGGCCCCCAGTTATTTTTATTTTTTATTCAAGTAGTTGTCGTCGCCCCCCCACCCCCAGCCCCCCATTTGTGGGGAGCTGCAGCGTAGGCGGGCGAGGCCAACTGAGAGCAAGGGAGAGCATAATAGAGAAGTTGAAAAGAAAAGGGAGTAGACAGAGAATGTGGGATGGGGGGGCATGAGAGGGAAGGGGAGGGGAGGGGGAGTGCGTCCCGCGGCCACGGAGCGCACCCAGATCTTATGTTAAGTTGGGGTCCAATGTCCATCCGTCATCACGGGTAGACCTCTAAGATAGTATCCTATTTTTGTTGTTCACTCAGTGTCATCTGAACCTAAGAGAGTTTGGCCTTCGTCCGAGTATATAAATATACTCCACAATTGCCAGGTTTTGGTGTACGTCTCGTGTCTTTCCTGTGCTGTTAAAATGAGATCTTCCATTTTTCTTATTTCTTCTACCTTTCGAAGCCATAGTTTAATGGTCGGGGGGATGGCAGACTTCCAACATAGTGGGATACAGGCTTTAGCTGCATCTAATAAATGACGAAGTACTGATTTTTTATAGATTCTGTCTGGAATGTCGGATGCATGTAAGAGGAAGAAAGCTGGGTCGTCTATAAGTGTCCTTTCAGTGAATTTCTGCATGGTCTCACGTATCACTGTCCAAAATTGTGTCAGTCTAGGGCAGGACCAAAAGATGTGTAACAGGGACCCCTCCTCCGTCTGGCAGCGCCAACAGCGGTCTGATGTCAGTGGGAATAGTTTATGTAGTAATGCAGGGGTTTTGTACCATCTGGAGAGTATTTTGTAATTGGTTTCCTGGGTTTTTGCACATATGGAAGATTTATGGGTATACTTAAGAATACGTTGTCGTTTGGTGTCATTGAATTGGATTCCCAGCTCCCTTTCCCATTTGAGCAGTCCTGGGGGTGTAAAGTCCTCTGGGGGTGCATTCAGGAGAGTGTAGGTCAAAGAAAGTGTATGTGGTATGGGACCCCTCTCATTGCACAAGTCCTCCAATGCCGTTAGTGTCTGGTCATTATCCCTCGGGGGTGGCATGGAGTTTGGCAGCCGATTTCCACCGCCCTCCCGAACTAAAATGGGAGGCCTGGTAGATGCCCGATTCAAATAGGTTGCGGAAGCGTCTGTCAGCCCTGGTGTAAATAATGGGTTCCCCAAAATGGGTTGTAGAGGTGAGTCCTGGGAGGAGAGAGGCGTCTGGGTCACTATTCGGGCGGTACAGTTATGTTTTTATTGACCTGACAATTACAAGGGCGTCTGTTGAATTACTGATAGAACACCTGCTCTATTTTTATGCAAATTTATGAAGCAGCATCAATTAGCACTTCCAGAAACTGGTTCTCGCTCCATTCGTAAGTTTTAATTAGTTTTTTTAACCACTTCAATACAGGGCACTTTTCCCCCCTTCCTGTCCAGGCCAATTTTCAGCGCTGTCACTTTGAATGGCAATTTCAGTCATGCGACACTGTACCCATATGATCTTTTATCGTGTTAAATTTGGTGTTATCGCTCTCTCTCATACTGGTCACTGGAAGTTCAACATGGTGCCTCATGGCAAAGAACTGAGGCACTATAAAAAAAAAATAAAAAAAAATTGTTGCTCTACATGAAGATGGCCTAGGCTATAAGAAGATTGACAAGACCCTGAAACTGAGCTGCAGCACGGTGGCAAAGACCATTGAGCGGTTTAACCACTTAAGCCCCGGACCATTTGGTAGCTAGAGGACCAGAGGTGATTTCAGAATTTTGCACTGCGCTGTTTTAACTGTAAATTGTGCGGACATGCAATGTTGTACCCAAACGAAATTTGCGTCCTTTTCTTCCCACAAATAGAGCTTTCTTTTAATGGTATTTGATTGCCTCTGCGATTTTTATTTTTTGCGATATAAAACGGAAATAGACCGAAAATTTTGAAAAAAAATGATATTTTCTACTTTTTGTTATAAGAAAAATCGAATAAACTCAATTTTAGTCATACATTTAGGCCAAAATGTATTCAGCCACATGTCTTTAGTAAAAAAAATGTCAATAAGCGTATATTTATTGGTTTGCGCAAAAGTTATAGCGTCTACAAACTAGGGTACATTTTCTGGAATTTACACAGCTTTTAGTTGACTGCCTATCTCATTTCTTGAGGTGCTAAAATGGCAGGGCAGTACAAAACCCCCCCCCCAAATGACCCCATTTTGGAAAGTAGACATCCCAAGTAAATTGCTGAGAGGCATGTTGAGCCCATTGAATATTTTTTTTTTGTCTCAAGTGATTGAATATTGACTTAAAAAAAAAAAATTACAAAAAGTTGTCACTAAATGATATATTGCTCACACATGCCATGGTTATATGTGGAATTGCACCCCAAAATACATTTTGCTGCTTCTCCTGAGTACGGGGATACCACATGTGTGGGACTTTTTAGATGCCTAGCCGCGTACGGGCCCCCAGAAACCAAGCACCGCCTTCAGGATTTCTAAGGGCGCAAATTTTTGATTTCACTCCTCACTACCTATCACAGTTTTGAAGGCCATAAAATGCCAAAATAGCACAAAACCCCCCAAATGACCCCATTTTAGAAAGTAGACACCCCAAGGAAATTGCTGAGAGGCCTGTTGAGCCCATTGATTATTTTTTTTTTTTTTGTCCCAAGTGATTGAATAATGACAAAAAAAAAAATTACAAAAAGTTGTCACTAAATGATATATTGCTCACACATGCCATGGTTATATGTGGAATTACACCCCAAAATACATTTTGCTGCTTCTCCTGAGTACGGGGATACCACATGTGTGGGACTTTTTAGGAGCCTAGCCACGTACGGGACCCCGAAAACCAATATGACGCCAGACCGACGCTTGCATTCGCCATTGGGTAAGAGCAGGACAGGGGTGCTTTTTTTTTATTATTAATTTTGCTTTTTTATTTTATTTTTAAATTGTTCCTTCCATATTTTTTTTATCTCAGGGAATGTAAATATCCCCTATGATAGCAATAGGTAGTGACAGGTACTCGTTTGAAAAAACTGGGGTCTTCTAGCCACTTGCTTACTGGGCACATATACCCCCTTCCTGCCCAGGCGAAATTTCAGCTTTCAGCACTGTCACGCTTTGAATGACAATTGCGCGGTCGTGCGAAGTGGCTCCCAAACAAAATTGACGTCCTTTTTTTGCACAAATAGAGCTTTCTTTTGGTGGTATTTAATCCCCTCGGCGGTTTTTATTTTTTGCGCTATAAACAAAAATAGAGCGACAATTTTGAAAAAAAAAGCAATATTTCTTACACTTTGCTATAATAAATATCCCAATTTTTTTTATATTTTTTTCCTCAGTTTAGGCCGATACGTATTCTACATATTTTTGGTAAAAAAAAAAAAATCGCAATCAGCGTTTATTGATTGGTTTGCGCAAAAGTTATAGCGTTTACAAAATAGGGGGTAGTTTTATGGCATTTTTATAATTTTTTTTTATTTTTTTATTAGTAATGGCGGCGATCAGTGATTTTTTTTTGCGACTGCGACATTATGGCAGACACATCGAACACTTTTTACACTAATTTGGGACCATTCACATTTATACAGCGAACAGTGCTATAAATATGCACTGATTACTGTATAAATGTGACTGGCAGGGAAGGGGTTAACACTAGGGGGCGAGGAAGGGGTTAAATGTGTTCCCTATTAGTGATTTTTACTGTGAGGGGAGGGGACTGACTGGGGGAGGTGACCGATTTGTGTCCCTATGTACAAGGGACACAGCATCGGTCCCCTCTCCCTGACAGGACATGGATCTCTGTGTTTACACACAGAGATCCTTGTCTCTGTAACCGCCGATCGCGGGTGCCTGGCGGACATCGCGGCCGCCAGGCACGCGCATCGGCATTGCAGTGAAGCGCCGGGCACGTGCGCGCGCCCCCAGTGGCCAAATAGAGGAGGCCGTATAATAACGGCCTCCCGGCATTTGACAACCACCTTGCGGCCGTATATTCTCGTACGGCGGGCGCGAGGTGGCTAGACCCTAGATCTTTCCTCTGCCCTCAAAGCATCTGACCACACCAAGATCGGTGTGATAAAATGCTTTCCCAATGGCGCTTTTTATATCCGGGGGGAACATTCCCTCCCACTGCTTGTAAAAGCAGTCCAGAGGCTAATTAGCCACTAGGATAGCTTTTACATGAAAGCCGGCCGCTGGCTGAAAAGAATGATACCAAGATGATATCTAAACCCGCAGGCATCATTCTGGTATAAACATTCAAAGTCCAGCAACATACCAGTACGTTGCTGGTCCTTTTTGGACATGTATTGTAATCTTTTTTTCATGCAGCCAGTTGGCTGAACGAAAAAAAAAAAAAAAAAAATTGATCGGTGGGTATGCCCACCATTAGAATACCGCCCTTCATCCACCCACTTCTGATGGGCATACATGCACCATTTATATATGCCGAAGCATGGGGGCATCCTCCCGCAAAAAAGTTATGCCGCACACACATGGTCGGACTTTTCCACGGGCAAGCCTCCGTCGGAATTTCGACCGTATGTACGCAGCATTAGGAGCAAAATCGCTCCTCCGCCCCAATGCTTCGGCCTATATGCTTTTTTTTTTTTAACTGTGGTGGTGAAATCACCTCCTACAGCACTGGAGTCGCAGGGATCAGGCCTGTCTCTGCGAACGCTGCAGTTGTGTGTTGTGTTTTGTAAGTGACAGTGATCGGTCAATACTGCACTTGGGTGGCCTGGGCTGGACGGAGGGGCAAAACGCAGGTGCTAGCAGGTATCTGGGCTGATCCCGCTAACACTGCGTTTTTGGGAACCCTAAACTGCTGGGGACTCTAGTATAGATCTGATACTATACCACTAAGGGGGGGTGTATGCTTCACGCGTGGGTGTTAGCGTTACTGGCACTAACCTGACGCTGCATGGGGTGTGACGCAGACCCTCTGACGCTAAAACCTAATTGATATCACCCGCCGGGCAATCAGGGGGTTAAACCTTTATTGGGATAGACAGATATCTATCTACATACACACACACACACGGCGGGTGCCCTGACACTATAAAAAGCAAACTAACTAACCAGCGTCACCCGTAACACTTGTATGGTGATCACTGGTGAAAGGGTTAACTAGGGGCAATTAGGGGGTTAAAACCTTTATTAGATAATATATGGGGGTACCTGATGCTATAAAAACCTGCGGCGAACCTAAAAAAATTACTGGCTACCGATCTGCATCACCGACGCTAAGACAGCGATCAGAAAAATGATTGCTTAGCGACGGTGGTGCTAGGGGGTGAAAGGGTTATCTGGGGGTTAAACCTTTATTGGGGGGGTTAGGGGCTACACTGGACCTAAAACTAAATGTAGTGACACTTTTACAGTCACAAATGTCTGATTGTAGTGACCATTTATTTACTGATCACTGCAATCAGTGACACTGACTGGGGGGTGATTTGTGTGCCTATGTGTCCTGGTGTTAGTGTAGTGTTAGTGTACTGACCTGTGTGTCTTCTCTTGTACGGTGCTCGGTATATGTGAGCGCCGCATGAGAGATGACATCACTTCCTCCTGCTTCCTCTGCCTGTGTAAACATTACACAGCAGAGGGAGCATTTCCATTCGCCAGGAGCGATCGCAGGGTGGGGGGGGGGGGGTTTGGCCGGAATTGAATGACCCCCCAACTGTACAAAGGCAATCACGTACACTGTACGTGATTGTCGGTGCCATTTTGCCGACGTACATATACAGTGAGGTCGTTAAGTGGTTAACAGGACAGGTTCTACTCAGAAAGGGCCTTGCCAAGGTTGACCAAAAGTTGAGTGCACGTGCTAAGCATCATCTGCAGAGGTTGTCTTTTGGAAATAGACATACGAGTGCTGCCAGCATTGCTGCAGAGGTTTAAGGGGTGGGGTCAGCCTGTCAGTGCTCAGACCATACGCCACACACTGCATCAAATTGGACTGCATGGCTGTCGTCCCAGAAGGAAGCCTCTTCTAAAGATGCACAAGAAAGCCCGCAAACAGTTTGCTGAAGACAAGCAGACTAAGGGCATGGATTACTGGAACCATGTCCTGTGGTCTGATGAGACCAAGATAAACCTATTTGGTTCAGATGGTGTCACGCGTGTGTGGCGGCAACCAGGTGAGGAGTACAAAGACAAGTGTGTCTTGCCTACAGTCAAGCATGGTGGTGGGAGTGTCATGGTCTGGGGCTGTATGAGTGCTGCTGGCACTGGGGAGATACAGATCATTGAGGGAACCATGAATGCCAACAACATGTACTGTGACATACTGAAGCAGAGCATGATCCCCTCCCTTCAGAGACTGGGCCGCAGGGCAGTATTCCAACATAACTACCCCAAACACACCTCCAAGATGACCACTGCCTTGCTAAAGAAGCTGAGGGTAAAAGGTGATGGACTGGCCAAGCATGTCTCCAGACCTAAACTATTGAGCATCTGTGGGACATCCTCAAACAGAAGGTGGAATGGCGCAAGGTCTCTAACATCCACCAGCTCCGTGATGTCGCCATGGAGGAGAAGGAGACTTCAGTGGCAACCTGTGAAGCTCTGGTGAACTCCATGCCCAAGAGGTTTAAGGCAGTGCTGGAAAATAATGGTGGCCACACAAAATATTGACGCTTTAGGTCCAATTTGGACATTTTAACTCAGGGGTGTACTCACTTTTGCTACCAGCAGTTTAGACATTAATGGCTGTGCGTTATTTTGAGGGGACAGAAAATGTACACTGTTCTACAAGCTGTACACTCACTACTTTACATTGTAGCAAAGTGTAATTTCTTTAGTGTTGTCACATGAAAAGATAAACTATTTTACAAAAATGTGACGGTGTACTTGTGAGATACTGTGTATATATTTACCAATTAGAGGTAAGAAATGCAAAAAAAAAAAAAATAGAAAATTATAAACACAAACTTTTTGGGGGTTCCAAGTAGATTTCTAGCAAAAAAATAAGTTGATTTTTACATGTAGGAGCGAAGTGTCAGAAATGGCCTGGATGCAAATTGGTTAAATACATCCACTTAAGAAAAAAAAAAAAAAACCCCACCACTCACACAAGCCACACAGTAATGCATTAAAAATGCACACTGAATGCAAGGATTGTGGTGTGAACAGACCATGTTTAGGGAAGATTCATTTTTAAATTTAGTTTGAACTTCTCAAGCCAACCTACTATATTTTGTGTGTGCGTAATATATAATTTAAAATATATATTTATTGTATGCCTGCAGGATACATATTGTTATCAAGTCAAAATTTGCTGGAGTCAAACAAAATAAACCACACAACCAATTACCATTTTTTTTCCCAATTCTACCATAAAAAATAAAGGACCATTATACATTTAAGATCACAAAATGTTTAATTTGCAGAAGTGTTTACATTGTTTAAAAAAATAAATAAAAAGTCAAACGAGTAGATGTATAATACATTCACGTCACAAAAATAAATTCCAAGACACTGGAGCAGTCCAATCCTTAAAAACACAGAAACCCCAAAAAACAGACACCCCAGCCCTGAATTTCACATTCCAAGTTGTTCTGCAAGAGTTTACTGTGGCACTTCGTCCCAATATGTTTTTTATTTTTTAAAGTTAATCGTTCATGCGTTAAATCATCTCAGCATTTTAGGTGAACTCCAGGCAAATGATGCTACCCACACAAGGCTCCCGTTCATTTTTCCTTCCAAAAGTTTTGTAATAAACACCCTCCCCTACCTAGCTAAGCAGGTGAACCTTTCTATTCCTGGTTCGGCAATACATCCCCTTGTGTCACCAGCTTGCTGACTGGACAAACAACATCACTTATAGTCAATGATCAGGAATATTACCAGGAAGCGTTAAAGTCAAGCTAGTTCCATAAAATGATCTTGGCTGCACAATGAAAGAGAAATACGCAAGACTAGAATTAAAAGATTTACAAAATATTGAATTTCAGCTGCTGGCATTTTTCCCTGGAACTGTACCATACATCTGACTTTATATTAAGTAATGGACTTTCCCAAGAAGCACCACAAACAGCCACACAAGGCTTGGAAAAGCTGGAGGATGGCTTGAACTTCGAAGACAGTTTGTTCTCAATCCTTTGCCGATCTCTGCGTTTATACCTTGAACCCCTTGGCAGAAGGATTCAGTGGCACAGCCTCTGATGTGTGTTTTTGCTGAAATACACAAAAATTATATTATAAAAAGACCAAACCTAAGCAAGTTATAAAGTATTTTGTGGAGTTCTGCATTTAAAAAAAAAAAAAAAAAAAAAAAAAAAAATATAGATCTATTCCCACAGTGTAGACCAGTGTTCTTCAAATTTTTTCAGTCAAATATACATAATTTTTTAAAGGGTGCAATGTCGAGGCACCCTTCAAATATTATGGACAGTTTTGAGAAACCCCATTCTAAAATTTAAAAATTCTCATAGGTTTTACACTTAACCACACAAGGACACCCAACGTTAAATGAGATTTATTCTTCCAAAACCAAAATACACTTTTTAAAACTGGTACTTACTAGTGTAGCACTACCATAGCTAGGTGCTAGAGGTGTAGTGTTTGAGGTTCTGTCAGCGCAGGTAAATTTAAACAGGCCTAAAAGCGGTGAGCTAGGCCTGTTTGTTTTTGATCTGGGGCAGGGAGTGGTTAGTGTAGCAGTGAGTGTGACTGACATGTGCTTCAGCTCTTGGGCACCTCCCCTGCTTTTAGCGAGAATGTTCTGGAAGAGGGGCAGGGCTTAGATCTGGAGTGGCATGGAGTACATGTGAGGAGCCCTGATCAATCCCCAACTAGGATTGGCAGGGGGCAGGCCTCCTACATATACTCACAGTCAGCCTGCTGGGGAGGAGTTGTCGGCTGGGTGAATTGAAAGATGGAGTGCTAGACTGCATGCTGGAGAGACACCCCCATCTGGGGGGGGGGGATTTGGCGGAGGAGCTCGGAGCCTCTCCTTACATAGTCATGGAGAGGTGTCCAGGAGCTGGAGGAGCAGTTGGTCCGCACGGTCTGGGAATTTCTTTTAAGAAGGACTCAGGACAGGAGTCGGAGAGTGAGGCACAGTGGAGATCTGGAAGAGGCATGCCGGGGGAGCAGGGTGCAGAGCCAGAGGAGAGACTGGGGTTTTGTTTCAAGTTGCTGCAGTCTGAGGACTCAGGATTTGCAAGTCAGGCTTGCTGGGATCAGTAATCCACTGTCAAGTATGCTTTATTAATCAAATGTTCAGGGCCATCAAGAAGGGGTACTGCAGGACCCTGGCCTATTTATTAAGTGAAGTTTCAGCTAGGAATTATTCAGAGTGAGGCCTAGTCTTGTCAAAATGGTGGGATGTCTAAGGCTGTGACAGGGAAGTGTTGAGCAGGAGGTGAAGAGTCCTGAAGGTACAAGTTTGCATGGAGAGTGCAGAGGCGGAAAAGTCTGTCAAGATTAGAAGTCCACCATTTTTATTCTGTCAAGATAAATGAGTAACTATTTGCCAAATGTGAAGCCGGATCAGCTCCAGCATGGCAAATACCAATTCTTCTATGGGCATTCCATATCCCTTTCGCCCCAACCAAGTTCAATCCCCCAAATAAAACAAACACTTTTCATTGTCTACAAGTGCAACGTATGGATGTCTGGCAGCAGGGTGAATATGCGTGGATGTTAGTAACTAGGCAACACTAGTATTCCAAGGTTTTTTTTATCCACCACCAAGCTAATGTAACCCCAATCACTAATGGAGAGGGGCAGGGGAGGGTCTAACAAGGATGCTATGCAGGTGACAAACATCCTTATCTACTGATGAGGCCATTGGGCGTTACAACCTTCTAGCTGCCAGCAGTCTAATGGTGCACAATAAAAACCTGTGGCTTTGTGCAACTAAAAGGCAGTCTTCATCCACATGCCGGCTTGTATACAATTTAGGCATTTTGCCAAGGCACCCAAAGGAATCACCGGGCACCCTGGTTGAAAAAGGCTGGTGTAGACGCATAGATGCAACCTCCATTTGACCCAGTAGTAACAACTAGAGTGACATACCTCATGGATACTTCTTATTAAATGAGAACCTTCTATAGGTTCCGATTCCAAAAACCAGTTAATCCCCCCTCCCCAAACAAAAGGGGGGCCATGTAAGGCTCACTAATGTACAGTAGCATCTTGCATTACTGCAACTTCATGTAAAATGGGCCCACACAGGCTAAGTTGAGTGCTAGGACACTGCATTCTTAATGCAGTAATTACACCATGTTTCTATACCACTTTAGAATGCATTTGTGTGGGGCTTTAGATGTAAAGGTTTTTATTTCTCATGGGGAATATAGGAGTTTTGGGCTGTCTAGATTAGAATCAATATTTTATATAGTAAATATTTGTATTTTAAATAAGACTCATCCACATCTAGCCAGCAGGTGGTGACATCAGCTTCATGTCACATGCTCTCATTTCTCCTTACCTCCTGTTGAGAAAAAAAAAAAAAAAATTAAGTGGTGACTTATCTATACCAACCCCTAGGTTTCAAAGTACGTGCCTAAAAATAAACAAAAAAACACTAAAACATTCGATTGCACAGACTATTCGTTTGCACTAGAAGTTGACCTTCTGCTCACCATAATTCTCGATTTCATGTGAGACGCAATAGAACTCATTCCCGGTGCAATTGTTCAGTTTGGAAGCAGAACAGTCAAGCTCATGGGAGAGGCACATAGGACACTGAATATGGTTGAATGATTTGGTCACATTTGGCACTAAGGGGGAAAAAAAAATATAAGACATATGAATTTATTTCTTACTGTAGTAATTAAATTCTGTAAACTCCCGCACCCTTTCCAATCCTGCATTTCTCTTTAAGCAGTCTAAAGCACCCTTAAGGCCAAGACAAAAACCACACACTTTTGCAGACAGTAACCTATTTTGTATTGCAGTGCAGAAGGGTTCACCAACATGGCAGCTTTGTCCCAACACCGGTGTATCACAGCTGGCCAGAGATGGGCCTCCCCCCCATTCAGCTGATCGACTTCTGTCCCAACACATTAAAATTTGGACGGTCTTTTCTAAACCGGCTGAATTTAATTGGTCTATGACCTGCTAAACTATAACATCCCATAAATACAAACTTGGGGGGGGAAAAGCAATAACTTACTGTACTTTTATATTATTTTTTTAATCAAGTTTTTTTTTTTTTAATCACCCTGCATTAGTTTTTATTAGGCCAAGAATACCTTCAGCAATTACAAGTCCTTGTTACTTCCTGTGAGCTGACAAAGCAGAACATTTCGAACCCCCCCCTCCCCTTTGTGAGCGACTAGTTCGTGTTCTGTCAATTCAAACCATCAGAACCTTCAACCACGTCACTTCCGTTTTTTTTTAAAACCTTAGTAAATCTGAGCTTGACGATCTAATGGTTGGACACAACACCGACAACCAAAGAGTCGGTACAAGAAGACAGTTTTGACAGCACAGCGGCTAACGAGGACAAAGTTGTCACCGCCTCTGAGGCGGCCATTTTGTTGGCTAGCATCAGAGCAAGTATCTCTGCTCATAATATCCTGCACCGGACTCTATTCCGTTGCCAGTGTTGTGTCCAACCATTAATTTGTTAAAAAAAAAAAACGGAAGTTAGACTTACCGTAACTTGTTTTCCAATAGGCTTTCAGGACAGCACCCGAGAGATCATGGCTCCTCCTACAGGAAACACCTCAATTAAATATTTAATAGGAGGCCTCCATCAGTTGTTTGTAGAGAACCTCCAGCCCTGGCTGCAACACATAAGAGACAGTAATTTCATAGTATTACAGCAATAGCATAAAGGCGGGTTACTGCTGTCCTGAAAGCCTATTGGAAAACAAGTTACCGGTAAGTCTAACTTGCATTTTTCCAAAACGTCTTTCAGGACAGCACCCGAGAGCATAATCGAGACTTACCCCATTTAGGGTGGGACAACAGCCTTAAAGACTTTCCTTCTGAAAGCCTGGTCCCAGCCGTCATGAGGTCCAACCTATAATGATGGGCAAAGTTCAGACTTGTCCATGAAGCTGCCTTACAGATTTGTTTGGGGGAGGCATCAGCTTTTTCTGCCCAACTCACCGCCGAAGCTCTACTAGACTGAGCCTGGATACTTGCTGGACTCTCCTGGCCTTCAAGGGAATAGGCGTCCGAGATGGCTATTCTCAACCATCTGGCAATAGTTCTGGAGGCTTGTCTTCCTTCATTACCAGCAAATAAAATTAATAATGCGTCTGAACGCCTAAAGTCTTTAGTAGCTTCCAGGTAACTTGAGACTGCTCTTTTAACATCCAGGGTATGGAATTCTTCCTCCTTACCCGATGGATTAGAACAAAAAAAACGTAGGAAGCATCATCTCCCGAGTTGTATTTTGGGCTGAAGCAACCTTCGGTAGAAAATTAGGATCCGTCTTCAGAACAATTCGGTCCGAAAAAAAAAAAAAAAAAAAAAAGCTCCCCGATTTATAAAAGCTTGCAGCTCACTGATTCTTTGAGCTGTTGTAATAGCCACTAGAAAAATAGTTTGCAAAGTAATTAATTTCAGGGAGGTAAAGTTAAATGGTTTGAAAGGTTCCCTGGTCAGAGCCTGTAGAACAACTGATAAGTCCCATGACGGACAACTTTTGATCACTACTGGTCTAGACCGAGTGAGGGCTTTAAAGAATCCGATTACTAGAGGTTCGGACGAAATAGAATTTTCCCAAGAATACCCCCAGTGCGGCCACCTGAACTTTGAGGGTGCTGACCGCTAGGCCCTTGTCTGCTCCTTCTTGCAGGAGTTCTAGGATAGAAGAAATCCGTTTTAAAGATCTGCTGGATGCTGTGCACCAGGAGTTAAAGACTTTCCAGACTTTGTAATACATTGCTCTGGTATAAAGAAAAAAAATAAAAAATAATAAATAATTCTGCTAGATGGGAGGGTAGCCACCAACCTATCCGAGAAGCCTTTTCTCCTCAAGAGTTGTTCAGAAGCCAAGCTGCGAGTTTTAGCTTTTTTACTTCTTGGTGAAGCAGGGGGCCTTGTAACAGTAGGTCTGGTCTCAATGGAAGGTGCCAGTATGGTTTGAACTGCATCTGTAGAAGAGACGAAAACCAAATCCTTTTGGGCCAGAAGGGAGTGACGAGGATTACAGTCGTATCCCCTTTGCGGATTTTTGTTATGACCTGAGGGATAAGCTGAAATGAAGGGAAGGCGTAGCAGAGGTGAAATATCTAACTGTGCGCCAGAGCATCTACCCCCAGTGATGACTAGTTCCTGTTCAGGAAGAAGCGGTATATTTGTGTATTTTCTTGAGTCAAAGAGATCCACTCTTGGCTGTCCCCATTTCTTCACTATCAGATTGAAGACATCTGGATTCAATTGCCACTCTGCTTCGTACACCTGGTTCCTGCTGAGGAAGTCCGCCATCCTGTTTAGTCTTTTAGGTGGACCGCGGACAAGGAGTGAGTATGGAGCTCTGCCCAGCTAGGCCTTGAAGAACTCCGCTTCTGGTGCCCCCCCCGTCTGTTTATGTAGGCCACCGCCGTGGCATTGTCTGACAGGATATGTTGCCCTTGGACTTCTGCAAAGGTCAATAAGGCCATTTCTATCGCCTTTAGTTCCCTCCAGTTTGAGGATCTCAGCGCTTCTCTTGCGGACCACGATCCCTGAGCCCAGCGACCGTTCATGCGAGCCCCCAAACCCCAGGAGCTGGCATCGGTTGTTAGCCTTACCTGGGTTGGAAAGACCCATAACAGGCCTGCTGAGAATCTTGTCTTGTTCTTCCACCACCAGAAACTTTCACTAGTGAATTTTGCTGGTGATCCAAGATTAAACAGAAAAAAACTTTGCAGCGGTCTGAAATGGAGCTTTGCCCACTGAACTGCCAGGATGGAAGAGGTCAGGGTTCCTAGCACCGACATGACCCTTCTGATGGACAGAAGCTGACTGGATTGTAACAGTGACACCACTTCTATCAACTTCCTGTTTTTCTTCTGGGAGAAACTTTTGCTCCAAAGAGTTTATACGGAAACCCAGGAATAACACCTCCTGTGAGGGAATCAGATTTGACTTGGAGGTTTAACCCTCTTAGCGGTATTCCCGAGTCTGGCTCAGGGTGAATTTTTTCCCCATGCTAAGAGCAGTAACCCCGAGCCAGACTCAGGCTGCATCGCAGTATCCAGGGGAAGTTACTTACCTTGTTCCCTGCGATGTCTCCCCGCAGTGTGTGCTCCTCGCTCGATTCACACTGCCAAGTTCCGTTCAATGCGACGCACGGGGGCAGAGATCAGCGCCAAATTCAAAAACAATACACACAGTATACTGTAATCTTACAGATTACAGTACTGTAAGAATTACACATCCACTTTGTCCCTAGTTGTCTGTCCAGTGCCCTGCATGCACTTTTATGTTATAAAAACTGTTCTGGCTGGAAACTGGAGATTGTCCATTTACGTCAAAAGTGGTTTTAGAGCAGCTAGCAAACAGCGATAGTAAAATTAGAATCACTCGCAGAATTGAGCGATAGCAATTTGTGGGGAAATTAGTCATCAAAACACTGAAGGTAATGACAGCGACAATTCTGCAACGGAGATCATAGTCGTCGTTGTCCATTAGATTATAATTTATGATTGCATTTCAAACTATCATACCCGGGATGTCTACTAGACTCTTGTTTGGTCAGGTTTAAGTAAGTAATTACTAAGAATTGCAGGCCTACAATACATAACACCAAATTTCCATGCAAAATAATTGTATTGTATTTTGGTCCAAAATTCCAGACAGAATCCTACTGCCAGGGAGGTTATTATCCATCCAATGGATTCTAGGTGAGCCCGGGCTCTGTCCAAGTTCCTCTGAAGTCCTTCTCTGGTTTGAGCAAAAAACAGCAGGTCGTCTAGATAAGAAATCACTAAAATTCCTTCTAGACGTAGGGGTGCCAGAGCGTCGGCCATTACCTTTGTGAACACCCTTGGAAATGACAGGCCGAATGGAAGCGCTCTGAATTGCAGGTGTACCACCTTCTTCCCTCAGTGCCAACCTCAGATATCTCTGGGACCTGGCAGCAATAGGAATGTGGAGGTAGGCGTCCTGTAAATCTATTGATGTCATGAAGCACCCTTGACTCAGGCTTCTTACTGAGAAAATGGAATCCATCTGAATTCTATATTCCACTGACAGATTCAGAATTTTTAGATTTAGGATGAGGTGTTACTTTGCTGAACCAGGAAAAATGTGCGAATAGAAACCCTGGAAGAACTCCTTTGCTGGAACCAAAACAATGACTCTCTGGGATATCAGTTCCTGGATTAAGGACTTCATGGCGAGAGCCCTTGGGATGTCTGTCACCAGGAAACTTTTTGGAGGTTCCATGAAATCTATTATGTATCCTTGGGAAAGCATACTTGCAATATACTGATTTGCAGTGGTCTCTCCACTGGGGAAGGAACTCCTGGAGTCTTCCCCTTACTTGGGGTGGAGGGTCATTGCGGCTTTCCGGAGGTCGCAGGAGGATTGAAGAGCACTCCACTCATACCTTTTGGCTTCTGGGAAGACCACCTCTTCCTCTTGTTTTGAGTTTTCCCTTCCTGCTGTCCTTTTTGCGGACGGAAAAAACACTTACGGGTCTACCAGTTTCTTCTTGACCGTACAGCTGACAGAGAAGCAGTTTCCGGTCAAGAATGGACTCCAGCTCCGAACCAAATCCCCAGCAAAGGGAATGCTACACAGCCTGTTCTTAGATGCAGCATCTCCTGGCCAAGTTTTAAGCCACAAAGCCCTCCTAGCAGAGTTCCTCAAAGCCGTCGACCTGGCTGACATGAATAGATTCTGCTGAAGCATCCACAATGTATGATACTGCTGCAGAAAGAGTTGTAAAGGAGTCCAGAATCTCCTGTTTTGGGGAATCCGCCATAACATGGGCCTTCATCTGGTTAATCCAGTGTTCTAAATTCCTAGCGACAGTTAGTCAGGTTGAAAAAAGACACAAGTCCATCCAGTTCAACCATAAAAATAAATATAGTACAATCCCATATACCCAATTCTATACCCACAGGAAGGCAAAAAACCCCAGCAGAGCATGATCCAATTTGCTACAGCAGGGGAAAAAAAATTCCTTCATGATCCCCTGAGAGGCAATCGGATATTCCCCGGATCAACTTTACCTATAAAATGTCAGTACCCAGTTATATTGTGTACATTCAAGAAAGAATCCAGGCCCTTCTTAAAGCAATCTACCGAGCTGGCCAGAACCACCTCTGCAGGGAGTCCATTCCACAGCTCTTACTGTGAAGAAACCCCTCCGTATTTGGAGGTGAAATCTCTTTTCCTCTAGACGCAAAGAGTGTCCCCTTGTCCTTTGTGTTGACCGAAAAGTGAATAACTCAAACACCAAGTTCACTATATGGACCCCTTATATATTTGTACATGTTGATCATATCCCCCTTAATCTCCTCTTCTCAAGAGTGAATAAATTCAGTTCCTCTAATCTTTCCTCATAGCTGAGCTCCTCCATGCCTCTTATCAGTTTGGTTGCCCTTCTCTGCACTTTCTCCAGTTCCCCAATATCCTTTCTGAGAACTGGGGCCCAAAACCGAACTGCATATTCCAGATGAGGTCTTACTAATGATTTGAACAGGGGCAAAATGATCTCTCTCTCTCTGGAGACCATACCTCTTAATACAAGAAAGGACTTTGCTTGCTTTGGAAACCGCAGCTTGGCATTGTATGCCATTGAGCTTATGATCTACCAAAACCCCCAGATCCTTCACTACGGATCCCCCAGTCTTACTCCCCCTAGTATGTATGATGCATTCATATTCTTAGCCCCCAAGTGCATAACTTTACATTTATCAACAATAAACCTCATCTGCCACATAGTCGCCCAATTAGACAGAGCATTGAGGTCGGCTTGTAAATTGGCGACATCCTGTAAGGACGTTATTCCACTGCATAACTTGGTGTCATCTGCAAAGACAGAAACTTTACTTTTGATCTCAGACCCAATATCATTTATAAAGATATTAAAAAGTAAGGGTCCCAGCACTGAACCTTGGGGTACACCACTGAACCTTAGACCATTCAGAGTAAGAATCATTAACCACTACTCTGAATTCTGTCTTTTAGCCAGTTTTCTATCCATTTACAAACTGATATTTCCAATCCTGTAGACTTTACCTTGCACATGAGCCGTGTGTGGGGAACTGTATCGAACGCTTTTGCAAAATCCAAGTATACCATGTCCACAGCCACACCTCTGTCCAAGGTTTTACTTACCTCTTCATAAAAAGAAATCAGGTTTGTCTGACAACTTCTGTCTTTCATGAATCCATGCTGTCTGTTGCTTAAATAGTTTTTCTCCAGCAAGAACTCATCTATGTGATCTTTTATTAATCTCTCCAGTATCTTCCCAACTATAGAAGTTAAACTAACAGGTCTATAGTTACTTGGTAAAGACTTAATTCCCTTTAAATATAGGCACCACATTGGCCCTGCGCCAATCCAGTGGTACTATTCCTGTCAATGAGTCCCTAAATACAATGGCTTTGAAATTACAGAGCTCAATTCTTTTAGGATCCGTGGGTGTATGCCATCTGGTCCAGGTGCTTTATCCACCTTTATTCCATCTAAATATTTCTGGACCACATCACATTTGAGCCATTGTGGATTTGGGGCTGTGTCACTACCACCCCCATTTTGGACATGAGCTTCCTCTTCACATGTTGCCATTGCAGGTTTTAGATTTTAAATCACTGACTGCCAGGCCCTTTTAAGAAGTCCATCCTTTTATCTATAGGCTCCTTTAACATGCCCATGTCCTCAAAGGCAAGGTCAGTTGATTTTGAGACCTGTGAAAAAGCAGAGTCCATCTCCATCAAGACACGGCCTTTAGAATCACCCAAACCTGCATACATGCGGTCATGTAGGGAGAGCTCCTTTTCCTCTTCTATCCCCAAAGTTGCATTGATGACTTTTAAAAAGTCCTGCAACCTCTTCTAGCGACATTTTGTATTTAGAAGCAGCCTCTGATTCATTTTCTTCCTCCTCAGAGTCTGTTCCATCTGGAGTAAGGGAAGCAGATTCTTGGAAAGTGTCCTGAGATATCAGACCTAATAATATTTGAGAGCCGCCTTGGGGTTCTGATGAAGGCTGCGGAGCCTTGGGTTCCCTTGAGGGACCTGGTTCTCTTAGGTTTGACCTAAAGGCTCGAAAGGTGGCACGGAGTTCATCCTTAATAGTAGATACTAAATCGCCACAAAAGGATTGAGACTCCTCCCTGACTACATTTGCAGTGCAATCTGCACAATGCGACTTGGTCCAAGCCTCGCTTAAATTCTCCTTGCAGACAGGGCACCTTCTCTTGACTGGTTGGGCAGAACTTTTGGCCTGCACAAACAGAATAGACAAGACAAGGGACCAGGCTAAGAAAAACTGTTACACAGCACAAATCAATACACCCAGGTGCACTTAGGAAAAAACACTTTCACTTCCTTGTGCCCCGCAAGCCAGCATCAACACCACCTTTGACAAAATCCCTAGTTACTAGGCAGACATGCTAAATCACCAGCCACTGCACCACCAGGGAGATGGGGGGGGGGAAGAGGGGGGGGGAAAGGGTGAGTAACCCCCCCACAGGAGAAAATGGCCCAGAGCAAAAAAAGGACACAGTCCCTTACCTTAGCCTTGCTGGTGCCTTGGCTTGCCCCCTTATCCTCTGCATCGCTCTCCATAGCTGTCTGCGGACGCGTGGTGAAGAAACACCGGTTCCAGATTCAATAATGCCGCCGCGCTGGCCTGGAACATAAAAGGCACCAGGTGACCCTTCCCTCTCCCTCTGCGGCCGAAAATGAAGTGCGCCGACCCGGAAGTGCTGCCTCTTCCTATACATGATGCGGCTGAGGCTCTCCTCGGCCACCAGAACAATGGCGGCTGCTGTTAAACTCCGCCGCTATTCCGTGCACCGCAGGTGGGAATACAGCAAACTGCCGCTCTGTTGGAGAAAAAAAAAAAAAAAAAAAGGAGGCAGCCCTCCCGGGCTGTACAGGCTCTCCCTGAGCACGGAAGGAGCCCACGGGACCATCCAGCAAGGAGGCAAGTGGGAGGATCACTCTCCTGAAGAAAAATAAAGACTAACAGGTGAGAACCTTGTGTCTACCAGGAAAGCCCTGAGAGATCATGGCTCCCACCAGAGGAACCACAAAAAAAAAAAAAAAAAAGCAACGTGGAGGACTCCTATTAAAGACTTAATTGATGAGGTGTTTCCTGGAGGAGGAGCCATGATCTCTCGGGTGCCATCCTGAAAGATGCTTTAGAAAACTCCAATTACTGCTGGTTTCAAGGAAACAGGAAGTTAAGCGGTTGGGTTTTTTGGAAATCAGTGCCACCGCCAAATTACATTAATATGCATTTGCAGAATCCCAAAAAAATTTATATAAATAATAATGCCCCATACACACGGTCAGGTTTCCCCGACGGAACTCCGCTCAAGCTTGGCTTACAGACAGTCACAAAAAAGTTCTCTGAACTGTCGACCGTCAAGAACGCGGTGACGTACAACACTACGACGAGCCGATTAAAATTAAGTTCAATGCTTCCGAGCATGCGTCGGAATTGCTACAGATGATCGGAATTTCCGATCGAAACATTTCCCCTCTGAAAAATTGAGAACCTGCTCTCAATCTTTTGCTGGCAGAAATTCCGATGGAGCATACACGGTCAGAATTTCCGACCAAAAGCTCACATCGGACTTTTGTCGGAATTTCCAATTGTGTGTACGCGGCATAAGTGTTGCAAGGAAGAGTGTTACTGACAAATTTAAGTGAAAGGACATTCCATTTTCGTACTTGGTTTCAAAACACTTTAATGTTATAGAAAGCCAGAAGAAAAAAAATAAAAAATAAATAAAATAGGAAACAATTTGCTTTTGTACACTGCAGTGCATTCAAGAACAAAATGGATTAACAAACAGATTCAGGATGGCCAGTTATCTTTACTATATTGTCCATTTCACACTGAGCAGATCCCCTGCTAAAGCAGAGTGAAAACAGGAAGATGTCAGTTGTGTGTGTTCCCATTTATTTAGTTTATGTTCACATTGTAGACTATGGTGGACCCATGATTGCTCTATGGGTGGTTGGATGTAAATGAATAGATCAGTGTTTCTCAACTCCAGTCCTCAAGGTGCCCCAACAGGTCACGTTTTCAGGCTTTCCATTATTTTGCACAGGTGATTTGATCAGCTTCACTGCCTTAGTAATTACCACAGCGGTTTCATCTGAAGGAAATCCTGAAAACATGACCTGTTGGGGCGCCTTGAGAACACTGGAATAGGCCAACTCTGATCATTCGCATCAGGGTATGGAAATATGGAAGAGGACGCAGCCCTTCCAGACCTGGATAAACTTGGAAGAGATTAATATAATGGACAATTCCATTTACATCAACCTGTCAATAAAGCTGCATGGAGCTTCAGATCCAGGCCATTTGAAAAACAACAAAAACAGACCCAAGCAGAAAGCACATGTGAAAGGCAGCCCAAATCCTGTTTTGCTTAGATTCCTCTTAAATCTAAGGGGCCAGATCTCAAGTCAATCTATAAAGAGGATGCAACACCGCTTTTAGTTTTCCTTTTAAGTCTTGTTAACTCACATACTGGTAGGGCCGGTGTGCAGGAGTTTGTACTACAGCATGTCCTATGGTAATATAGGCTGACCATACTTGAAAGACTGCTTGAAGAATTGCATTGATCTACTGGGCCACAGCCTCTCTCAAATAACCGAGTCCTCATACCACCTAAAATACAGAGGGAAAAAAAAAAAAAAAAAGTGGTTTAGAGGAGAGGAGGAATGTGGTAGGACATTTGGAACAACGACAAGCATGCAGTCCTGGGATATTCTAATACAATTAAATCTATAAAAAAAAAAAATCTCAGGAGAATGGACACAACTCTTCCTTTCCTCTAGTTGAGAGAAAGGTCTTGAGTTGTTCATTACACTCTGGAACCAAGGTGGAGCAATCGCGCTTGGGATTTTGCAAATCGGAGCGCCACAAAATGTACTCTTATTTGCCATCTTACTCTACTTATTTTGCCCCCCCCCCGCCATTATTACACGTTAAAAAGGTAGAACACCAAGGAGAGAGAGGAATTGTGTAAGGGTCCCTCATTGGTTGTCGGTTTACACCATGCCGACTCTGGATCCGCCCCAGATCATGGACGAGATCGTCACCTACATGTTGTAGGGAGATACTTCACCATATTGCACCACACTTCTTGGCTGGAAGCTCACCTAAAACATTTCCAACTAAAGGCCCACTACCCAGAATGAACGAATGTCTATTCCAAACAGCTTTTAAATGCTTTAGTGCAGAACTGTGACTGGCCTTAGGCGATACACAGATGAACCAAATCCTCCTACACAAGTTGTACCTGTTTATCTGTGGCCATTTGTCTTGTACATCCCAAAGGTCCCAAATTTACACAGGATCTCAGCTCTGAAAAGCAGGGGCCTGAGAGCTGAAACTACATCAGTGGGGAGAGCGCTGAGCTGATTGGAGGCGAGCCCCCTCCCCCAATTCACACAAGACCAGAGCGCAAGCAGTCAAATTAGCTGGAGGTTCCTCCTCTGTCACCATTTCTCTTGGTGTCAGGAAAAATTCAGAAGTGATTAATGCTGATAACAGAGGAACAGGACAGTGGACAGAAATTGCACTTATTGCTCTGGATTGAGCATAGACCCTTATAACTATATTCCCTAGATGTTACAATCTCTTATTCAGATGTTTTATACTCAGGGTGTACCTTCCCCATGCACAAAGGGAGACACTCCGAACCAAGCCCACTAGGGTCTTCACTCACCACCCTGGGTGGGGGGGTTTAGCCCTTCAGTGGGGAAAATAGACCCCTCTCCTCACCACATGAAATTTTAGATCCGGGGGGGGGTCCTGGTGCCATATAAGAGGTACTACTACATCACCACAGGGAGGAGCTGCACGGCATTAACACCTACCAATAGTTATATGTTGGCATGGATGAAGATGGGCATAAAACTGGGAAAAAGAAAGGTAGAGGGGCCAAGTTGGGGAAGGGGGACACCAGGGACCACTTAAGATTAGTCACATTCAAGTCTTATGACCACAAGTCAGACTTGTCATGTCCATGTCTTATCTTTAAAAACTGACTGTGGTAGTTGCCACATTCATGTCTGATCTATGACCATAAGTCTTAGTAATCATATCCACATCTGGTCTTTGATCATAAAATCGTAGTCGTCACATCTATGCCTATGACCATAAGTCGTCACATTCACATTTTTGGTCCATGACCATAATCTAATGCCTGGGAAAGAAAAGAGCCCTGGACTGCCGCACTCTGTATAAACGATTTTCAAAATTCTAAAATTTAAATCCAAAGTTAATCCATAGATTCAAAAAGGACAAAAACAGACATGCAGGGGTAAGCTATGAGTAAGCATCCATCTTTGATGTGAAACGCGTCAGCTATCCACCCCTGCATGTCAGTTTTCCGTTTGTCTGTTTTTGGACTTTTGAATCTATGGATTAACTTTGGATTACAATTTTGGAATTTTGAAAAATGCAAGTTAGACTTACCGGTAACTTGTTTTCCAATAGGCTTTCAGGACAGCACCCGAGAGATCATGGCTCCTCCTCCTACAGGAAACACCTCATCAATTAATTCTTTAATTGGAGGCCTCCACGTTGCTTCCATCAGTTGTTTGTAGAGAACCTCCAGCCCCAGCTGCAACACATAAGCGACAGTTATTACATAGTATTACAGCCACAGCATAAAAAAAAGGGCGGGATCCTGCTGTCCTGAAAGCCTATTGGAAAACAAGTTACCGGTAAGTCTAACTTGCATTTTTCCAAAACGTCTTTCAGGACAGCACCCGAGAGGATAATCAAGACTTACCCCATTTAGGGTGGGACAACAGCCTGTAAGACTTTCCTTCCGAAAGCCTGGTCCCCAGCCATCATGAGATCTAATCTATAATGACGGGCAAAGGTCGTCAGACTTGTCCATGTAGCTGCCTTACAGATTTGTTCGGGGGTGGCACCAGCTTTTTCTGCCCAACTCACCGCCGAAGCTCTAGTAGAATGAGCCCTGATACTTACTGGACTCTCCTGGCCTGTAAGGGAATAGGCGTCTGAGATAGCCATTCTCAACCATCTGGCAATTGAACTGAGGCAACCTTTGGTAAAAAGTTAGGATCCGTCTTCAGCACAATTCTGTCTGAAAAAATAGAAAAAAAATGGTTCCCTGATAGATAAAGCTTGCAGCTCACTGATCCTTCGAGCTGTTGTAATAGCTACTAGAAAAATTGTTTTTAAAGTAATTAGCTTCAGGGAGGTTAAATTGAGAGGTTCGAAAGGTTCCCTGGTCAGGGCCTGTAGAACGACTGATAAGTTCCATGACGGACAGTTTTTGATCACTATCGGTCTAGCCCGAGTGAGGGCTTTAAAGAATCTGTTTACTAGGGGTTCTGATGAAATAGATTTCTCAAAATATACCCCCAGTGCGGCAACCTGAACTTTTAGGGTACTGATCGCTAGGCCCTTGTCTGCTCCTTCTTGCAGAAATTCCAAGATAGAAGAAATCTGCTTTAATGGTCTGCCGGATGTAGTGCACCAAGAGTTAAAGACTTTCCAGACTTTGTGATATATTGCTCTGGTAACATTCTTTCTGCTAGATAGGAGGGTAGCCACCAACCTATCCGAGAATCCTTTTCTCCTTAAGAGCTGCTCCTCAGAAGCCAGGCTGTGAGTTTTAGCTTTTCTACTTCTTGGTGAAACAGCGGACCTTGTAACAGAAGGTCTTGCCTCAAGGGAAGATGCCAGTATGGTTTGATCTGCATCTGTAAAAGAGCCGAAAACCAAGGCCTCTTGGGCCAGAAGGGAGTGATGAGGATTACTGTCGTATCCTCTTTCTGGATTTTTGTTATGACCTGCGGAATCAGCTGAAAAGGAGGGAAGGCGTAGCTGAGGTGAAAATTCCAACTGTGCGCCAGAGCATCTACCCCAAGAGATGACTCGTTCCTGTTCAGGGAAAAAAAAGAGAGATATTTGTGTATTTTCCTGAGTCGCAAAGAGATCCACTCTTGGCTGTCCCCATTTCTTCACTATTAGATTGAAGACATCTGGATTCAATTGCCACTCCGCTTCGTACACCTGGTTCCTGCTGAGGAAATCCGCTATCCTGTTTAGGGTCCCTTTTAGATGGACCGCGGACAAGGATTGAGTATGGAGCTCTGCCCAATTTAGAATGCTCTCTACTAGGCCTTGAAGTATTCTGCTTCTGGTGCCCCCTTGTCGGTTTATGTAAGCCACCGCCGTGGCGTTGTCCGACAGAATTTGTGTATGTCGCCCTTGGACTTCTGCAAAGAACAATAAGGCCATTTCTATCGCCTTTAGTTCCCTCCAGTTTGAAGATCTCATTGCTTCTCTTGTGGACCAAGATCCCTGAGCCCAACGACCGCTCATGTGAGCCCCCCAACCCCAGGAGCTGGCATCGGTTGTTAGCCTTACCTGGGTTGGAAAGGACCATAACAGGCCTGCTGAGAGTCTTGCCTGGTTCTTCCACCACCAGAGACTCCTCTTTACTTTGGTGGGGATCTTCACCAGTGAATCTAGTGAATTCTGCTGGCGATCCCAGATTTTTAACAGAAACTTTTGCAGTGGCCTGAAATGGAGCTTTGCCCATTGTACTGCCGGTATGGAAGAGGTCAGGGTTCCTAATGCTGACATGACCCTCCTGATGGACAGAAGCTGACTGGTTTGTAAGAGTGACACAACCTTTAACAGCTTTTCCCGTTTTTCTTCTGGGAGAAAAATCTTTTGCTCCACAGAGTTGATACGGAAACCCAGGAATAACACCTCCTGAGAGGGAATCAGATTGGACTTTTGGAGGTTTAGTATCCATCCGATGGATTCTAGGTGAGCACGTGCTCTATCCAAGTTTCTCTGAAGTCCATCTCTTGTTTGAGCAAACAGTAGCAGGTCGTCTAGATAAGGAATCACTGAAATTCCCTCTAGACGCAAGGGTGCTAGAGCTTCGGCCATTACCTTCGTGAACACCCTTGGAGAAGATGACAGGCCAAATGGAAGAGCTCTGAATTGCAGGTGTACCACCTTCTTCCCTTCTCTCAGTGCTAACCTCAGATATCTCTGAGATCTGGCAGCAATAGGAATGTGGAGGTATGCGTCCTGCAAATCTATTGACGCCATGAAGCATCCTTGACTCAGGAGGCTTCTTACTGAGAAAATGGAATCCATCCGAAATCTTTTGTATTCTACTGACAAATTCAGCATTTTTAGATTTAGGATGAGGCGGTACTTTCCTGAAGGTTTCTGTACAAGGAAAACGTGAGAATAGAACCCCTGGAAGAACTCCTTTGTTGGAACCGGAACAATGACTCTCTGGGATATCAGTTCCTGAATTAGGGACTTCATGGCGAGTGCCTTGACCGGATCCCTCGGGACGTTTGTCACTAGGAATCTCTTTGGGGGTTCTTCCGTGAATTCCACCACATATCCTTGGGAGAGCATGTTTACAATATACTGATTTGTAGTGATGTCTCTCCACTGGGGAATGAACTCCTGGAGTCTTCCCCCTACTTGGGGTGGATTGTCACTGCGGCTTTCCGGGGGTCGCAGGAGGATGGAAGAGCACTCCACTCCTACCTTTTGGTTTCTGGGAAGACCACTGCTTCCTTTTGTTTGCGTTTTCCCTTCCTGTTGTCCTTTTTGGGGACGAAAAAAACGCTTACGGGTCTGTACCTGTTGTTTTTTGACCGGAAACGCCTTCTTTTTGTCAGCCGTACGGTCAAGAATGGACTCCAGCTCAGAACCAAATAGCAAATTCCCTGTAAAGGGAATGCTACACAGTCTATTTTTAGATGCAGCATCTCCTGGCCAAGTTTTAAGCCACAAGGCTCTCCTAGCAGAATTGGTCAAAGCCGCTGACCTGGCTGACATACGAATGGATTCTGCTGAAGCATCCGCAATATATGATACTGCTGCAGAAAGCGTTGTAAATGAGTCCAGAATCTCCTGTTTTGGAGAATCTGCCGTAACATGGGCCTTCGTCTGGTTAATCCAGTGTTCTAAATTCCTAGCGACACAGGTTGTTGCTATTGCTGGTTTTAGATTGTTCATCACAGACTGCCAAGCCCTTTTAAGAAGCAAATCCATTCCTTTGTCCATGGGCTCCTTTAACATGCCCATGTCCTCAAAGGCAAGGTCAGTTGATTTTGAGACCTGTGAAAAAGCAGAGTCCAGTTTTGGAACCTTGTTCCAGATGGAATCCGGGTTGTCCTCAAATGGAAATCTTCTCTTATGAGACCGGGAAAAAAAAAAATGGCTTTTTCTCGGGTTCCAACCACTCTTTTTTAATCATGTCCGAGATTATTGAATGGACTGGAAAAACACGGCTTTTTGGATCACCCAAACCTGCATACATGCGGTCATGTAGGGAGAGCTCCTTTTCCTCTTCAATCCCCAAAGTCGCATGGATTACTTTTAAAAGTCCTGCGACTTCTTCAAGCGACATTTTGTACTTAGAAGCGCTCTCTGCTTCATTTTCTTCCTCCTCAGAGTCTGTTCCATCTGGAGCAAGGGAAGCAGATTCTTGGGAAGCGTCTATCGGACCTCCCAATAATATTTGAGAGCCGTCTTGGGGTTCTGAAGAAGGCTGCGGAGCCCTAGGTTCCCTTGAAGGGCCTGGTTCTTCTCTTAGGTTTGACCTAAAAGCTTGAAAGGTGGCACGGAGTTCATCCTTAATTGTAGATACTAGATCACCACAAAAGGATGGAGACTCTTCCCTGACTACATTTGCAGTGCAATCTGCACAAAGCGACTTGGTCCAAGCCTCGCTTAACTTTTCCTTGCAGACAGGGCACCTTCTCTTCACTGGTTGAGCAGAACTTTTGGCCTGCACAAACAGAAAAGAAAAAAACCAGGGACCACGCTAAGAAAAAACTGTTACACAGTACAAATCAATACACCCAGGTACACATAGGAAAAAACACTTTCACTTCCTTGTGCCCCGCAAGCCATGCACCACCACCACCTTTTACAAAAAGACCCCTAGTATTATGCAGACATGCTAAATCACCAGCCACTGCACCACCAGGGAGATGGGGGGTAGGGGAGATGGAGGGGGAAGAAGGTGAATACCCCCCCCACAGGAGAAAACGGCCCAGTGTAAAATAGGACACAGTCCCTTACCTTAGCCTTGCTGGTGCCTTGGCTTGCCCCCTTATCCGCTGCATCGCTGTCCATAGCTGTCTGCGGATGCGTGGTGAAGAAAAAAATGCCGGTTCCAGATTCGAAAACGCCGCCGCGCTGACCTGGAACTTTAAGGCACCAGGTGACCCTGCCCTCTCCCTCTGCGCTTTGCGGCCGGAAATGACGCGCGCGCCGACCCAGAAGTGCTGCCTCTTCCCATACAGGACGCGGCCGAGGCTCTCCTCGGCCACCAGAACAATGGCGGCCGCTGTAAAGCTCCACGCCGCTATTCGCAATCGGTCGGCGAGAACACAGCAAACCACCACTCTGAAGACAAAAAGGAGGCAGCACTCCCGGGCTGTACAGGCTCTCCCCGAGCACGGAAGAGGGAGAGGGAGCCCACGGGACCATCCATGCTAGGAGGTAAGTGGGAGGATCACTCTCCTAAGAAAAAAAGACTGACTGAGAACCTTGTCTCCCAGGAAAGCCCTGAGAGATCGTGGCTCTCACCAGAGGTGTTCCTCCGGCTGGAGGAAACACAAAAAACTGATGGAAGCAACGTGGAGGCCTCCAATTAAAGAATTGATGAGGTGTTTCCTGTAGGAGGAGGAGCCATGATCTCTCGGGTGCTGTCCTGAAAGACGTTTTGGAAAAATAGTTTATACAGAGTGCGGCAGTCCAGGGCTCTTTTCTTTCCCATGCATTAGTGCAGAGCCAGCACCTGTTCCAGTATCAGGGCGGGAGCATTCCTTGGAGCTTCCCAGCTTGGAGCGGTACACACCTTTCATAATCTAATGCCGCGTACACAATCGGAAAATCCGACAAGAAAAGCGGGAATTCCCCCCCCCCCCCCCCGACGGAATGTTGGCTCAAACTTGTGTTGCATACACATGGTCACACAAAATTCTGACCAAAGAATGCGGTGACGTACAACGAGCCGAGATCAAATGAAGTTCAATAGGCAGTTCGGCTCTTCTGCTCGATTCTGAGGATGTTTTTTGAGCGTCGGAATTGCATACAGACGATCGGAATTTCCGACAAGAAACTTTGTCGGAAAATTTGAGAACCAGCTCTCAAATTTTTGTTGTCGGAAATTCCGACAGAAAAAGTTAGATGGAGCCTACACACTGTCGGAATTTCTTTTCAAAAGCTCACATCAAACTTTTGTCGGAAATTCCGACCGTGTGTACGCGGCATTAGTCCTCAAAACCGTGTCTTGTCTGATCTAGGACAATAAATCGTTGTGCTACCGAGCGTGCATATAAAAAGGGCCCCCAAAAAAAAAAAAAAAAAAAAAAAAACCCACACATGAACCTTACCGACAAAGATGGTTTGCTTTATTGTGGATACACAGCACTCGTCTTGAGAGCAATTTTTCAACAATCCCGTACAACTTGCATTGACTCTATTTGAACAGTGGACACAGAGCAGAGAAAGTCCTAGAGGAGACAAGCAGAGAACTCCAGAAGAGTCATTTATGTTACATAGTGTCAAGTAGCAATTTATCTTCGCTTATAACCTTGTCAATGGCGGGGCAACAATAGTTTAAAGAGACTGTAACCAAAACTAATTATTTCATTAAATATTTTCATTACGACTGTGTGCATGTAATGCATTTTACCTGTAAAAACCTGCCTTGTGTGGACATCCAAACCATCGAGACTGCTGCTGGGTGAAGTCATCTTGGATGTGATGTCAGCAGCTCCAACAGACTCAGCTGTCACTCAAGTGACATGGGGGAGGTAAAAGGGACGGGCACAGGAGCTGGGCTAGCATAGAAAGTAATTTCTATAGATAGACATTTCAAGAAGAGGCGAGGGCTATGACTTGGAAGGAGCAGTGCTAGGAAATTCCTAAAGTAAAAATTTTCTTAGCACATTTCAAAAACATTACATGGAAAAAATAAAAAAATTAAGCCGCAAGCATTTAAAATACACAAGATTTCTAGGCTTTTACCTGAGTTTATTTTTAAGTGGGTGACAGGGTCTCTTTAAAGCGGAGGTTCCGCGGTCCATGCATTTTTTTTTCAGTCCATTCTATGCTACAACTTATGCCTTTGTACTACTCACTTCTCTGGCGCTATTAAACATCCGTCCGTTTTAGGAATAAACAGTTTATAAAAAAACCTTCCTGAATTTGCCATTTTGCTTGTGGGCATCCTGAAGCCCACAAGCATATTCTTCTGGGTAGCGATGAATGCGCGTCACGTGACCGGGTAGACGAGTCACGTGACGATTGAATTATCGTGATGGTTGCAAGGAAGGAGTCTTACTCCTGGGAGGCAGGACACTTTGCTCCCAGGAGACATTGCAGCACAATTCCCAGCATACACAGCGACACATAGCAGAAAAGGACACGCCTACTCCCGCGGGAGGAAATCCCGGAAGTAGGAATGAAGAAAAAAAAAAAAAAAAAAAAAAAGTTAGGCATTTGTTTCTATTCATGCTAAGAGGGAATGGTGACATCAATCTTTAAAATGTGGGTGAACCTCCGCTTTAAAACGCAATGTAGTTACTCTGGAAAGTTATAGTTCATTTAGTTAAAGCAGTTGTAAATGTAGCAGCCTCACCCCATCTCCTTTGTCTAGGGCAGGGATATGCAATTAGCGGACCTCCAGCTGTTGCCAAACTACAAGTCCCATGAGGCATAGCGAGACTCTGACAGCAGCAAGCATGACACCCAGAGGCAGGGGCATGATGGGACTTGTAGTTTTGCAACAGCTGGAGGTCCGCTAATTGCATATCCATGGTCTAGGGGTATGTCACACGACAGGGTGAGATGCGCTACGGCCCATGTCCTCCCCATAGCTGTGGGTGAGGTGAAGGCCAGTACCAGATATTTCCTCGGGCCTGTGTGTCTGTCAAGGATTAAGTCCTGCTGTGTCAATACTTCCCTTTGCTCCCATTAACCAGAGTTCCACACACCGATCACAGTCCAACTCTTGTTTTATTGCATTTCTCACAATAAACAGTGCTTCAGTAGCCAACTGGTTGCGACTTGATAACAATTTGATACGGGTGAACGAGCAGGTCGAGGCACTATCCTGGTTGTCAGCTAAACCACTGCAATCTCGCCAGCAGTTACTATAGCATTAGCTAGGAAGGACTTAGAACTTGAGAGTCTCTACCAGCGACTCAAGAGAACGTAGATAGGAGTACCTTCGCTGCGGCCCCCGTCAGGGGAAGATGTCCCTCCAAGGGAGTTACCAGAGGCCCATCCGTCACTGGGTTGATGCTGCTCCAGACTCTCCGAACGGGTAACCTCCCCGGCCTCTTCACCTCAGACATGGGCCCCATCCACTTCAGGGACCCTCGGACTTCTCCACCCTTGCGGGACCCAGTCGAAGTCACTGGGCCCCAGGCCTCCTGGTTTAGTACCTCACCCCAAGCTGAAGGTGCCTGGGATGGACTCCAACTCCATTCCGGTCGGGCCTAGGGCGCCTGGGCTGGAATCGCCCGCACCCAGGCCTAAGCGCGTGAAGAAGATCCTCCTGAAGACAGACCTCATGGTTAGGGAGTCTCCCCCTTTTATATCCTCCCAGCGACACCACGGCAGGTTCCACGCCCTCGCCGTACCATCTCCGGAAAGGAACAAAAAGGGTAGCACTGTGACGGTCAATCTACCTTGAGCCTCCAGGTACCCCGCCACCCAGAGGCCAAGGAGATTACACCGTCCAATCCTCCACGAACACAAATGGTCCATTATTCCCATACTTACACACCTGAGTGTCCTACCTAAATTTAGAGACCGCGCTACATAAACCTAGGACAAAAAGGCATAATGTGCTAGTATGCATCACATACTAGCACATTCTGAAATACTCACCATAGAACGAAGCCCTCTCCGGGATCACAAGCTCCGGCGCTGCGAGTGGCCGGAACCGCAATGTCGTCTCTGTTCTCAGTCACCCTCGGCTCCGGCAAAAAGGAGCTGTGGTTCCGGCACAGTAAGCCGGACCTTCAGAGCGCATTCATGGCTGACATCAGTGGCTGCATGAAGGGTAAATATCTAAACTATGCAAGTTTGAGTTATTAATTTTACCTACAGGCAAGCCTTATTATAGGCTTACCTGTGAGGGGAAAAAAAAAAAAAAAAAAAAAAAAAAAAAAAAAAAGCACAAAGCGTGTACAACCACTTTAAAAGCAGAACTTAGAACTATTAGGCAAAACTTTTTATTTTGGGTAGAGCAAGGAAGAGTTATAACCCTCGTCAGGTTTTTTTTGCCATCTTTGCCTCGTTTGGTGGATTCCCACAGCCAAAACCAGAAAGGATAGGAAAACCCTTGTCATCTGAACTAGTGTCCCCATTGGAAGACTTCCCTCTGTCTCAGGAAAACCCACAATTTTATTTATCCACCAACATTACTAGCTGTAGCCATCTTGAGAAAGGGCAGCTGATTCATGTAGAGTATGACCCTCCAGTTTCAGGAACTACAATTCCCATCATGCCTAGTCTGGACTATGAATATATATATATATATATATATATATATATATATATATATATAAAAAAACACCACACAAGTAAATCTAATATACCTTCCTAATGACTAACGCTAACATGGGGGGGGGGGGGGGGGGGCGTAAGGAACACAGGGGCCAATTTATCCATTACATGATAGACTTGAACTGACCTGTAGTAATCATGCTGAACCCAATGCAGATAAGGAGACCACTCATAATGAAAAGAGACATTCAGTTCAGATAGGCCACGGCTGTATAAAGCACAGGGGGGGGGGGGGGGGGAAGCACACACAGCAAGTTACTTATTTAAAACAAAAGAATCAGAAAAAATACTGCACAGGTTAAATTATATTCTGTTATACATGACATAAGATGCTGAACAATAGAAGGTCATCACCAATTTTTTACAACACAATTCTATGGGTAATAGTGACCACCATAAAGCATGGTGATCAGTTGGGCTGCGTTCACATATACAGTTGTGCTCATAAGTTTACATACCCTGGCAGAGTTTATGATTTCTTGGCTATTTTTCAGAGAATATGAAGCATAACAAAATCTTTTTTCACTCGTGGTTAGTGTTTGGCTGAAGCCATTTATCATCAATCAACTGTGTTTACCCTTTTTAAATCAGAATGACAACAGAAACTACCCAAATGACACTGATCAAAAAAAGTTTACATACCCTGGTGATTTTGGCCTGATAACATGCACACAAGTTGACAAAGGGGTTTGAATTGCTATTAAAAAGCCAACCATCCACACCTGTGATCTGCTTGCTTGTAATTAGTGTGAGAGTATAAAAAGGTCAATGAGTTTCTGGACTCCTGACAGACCCTTGCATCTTTCATCCAGTGCTGCATGGACTTTCTGGATTCTGAGACATGGGGAGAGCAAAAAGCAATAAAAAGATATCCAAGGAATTGAGAATGCCAATCAGCAGTGTTCAAACTCTAATCAAGAAGTGGAAAATGAGGGGTTCTGCTGAAACCAAACCACGGTCAGGTAGACCAACTAAGATTTCAGCCACAACTGCCAGGAAATTGTTTGGGATGCAAAGAAAAACCCACAAATAACTTCAGGTGAAATACAGGACTCTGAAAACATGTGGTGTGGCTGTTTCAAGATGTACAATAAGGAGGCACTTGAAGATGGGCTGCATGGTCGAGTCGCCAGAAGAAAGCCATTACTACACAAATGCCACAAAGTATCCCGCTTACAATACACCAAACAGCACAGAGACAAGCCTCAAACCTTCTGGCACAAAGTCATTTGGAGTGATAAGACCAAAATTGAGCCATTTGACCACAACCATAAACGCTACATTTAGAGAGGTGTCAACAAGGCCTATGATGAAAGGTACACCATTCCTACTGTGAAACACGGAGGTGGATCACTGATGTTTTGGGGGATGTGTGAGCTACAAAAAGGCACAGGAAATTTGGTCAAAATGGATGGCAAGATGAATGCAGTATTTTATCAAAAAATACTAGAACAATGGCATTTGTCAGGAAGCTATGCATGGGACATACTTGGACATTCCAACGATCCAAAACAGAAGGCCAAGTCGACCTGTCATTGGCTACAGCAGAAGTGAAGGTTCTGGAGTGGCCATCTCAGTCTCCTGACCTCAATATCATTGAGCCACTCTGGGGAGATCTCAAACGTGCCGTTCATGCAAGACAGCCCAAGAATTTACAGGAACTGGAGGCTTTTTGCCAAGATAAATTGGCAGCTTTACCATCTGAGAAAATAAAGAGCCTCATCCACAAATACCACAAAAGACTTCAAGCTGTCATTGATGTTAAAGGGGGCAATACACGGTATCAAGAACTGGGGTATGTAAACATTTGATCAGGGTCATTTGGCTCGTTTGTTGTCATTAGGATTTAGAAAGAGTAAACAGTTGATTGATAATAAATGGCTTCAGCTTACATGGAAGCAAGAAAGATTATACCTTTTTTCCCCCAATCCGCATCAACAGTACTCCCGCATAGACCTCTTTCTGGTGCCACACTATCTACTGGCAGCGGTATATGACGTAATTATTGGGGATAAAACATGGTCAGACCATGCGCCAGTGACACTTTATATTTCCATAACAGGCACAGCTCCCACCCCGGGGAGCCGCTGGCGTCTAAATGAAAGTCTGCTGCAGATTCCCAAAATTCGGGAAGACGTAGCAAAGGAAATGGAAGCATATTTTCAGACAAACACCCCGGGGAGTGACCCCGGCATGGTCTGGGAAGCGCATAAGGTAGTAATGAGAGGAGTGTTGATAAAACATGGTTCCCAACTAAAGAAAGCACAGGTAGTTAAAAATTGATTGAATTTCTTCTGACATTGGAGGTCTAACATAAGAAAGTACAGACACCACTAATAGGGAAAGAGTTGGCGCACAAAGAGACAAAGTAGCAATACAGGAAGAAAGGAATTAGGGTCCCTCTAAATCTCAAACGGAACGTGACAGGGATGCCCATTATTATTTGCCCTTTCCTTAGAACCCCTATTGAATAAAATTAGGCAAAACTCAGATATCAAGGGACTACATATAGGAGATTGAAAGTATAAAATTTCTGCTTTTGCAGATGACTTGTTGTTCTCTATATCTAGTCCCCAAATCTCATTGCCAAATCTGATGAAAGAAATATACGAATACGGAGCGTTAGCAAACCTAAAAATTAATTCTGCTAAATCAGAGGCGATGGGGGTTGCACTCCCAATGGAAATACAGCAAATTATACAACCCAATTTTAAATTTAAATGGGTAAAATCAGCGCTAAAATATCTGGGGATATACATACCATCAAGATTAGAGAAGACTTTCACAGTAAACTTCCCTCCGTTGGTGAAGACCAGGGCCAATCCGCCCTATACGCGGACTACGAAAGCTGCGTAGGGCCCCCCCGAGTAATGCTCGGGGCCCCACCGCCGCCAGAGGTCCGCGGCCGGCGGAGATAACGTCTCCGCCGGCCACCATTTTGCCGAAGACCTGGATCCTTCCGAAATAGCGCTGCGGCGCCGCCCACCCCCACCCCAGGTCTGTCATCTGAGACAGACCTGTGGGGGAAAGGGGTGGGTGGTGCCGCAGCTCACTGTAGCCGGCCGGCTCCGCCTCCAATTTGTTCCCCCTCGCCGCTGCTGAGCTATAGAAGGGCTCAGGGGGGGGGGGCCCGGGCGTGCTCCTAACTCGCTGAGTGTCACTATCTCCTGAGGTCCGTCTCTCTCATCCTCCCGTCAGCCGCCCCCTCCTCAATGTCAGCAGACCCCCCCCCACCCTCTGTCATCTCTCTCCTGCCTGCCTGACACAGCAAATTGCAATCTGCTACATGTGGCAGGTGAAGTGGCACTGGCAAGTGACAATCCGCAATGTGTGACGTTGTGGCAAGTGACAATCCGTAACGTGTGGCAAGTGACAACCCGCAATGTGTGGCAAGTGACGTCGTGGCAAGTGACAATCCGTAACGTGTGGCAAGTGACAATCCGTAACGTGTGGCAAGTGACAACCCGCAATGTGTGGCAAGTGACGTTCCGCTACATGTGGCAGGTGAAGTGGCAAGTGACAATCTGCAATGTGTGGCAGGTAGCGTTGTGGCAAGTGACAATCCACAATGTGTGGCAAGTGACAATCTGCAACATGTGGCAAGTGACAATCCGCATCTGGTGGCAAGTATCACGCTCAGGCTCCCACTGATTCTGCATTATGGTGAGTTGAACTATTTTATATATTATATAACAATGTAATAGAAATGATGCACTTCAATTTTGTTTTGCGATACGGCACTGCGTCGACTTAACTGACAATTGTGCGGCCGTGCGACGGTGTACCCAAAACAAAATTTACATCCTTTTTTTCCCCACAAATAGAGCTTTGTTGGTGGTATTTCTATATCAGTTTAGGCCAATATGTATTCTTCTACATATGTTTTTTTTTTTTTTTTTTTTAAACCAGACGCAATAAGTGTATATTGATTAGTTTGCACAAAGGTTATAGCGTTTACAAAATAGGGGATAGACTTATGGCATTTCTATTAATATTTTTTTTTTTTTTTTTTACTAGTAATGGCGGGCGATCTGCGATTTTCAGTGAGACTGACATTGCGGTGAACAGATCGAACACTTTTGGCACATTTTTGTGACCAGTGACATTTATACAGCGATTTGTGCTATACAAATGCACTGAATACTGTGTAAATGTCACTGGCAGGAAAGGGGTTAAATGTGTTCCCTGGGAGGCGTTTCTAACTGGGGGGATGGGACTGACTGGAGGAGAGAGATTTCTTTTCCTAGTCTCTCCTCCCCTGTCAAAATGGGGATCTGTCTGTTTACATTGACAGATCCCCGTTCTGGCTCTCTGTGGAGCGATCGCGGGTGGCCGGCTGACATCGCGGCCACACAGGTCCTTTATACATGTATAGAGCCATGACAGGTCCTCTTTATTTTCGTATATACATGCATAGAGCCAGGACAAGTCCTTTTTATACTTATATATACACACGTATAGTGCCATGACCGTTATTTGGGGGGGGGGGGCAGCATTTAATTCTTGGTATCAGGCAGCACAATGTCTTAGGCCGGCACTGGGGGGGGGGGGGGGGGACACCTGAAATGCAAGGAGGCCTCTCTCCACGTTCAATATTACACTTAAACAACGCCCATTATTCATGGGTCAGGTAGAGGGCCCCTTTGCAGAATTTTGCTTAGGGCCCCAGGGAGGTCAGGATCGGCACTGGTGAAGACGGTTAGTTCCCTGATGGATAAATGGCATTCATGGTTTGGTCGGTGTAATACCATCAAAATTAGTATATTACCCAAATTTTTGTATATGTTTCAAGAAATACCCATACAAATCCCTGCTGCCTTTTTCCGTCAGGTAAACACGCTTTTTACCAAGTTCATCTGGGCCAATAAATGACTGAGGATCAGCAGAGGGCGTATGACCCTGCCCAAGTGCTATGGAGGTCTGGCAGTTCCAGACATAACTAAATAATCAAGTGGCGCACTTGGGGAGGGTCATAGAAACACTGAATCAAAATTATGGATAGAATTGGAACAGGAGGTTAGCCAGGTCCCTCTGAGAAGAGCACCATGGTGCTATGCAAAATTACCAGACCCACTTAAAAAACATCTTTATAGGCTCGACATTAGCTATAAGCTCTAAAATCTGTCAGAAGACAAAATATTCATCAGTGCAATCTCCACTGTATCCAATACTGGGAAATCCAAGTTTTCAGCCAGGGATGGAGGGAGGGGCCTATCAGAAACTCCGAGAGGGGATATACGCAGGTCTCACACTTCGTACACTCGGATTCTTGGCCTACAGTTGCCTCTTTGACACAACTGGGAGGCCGATTTCAAATAAAAAATATTGGCAGGCCTTACAACTCTGCCATTTCTTAACTTCATTAGGCCCAGTGAGAAGTTTTAGATGGGAATTAACACAGTTTGAAACATACTGTGAAGAGAAGGAACCTCCCACTCTAATAACCAAGCTTTACAGGTTGTTGATAACAACCCCAGATAATTATGAGATGCCAGTAATGGGAAAATGGGCAAGGGATCTTGATCAGAACTTTACCCAGGCCCAACAACAGAAGATAATATACCTTTCATGGAAATCAACCTGTACTAAAATTCAGGAACTAAACTATAAACTTTTAAATAGGTGGTATTATACACCATCGAGATTAGGTAGGTTTTTCCCTGAAATTTCAGGCCAAGGGGGGGGAGGAGAGAGAAAGAGGGGGGGGAGGAGAGAGAAAGAGGGGGGGGAGGAGAGAGAAAGAGGGGGGGGAGGAGAGAGAAAGAGGGGGGGGAGGAGAGAGAAAGAGGGGGGGGAGGAGAGAGAAAGAGGGGGGGGAGGAGAGAGAAAGAGGGGGGGGAGGAGAGAGAAAGAGGGGGGGGAGGAGAGAGAAAGAGGGGGGGGAGGAGAGAGAAAGAGGGGGGGGAGGAGAGAGAAAGAGGGGGGGGAGGAGAGAGAAAGAGGGGGGGGAGGAGAGAGAAAGAGGGGGGGGAGGAGAGAGAAAGAGGGGGGGGAGGAGAGAGAAAGAGGGGGGGGAGGAGAGAGAAAGAGGGGGGGGGGGGAGAGAGAAAGAGGGGGGGGGAGAGAGAAAGAGGGGGGGGGGAGAGAGAAAGAGGGGGGGGGAGAGAGAAAGAGGGGGGGGGGAGAGAGAAAGAGGGGGGGGGAGAGAGAAAGAGGGGGGGGGGAGAGAGAAAGAGGGGGGGGGGGAGAGAGAAAGAGGGGGGGGGGGAGAGAGAAAGAGGGGGGGGGGAGAGAGAAAGAGGGGGGGGGGGGAGAGAGAAAGAGGGGGGGGGAGAGAGAAAGAGGGGGGGGGAGAGAGAAAGAGGGGGGGGGAGAGAGAAAGAGGGGGGGGGGAGAGAGAAAGAGGGGGGGGGGAGAGAGAAAGAGGGGGGGGGGGGAGAGAGAAAGAGGGGGGGGGGAGAGAGAAAGAGGGGGGGGGGAGGAGAGAAAGAGGGGGGGAGGAGAGAAAGAGGGGGGGAGGAGAGAAAGAGGGGGGGAGGAGAGAAAGAGGGGGGGAGGAGAGAAAGAGGGGGGGAGGAGAGAAAGAGGGGGGGGGGAGAGAAAGAGGGGGGGGGGAGAGAAAGAGGGGGGGGGGGAGAGAAAGAGGGGGGGGGGAGAGAAAGAGGGGGGGGGGAGAGAAAGAGGGGGGGGGGAGAGAAAGAGGGGGGGGGGGGAGAGAAAGAGGGGGGGGGGGAGAGAAAGAGGGGGGGGGAGAGAGAAAGAGGGGGGGGGAGAGAGAAAGAGGGGGGGGGAGAGAGAAGAGGGGGGGGGAGAGAGAAAGAGGGGGGGGGAGAGAGAAAGAGGGGGGGGGGAGAGAGAAAGAGGGGGGGGGGAGAGAGAAAGAGGGGGGGGGGAGAGAGAAAGAGGGGGGGGGAGAGAGAAAGAGGGGGGGGGGAGAGAGAAAGAGGGGGGGGGAGAGAGAAAGAGGGGGGGGAGAGAGAAGGGGGGGGGGAGAGAGAAGAGGGGGGGGAGAGAGAAAGAGGGGGGGGAGAGAGAAAGAGGGGGGGGAGAGAGAAAGAGGGGGGGGAGAGAGAAAGAGGGGGGGAGAGAGAAAGAGGGGGAGAAAGAGGGGGGAGAGAGAAAGAGGGGGGGGGAGAGAGAAAGAGGGGGGGAGAGAGAAAGAGGGGGGGAGAGAGAAAGAGGGGGGGAGAGAGAGAAAGGGGGGGGAGAGAGAAAGGGGGGGGAGAGAGAAAGGGGGGGGAGAGAGAAAGAGGGGGGAGAGAGAAAGAGGGGGGGGAAGAAGCCTCCGTTCCCAGTAGAATCCTTGTATGGGGAAACATGTAGGGTGGAGCCACAAGTCTGACACCATCACGTTCCAGCCAGCTGGTGCTAACCACGGCTGTTTTTGAAAATTTGTCTCTGTTCCATGGATGTCTGTTTTATGAAGCCTGTGCAATAAATACGTTTTTTTTTTATGAAGAAATACTGCACCATGAGGATCTTTTCTTCCTTCTCTTTGGTAATTGACTGCTGACTTCTGAATGCTGATCTCCACTTGCTGTATGTGGAAAACATGAGTTATATAAAACACAATACTCACCTTACGGCAAGCGAAAGATTTTTGAAGTGCCCGCAGTCTGTGGGATTCAGCGCCAAAGTGACCGCCTCTGGATTTCTCAATCGATCCATGTGTGGTGAACACCGAGAACAGATCGAGTGAAGGCAGGTCGGCCTAGTCCTGAGCCCAATATCATCTTATATCTGGTAAGCAAGCCATTTACTTACTATTGGATGTGAAGCTTATACTATCAACCTGTCTGAGTATTACACCTTCCGCCGCATAGGAATTCCTTCATGGCAACAATCCTATATATGTCATCTTTGGACTAGTCTCCCATAGATATTACATCATATGGACTTTTATCAATTGAGAGTTTTATGGCATTAGTTTTATTTTGATCAATTTATCTTTTCCATTTATATATGTTTCACTTATATTCCAGCTTTGAGATATCGGTTGGGATATCGGTTGGAATTTCACATTGTTTCAGAGATTCACTGTTATTCACATTGGGTTGCGCTTTTTTGATTTCTTTTTTCCATATGTTTTGGAGTCCTTTTTCAGGCTAATTGAATAGCAGCACCCGCCCGTCAGGTGAAGGTCACACCATTCACCCTTCTCACACATATTTAGAGCACCACACTTAAGTTCGAATTTTTTTATTTAATTTCATCACTGTTTAAGGCAGCGCTGGATTTTTTCCCCATTTACTATTCAGCCAAACACTAACCATGAGTGAAAGAAAAGTTTGTGTTCTCGTTCATATTCTCTGAAAAACAGCCAAGAAATCATAAATTCTGCCAGGGTATGTAAATTTATTAGCACAACTGTGTGTGAATCGGAGTCATTTTTAACTGCATCCAATTCGCATAACATGAGCGTGTGACTGGCTTTCAATAGAGCCAGTTCACACAGGTCCGGGGCGGCTGCGATTTGAAAAAGGGTCCGTTGCGTTTTTGGGTCCTGGTGTGAATTCAGGGAACGGTTTGCAAACCCGAATCAGTGAACAGAAATGCACAGAACACCGGACTATAAACTATAGTGAACCCAGCCTTACTGGTTGCCTGTTCACCTGGTAACAGGAAATCCACAGAGCAAAGAGACTGCAGCACATTGCTTCAAGCTGGTCATAGGCCACTTGTGCCAAACACAAGGCCCGCAGGCTGAATCTGGCCTGCCAGGCCATTTTATATGGCCCTTGCATCTCTCCTGCAGCTGTGGCATCCCCCCCTAGTCTCTGCCCCCACCTTGTCTCTGCAGCAGAGAGGACAGAACTACTCCACCAGATCCTGTGCTTCTCCATGCAGGTGCAGTACCCCCTCATCTCCACATTCAGACTCAGATTGCCACCTCATCCCTTTAAACCTGAACACATATGAATTATACAGGTTCTGAGGCTAATTGAATGCAGGTAAGGCACCAAGTGAGTTTAATTACCACCCTAATCAGCCACAGAACCTGTGTAATATGCGTTCAGGTTTAGAGGTGAGGTGGTAACCCTAACTCCAGCCCTCTTCCAGACCCTGCACTGTCTGCTTCCCAGCTTCTGATCATTTGATCAACTTCTGTAGAATTGGACTGAAAATGTGTTGATCTGCGGCTGCAACCAACAGTGTATTTTGACAGCAGTGGGAAGGCCAGGGAGGGTATTTCTCATCAACCTCACTTGTATGGATGGAGGAATCTATTCCTGGCTGAAAAGTTAAAAAAAAATTGCCATAATCAAAAACGATAGGGGGGTGGTGTTCCTAACATACAAAATCTCCCCTTGTAGTGCAAGGCATTGTGGGGTGAATGGATCTCACTGCTATATTGCCTGGTTTCTTTTCTATTTGGCTGGGTTTACACATACAGCTGTCACACCCCCGAAAAATGATCCGATCGATATGTCATCTTCTCTGCCGGTTTTCATGCCATAAATGCTACAGCACAACCACATTCATTACATGCAGTTGCAGCAGAGTTCCCTTATCTAGAACGGGTGGCATTTGGTGGTAGTACTGCCCACTAAATGCAACAGGGATAGGGGGCGAATCATTCTGATCATGGCTGAAAAGCATTGGACACACAGCAAATGTACAACCCCATCTGCTGCCTTTGTAGCTTAAAAGGGAAAGTTGTATTTTGAACCACCCTCCAAAAGGTGTAATACCCCTTTCACACGGAGGCAGTTCCCCCCCCCCCCCCCTTCTCTTTAAATTATCAAAATTTTCATTTTATTAAAGTTCAACATATCAAGCCATTATATTCCATAGTACCCTAAAAAGTAAACTACATAAAATATAAAACATTCCAAAATATTCTATTTCAAAAACTGATCTGTATGACACACCCAACTTGCATATAAAAAACTAAAATAGCAAAAAGTGTTTTAGCAGCTAGAAATAGCCCCGGAAAACTGCCTCCCATTCACACTCGGGCAGTGCGCTTGCGGGACATTAGGAAAAGTCCCTCAAGCAGCATCTTTGGAGCGCTCCCAAAACGCCCCTGCTCATTGAAATGAAGCGCCGCAAAACGGGTGCTTTTAAGAGCCCTTTCACACTGCAGCGCCCATAGTGTCGGCGGTAAAAGGCCGCTATTTTTACCACCTACGCTATATGCGGATTTGCAGCGCATTACGGCTGCTAGCAGGGCGGTTTTACCCCCTGCTAGCGGCCAAGAAAGGGTTAAAACCGCCCACAATGCGCTGCTGAAGCAGCGCATTGCGGGCGGTATAGCCACGCTGTCCCATTCATTTCAATGGACAGCAGCGGTGGAGGAGCGGTAATCACACCGCTCCTTCACTGCTGCAAAGATGCAGCTGGCAGGACTTTTTCGAACGTCCTGCTACCGCAACGCTCCAGTGTGAAAGCCCTTGGGCTTTCACACTGGAATGAATGGGGCAGCAGTTTGCAGGTGCCATTTTTAATGCTATAGCGCCTACAAAACACTGCAGTGTGAAAGGGGTCTTAAAAAAGACTGCTACCACCCAAAAAGCATCATAAAAACAACCAGCGCTTCAGGGTGAAAATTAGCTTTAGTGAGCCTTTTGGGGTTCCTATCGCCCCAGTTACATTTCCTAATATAACATTTTAATTCTAGACTTCAAAAAAAGTTTGAGATTTACATAATTTAACATTTTTATAGTTCCACATCCACTTGCCATTAAAACTGATAAAAATGCCCTCTACACTACAGCCTTTAATACTGAGCACACCATACACACTTACCCAGCGTAGCTCACCAGTCACTTTGAATAGAGCAGGAGGAGTGCAGCCCTCTAAATATCATGGTGGAGCACAGGTTGGGGAGGTGAGAGCAATCAACGCTCCTCTCATGGGAATAACAGAAACTGTGTACTGGACCTTGGGACTGCACTGCGACCAGGAGGTTTATTAACAATGCAATCTGTGATCCGATTTAGGCAGGCCATACAACAGTGGTCATCAACCCTGTCCTCAGGGCCCACTACCAGGCCAGATTTTAAGTATTACCTTGGGGAGATGCAGACTAGAATACTGAAATCACTGAGCAGCAAATGATATCACCTGTGATGTATTTCAGTTATCTTGCAAACCTGGCCTGTTAGTGGGCCCTGAGGACAAGGTTGATGACCACTGCCATACAACATACATGGTCGAATTTCAAAGGAATTTTCTTTTGAAAATCACAAAATTAGTGCGTTTTGCGATCCGATGGTGCCACCATTGATTTCAAAATTCGACCAACCAAACCTTTGATTTCACCTAATGTTCCTACAGAAAATGATTTTCGTGTCTGGGAATCTTCTTTTCTTTCCTTGAACTTTCTTTTCTTGCACATGCGCATTCCTTTTTCGATTACATTTCTGGCACGATTCTCCCATCATTGATTAGAAAATCGTAAGTTTTAAAAAAAAAATTGTACATGTCCGATTATTAAAATTCGATGGCCGCACGACAATCGGCTGTTGCTGCAGCCAGCTAATGGTGCGAAATTCGAATGAAAATTCTTAGATAAGATTTTCTAAAGTAAAATTCTTTCGAAATTCAACCCATGAATGGCCTACCTAATGCAAAAAGTGTCAGACTCAAAGCAATGCTTTGACCCAAAGTACTGGTTAAGCTGGCCATACACCAGTAGAGTTTCATTTGAACATTTGTTATTCAAAGCATTTGATCGTGCCACTATTGAGTCAATTAATTTGGTTGGAAAGCCCTTACAGGGTATGGTCACCTTTTCATGAAAAATGAAAAGAAACGAACGCCAAATATCCTGGCCACGTTGTGGATCTCGCTGAACATAGTGGCCATAATGTCCCATGCTGCTGATGTAGTGTTCCATACAGTGCCACACAGCCCTGGAGTGAGTATCCATCATAGTGCCCACAATGGTAAGCGCTGATTGGCCAGCACAGCCACGAGACCATGCTGACTAAATGGGACGCTCACTTGAAGCTACACTATATTACCAAATATACTGAGACCCCTGCCTTTACACACACATGAACTTTAATGACATCCCAGTCTGAAGCCTCATACACACAATCGGATTTTCCGCAGACAAAGCGTCAGACTTTTGTCCGAAGGGCGTTGGCCAGGAACTTGCCTTGCAAAAAAACGGCACACAATTGTTGGCCAACGAACACGAACGTAGTGACGTACTACGTGTTTTTTCAGTTCTTTAGCGCCACCCTTTGGGCACCTTCTGCTAATGTTGTGTTTGCTGAGCATTGCTTCCGAGCATGCGTGTTTGTACTTTGTTTTTTTTGTCTGACGGACTTGTGAAAATCTGACTACAGACCGCTGTCCGCGTAAAATTTGAAAGCCTGCCATCCAACATTTGTCCGTGGAAAATCCGACAACAATTGTCCGATGGAGCGTACAAACGGTCGGATTTTAGGCCAACAGTCTGTCAACAGACAATTCCCGTCTGGAAAATCCGATCGTGTGTACGAGGCTTTAGTCCGTAGGGTTTAATATTGAGTTGGCCCACCCTTTGCAGCTATAACAGCTTCAACTCTTCTGGGAAGGCTGTCCACAAGGTTTAGGAGTGTCTTTGGGAATGTTTGACCATCCTTCCAGAAGCGCATTTGTGACGTCAGGCACTGATGTTGGATGAGAAGGACTGGCTCGCAGTCGCAGTACTAATTCATCCCAAAAGTAATCTATTGGGTTAAGGTCAGGACTCTGTGCAGGCCAGGTAAGTTCCTCCACCCCAAACTCACTAATCCATGTCTTTATGGACCTTGCTTTGTGCACTGGTCCAAATCATTTGGTGGAGGGGGGATTATGGTGTGGGGGTTGTTTTTCAGGGGTTGGGCTTGGCCCCTTAGTTCCAGTGAAGGGAACTCTTAAGGTGTCAGCATATCAAGACATTTCGGACAATTTGATGCTCCAGAGGGGGGCGGGGTCTCCCGTAATTTCACCGGGTGGCCCTGCAGCGTTTCCCTGTGGCGTCAGAGGGGGGCGGGGTCACCAGTACACGTCACCGGGTGGCCCCGCCCACAGCTATATAACAGCTGTCACGGCAGGAGTAGCGTCAATCGGCGGGGCCACCCGGTGACGTGTACTGGTGACCTCGCCCCCTCGGACACCAGGGGGAAACGCTGCGGGGCCACCCGGTGACATTACGGGTGACCCCGCCCCCCTCTGACGCCACGGGAAACCCCTGTGGCGTCAAAGGGGGCGGGGTCACCAGTACACGTCACCGGGTGGCCCTGCCCTCAGCTATAAAACAGCTGTCACAGCGGGAGTAGCGTCACTCGGCGGCCTTCTGTTTTTTTTTGTTCCCGTCCCGAGATGGATTACATCGCTGGAGTTTTTTATTGTTTTTTATTTTTTTAAAAGGGACTTGTCCCAAGCTGTCTCTTGTGTTTTTTAAAAAATTTTGACACTTTTTTTGTGAAATGGTAGGTGTACAATGTACCAAGTTACCAATTCACATAGGGGGGGCGGGATCTGGGGGTCTTCTTGTTAAAGGGTGCTTCCAGATTCCGATAAGCCCCCCGCCCGCAGACCCCCACAACCACCGGGCAAGGGTTGTGGGGATGAGGCCCTTGTCCCCATCAACATGGGGAAAGATGCTTTGGGGGGGACTCTGAAGCACCCCCCAATGTTGAGGGCATGTGGCCTGATACGGTTCAGGAGGGGGGGGGTGCTCTCTCATCCCCCCTCTTTTCCTGCGGCCTGCCAGGTTGCATGCTCGGATAAGGGTCTGGTATGAATTTTAGGGGGGAACTCTATGCCATTTTTATCTATTTTGGCGCAGGGTTCCCATTAAAATCCATACCAGACCTGAAGGGTCTGGTATGGATTTTGAGGGGAACCCCTACGCCATTTAAAAAAAAATTGGCGCAGGGTTCCCCTAATATCCATACCAGACCCAAAGGGCCTGGTAATGGACTGGGGGGAACCCATGCCGGTTTTTTTAAAATTAGTTTTATCTGTATTGCAGGGACCCGACAATTCATTAATAGCCGCGAGTAGTTTTAAATGACTTTTTTTCCTTTAGAAATTTCATTTTACTGCAGGGACAGTTCTAAACACAGGAAAAACGTGTCACTTTACAGGCATACTTTAGACACCTCCCAGGTATGAAATTTAAAGGAATATTTCACTTGTATTGTTTCACTTTAACCACTTCCCGCCCAGTCAATAGCAGATTGACGTCCGGGAAGTGGTTGTGTTATCCACACTGGACGTCATATGACGTCCTGCGGGATAACAGCCGCCGCGTGCCCGGGGGGGCGCGCATCGCTGCGATCGGTGGAGCGGTGGGTCAGTCTGACCCACCGCTACACTGATCTCGGTAAAAAGCCTCCGGCGGAGGCTTTTTACCACGTGATCAGCCGTGTCCAATCACGGCTGATCACAATGTAAACAGGAAGAGCCGTTGATCGGCTCTTCCTCACTCGCGTCTGACAGACGCAAGTAGAGGAGAGCCGATCGGCGGCTCTCCTGACAGGGGGGTTCGCGCTGATTGTTTATCAGCGCAGCCCCCCCTCGGATACCCACACTGAACCACCAGGGAAGCCCCCCAGGACCACCAGGGAACCCCAAGCATGTGGATGGCCAGGTAAGTCCCCCATGGCCATCCACATGCACAAAGAGATAAAAAATATATGCCAATCAGTGCCCACAAATGGGCACTGATTGGCACCATCATGGCACAAAAAAAATGCATGATGCCCAGCAATGCCAGCCACCAGTCATCAGTGCCACCTACCAGTGTCCATTAGTGCCACCTATCAGTGCCCATCCGTGCCCATCTGTGCCCATAAGTGCCCGCCTATCAGTGCCCGTCCGTGCCACCTATCAGTGCCACCCATAAGTATCCATCAGTGCTGCCTATAAGTGCCCATCAGTGCCGCCTATGAGTGCCCATCAGTGCCGCCTATGAGTGCCCATCAGTGCCGCATACCAGTGCCACATATCAGCGCCCATCAGTGCCGCCTATAAGTGCCCATCAGTGCCTCCTATCAGTGCCCATCAGTGCCCATCATCAGTGCCACCATATCGGTGCCACCTCATTGGTGCCACCTCATCGGTGCCCATCAGTGTCGCCTTATCAGTGCCCGTTAGTGCCGCCTTATCAGTGCCCGTCATTGAAGTAGAAAAGGTACTTATTTACAAAAAAAAATAAACAGAAACAAAGAAAAACTTAGTTTTTTTCAAAATTTTCACACTTTTTTATTTGTTATGTAAAAAATAAAAATCGCAGAGGCGATCAAATACCACCGAAAGAAAGCTCTATTTGTGGGAACAAAATGATAAAAAAATTGTTTGGGTACAGTGTAGCATGACCGCGCAATTGTCATTCGAATTGCGACAGCGCTGAAAGCTCAAAATTGGCTTGGGCAGGAAGCTGTATAAGTGCATGGTATTGAAGTGGTTAAGCATTATTAAATCACTGCTCCCGAAAAAACTGCCATTTTTAAAACTTTGTTTTGCATTGATTGTCAGGGAACTATCCGCAGAAGGATTAGCAGGTCCATCAATGTCCAGCAGAATCACGGATCAACAAACGCAATGCACATGCGCGCACACACGGGCAAAAACGGTCAGAAATCTACGTTCTCCAGTGCGCATGCGCGTCCACCAGAGCGCACGCAATATGTGAGTGACTCTAGATGCCCAGTGGCCTATTTAAAGCCTGCTGCAGCAGTCAGTAACTGCTGCATGATCTTCAGCCTTCCTGTGTATTCCTGAGTTCTTGTCCCTACTATCTTGAATTACCGTTATCGATCCGGCTTGCCTGACCAGTCTTCTCTGTACACGACCCCGGCTTGACCCTTGGCTTGTTCCTGTATCCTGCTTCTGTCTGCTGATCCAGTGTATGACCCCGGCTTGTCCTTTGACCTGCTCCAGTGAATCTACCTTTGCTTGCTACCCTGTGTATGACTTCCCGCTTGGCTCCTGACTCCGCCTTTGGTCCTCCCTGTTGCACTACCTCTTCTGGTATCTCCAAGGGATCGCTGCCAAGCAGCCTACCCTGCTCACCAGCTGATCAGCTTGTCGCAGCTGGCAACCCCTGCCTCTTTGAGTATAGCACTGCCTGTGCCACCTTCAGGGGGCGCTCTGCCTTTAGTCGCAAGGGAAGCCCTCCCAGCACTTTGGCCTCAAATAAGGTACGTGACATTGATACATGTCCCCTGGTGCAGGACCCGGGTCCCTAAACACTTTTTTTTACAATAACTAAAGGCATATAAGCCTTTAAAATTAGCACTTTTGGTTTTCATGTTAGTGTCCCATAGTTTTTAACGGGGTTCCGCGGCTTTCAAATTTTCTCCGAACTCAGCATATTGTTCGGTGTTTGCCAGAACATCCGAACAACCAAAGTTCGGCCCGAACTTATGCTCGGGCCGAGCCGTTCGCCCATCCCTACTGTTCAGCAGACGTGTTTCACACAAAGTGATTGATCATAGTGCTTATTCATTGCTTAATCGTTCTTCTCTCCTGCACAGCTCTTACACTTCACAGGAACAGCTAGCACATGATTAGGCCTGACACTGGCTCAGCCAGGCCTTAGCAAGTGCCCTTAGCAGACAGGGACCACGGGCCCCTATAATGTAGCAAAAAATGGGAAGTCTTTTGTGCTAGCTGTCCCACTGGTGGATTACTCCTCCCAGCTAGTCTGCTTTAGGCCCTGCCAACCCACCTGACTGCAGCTGCCGACTCCACTGCCCGTGACATCACAGTCCTCTCTGCTGGCTCTGCACCCATCCCAGACTGTACACTCCCAGTGCCTTCAGATGTGCCTCCCTAGTCCTCCTGCCTGTCACTCACCAGCCCTCCTGGCTATGACCGGTGGTTCTCACCTTAAGACTTGCCGAGCAGCACTAGCTCCTGTTGTCCTCTCTGGTTACTCTCTGTGCCTCCTGTCCAGATCCTTCTTGTCTTTGTTAGAAGAACTCCGTCCTGCACCCGAATCCCAGGCCCAAGGTCACCCTCCCCCAGACTGGGGAGTTCCCTCAAAGGCCCCGACAACCTAGTGCTCCATCTTCAGTTCTTCCACCCGACAACCCCTCCCTAGCTGGGCTGACCCTGGGTATTTTTCAAGGAGGCCTGCCCCCTGCCAATTCTAGTTGGGGATTGGTCAAGGCTCCCTGGGACACCCCAGACAGCTCTTCTCCACTTCCCCCCTCTCTTCTATAATCCTCTAGAAACAAGAGGGAGGTGACAGGGAGGTGATGCTCTCTGTGAGTCCCCATCTGCTGCACTTGGCCACTCCCAGCCCTCTCAATCTAAAACAAACAGGCCTAGCTCACAGCTAGGCCTGCCTAAATTTACCTACACTCACCTCTAGCACCTACCTAGTTAGAGGGTGCTACAAATGCATACGAAAACAAATTGTCAGAACGAAAATCTGAAAGAACGAAAATCTGAAAGAATGGAAACCCGAAAAAACAGAAACCCATAGGTGTGCGCAGCCTGTTGCATTAGGGTGTGCACGAGAAAGCTCAAAAACACGGTACCGATCTCTCACTGTGTTCATTCAGAAAGGGAAGGGGCTGGTAAATGACATTACCCCTTCCCCCACTCATCCTGAAATATCATCTATGTGTGCCCACTGCAGTAGCCAATGGGAGAGGTGGGAAGCCAGCCATGCTGTGGGAGGGGACACCGGGCAGCAGGGGGAATCTGCACTGCAGGGAGTGATTAGGGTGTGCTGGCACACCCTGTGCGCACGCCTATGCAGAAACCTGAAAGAACGAAAATTAATTCAATCTACGAGTTTAACGAATCAATTACACTTGAATAATTATGTTCATTGTATTTTCTATTATAGTTAAATTATTAATTATTATCGTTTTTATTATTACTTATTAAAAACGATTAAATTATAGGTAAAATAGCTGAAGTCAGTTATTCTTCTATTCAGGACTCTGCGCCATAGCAGCTAATTTGGGATAGATGAGATTTAAATTTGTATTGAAATTTCTTTTAAAATTCGGCTAAAGTAACTGTTAGTGAACGTAAAGCCTCGTACACACGGTCAGACTTCCATCGGACATTTCTGTGGATTTTTGTCTGAACGGAGTTGGTCGGGAACACCCATAGCATACACACCACAGGACTTTTCTGCAAACTGTCCCAAAACTTCTTCCAACATCGCATGGTTTTTCTGCTCTTTTCTGCTCTTTACCGCCACCCTTTGGTCAACTTCTGATATTGTTGGTTGATTTTAACATTATTTGTTTTGTCCATCAGACAAAAGTCTGATGGTTTTCTGTACACACGGTCGGACTTTGCTCCATCGGACTTTTGTTGGCCAAAAGTTTGTCCGTTTGCAGACCGAACTTTTGTCCGATGAAATCCAAAACCAAACGAAAAAAGTTTGTCCGATGGAGCGTACACACGGTCGGATTGTTGGTCCAACTTGCTCAAAATGAAGTTTGTTGGCCAAAAGTCAGAGTGTGTACGGGGCTTTACAAATACGAAGTTACGAATTATCCAAAGTAATGAATGCCGCATCTAAACGTATGGAACGGAACGAATACGAATGCATTCGAAGTTACGAATGACCCTAAAAAATGAATGCTGGTCACAACAAATGATCCGAAAAAAATAATAATTATGAAACAAAAACTAAACAATTTTTTTTTTTTATGATAGTGCACATGTCTACTCAGCCCTCCTGGCACAGCTGGCTAAATGGAATTTATTGCAGCACTTATAAGAACACGAGCATTGATACCTTTAACACAGCTGTAAATTAGTATTAGGAAATAGACACAAGACCGTTTAACGGTGAATAAACTCAACGTACTGGCATGGGTTAAAATAAATGATGGTTTGAGCTTAAACAAACACACAGAAGGTTGGTTCAGACACAGTCTCAGATTTGAGGTCTGTACCACTAGACTGGAATCAATACATAATTCAGCAAAGTCAGCAATGCACAGTGCATATAAGCATTAACTGCAATAATGGATAATATTATACAGTGCCTTGAAAAAGTATTCATATCCCTTGCAATTTTCTAAATTTTGCCATGTTACAACCAGTGGCGGTGCATCCATGAGGGGCGCCGCCCCCTCTCTCCTGCCACCGCTCTATCACCATAGATATAATCTATCTATGGTCGCTGCTGACACCCCTTATTCAGGTGTCTGGCCCCTTTTCGGGCGCCGGGCACCTGAATTACAGCGGCAGGGGTGTTTTTTGGAAGCACCTGATTAGAGCTGTAGCTGTAGCTGTTCACGCAGCGTTGTGTTAGGAAAGCGAAGGAATTCGCTTTGCTAACACTGAAACTCCTCTCAGCCAATCAGGTGCTCGGGTCTGTTACCTGTCACCTTATTGGCTGAAATGACAGGCGCTGTGATTGGACACCTGATAGAGAGGACGGAAGAAAACATTGAGGAGCGTGAAGGACACCACCATGACCCGCTGTGAGACAGGTAAGTGCCGGGCGATGCACACTGGCAGCAATTGATGGGGCACAGTAGCGGCAATTGATAAGCACACTGGCAGCAATTGATGGGGCACAGTAGTGACAATTGATGGGCACACTGGCAGCATTTGATGGGGCACAGTAGCGGCAATTGATGAGCACAGTGTCAGCAATTGATGGGCACAGTGTCAGCAATTGATGGGCACAGTAGCGGAAATTGATGGGCACACTGGCAGCAATTGATGGGTGTGATTTTTAGGGGTGCCCACTCCATTCAGGGTGAAATAGCTCCTAACACAATAGACCCTCCCACTAAGATTTCCTTCTTTCCAGAGGCTAATGGCTACTACCCTTGTAGAAAATGCAACGTTTGCATGGTCAATGTGTTGGGTAGACGTAGAACGGACACATTTAGTTCTAGTGTCACGGGACGCAGTTATACCATGAAGCAATTCACTACCTGCGTTACCAGGTTTGTCGTGTACCTAATTACATGCCCATGCAAATTGCAATATGTAGGGCGTACGATCAGGAATTTTTCTATTCGGGTCAACGAACACTTAGCCAAAATACGCAAGGGTTGTGATAAGCACACTGTTTCGCGACATTATTTAGAACATCATGCCAAGGATCCTAGAGGCACCCAATTTCAGGTGATAGATAGGTTTGTCCCCCATTGCAGGGAGGTCTCCTCTCTGCGGGGCGTCTCTAGGTTAGAGACTTATTGGATACACAAGCTCAGGGGTTACTCACCCCATGGTATGAACATTGAATGGGACATTAATTGTTTCATCAACCGGGCGTGAGTACCCTGGGCTCGTGTGTCCCTTTTAGTCTGGATGGATGGTCCATATTAAATCTTCATTGCAATTCATCACCCTTGTGCACCTGTTCAGGTGGCCGGTGTGGTTGTTTTGTTATATTGGGACCTTAGTCTATTTTTGGTGTTGCTATTTGGCATCATTATAGGGAATATCCATTGTGTATATTTTGTTGCTGACAGGGTGACATGATGTGTTGTTTTTTAGATGTTTGAAACACACATTTTGTTGTGATTTAATGAGGAAGTTGGGTTCCTCTCGCATATTAGAATTCAGCCTAATGTATGGTTTGCCCTTTTAGCTAGAAGGGTTCGCTGTATGTAATCCACTATATGGCGTTTTTTTGGGCTATATTTAGGATAAGCGCCTATTAGTGGATTCATACAGTGGTTTTCGGTTTTTGATTTATTTAGTTTCCCTCCATTAGATGGCGCTGGCTCCATGGCGTCTGATGTTGCCATGGAACCATTGCGTCCTTTGGTATTGAGATACCGGCGTTGGAGGCTAGTTGACGTCCTTCCCTCGTCATGTGCTAGGACAGATAGGAGACGCCGTGACGTGATTACGTCATGACGTTGTCCCTGGGTGCGCGCGCGAGGTTCATCAGAGCGGCGCACACCATGTGACCATGTTATGATGGTGAGTTTGGGTGCGCGGGTGATGTCTGCGTGCATGGCGCGCACCAGACGCCCACAACGTTACGCTATGGCAACGTCCCTGGGTGGCTTGTTCCGATGATGCTCTTGGCCGCGCGCGCGTGACGCCTACGTGCACGGCGCACACTAGACGCCCGCGGTGCCACGCTACAATGGTGTCCCCAATTGACATTGCAGCAACATCTGAGGGATGTTGCTGCAAGAGGACCCACTTTGTGTACCTGCTATTATACAGCAGGACAATTAGGCGCCCTCTATTGGCGGTAAGTGTAGGTGGGGACACTAACGTGTAGCAACCAGCATGAAAGGTTTTTTCTGTCTCCAAATGTGATTGGTGCATAATCTTTGGCGGGAAAATTTGAAATTTATGTTTTTATGTGATTCATATGTTATTTAGGTTATATATCTTTATACCAGGATTACATATTGTTAATTTACTTTTATTTGAATGTAATGATTTTTCAGTTTAGGTTATATCTTCTACTGATGTCATTCTGATGTGGTGGAATAGTTTATTACTTCCGGTTTTGACTCCTCCCCTTTTAGGGCGGATCAGATCCACTTCAGACCTTATTTAATGCCAGCAATGTGGGGGGTACAGCACTATGCCCCTGTTGAAGACTTTCGTAGTCGAAACGCGTAGGGCTTGCTAATGCTGTACCCCACATTGCTTTTAACATTTTATTTTGTGATCACTTTTTATTTTTGTCTATATTTATATAAGACAAAATTTATTCAATAAACCGTTCATGGTTATATTGACCTGCACCATCTGGAGTTTTCTTTCTTTTTTACCCTTGTGTCCATCTTGGACTGTTTTGGAGCCTGTACGACCAGAGGAGCTTCCATCGAGTGAGTCAGTCATCTGTTACCCTGTGGGAGTCGGTTCGAGGTATCTTGGATATCCAGTTCCCTTCACTTCTGGTCACGGCGACCATCAAGCTCGTTTGACCCACTGTCATATGACAGGTGGGTCCACCGTGTCCGGTAAGAGTATCCAACCTTACCCTTTGTGCCATATTGTCATTTTCCATCTGATATATTGAGACCTTCCAGTCATTCATGCGGTGGCGGTGTTGTCCATGAAAAGACATCCATTTCCACTAAACACATGCTGTTTGGACTTTTTTGAATTACTTCATTCAACCCCGAGGGGTCACGTTTTCCAGCCTACATGGAGGTCATCTCATATGTGAAATTATCCATTGGAATGGACCATCCATGAACTTTATTTAATTTATCACCAATTTATAGTGGTTTATTAGTTATTCACACATTAGAGTTGCTTCCAGCAACCCTTGAGTTTGAGCGCTGCACTATTTTTCTATATAGCAATTGATGGGCACACTGGTAGCAATTGATGGGTACAGTAGCAGTGTTTGATGGCACATTGGGGGCAATTTATGGGTACAGTGGCTGTGTTTGATGGCACAGTGGCTGCGTTTGATGGCACAGTGGCTGCATTTGATGGCACAGTGACTGTGTTTGATGGCACAGTGGTTGCGTTCGATGGGCACAGTGGCTGCGTTTGATGGCACAGTGGCAGCAATTGATGGGCACAGTAGCTGCGGTTGATGGCACAGTAGCTGCGTTTGATGGCACAGTGGCGGCAATTGATGGCCACAGTAGCTGCGTTTGATGCATTGCATGAATCTATCTATGGTCGCCGCTGACACCCCCTATTCAGGTGTCCGATCCCTTTTCAGGCGCCGGGCACCTGAATTACAGCGGCTGGGGTGTTTTTTGGAAGCACCTGATTAGAACTGTAGCTGTAGCTGTTCACGCAGCGTTGTGTTAGGAAAGCGAAGGAATACACTTTGCTAACACTAAAACGCCTCTCAGCCAATCAGGTGCTCGGGTCTGTAACCTGTCACCTGATTGGTTGAAACGACAGGCTCTGTGATTGGACGCCTGATAGAGAGGACGGAAGAAGACATCGAGGAGCGTGAAGGACACCACCATGACCCGCTGCGAGACAGGTAAGTGCCGGGCGATGCACACTGGCAGCATTTGATGGGGCACGGTAGCGCCAATTGATAAGCACACTGGCAGCAATTGATGGGGCACAGTAGTGGCAATTGGTGGGCTCACTGGCAGCAATTGATGGGTACAGTAGCTGCGTTTGATGGCACAGTGGCGGCAATTTATGGGTACAGTGGCTGCGTTTGATGGCACAGTGGCTGCGTTTGATGGCACTGTGGCTGCATTTGATGGGCACAGTGGCTGCGTTTGATGGGCACAGTGGCTGCGTTTGATGGCACAGTGGCAGCAATTGATGGGCACAGCAGCTGCGCTTGATGGCACAGTAGCTGCGTTTGATGGCACGGTGGCGGCAATTGATGGGCACAGTAGTTGCGTTTGATGGCGCAGTAGCTGCGTTTGATGGGCACAGTGGCTGCAATTGATGGGTTTTTTTTTCAGTTTGTTTGTGCCCCCCCAAAAATTTTGAGCACCAGCCGCCACTGGTTACAACCAAAAACGTAAATGCATTTTATTGGGGTTTTATGTGATAGACCAATACAAAGTGGCACATAATTCTGAAGTGGAAGGAAAATGATAAATGGTTTTTCATTTTTTTTTCGAAATAAATATGTGAAAAGTGTGGCGTGCATTTATATTCAGCCCCCCTGAGTCAATACTTTGTAGAACCGCCTTTCTCTGTAATTACAGCTGTTAGGCTGCTTTCACACTAAGGCGCTTTGCAGGCGCTATTGTGCTAAAAATAGCGCCTGCAATGCGCCCTGAAAGAGCCGCTCCTTTCTATCCAGTGTGAAAGCCTGAGGGCTTTTACACTGGTGGCTTTTACACTGGTGGGATGCTAAAAAAAGTCCTGCCAGCCGCATCTTTGAGGTGCGGTAGGAGCGGTAAAAATACTGCTCCTATAGAGCCCCTGCCCATTGAAATCAATGGGGTAGCGCCTCCAAACCGCCCGCAAAGTGCCGCAAAGTGGCGTTTTTGCGGGCGGGTTTAACCCTTTTTCGGCCGATAGCGGGGGTTAAAATCTCTCTGCTAGCGCCCGCAAATCGCGGCAAACACGACGGTAAAATGCCGCTAAAAATAGCGGCACATTATCGCCAGCGCACCAAGCACCTCAGTGTGAAAGTACCCTAAGTCTTTTTGGGGATGTCTCTACCAGCTTTGCACATCTAGAGAGTGAACTTTTTGCCCATTCCTCTTTGCAAAATAGCTCAAGCTCAGTCAGATTGGATGGAGAGCGTCTGTGAACAGCAATTTTCAAGTTTTGCCACAGATTCTCAATTGGATTTAGGTCTGGACTTTGACTGGGCCATTCTAACACATGAATATGCTTTGATCTAATCCATTCCATTGTAGCTCTGGCTGTATGTTAAGGGTCGTTGTCCTGCTGGAAGGTGAACCCCCCCCCCCCCATTCTCAAGTCTTTTACAGACTCTAATGCTGCATACACACGATCGTTTTTCATGCCGTTAAAAATGCCATTTTTAAAAATGGCCATTAAAACCGATCGTGTGTGGGCCGTTAAAAATTTCGACCATGCTCTATTTTTTCACGTCGTTTTTCATGTCGTTTTTTTTAACGACGTGAAAAACGATAGTGTGTATGCTTTTACGAGGGGAAAAAAAACGCGCATGCTCAGAATCAAGTATGAGACGGGAGCGCTCGTTCTGGTAAAACTAGCGTTCGTAATGGAGATAGCACATTCGTCACGCTGTAACGGACTGAAAAGCACGAGGATGAAAAGCGCGAATCGCCGCTCAACAAAGTTTACTAACATGAAGGGTGGCGCCATTCGAACTGAACTTCCCCTTTATAGTGCCGTCGTACGTGTTGTACGTCACCGCGCTTTGCTCAAGCGTTTTTTTTTAATGATCGTGTGGATGCAAGACAGGCTTGAGAGGAAACATGAAAAAAAACGACGAGAAAAACGTTGGTTAAAAAAATGGCATTAAAAACGTACGTGTGTACGCCGCATTAGGCGCTTTGCAGTCGCTATTTTGCTAAAAATAGCGCCTGCAATGCGCCCTGAAAGAGCCGCTCCTTTCTATCCAGTACCCCCCCCCCCCCTATTCTCAAGTCTTTTACAGACTCTAACAGGTTTTCTTCTAAGATTGTCCTGTATTTGCCTCCATCCACCTTCCAATCAACTCTGACCAGTTTCTCTGTTCCTGCTGAAGAAAAGCATCCCCACAACATGACGCTGCCACCACCATGTTTCACAGTTTAGTTTTCAGCCACACATAGCGTTTTGCTTTTAGGCCAAAAAGTTAATTTCTCATCTGACCAGAACACTTTCTTCCACATGTTTGCTGTGTCCCCCACATGGCTTCTCGCAAACTGCAAACAGGACTCCTTTTGTTTTAAATTTATTTTTATTCATGTTTTTTCTTGTACATACATACATATATCTTTCATATCATTACCAATAAACACATATACATGTAGCGGCCTCACCCCCTTCACATGTTTATCGTTTGTCCGAAAGCTCTTGTCTAGGGGTACCTGGGTTTCGAGAGTGAGGTGCGCTACGGCCCATGTCCTCCCCATGGCTGTGGGTGAGGTGAAGGCCAGTATCAACATCTTCCTCGGGCCAAATGTGCATTGGGTTGCGGAACTTAGCCCTGCTATGCTGGAATCTCCCTTTGCTCCCATCAACAGAGTCCATACACCGATCACAGTCCAACTGTTAGTTTTATTTCGTAGTTCCACAACAAACAATATATGGCAGGATACGGTGGGATGAGCAGGCCGAGGCACTATCCGGATTGTAGTCCCTACACCCCCTGTGCTATGACCAGGGGTTGCAGGAGTCTTGATTAGAACAACTTCGCTGCGCTGCGGCCCCTATCAGGGGAAGATGACCCTCCAAGGGAGTTACCGGAGGCCCGTCCGTCACCGGGTTGACGCTGCTCCGGAGTCTTCAGACGGGTGACCTCCCCAGCCTCCTCACCTCAGATGCGGGTCCCCTCGCAAGGGGTACCCTGGAATCACTTCACCCTCGCGGGACCCGGTCGAAGTCACCAGGTCCCAGGCCTTCTACAAAGTACCTCACCCCAGGCTGAAGGTGCCTGGGATGGACTCCAACTCCAGCTTCATTCCGGCCAGGCCTAGGGTGCCCAGGCCGGAACCTTGAACCGCCCGCACCCAGGCCGAGGGCGCCTGGGTACGTCAAGAGATGATCCCCCAAAAGACCTCGTGGCAAGGGCGTCTCCCCCTTTTATCTCCTCCCATCGACACCACGGCGGATTCCCCGCCCCAGCCGTACCATCTCCAGGAAGGGACAAAAAGGGTAACACTGTGGTAGTGATTCTACCTCGAGCCTGTAGGTACCCCGCCACCCACAGGCCAAGGAGAATATTGCACCACCCAATCCTCCACGAATAACAAAAAGGGGTCTAATCCATGACATAATTACACACCTGGGTCTCTCTACCCCCAGGTGTATCCCACTAACTTTGAAGACCCCGCTACATACATTACAAAAAATTAGACAATACATACACTTTCAACAAAATGGGTCTATCCTGAAACATCATTTACTCTTCTCCCCTCTCTTCATTCCCCTTTAATTAACTTGCATGGCCTCTGTGTTATCTCTCTCCTTTTTTCTCTCTTTTCTTCTTCCTTTCTCCTTCTCTTTCTTCCCTCCCTTTTCCTTCCCTTTTTCTTTTCCTTTATTTATGGGAGGTCATGAGTGTCCCTCTCAACCCCCATTTCCCCTTAAGAAAAAAAAAAAAAAAGAAAAAAACCCTGTTATTGACTACCGTGACATTCGTGTTTTTGGTTATTTATAAGGAGGCATAATTATCGTTTACATCAATCCAACTCCCCAGTTAAAAAAAAAGAAAAAGAAAAAACCCCAATCCTCTTCCTTCCCCTTCCTCCCTTCCCCTCCTTCCCTCCACCATCTCGCGAATCCACCTCCTTTTAACTTTAAGTGCCTAGTGCCCTCTTTCCCATTTCCTATCCTACCCTTACCCTCCCTTTTCCCCCTTAAATTAGCATTCGTATCCTCTGTGTTTTCATTGGTTTATGAGGAGGCATAAGTACCTCTCTCTGCCTCAAAAAAAAATAAAAAATTGAATAAATTAAATTGTATCTGTGAGGGCTACACAGGCCCCCCCCCCCCCTCTCTCTTGTATTTTAAACTTAAAGGTGCAACGTGCCCTCCTTCTCCCTTTCCCTTCCCCTACCTCCCTCCCTCTTTCCTCATCCTCCCCTCTTGTTAACTACCGTGGAATAGTGTTTTGTTTATTTGTAAGGAGGCATAATTATCGTTTACATCAATGCAACTCCCCAATACAAAAAAAAAAAACAGGACTCCTTATGGCTTTCTTTCAATAATGTATTTTTACTTGCCACTCTTCCATAAAGGACAGATTTGTGGAGTGGACGACTAATAGTTGTCCTGTGGACAGATTCTTCCACCTGAGCTGTGGGTCTCTGCAGCTCCTCCAGAGTTACCATGGGTCTCTTGGCTGCTTCTCTGGTGAATGCTCTCCTTGCCCGGCCTGTCGGTTTAGGTGGACGGCCATGTCTTGGTAGGTTTGCAGTTGTGCCATACTCTTTCCATTTTTTATTACCTAACCCTTCTTTAAACTTCTTGAAGACGCAACATTGATTGCGAAACGCGTAGCGGCTGCTGGGAAACTACGACATTATGACATCACTTCTTGCAGGCACCCGAGTGAGAGCGAGGCTTGGATCGCACGCAAACACAGGGGAACGCACGCTGATATATCAGCCTTATACAGACCGCTGGAAAGGCTTAGTGCCGGCCTATTGGCACTGGATTTTGTGAGTGCAATACTTTTTAACTTGTATGTTATCAATAAATAGTAAATATACCGCGCAATGATGGCTATTTATATATTTTTTATGAGATTTTGATATAAACCAGCATGGATGCTTAAGAAGCCATTACTGTTACACTGACTGGCAGGATTTTCAGGCTGTTGCCCATGAGTGGAGTGGTTATCCCATAGATGAACCAAAGGCGCATATGTAGCCTACTTCTGGTGAGTGGCCAATTTAGAAGGTGGTGGTATTCTCACAAGTTGGTGAAAAAATAGCTGCACTTATTTACGGATGGGGGATTGAGCAAATAAGGAAACAGCTGAATAGCACCGAAGACAATCACTGGGACTGAGAGTGTTTTTCACGCTCTCTTTTTTTCTCCTTGTCTCCATATATACACATATATATTTATATATTTTTTTTTTTATTTTTTTTTATTTTTTTATTTGTGGCATCATATGATTTATTAAAAGAAATAGGACTTTATGGGAATTGGCTCCACATAATGGTTGATATATTTTTTAAGGAAATTTCTCAAGCACATTGTGGTGTATAGTCACTGTTTAAATAGAATTGGTGTAACACACAGCTATTTATAGCTAGCGCAGTTATCACTTTCTTTTCTTGTATTCACCATCCCACCAATCTGGTGGGAAACATTTAACTGCAGAAAATGCATACAGATTTGACACAATACATTTTTTTTGCGCAGGTGACACACTCTTCACATTTACCCCTGACCTGTCTGGTGTGTTCCTTCGCCTTCATGATGCTGTTTGTTCACTAAGGTTCTCTAACAAACCTCTGAGGGCTTCACAGAACAGCTGTATTTATACTGAGATTAAATTACACACAGGTGGACTCTATTTACTAATTAGGTGACTTCTAAAGGCAATTGGTTCCACTAGATTTTAGTTAGGGGTATCAGAGTAAAGGGGCTGAATACAAATGCACGCCACACTTTTCACATATTTATTTATAAAAACATTGGAGACCCATTTATAATTTTCCTTCCATATCCAGCCATATCCAGTCATACTCAGCCGTACCCAGCCATAGTCATTCATGCTCAGTCATCCCATCCATACTCAGCCATCCACATTTATGGCTCAACCATGCTCAGCCATCCCCATCCATGGCTCATCCATCCCTATTCATGCTCATCCATGCCACATCAGTTCTCATCCATGCCACTACAGTGCCTCACAAAAGTGTAATAGGTAGTCAAATTAGATTTAAAGGGGTTGTAAAGGTATTTTTTTTTTCTTCATAAATGGCTTCCTTTACTTTAGTGCAGTGCTCCTTCACTTACCTCATCCTTTGATTTTGCTTGTAAATGTCTTAATTTTTTCTGAGAAATCCTCACTTCCTGTTCTTTTGTCTGGTGTGGAGTGTCGTGCTCGCCCCCTCCCTTGAACTACAGGAGAGCGTGAGGATGCTCTCTACGTTTAAGATAGAGAAAATAGCTGTGGGTTAGTGGGCGTGTCTACATCGCTGCAGCGCCGCCCCCCTTGGCTTAGTTTCATTTACTAAGCTTCACTGCCCTGCCTGGACTCCGCCCCCATTGCTGCCTGAATCTGCCCATTATAAAACTTTAACATTGTGCTAGAAATAATGTTGCTGCGTAGGCTGGGGAGGCGGGAATGGGTGCATAATAGGGGCGGCGTGTGTAAAAAAGGGGCGGCGTGTGTCTAATAGGGGCGGCATGTGTACACGAGAACTTTGCTCGTTCTGTGATTAAAAAAAAAAAAACGCACTGCGCATGCGCGATGTCGCTAAGCCTAATGGGAACTGTAGTTCCCATTAGGCCGTGACGTGGCTGTTATGAACGCGCACCGCAAACCCGGAAATATAGGACAGCAAGAAGAGAGGAAGGCAGGAGGAGGATATACAGGTAGACTTTTTATGGTAATTAATTTTTTTTTATAAAAATTAATACAATATTCTATATCAGTAAGCAACAGACATTGCTTACAAGTAATACAAATTGTAACTTTACAACCCCTTTAAGAAATGTATGCCCCTAGAACACCTGATGCTGCTCCCTGCATGTTGGGCCTCTGTATGTTGCCAGGCTGTAGAAAAGTCTCCCACATGTGGTATCACCATACTCAGGAGGAGTAGGAGAATCTATTTTGGTGTGTAATTTTTGGTATGTACATGCTATGTGTTAAAAATATTGTATAAATGGACAATTTTGCGTAAAAAAAAAAATGCGCTTTCATTTTCTTTCCACATTTTCCAAAAACTTGTAAAAAAAAAAAAATGACATGTTCAAAAGACTCATTATGCCTCATAGATTATACGTTGGAGTGTTTTCTTTCCAAAGTGGGGTCATTTTTGGGGCGTTTCCATTGTCCTGGTGCTCCAGGGCCTTCAAAAGTGCAAGTGGTATTCAAGAAATTAGATGTGTAGTTTATGTCCCTAGAATGCCTGAAGGTGCTCCCTGCATTTTGGACGTCTCTGTGGCCAGGCTGTGTAAAAGTCCCACACATGTGGTATCGCCATACTCAAGAGGAGTAGCAGAATGTGTTTTGGCGTGTAATTTGTGGTATGCATATGCTGTGTGTGAGAAATAACCTGCTAATATGACAATTTTGTGAATAAAATAAAAATAAAAATAAAAAAATCTTGATTTTGCAAAGAATTGTGGGGAAAAATGACAACATCAAAAAAACTTCCCATGCCTCTTACTAAATACCTTGGAATGTCTACTTTACAAAAAGGGGTCTCAAGAAATGAGATAGGCTGTCAGTACATTAGGTGTGATCCATTTTCAGAGATTGGCACCATAGCTTGTAGACTCTATAACTTTCACAAAGACCAAAGAATATGCACCAATTTGGGTTATTTTTACCAAAGATATGTAGCAGTATAAATTTTGAACAAAATTTATGAAGAAAAATTACTAATTTGCAAAATGTTATAACAGAAACGAAAAAAAAATATTTTTTTTACAGAATTTTCAGCCTTTTTTCTTTTATAGCGCAAAAAAGAAAAAAAAAACAGCAGTGATTAAATACCAACAAAAGCTCTATTTGTGTGAAAAAAAGGACAAAAATGTCACATGGGTACAGTGTTGCATGACTGAGTAATTGTCATTCAAAATGTGAGAGTACTGAAAGCTGAAAATTGGTCTGGTAAGGAAGTGGGCAAGTGGTTAAACTCTGAACTCTGGGTAATGTTGGTGGTCAGGCTGGGGCAGGCCTAAAGCTGTGTAAGGGGCCCCAAAATTTCTGCCCACAGTGCATTGCTGACTGACTCAGTCTATTGAACTCTACCTGCTCAGCAGCTCCCTCGTCTTGCTAATATAGCTACAGAGAGCAGCTGCAGCCAGTGTTTATTTCATTCTCCATTCTTAGCCAAGCACCTGGCTTCACAGTCTTTTGAGACGCACATCAAATACAGATGAGCAGATTCCCATTTACTTCTATGCAGTAGTGTTAATGACAGTTCTGAGGCTGTATGACCTGCTTTGCTGTCTGTGTGCTTTCTTTTATTATTTTTTTTAACCACTTCAGCCCCAGAAGATTTTACCCCCTTCCTGACCAGAGCACTTTTTATAATTTGGCAATGCGTCGCTTTAACTGACAAGTGTACGGTCATGCAATGCTGCACCCAGAGGCGTAGCTTGAAGCTTATGGGCCCCGATGCAAAAGTTGACCTGGGGCCCCCCCACTACCACCCTCCACTGCCACCGTGCGTGCAGCTAAACTCACCGCACGGAAGGATACTCAAAGTTGCTTAAGAGCTTTGGGTTCCTCCTTACATCAGAGGACAGGGATCACCGCTGGAGAATCAGAGGGCAGGGACCCCTGGCAGGTCATTTGGCAGAGCTTCTTTCCCATCCCCGGACTGTATACAGCTCCTCCCCCCACACTACACAGGGCTGAAATCACATTCCTTTACACAAGTCTGTCAGCTACAATCTTCACAGGGTGTATCTGGCATTTATGTTGCTGTTATGACCTGTAAAATTCTCTGGTCAGAACGGCAGTGTACTTGCAGTAGGCAGATGTGCAGATCGTGGCTAACTGGCTGTGTTGTAAAGGAATGTGATTTCACCCCTGCGGAGGAGGAGCAGTATAGAGTGCTGTAATAGAAAAGGAGATCAGCAGCCAGGCATAGCTTCGAGGGTGGAGGGGGTGGTCAGGGGGCTTTGGGGGGGCAACTTAGATCTGGGGGGCAAAACAAAATCTGGAGCTTTCAGCCCCTTAGGGGCCCCTCAGGAGGTGTTAAGGGATTTGTTTTAGCAATTTCTGAAGGTTTCTCTGTCAGTGTTGGCAGGGGTTGGGGGAAGGTCACCTCCTGGAGGTGTGTCTTTTCCATAAGGGCCTGGTATGGATTTTGGGGATGACCCCACGCTGTTTTAAAAAAAAGAAATTGGCGTTTTTCTTTATTTTCTCAATAGCCGTGTGTCTGCAATTGTAACCGCAAGTCATTTTAAATGGGATTTGACTCGTTTTTTATTCTTTAGAAATTTCATTTTTGCTGCAGCATGTTTTATATATGATACCGATGCACCACTTTACAGGCAGTGGTGTAAGCAGACACCCCCAAGGTGGGGGGGGGGGGATACAGAGAATCCCAGCTGGTGACTAGGAGACACTGAGCAGTGACTTACCTCACCAGTGACATCGGTCCCATCGTGGCTACAGGACGGCACTCTCCTCCTCTTAACTTGCTGAGCTTGGTTACCATTCCATGTTGCTAACACACAGCACAGACACTTTCCCATGCTGGGCTGTTCTCACCCCGTGCTCCTCTCCATTCAGGAAATGGTTCACAGCTTCTCCCCAGAAAATGAGAATGTGGACTGGGGAAGGCAAAGTGGAAGTCCAGTACTGCAGCGTGGCTGTGGGGCCCTAGGGCAGTTTGGAGCTGGACTTTGTGGAGGATATGATAATATCACAGGGGGGCTGCAGGGGCCCCTGGAGCTAGGGGCGGGGTTGCGATTGTGACCCCTGCAACCCCTTATGCTACGCCCATGGCTGCACCCAAACAAAATTTGCATCCTTTTTTCCCCACAAATAGAGCTTTCTTTTGGTGGTATTTGATCATCTCTGCGGTTTTATTTTTTTTGCGCTATAAACAAAAAAAGAGCAACAATTTCGAAAAAGGGTTTTTTACTTTTTGCTATAATAAATATCCCCAATTTAAAAAAAAAAAACAAAAACAATATTTTTCTTCAGTTTAGGCCAATATATATTCTTCTACATATTTTTGGTAAAAAAATGGTAATAAGCATATATTGATTGGTTTGCGCAAAAGTTATAGGGTCTACAAACTATGGGAAAGATTTAGGGCATTTTTATTATTATTTTTTTTTTTTACTTGTAATGGCAGTGATCTGAGATTTTTAGCGGTATTCGGACATTGCGGCAGACAGATCGCTGCAGCGGAGCGATGCGAGCAGGACAAGCAGCCGTGCGGGGGAGGCTGCCTGTAATACTCCCCAGTCAGTGAAGCTAACCCTCGGATCTCCAATATCTCCTTCAGCCGGAGTTGGTGGGTGGAGCTGGTGGTGTGGCTGCCTACTAAACTCCTCCCACAGACTCCTTAACTCTAGCTGATCCCGAGGCTGAAGGAGGAGAAAGAGGCGAGGACACAGCAGCCCCTGGTGTCTTCATTTGCAGCTATTCTGTAAGTTACTGCACGCTGTCACTACATAGAGTCCCAACCTGCCAATATACCACCCCAAACTGCCCTATAGCAACCTAACCTACCCTATACCACCCCAACCTGCCCTATACCACCCTAACTTGCCCTATACCCCCCCAACCTGCCCTATACCACCCTAACCTGCCCTATACCACCCACAACTGCCATATGCCACCCTAATCTGCCCTATGCCACCCCAACCTGCCCTATACCACCCTAACCTACCCTATACCACCACAAACGGCCTTATACCACCCCAACCTGCCCCATACCTCACTAACTTGCCTATACAACCCCAACCTGCCCTATATCCCCCCAACCTGCCCTATATCACTCCAAACCTGCCCTATACCTCACTAACCTGCCCTATAGCACCCCAGCCTGCTCTATATCACCTCAACCTGCCCTATATCACCCTAACCTGCCCTATATCACCCTAACCTGCCCTATACAATCCCAACCTGCCCTATATCACCCTAACCTACCCTATATTACCCAAAACTGTCATATACCTCCCTAACCTGCCCTATACCACCCCAACCTGCCCTATAACCCCCCCCCCCCCACAGCGCAAACCAGGCCCTTATCTGGGCAGGCAGCCTGGCAGGTCAGGAAAGGGGGTAAAGCGAGCCCCCCTCCTGAACCATACCAGACCACGTGCCCTCAACATGGGAGGGTGGGTGCTTTGGGACGGGGGGGCTCTGCCCATGTTGAGGGGGACAAGGGCCTCATCCCCAGGCGGGGGGCTTATCAGAATCTGGAAGCCCCCTTTAACAAGGGGACCCCCAGATCCTGGCCCCCCCTCCTATGTGAATGAGTATTGGGTACATAGTACCCCTACCCATTCACCAAAAAAGTGTCAAAAAGTAAATAATTAAATAAATAGTGTCCCTTGATATAAATCCATTGTCGATCACGCCGCCCACCAACACAAAAAAATAAAATAATAAAAAAACTCTCCCACCCCCTGGGAGGCCTCCCGCCAAATGCCTGCTCTGTGCTTTGACATTTCTTATATAGGTAAGGGACGGAGCCACCTGGCCACATCATTCAGTGGCACCGCCCCCTTCTGATGTCATATGCCGAGTATGCACCAGTCTGTGATGTCAGAAGGGGCCACCCCTTACATTTATAAGAAATGTCAACGCATTCGGTCTCCCAGGAGGTGGAGCATTTTTATTTTTCTGCCCCCCCGCCACAAAGCACCCAGCCCCCCATGTTGAGGGCATGTAGCCTGGTATGGTTCTGGAGGGGGGTGCTCGCTTGTCCCCTCCCCCTTTCCCGACCTGCCAGGCTGCATGCTCAGATAAGGGCCTGGTATGGATTTTGGGGATGACCCCACGCTGTTTTAAAAAAAAGAAATTGGCGTTTTTCTTTATTTTCTCAATAGCCGTGTGTCTGCAATTGTAACCGCAAGTCATTTTAAATGGGATTTGACTCGTTTTTTATTCTTTAGAAATGTCATTTTTGCTGCAGCATGTTTTATATATGCTACCGATGCACCACTTTACAGGCAGGCTAAGGGGACCCCCCAGGCACTATATTTAAAGGAATTTTCTAATTTTATTGCTTCACTCTAAGCATAATTAAAATCACTGCTCCTGAAAAAACTATTGTTTTGAAAATGTATTTTTTTATTGATACATGTCCCCCAAGACAGTACCCAGACCCCCATACCCCTTTTATGGCCAATTACTTGCATATAAGTGTAGCGGGTATATACATTTAGAAGGCAGCATCTGGGTGGTAGCATGATCCAGATGCACTAATTGTTAGGAAATGGTTGTTTTATCTGTGTGAGATATCAGTGGTGTCCAGTTCCCTGCGGCCCAGTAGGTGGCGCTGTCGCCTTGGGCCAAGGTTGAACCACCACCACTGCAGTGCCGTACCCTTTGTGACCTCTCGCGGCAGTTGTACAGCTTGGCGGGGAACCTGCTGTGCTTGCTGGGAGAGGGTATAAAGGGGAGGACATCTTGCGCACGAGGTCCGAGTCCCAGGCACCTTCAGCCTGTGGGCTGCTGTCCGCGGTCAGTGTCCAGGCGCCCTTGGCCTGGACACGTGGAGTTCAAGTTCCATCCCAGGCACCTTAAGCCTGGGGTGAGGTACTTTACAGAAGGCCTGGAGCCCAGTACCTTCCACTGGGTCCCGCGAGGGATGGAGCATGCCTAAGGTGCCCCCTGTATTGGGTACCTGAATCCAGGGCGTAAGGGACCAGAGATGTGTCCCTTCCGAAGAACCGGTGCAGCATATCGCCGGTGACGGGTGGGCCTCTGGAGACCGTCTGGATGGATGTCTTCCCCGACAGGGGCCATTTCTTCAAGGAAGGTGGTCCACGTTCTTATGGTCGGTGGCAGCGACCCAACTAAACCCAGGTCGGTGGCAGAGACCTATACTCAGGTCTGTGGCAGTGGCCTCAACGTTCACTAAGGTTTGTGGCAGAAACCAATTTCACAATCGGTGGCAGCGATTGTGCGCCAAGTCTATTTGCACTGTAAGGAATAGGAGAGAGCTTGTGCCTGGACCTACTCGTTCCCACACCCTGTCTGTCTTCCCAAGTTCAACCAGTACTGTTCATTGCTGCAAGATAAATAAATAAGTGTTGGACTTTTCATGGTGTGGAACTCTATTACTGGGAGTTAAGTGTTTGGTCTCTACCGGTGGCAGTCAACCTCCACAGGAGAAGCAGAGGCTCCGTACGGAACGCAGACCCGAAGGTAAAAGTGGACTTAGCTCAAACCTCACACACACACGAGGTGAGAGCTGGTGGTAGTGCCCCTCACCCTCCTCCCAGTAACCCCTAGACAAGCCAGCCGTATATAAGAAGGGGTAGGGGTGAGGCCGCTACACATGGGGGCTCGTCCGGGATTGTGTTTGTACAATGGAGCCAAAGCTAACGGAGTTTGAACGTGTCTGCCCAGAAGAGTTCCGAGTAGGTCGCCCATATTGGCCACTGCGCCACAAGGCACACCCTCCCTGCACAGTTCGTGGGCGTGACAAGGAGAAAGCCCACGAACTGGTGCGCAAAAGGGGAGGAGTCCGACCATGTGAAGAGCTACACGTGGAGATTTTGGCGCCAGATATTCAGTGTGCGATGGAGCAGCAAACAGTCATTATGTTCGGAAATGCCTCATGGATTCCAATCTCTACAACCACGAGGATGACTACCACTGCTGCTCCGCTTACAGATACGGGGATCCGGCTAAAGCCCCGGGGACGATTCACCATGTACACATGCAAGGACGTTGAGGCCCTGGGTATGATTTGTCCCGGCTGTTCGGGACTGGTGGTTCAGCTAAAGCCATTCGGGCGCTGCGAGGCCTGCGGAGAATTCATGTTCGAGGTGGAGCCACCCATCGAAAAGCCTAGAACCATCCACGTCAGGAGAAATCGATGCTTTTACAGCCATCCCTACGCGCACTGTGGGGACCTCAGGGGAGGTCGCGATCAAGGAGTTGGAGGACAAATCCGAGGATGCTACCTCGGGCACCACAGCTTCCCTGCTTCCACCACCTAAGAGGAAGATCGTTCTGGTTGGAGCGTCCAGCAGTCACGATGGAGGAGCACCCCTGTCTTTGCCTGGCCCGGAAGGATCCGGTAGGAAGAGTCCCGGACATCCCTTCACAAGTTTGGGCAGAGGTAAGCCGGGAAATGGGACTTGGTGCTGGGGCGGAGGTGTCTGGGATTCACGGCCCCTGGAGCCCTTGGGGGGTAGTGATTCTGTATCTACTACTAACTACCTGCCCGCGGAGGAGTGTGACACCTCCGTCCTGGAGTCGCTCTCCGATGTGGGAGACGACGTCGTCATTGACAAACTTTTTGTTGAGAAGGGCTGGGACAAGATGCCTCTCTCCTCATCCCGCAGAACCAGGGATCCACCTATGTCCATAGGGGATAGTACATCCCGGGTGGAGGCACCAGCGCCTGAGGAGGGATCCCGTCCCCTGCCTGCCCTTCGATCCCCGGTGCCATCTGCATCTACCACTGGGGACAAGAGACTGTCGCTGCTGGCGCCCATGCCCAAAATGGAGTTGGTCAAGGCACCTCACCACCCGGACTCTATCGTCCTACCGGGCGAGGGAGACCGCACTACTATGCCTCCCTTGTCCAGGCTGCAACGTTTATTTTGTCGGAAAGTCGCCAGTGAATATGGGTGGAAGTACCCATACTTGTCGAAGGAGCTGCTTTATGAAGTGGAGGTCTGCAGGGAACGCTGTTACAATGACTTTGTGTGGACACATATTAAAGTGTCAAAGGCACGCAGGTACCTTGCATGTTCCCTGAAAGCGTCTCAGAGATTTAAAGACTGCAAGGCAGAGTGGATGTTGGGTCGGCACATTCACGCAGACAAGGTGTTGATTCGGAGAAAGAATGGAGAGGATGTCGAATATCATCTAGAGACTGTTGAACAACAATTTATCGCCGGTGACGGTTGGGCCTCTGGAGACTGTCTGGATGGATGTCTTCCCCGACAGGGGCCATTTCTTCAAGGAAGGTGGTCCACGTTCTTATGGTCGGTGGCAGCGACCCAACTAAACCCAGGTCGGTGGCAGAGACCTATACTCAGGTCTGTGGCAGAGGCCTCAACGTTCACTAAGGTTTGTGGCAGAAACCAATTTCACAATCGGTGGCAGCGATTGTGCGCCAAGCCTATTTGCACTGTAAGGAATAGGAGAGAGCTTGTGCCTGGACCTACTCGTTCCCACACCCTGTCTGTCTTCCCAAGTTCAACCAGTACTGTTCATTGCTGCAAGATAAATAAATAAGTGTTCGACTTTTCATGGTGTGGAACTCTATTATTGGGAGTTAATTGTTCGGTCTCTACCGGTGGCAGTCAACCTCAAACAGGAGAAGCAGAGGCTCCGTACGGAAGGCAGACCCGAAGGTAAAAGTGGACTTAGCTCAAACCTCATACACACACGAGGTGAGAGCTGGTGGTAGTGCCCCTCAGCCTCCTCCCAGTAACCCCTAGACAACCCAGCCGTATATAAGAAGGGAGTAGGGGGTGAGGCCGCTACATAAGCCTTCAAAATGGGCACTTGATAATGATTTTTCCTGTCTAGCTCACATAGACTTCCATGGTTCGGGAGTTCTGCTGCAAACCAAACGGGGTGTTCGGCCCATCTATACTACACAATACAGAATACTTTAATAATCCCAAAGGGAAATTGTTACGACACAGACACACTTTAGCTTTATACAGACACACACAAGCTTTACACAGCATAGTGATGATATCCCCGCTACTTTTACAAGGTAATAGTGTGGTTTGCTAAGGCATTTGGTGCACACAAAGTACACTTATATTCTTTTGTAGATATTAAAGTGGTTGTAAACCCTTTTATCTTTTTTTTTTTTTTTTTTTTTTACTAACCTGCAAGACAAAGCTATAATGAGCTAGTATGACTAGCATACTAGCTCATTATGTACCACTTAGCTTTGATCGGGGCCCCCGAAGTCGTCCGTGTCCCTCCTCTAGCCGCATCCATCGCTGCGGCGATAGCCGGAATGTTACTTCCGGGTATCGCCGCTGCAGCCAATCACAGCGCCGCTCCGGCGCTGTGATTGGCCGGAGCGGCGAAGACATGACTCCGCGCATGCGCGCGTGAGCTGTCGAATTCGGCTACGTCGTCGAATGTTGCGACCTAGCCGAATTTGTGAATGGGGTGACGTCAGCGTCGCCGCATTTACATACAAATATCTCCTTAACCGTGTAGGTTAAGGAGATATTTCATGCACCGACAGGTAAGCCTTAATCTAGGCTTACCTGTAGGTCTTTGTTTAAAAAGTGGGTTTACAACCACTTTAAGGAATATATTTACATGATCATTTTGAATGCCCAAAGTTTGTCTTTAACATGGACACTGGAAAATTCATTGGGCAGTGTTGGCTTTTATTGGCATGGATTCATCGATTTGTTGGGTCGTTGGGTTATTATTGATTTCATCATGCTCAGTCCATTACTGCAGGCTGCCAAAACAGGGATTTGATTAATTTAGAAGGGCAATTTTCTGTGATGGTGTTAATTATAGGTGTTTTTCCTCTACAACCTGCTTGTGTTGAATAACTCTTCTTTACATTTGAGTCTCAGAGGACCTGTTACAACTTGTAAGCTCAGTGTCGGAGCTGGTTGCCTCCGATCGTGTTCTGTACAGTGTGAAAAGCTGGAATCCTTCACAAAAACATATCAGCACAATTAAAGGGACCTTCTCCGCCATGTGCGCCATCACTTCCCTTTTATCTACAGGTGGGTACCACCTCTTATACAACCTCTTAATCTAAAAGGCTATTTAAACCTGAAAACAAAAATGTAATATATTGCTGCTTAGCAGTCCTTGGATGTTGGGGTTTAATTTGTTTTCTTTTTTAAACTTTGTTTCCACCTGGTTATCCTGCCAGTAGCTAATAGGACAGCAGTAAAGCCAACCCAAGCTGCTTTTCTGATATGGACAACAAACACCTCCACCTCCTCCTGTCTTTTACACAGGTTGGGCAAATCAGTGGTTCTCAACCACTGGGTCATGGCCCACTGCTGGGCTGTGGCCTCCAGACAGCTGCAGATTCCTTAACCTTTCACAGTGCTTCCGAACTCCCATAGTGCCCCCCAACCTCCTATAGTGTCCCACAGTACACCCATGCCCCTTAGAGAGCCCTCAGTCTCTACAGTGCAGCCCAGCCTTCCACAGACCCTCTAGTCCTCCATAGTGCCCCCAATTTCCAACAGTGCCCCATAGTGCTCCCCAGCTTCCTCCAGAAGCCTCATCCCCTACAGTGCCACCAAGTCTGCTGCAGAGTCTTCTAAACCAATCCACTCCACAACCTCTATTTTCCCCAATTATAGTAATACCTAGCCCCATCCAGCATTTCAATGAATGTTTTGCATTCCCATACTTGTATTGTATGAGTATAAACTTTATTTGTTTACTGATGGGATATGGAAGAATTTACTGGGCCTTGGTTTACAAAAGTTTGAGAACCACCGGTGCAGATTACAGACAATAACTTAAAAACTGGTATTATTTTAGTGGATTATTCTTCTACAGGATTTATATAGCACCAACAGCTTTTAGACAAAAGGGTAAGGCCCCTTTCACACAGTCAGTCTGATCTGGTCCACCTGTCAGCTTTTCAGGCGCACCCAATCAGACTTTCTATTTACCTTTATTAAGCAGCAGGTCTAAATGGACTTGTGTCTGCTTACACCCACCTACCTCCAATTCAAGCCGGTCTGCTAAAAAAGAACGGAACAGGGATTCGTTCCCCTTTGTCCAGGCGGATCAGACCCGAAGGCTGTCGGGTGTAAACAGACAGCGAAGTCCGTTTACACCCGCCAGTCCATAGAGCAGTACGGGCTATGTCTGTGTCTGCTCTGCATCATTCGAGTCACAGGCAGAGTGGCGATCTGCCTATGTAAACAAGGCAGATTGTCGTTCTGTGACGAGGGAAGGCAGTGATCTTGTGTTTCTGCTAAGCAGAAACATGGATTTCTGTCTTCCCGCAGTACAACCACCCCCCACACAGTTAGCAAGCACACCCTAGGGACATATTTAACCCTTTGATTGCCCCTGATGTAAACCCCTTCCCTGCCAGTGTCATTAGTACAATGACAGTGTATATTTTTTGCATTGATCATTGTATATTACTGTCACTGGTTCAATATAAGCTTATTGGGATTTTTTCACAGTCAGGGATCACTGCTGGAGAATCAGAGGGCAGGGACCCCTGACAGGTCACTTGGCAGAGCTTCTTTCCCATCCCAGGACTGTATACAGCTCCTCCCCCCACACTACACAGGGCTGAAATCACATTCCTTTACATAAGTCTGTCAGCTACAATCTTCACAGGGTGTATCTGGCATTTATGTTGCTGTTATGACCTGTGAAATTCTCTGGTCAGAACGGCAGTATACTTGCAGTAGGCAGATATGCCCTGTGAAGATCGTGGCTAACTGGCTGTGTTGTAAAGGAATGTGATTTCAGCCCTGCGGAGGAGGAGCAGTATAGAGTGCTGTAATAGAAAAGGAGATCAGCAGCCAGGCATAGCTTTGAGGGTGGAGGGGGTGGTCAGGGGGCTTTGGGGGGGGGGGGCAACTTAGATCTGGGGGGCAAAGCCATGTGACACAAAATCTGGAGCTTTCAGCCCCTCAGGGGCCCCTCAGGAGGTGTTAAGGGATTTGTTTTAGCAATTTCTGAAGGTTTCTCTGTCAGTGTTGGCAGGGGGGGGGGGGGGTACAGAGAATCCCAGCTGGTGACTAGGAGACACTGAGCAGTATCTTACCTCACCAGTGACATCAGTCCCATCATGGCTACAGGACGGCACTCTCCTCCTCTTAACTTGCTGAGCTTGGTTACCATTCCATGTTGCTAACACACAGCACAGACACTTTCCCATGCTGGGCTGTTCTCACCCCGTGCTCCTCTCCATTCAGGAAATGGTTCACAGCTTCTCCCCAGAAAATGAGAATGGAGAGGTGTGGACTGGGGAAGGCAAAGTGGAAGTCCAGTACTGCAGCGTGGCTGTGGGGCCCTAGCAGGGCCGGATTAACATAGGGGCTATTGGAGCTGCAGCTCCAGGCCCCTTCCTCAAGATAGGCCCATTTTCCCAAAAAAAAGAAAGAAAAAAAGATTGACTTTGAAGACTGTAGCTCGGCGACCAGGGACCACAGAGACTCCATATTTGAGGGGTATGTAGCTGAAGACCCACTCCACCACTGGGGCTGCTATCATTTATGGTTCCGGAGATACAGGGCTGCTTGCACAGCCTGTCAGAAGCTATATACAGAGCGGACAGTTTAAATACAAGCTGACACACTCTGCCACAGACTGAGAGGATGAGCTCACCGTGCTTTTAATAATTATTTGATATTACTAAGACTGCTTTCACACTACGCTGCCCTGAGCGTGGGCGGTAAAACAGCAGTAAAACGCTGCTATTTTACTGTCGGATTTGTGGCACATTTCGGCCGCTAGCGGGGCACTTTTAACCCCCGCTAGCGACCTAGAAAGGGTTAAAACCACCCCAGATGCGCCGCTACTGCGGCGTATTGCCGGCGGCAAGGCGGTGCTGCCCATTGCTTTCAATGGGCAGGAGCGCATTAGGAGCGGTGAGTTCACCGCTCCTAATGCGCTCCAAAAAGGTTGCTGGCAGGACTTTTTCTGACGCCCTGCCAGCGCACCGCTCCAGTGTGAAAGCCCTCGGGCTTTCTCACTGAAGTGAATAGAGCAGCTGTTTAAAGGCGGATTGCAGGCACTATTTTTAACGCTATAGCGCCTGCAAAACGCCCTCAGTGTAAAAGGGGTCTTATAGTAATTAACCCCTTGCCACCCAGGCCAATTCTGACACTTCTCTCCTACATGTAAAAATCATCATTTGTTTTTTTGCTAGAAAATTACTCAGAACCCTCAAACATTATATATATTGTTTTAGCAGACACCCTATGGAATAAAATGGTGGTCTTTGCAACTTTTTATGTTACACGGTATTTGCGCAGAAATTTTTCAAACGTGTTTTTTTTGGAAAGAATCTGTTTCATTAATAATAATAATAATAAAAAAAAAAAGTTAGCACGATTTTTTTTTGTATACTAAGCGATACTTTAATGTTTTTTAGAGGTTACATGTTAAGAGTTACAGAGGAGGTCTAGTGCTAGAATTATTGCTCTCGCTCCAACGATCGTGGCGTATGTAACCTGTGTGTATCTGGCTCTGATACTAGCCAGGGCCTACCCAGCCACTGACTAGTATTTCTCCCCAGCCTGTCCCCACACACCCTCTCACCTGCTGACCTGTGGATGGGGGAATCACTCCTGCAGTGTTATTGTGTTCTGCCTGTGAATATAATGATCAGTGTTGCTAACTATAGCTGGCAGCACTGATTGTTTTGGGAAAAACCTGACAGGCTGGTTGTACTCAAGTCAGATAATAGATTGACTTGTGCAAAACCAGCTAGCCCATACATAGATCGACTATGGCTGGTCTCTGCTTAATTGGCGTAATTTCAAACCATGTATGGCCCGCTTAACCACTACGCAGTCCCTAAACATCCTTCCACAAACCTTTACATTTTCCTTCCCAGATTCCTTTATCCTCCTCACCTGTACATACTCTCCACACTTCTCTCCTGTACATACTGCTCACTGTCATACCCTCCACACTTCTCTCCTATACATAGTGCCCGCTGTCATACCCTGCACACTCCTCTCCTGTACATAGTGCCCGCTGTCATACACTTCTCTCCTATACAAAGTGCCCACCATCATACCCTCCACACTCCTCTCCTGTACATATTGTTTTCACTGTCATACCCTCCACACTTCTCTCCTATACATAGTGCCCACTGTCATACCCTCTACACTTCTCTTCTTTACATAGTGCCCACTGTCATACCCTCCACACCTCTATCCTGTACATACTGCCCACTGTCATATCCTCCCCACTCTTCTTCTTTACATACTGCTCACTGTTTTACCCTCCACACTCCTCTCCTGTGCATACTGCTCACTGTCATACCCTCCACGCTCCTCTCCTATACATAGTGTCCACTGTCATACCCTCCACACTTCTCTCCTATACATAGTGCCAACCATCATACCCTCCACACTCCTCCCCTGTACATACTGTTCACCGTCATACCCTCCACACTTCTCTCCTATACATAGTGCCCACTGTCATATCCTCTACACTTCTCTTCTATACAAAGTGCCCACTGTCATACCTTCCACACCTCTATCTTGTACATACTGCCCACTGTCATATCCTCCCCACTCTTCTTCTGTACATACTGCTCACTGTCTTACCCTCCACACTCATCTCATGTACATACTGTTCAGTATCATACCGTCCACACTCCTCTCCTGTACATACTACCCACTTTCATAAACTCCTCTATTGTACATAGTGCTGGCTGTCATACCCTTCACACTCCTCTCCTGTACATACTGTCTATTGTCATACCCTCCACTCCTCTCCTGTACATACTGCCCACTGTCATACCCTCCACACTCTTCTCCTGTACATACTGCTCACTGTCTTACCCTCCACACTCATTTAATGTACATACTGCTCAGTATCATACCGTCTACACTCCTCTCCTGTACATACTGCTCACTGTCATACCCTCCACACTCCACTCCTCTCCTGTACATACTGCCTACATTCATAAACTCCTCTATTGTACATAGTGCCGGCTGTCATACCCTCCACACTCCTCTCCTGTGCATACTGCCCACTATCATACCCTCCACACTCCTCTCCTGTACATACTGCCCCCATTATACCCTCCACACTCCTCTCCTGTACATACTGCCCACTCTCATACCATCCACACTCCTCTCCTGTACATACTGTAACCCAACCTTACCCTTCACACTCTTCTCCTGTACATATTGTAACCTAACCTTACCCTTCACACTCCTCTCCTGTACATACTGCCAACTATCTTTCACTCCACATTCCTCTCCTGCACATACCGCCCCCATCATACCCTCCACATTCCTTTCCTGTACATACTGCCCACTGTCATACTCTCCACACTCCTCTTCTGTACATACTGCCCACTTTCATACCCTCCACACTCCTCTCCGGTGCATACCACCCTCTGTCATACCCTCCACACTCCTCTGCTGTGCATGCTGCCCACTGTCATACCCTTCAAACTCCTCTCCTATACATAGTGCCTTCTGCCATACCCTCCACACTCCTCTCCTGTACATAGTGCCCACTGTTAGACCCTCCACATTCCTCTCCATCACCTGCACAAACTTCCCAGTTTTATACCGTCCATACTCCTCCCCTAAGCCTCTTACCCACAAAAACAGTTCTTTAAAATTATACTGAATATCCTTAATGTTACCAGCTCTAGAATGGGCACACTTTTGTTAGTTCAACTAAAGGAAATTTTCTCAGTCCTCATATTTGTTCTGCCCAATTATTAGTACTCATTTCATTTTGTGATTACTACTGTGATGTATAGAGGAACATAGGGGATCTCAGCTACTCTAAATATAGCACTGGTGAAAAAAGTGCCCCTTAAAAATATTTTTGAAATGTTGCCAACTATGCACTTAGGCACTGACCAAGGGCCACCGGGTCAGTAGGGGCCCCCATGAGAGGCTCCTGGGATCCTGTGATAATAAAGCGGTAGTAAACTTTGCTAACATTACTACTTTTTAGAGGCCCTGAGGTGGGTTATGCCATAGTGTACAAATATGTACAGCATATTAGCACATTAGGGTACACTTAAATTGTCAGACTGAGCCCTCCAGTGCTGCACTGTGATCAATCCGGCGGGTCCTGGGCGCTTCCATCTTCACCCGGTCTTCCTTCTGGGCTCTGTGCCTTCGGTCACTTGCCTTGGCTGGGCTGCGTTGATGTCATTCCCACGCATGCTCATGCGCATCCTCTCTCTCTCATCCCCCCTTTCTCTCTCATCCTCCCTCTCTTACCCCTCACCCCTCTCTCATCCTCTCTCTCTCTCTCTCTCTCTCTCTCTCTCTTTCTCATCCTCCCTCTCTCTCTTTAATTTAATTTGTTATAGCAAAAAATAGTTTGCATATTTATTTATTTATAAAAGGCCCACCAAAATCCTCAGCACCAGGCCCATGATGTTCTTAATCTGGCCCTGGGCCCTAGGGCAGTTTGGAGCTGGACTTTGTGGAGGATATGATAATATCACAGGGGGGCTGCAGGGGCCCCTGGAGCTAGGGGCGGGGTTGCGATTGTGTTTGGGTGCGCCCATGGCTGCACCCAAACGAAATTTGCATCCTTTTTTCCCCACAAATAGAGCTTTCTTTTGGTGGTATTTGATCACCTCTGCAGGACACACAGCTGTGCGGGGGAGGCTGCCTGTAATACTCCCCAGTCAGTGAAGCTAACCCTTGGGGATCTCCAATACCTCCTTCAGCCGGAGTTGGTGGGTGGAGCTGGTGGTGTGGCTGCCTACTAAACTCCTCCCACAGACTCCTTAACTCTGGCTGATCCCGCGGCTGAAGGAGGAGAAAGAGGCGAGGACACAGCAGCCCCGGGTGTCTTCATCTGCAGCAATTCTGTAAGTTACTGCACGCTGTCACTACATAGAGTCCCAACCTGCCAATATACCACCCCAAACTGCCCTATAGCAACCTAACCTGCCCTATACTACCCCAACCTGCCCTATACCCCCCCAACTTGCCCTATACCCCTCCAACCTGCCCTATACCCCTCCAACCTGCCCTATACCCCCCTAACCTGCCCTATACCACCCTAACCTGCCCTATGCCACCCAAATCTGCCCTATGCCACCCTAACCTGCCCTATACCACCCCAACCTGCCCTATTCCTCACTAACTTGCCCATACAACCCCAACCTGCCCTATATCCCCCCAACCTACCCTATATCACTCCAAACCTGCCCTATACCTCACTAACCTGCCCTATACCTCACTAACCTGCCCTATAGCACCCCAGCCTGCTCTATATCACCTCAACCTGCCCTATATCACTCTAACCTGCCCTATACCATCCCAAACTGCCCTATATCACCCTAAGCTGCCCTATACAATCCCAAACTGCCCTATATCACCCTAACCTACCCTATATTACCCAAACCTGCCCTATATCACCCTAACCTACCCTATACCACCCCAACCTGCCCTATAGCCCCCCCCTCCCAGCCCATACCAGGCCCTTATCTGGGCAGGCAGCCTGGCAGGTCAGGAAAGCGGGGAAAGAGAGCCCCCCTCCTGAACCATACCAGACCACGTGCCCTCAACATGGGAGGGTGGGTGCTTTGGGACGGGGGGGCCCATGTTGAGGGGGACAAGGGCCTCATCCCCAGGCGGGGGGGCTTATCAGAATCTGGAAGCCCCCTTTAACAAGGGGACCCCCAGATCCTGGCCCCCCTCCTTTGTGAATGAGTATTGGGTACATAGTACCCCTACCCATTCACCAAAAAAGTGTGAAAAAGTAATAAACACAAGAGACAAGTTTTTGACAATTCCTTTATTTTAAATAAATAAATAAATAATTAAATAAATAGTGTCCCTTGATATAAATCCATTGTCAATCACGCCGCCTACCGACACAAAAAAATTAAATAATAAAAAACTCTCCCACCCCCTGGGAGGCCTCCCGCGAAAATGCCTGCTCTGTGCTTTGACATTTCTTATATAGGTAAGGGACGGAGCCACCTGGCCACATCATTCAGTGGCACTGCCCCTTCTGATGTCACATGCATAGTATGCACCAGTCTGTGATGTCAGAAGGGGCGGTGCCACCCCTTGTATATATAAGAAATGTCAACGCATTCGGCCTCCCAGGAGCCAGGGATGGAGCGTTTTTATTTTTCTGCCCCCCCGCCACAAAGCACCCAGCCCCCATGTTGAGGGCATGTAGCCTGGTATGGTTCTGGAGGGGGGGTGCTCGCTTGTCCCCTCCCCCTTTCCTGACCTGCCAGGCTGCATGCTCAGATAAGGGCCTGGTATGGATTTTGGGGATGACCCCACGCTGTTTTAAAAAAAAGAAATTGGCGTTTTTCTTTATTTTCTCAATAGCCGTGTGTCTGCAATTGTAACCGCAAGTCATTTTAAATGGGATTTGACTCGTTTTTTATTCTTTAGAAATTTCATTTTTGCTGCAGCATGTTTTATATATGCTACATATGCACCACTTTACAGGCAGACTAAGGGGACCCCCCAGGCACTATATTTAAAGGAATTTTTTAATTTTTTAATTTTATTGCTTCACTCTAAGCATAATTAACCACTTCCTTACTGGGCACATATACCCCCTTTCTGCCCAGGCGAAATTTCAGTTTTCGGCACTGTCACGATTTGAACGACAATTGCGCGGTCGTGCGACATGGCTCCCAAACAAAATTGACGTCCTTTTTTTCCCACAAATAGAGCTTTCTTTTGGTGGTATTTGATCATCTCTGCGGTTTTTATTTTTTGCGCTATAAACAAAAAAGGGCGACAATTTTCAAAAAAACACAATATTTTTAGATTTTTGCTATAATAAATATACCAATTTAAAAAGTTTAGGCCGATACGTATTCTTCTACATATTTTTGGTAAAAAAAAAAATCGCAATCGGCGTTTCTTGATTGGTTTGCGCAAAAGTTATAGCATTTACAAAATAGGGGGTAGTTTTATGGCATTTTTATAAAACATTTTTTTTACTAGTAATGGCGGCGATCAGCGATTTTTTTCTTGACTGCGACATTATGGCGGACACAGCGGACACTTTTGACACTATTTTGGGACCATTCACATTTATACAGCGAACAGTGCTATAAATATGCACCGATTACTGTATAAATGTGACTGGCAGGGAAGGGGTTAACACTAGGGGGCGAGGAAGGGGTTAAATGTATGCCCTGGGAGTGATTACTACTGTGGGGGGGAGGGGACTGACTGGGGGAGGTGACCGATCTGTGTCCCTATGTACAAGGGTCACAGCATCGGTCTCCTCTCTCCCTGACAGGACATGGATCTGTGTGTTTACACACACAGATCCATGTCCTTGTCTCTGTACCGGCCGATCGCGGGTACCTGGGGACATCGCGACCGCCAGGCATGCGCATCGGCATTACAGTGACGCGCCGGGCACGTGCGTGCGCCGCCGGCGGCGCTCGCGCGCCCCCCAGTGGCCGGAGGAGCGGAGGGCGTAAAAAGTCGGCCTCCCGGCATTTAAGAACCACCTTGCGGCCGTACATAGTAGTACGGCGGGAGCGAGGTGGTTAAAATCACTGCTCCTGAAAAAACTATTGTTTTGAAAATGTATTTTTTTATTGATACATGTCCCCCAAGACAGTACCCAGACCCCCATACCCCTTTTATGGCCAATTACTTGCATATAAGCCTTCAAAATGGGCACTTGATAATGATTTTTCCTGTCTGGCTCACATAGACTTCCACGGTTCGGGAGTTCTGCTGCAAACCAAACGGGGGGTTCGGCCCATCTATACTACACAATACAGAATACTTTATTAATCCCAAAGGGAAATTGGGAAATTGTTACGACACAGACACACTTTAGCTTTATACAGACACACACAAGCTTTACACAGCATAGTGATGATATCCCCGCTACTTTTACAAGGTAATAGTGTGGTTTGCTAAGGCATTTGGTGCACACAAAGTACAGTTATATTATTTTGTAGATATTAAGGAATATATTTACATGAACATTTTGAATGCCCAAAGTTTGTCTTTAACATGGACACTGGAAAATTCATTGGGCAGTGTTGGCTTTTATTGGCATGGATTCATCGATTTGTTGGGTCGTTGGGTTATTATTGATTTCATCATGCTCAGTCCATTACTGCAGGCTGCCAAAACAGGGATTTGATTAATTTAGAAGGGCAATTTTCTGTGATGGTGTTAATTATAGGTGTTTTCCCTCTACAACCTGCTTGTGTTGAATAAATCTTCTTTACATTCGAGTCTCAGAGGACCTGTTACAACTTTTAAGCTCAGTGTCGGAGCTGGTTGCCTCTGACCGTGTTCTGTGCAGTGTGAAAAGCTGGAATCCTTCACAAAAACATATCAGCACAATTAAAGGGACCTTCTCTGCCATGTGCGCCATCACCTCCCTTTTATCTACAGGTGGGTACCACCTCTTATACAACCTCTTAATCTAAAAGGCTATTTAAACCTGAAAACAAAAATGTAATATATTGCTGCTTAGCAGTCCTTGGATGTTGGGGTTTAATTTGTTTTCTTTTTTAAACTTTGCTTCCACCTGGTTATCCTGCCAGTAGCCAATAGGACAGCAGCAAAGGCAATCCAAGCTGTTTTTCTGATATGGACAACAAACACCTCCACCTCCTCCTGTCTTTTACACAGGTTGGGCAAATCAGTAGTTCTCAACCACTGGGTCATGGCCCACTGCTGGGCTGTGGCCTCCAGACAGCTGCAGATTCCTTAACCTTTCACAGTGCTTCCGAACTCCCATAGTGCCCCCCAACCTCCTATAGTATCCCACAGTGCCCCCATGCCCCCCTGAGAGCCCTCAGTCTCTACAGTGCAGCCCAGCCTTCCACAGACCCTCTAGTCCTCCATAGTGCCCCCAATTTCCAACAGTGCCCCATAGTGCTCCCCAGCTTCCTCCAGAAGCCTCATCCCCTACAGTGCCACCAAGTCTGCTGCAGAGTCTTCTAAACCAATCCACTCCACAACCTCTATTTTCCCCAATTATAGTAATACCTAGCCCCATCCAGCATTTCAATGAATGTTTTGCATTCCCATACTTGTATTGTATGAGTATAAACTTTATTTGTTTACTGATGGGATATGGAAGAATTTACTGGGCCTTGGTTTACAAAAGTTTGAGAACCACCGGTGCAGATTACAGACAATAACTTAAAAACTGGTATTATTTTAGTGGATTATTCTTCTACAGGATTTATATAGCACCAACAGCTTTTAGACAAAAGGGTAAGGCCCCTTTCACACAGTCAGTCTGATCTGGTCCACCTGTCAGCTTTTCAGGCGCACCCAATCAGACTTTCTATTTACCTTTGTAGCGGGGTCCTCAATTTAGTGGGATACACCTGGGGGTAGTGTGACCCAAGTGTGTAATTGTGTTAGGGTTAAGACCCCTTTTTGTTATTCGTGGAGGATTGGGTGGTGTAATATTCTCCTTGACCAGTGGGTGTCAGTGTACCTACTGGCTCAGGGTAGAATCACTACCGGAGTGCTACCCTTCTTTGTCCCTTCCTGGAGATGGTACGGCCGGGGCGGGGAACCCACCGTGGTATCGTCGGGAGGAGATAAAAGGGGGAGACGCCCTCGCCACGAGGTCTTTTTTCGGGGGATCATCTCTTCACGCACCCAGGCACCTTAGGCCTGGGTGCGGGCGGTTCAAGGTTCCGGCCTAGGCGCCCTAGGCCTGGCCGGAATGAAGATGGAGTCCATCCCAGGCACCTTCAGCCTGGGGTGAGGTACTATTGAGGAGGCCTGGGACCCGGTGACTCCAACTGGGTCCCGCGAGGGTGAAGTTGCTCCAGGGCGCCCCTTGCGAGGGGACCCGCATCTGAGGTGAGGAGGCTGGGGAGGTCACTCGTTCGAAGACCCAGTGTAGTGTCAACCGGGTGACGGATGGGCCTTCGGTAACTCTCTTGGAGGACATCTTCCCCTGATAGAGGCCGCAACACAACGGAGGTATTCATGTCAAGACTCCTACAACCCTTGGTCATAGCATAGGGGGTGTAGGGACCCAGATCAGTATAGTGCCTCGACCTGCTCATCTCACCGTATCATGCCATCGCATTGCCTGTATGTGGAGATACGAAATAAACCAACAGTTGGACTGTGATCGGTGTATGGACTCTGTTAATGGGAGCAAAGTGTGGTTCGGTGGTTTCTGCACGACAGACTCGGTACATGCTCAGGACACACCGGCCCGAGGAAACATCAGGTAGTGGCCTTCACCTCACCCGCCGTTATGGGGAGGACATGGGCCGTGGCGCACCTCACTCTGTCGCGTGACATACCCCTAGCTAAAGAGGACGGGGTGAGGGGGTGGCTACACGTGGGGGCTCGTTCGTCCGGGACTGTGTGTGTCTTGGCGATGGAACTGAGAACGTCTGTGTTTGAACTTTGCTGCCCGGAGGAGTTCCGAACAGGTCGGCCATGTGATTGGCCAAAGTGCATCCCTGCTCGGAGTTGTGGACATGACCCTAAGTCGGGAAAGGCCCACGCAGAGGAGCGTAAAAAGGGAGAGGTCCAGCCGTGTGAAGTACTACATGTGGGGACTGTTAATGCACTGCGCCACGAGGCACCCCATGACTGTACAATTCGTGGGCGGAGGCTGGCGGAAGCCCGCAAAAACGTACAAGTTGTGGGAGGAGTCTGGCCACGTGTGAAGATACACGTTGAGACTCCGGCGCGTGGTCAGCGCGTGATGGAACAGCAAGTGGTCGGAATGAATTCAAGCTCTCCGTGGATGCCGGTATCTTACCCTATGAAGATGACTGCATTTGCTGCTCCCCTGACAGACACGGGGATAAGACTTAGGCCCCGAGGACAGTTGGCTCTGTATTCATGCAGAGACACGGAGGCTCTCGGTGTGATCTGTCCCGGATGCTCGGGACTGGTGGTCCAACTAAAGCCATTCGGGCGATGTGAGGCATGCAAGGAGTTCCTTTTTGAGGTTGAACCATACACGGTAAGGCCCTGGGCCCTACGCCTCAACTGCATCACAGGAACCGCCACTCCGGAGGGAGAGATCCAGGCCTCTGCGGAGGTCCCCGTACGCGCTGACCAGGGCGAAGTGACTGCCCAACCAGAGACTGAGAGAGAAAAATCCGAAGACACTGCTTCGGTCACCACAGACTCCCTGCTGCCACCCCCGAAGAGGAAGATAGGCCTGGTGCAGGCATCCTATGGTCATGGTCGAGCTTCACCCCGCCGCTTGCCTGGCCTGGATGGCGCCGGTAGAGAAGAGAGTCCCGGACATCCCAGTTCTTCAGTAGGTCCAGGTGAGCTAGGGGCTGGGACTGTGGTGTTGGTTGGAGGTGTCGGGAGTTCACAGCCGGTGGAGCCCGAAAGGGAGGGTAGCCTTCCGTCTACTAGAGACTACCTTCCCGCCGAGATGTATGACACCTCCGACCTAGAGTCGTTGTCAGACTGTGGTGATGACGGAGAAATAGACGAGCTGTTTCACCGGAAGGGCTGGGACAGACGCCCGCTACCTGTGCTGAGTAAACCACAGGATTCCCCCATGTCCATAGAAGACAGTACGCTTCGGGCTCAGGCCCCGGAGTTCCCGAGGAAATCTAACCCTCCGACCAACTTTCCTCATTCAACTACATCACCCGCTCTGATGGAGGGGACGCAGCGTGCTTCGTTGCCGGCACCAAAGACAAAGCAACCCGAGATGGTGAAGGCACCTCGGCACCCGGAGGCCATAGTACAGCCGGGAGAAGGTGAGCGAGATGTGATGCCGCCTCTAGCCAGATTGCAGAGACTTTTCTCCCAGAGAGTCGCCCGTGAATATGGGTGGGAGTACCCCTACTTGCCTCGGGACTTATTGTATGAAGTTGAGGTCCTGCGACCAAGGTGGTATGACGAGTTTGTATGGGAAAAGCTTAAAGTACCCCATGCCCGGCGATACCTGTCATGTTCGCCGCCTGTGTCTAAAAAGTTCAAGGACTGCAGAGCTGATTGGAGACTTGGGCGCCATATTCATGCCGATAAGGTGCTCATCTGTAGGAAAGAAGGAGAGGATGTCGAGTATTCGGTGGAAGTGTTTGACGGGCACCTGAAGCCTCTGTTTCTGCCGGATCCAAGGTTCTACTTATAGGAGAAGTGAGCTCCTATCTTGTTTCTGTTGAAACTTTCTGGAAGAGACATTCCCAGACGCCTAGAACTGTGCCCTACTTTTGTTTTGATTTGGGCTTTTCTTTTACTCACTGGAGACTTGGGAGCTGTTGTTTTTTTTTCCTCCCTTTTCTTCATGTGCCAAAGGCAGAGACTTTTGGGGTAGAGTCAGAGTAGGAAAGCAGGAAGAATGAAGACTTTGGCAAGTGTCATTACCGCAGCTCTGTCACCAGGTGGCAGTGTTGTGCAACGGTTGTTCGAAATGCTACACATGCATTACTTACTTATTGGAGTGAGCGGGTCTCTCGGCTGACAGACCCACTCATGCCAAGTTAACACCGAGTGTTAGGATGTGTTTTCTTTTTGCTGTTTCCCTTCTGCAGGAGATTCATCGGTCAAGACTACTGAGAGTGGGGTGGTTCTTAGACAGCGATGGGAGGGATTGTACATTTGTACAGAATAGATGTCTTATACAAATGTTTATTGTTTTATATTTCCCCTTTCCCTTTTGAGCAGGTCTTGGCACACTTAGTATCCAAAAATTTGAGGGATAGCCTCTGGGGCCCACTTCATGTCGCCACTCCTTGGGAGACATGGGTGTGCACCTGACGCTGGGGACCAGCGTCAAATCACAGGGGGGAGTGTGTAGCGGGGTCCTCAATTTAGTGGGATACACCTGGGGGTAGTGTGACCCAAGTGTGTAATTGTGTTAGGGTTCGTTTTGTTATTCGTGGAGGATTGGGTGGTGTAATATTCTCCTTGACCAGTGGGTGTCAGTGTACCTACTGGCTCAGGGTAGAATCACTACCGGAGTGCTACCCTTCTTTGTCCCTTCCTGGAGATGGTACGGCCGGGGCGGGGAACCCGCCGTGGTATCGTCGGGAGGAGATAAAAGGGGGAGACGCCCTCGCCACGAGGTCTTTTTTTGGGGGATCATCTCTTCACGCACCCAGGCACCTTAGGCCTGGGTGCGGGCGGTTCAAGGTTCCGGCCTAGGCGCCCTAGGCCTGGCCGGAATGAAGATGGAGTCCATCCCAGGCACCTTCAGCCTGGGGTGAGGTACTATTGAGGAGGCCTGGGACCCGGTGACTCCAACTGGGTCCCGCGAGGGTGAAGTTGCTCCAGGGCGCCCCTTGCGAGGGGACCCGCATCTGAGGTGAGGAGGCTGGGGAGGTCACTCGTTCGAAGACCCGGTGTAGTGTCAACCCGGTGACGGATGGGCCTTCAGTAACTCTCTTGGAGGACATCTTCCCCTGATAGAGGCCAGAAACGCAACGGAGGTATTCATGCCAAGACTCCTACAACCCTTGGTCATAGCATAGGGGGTGTAGGGACCCAGATCAGTATAGTGCCTCGACCTGCTCATCTCACCGTATCATGCCATCGCATTGCCTGTATGTGGAGATACGAAACAAACCAACAGTTGGACTGTGATCGGTGTATGGACTCTGTTAATGGGAGCAAAGGGTGGTTTCTGCACGACAGACTCGGTACATGCTCAGGACACACCGGCCCGAGGAAACATCAGGTAGTGGCCTTCACCTCACCCACCGTTATGGGGAGGACATGGGCCGTGGCGCACCTCACTTTGTCGCGTGACATACCCCTAGCTAAAGAGGACGGGGTGAGGGGGTGGCTACACCTTTATTAAGCAGCAGGTCTAAATGGACTTGTGTCCGCTTACACCCACCTACCTCCAATTCAAGCCGGTCTGCTAAAAAAGAACAGAACAGGGATTCGTTCCCCTTTGTCCAGGCGGATCAGACCCGAAGGCTGTCGGGTGTAAACAGACAGCGAAGTCCGTTTACACCCGCCAGTCCATAGAGCAGTACAGGCTAGGTCTGTGTCTGCTCTGCATCATTCGAGTCACAGGCAGAGTGGCGATCTGCCTATGTAAACAAGGCAGATTGTCGTTCTGTGACGTGGGAAGGCAGTGATCTTGTGTTTCTGCTAAGCAGAAACATGGATTTCTGTCTTCCCGCAGTACAACCACCCCCCACACAGTTAGCAAGCACACCCTAGGGATATATTTAACCCTTTGATTGCCCCTGATGTAAACCCCTTCCCTGCCAGTGTCATTAGTACAATGACAGTGTATATTTTTTGCATTGATCATTGTATTACTGTCACTGGTTCAATTTAAGCTTATTGGGATTTTTTCACGGTCAGGGATCACTGCTGGAGAATCAGAGGGCAGGGACCCCTGGCAGGTCACTTGGCAGAGCTTCTTTCCCATCCCAGGACTGTATACAGCTCCTCCCCCCACACTACACAGGGCTGAAATCACATTCCTTTACATAAGTCTGTCAGCTACAATCTTCACAGGGTGTATCTGGCATTTATGTTTCTGTTATGACCTGTGAAATTCTCTGGTCAGAACGGCAGTATACTTGCAGTAGGCAGATATGCCCTGTGAAGATCGTGGCTAACTGGCTGTGTTGTAAAGGAATGTGATTTCAGCCCTGCGGAGGAGGAGCAGTATAGAGTGCTGTAATAGAAAAGGAGATCAGCAGCCAGGCATAGCTTTGAGGGTGGAGGGGGTGGTCAGGGGGCTTTGGGGGGGGGACAACTTAGATCTGGGGGGCAAAGCCATGTGACACAAAATCTGGAGCTTTCAGACCCTCAGGGGCCCCTCAGGAGGTGTTAAGGTAAGGTGACCAGATTTTTAAAATGAAATCCGGGGACATTTTTTTTTTTTTACTAGTAATTGCGGCAATCAGTGACTCTCTGCCCGTCACTGCCCGCCTCACAACCCCAGTCAAGTCTTACTCTCCAGGCCCTAACTACTACTGGGTGGGGTGCAGAGGAAGATCACTCCGCCAGGGAAGGCAAGGAGATAAGCAGGCAGGTGGCTGGCCGGGACATGAGCCAAGGCAGAAGAACATGCGAGCGGAGCTGAATGGGCACCCGAAACTGAAGAGATATTCCCTCCGCTTTGACCAGCACATGATCATCAGAGAGGAGCACAGATAATGGAAAAAAATACACCCCCCCCCCCAAGCTAGTAGGAGCGGCGGAGCAGGGGGGGGGGGTGTAATTCATAATTTTTTTATTTTTTATTCTGCACTGACTGTCTTTGAAATTGCCCCAGCCCCTGTTCAAATCCAATCCGGGGACAAAACCGGGGACAGACTTGGTCCGGGGACAGTGTCCTCAATCCGGGGACTGTCCCCTGAAAACGGGGATGTCTGGTCACCCTATGTTAAGGGATTTGTTTTAGCAATTTCTGAAGGTTTCTCTGTCAGTGTTGGCAGGGGGGGGGGGGGGGTACAGAGAATCCCAGCTGGTGACTAGGAGACACTGAGCAGTATCTTACCTCACCAGTGACATCAGTCCCATCATGGCTACAGGACGGCACTCTCCTCCTCTTAACTTGCTGAGCTCGGTTACCATTCCATGTTGCTAACACACAGCACAGACACTTTCCCATGCTGGGCTGTTCTCACCCCGTGCTCCTCTCCATTCAGGAAATGGTTCACAGCTTCTCCCCAGAAAATGAGAATGGAGAGGTGTGGACTGGGGAAGGCAAAGTGGAAGTCCAGTACTGCAGCGTGGCTGTGGGGCCCTAGGGCAGTTTGGAGCTGGACTTTGTGGAGGATATGATAATATCACAGGGGGGCTGCAGGGGAAAAATATTGGATGTTTTATAGCAAAAAGTTAAAAATATTGGTTTTTTTTTCAAAATTGTCTGTCTTTTTTTGTTTATAGCGCAAAAAATAAAAACCGCAGAGGTGATCAAATACCACCAAAAGAAAGCTCTATTTGTGGGTAAAAAAGGTTTTTCATTTTATTTGGGTACAGCGTCAGACGACTGCGCCATTGTCAGTTAAAGTAACCCAGTGGTTATAAAAAGTAAAAATTTGCGCTAGGTGCAAAGTGATTTAAAAAAAATATATATAAATGAATATGTCCCTTAAAGAAACCTACTGCTAAACACCAAAAAAACCTTTGATATAAGGTACAAACAAAATGAGTATACAAAAATAGTGTAGCGCTGGAAAGAACTGTATATATCTATACAGTTAAAATTAAATACGTGAAAAAAGTATCAAAAACACGAATAAAACAATGCAAATAAACCAATCAAGTTCATAAGTGCCCGTGAAGAAAGAAGATTATCAAATAAATGTGTAGAGGATTTCCTCTATATTGATGATAAGAGTTCCACAGAGAAGATATCCGATGAAGCTGGTAAGTGCTATTCCAACAATAAGTGAAGATCCCGCCACCAAAGTGAGAAATGAAGGCTTACCAGACAGCCTGCGACCGCCCTTCTCAGGGGGGTCAAAACAAGCTTAGTAGAGCGATGTTCACTCCATGGAAGGCAGAGAAATTCCAGTGAAGACACTTCATCCACAATAGGCGAGTCTCCAGAGACGTGTCTGCACAGCTGATCCAAATCGGAGATGAAAAACACTCTTGATTGATCAGAGTGAATAATCCTCAGCAGTTAAAACGATGTCCAAAGAGAAGAAAGAAAAACTTTCCATAGTGTAGCATTCATCAGGGAAGTTTTATTAGAAATGAACAGGAGAGAAAACAGCTCTCACATAGGTATAAAAATAATGATAAAACGAGAAAATCCTTGCAAGGAAATAAAAAAGCTCTGAGTTTCTGTCAAAGGCTGATTCGCGCGTGCGCAATGCATGTGCGTGTCACCCTACGCCGTTTCGTCAAATATGACATCATCAGGGGCACCTGATTTTTATACCTATGTGAGAGCTGTTTTCTCTCCTGTTCATTTCTAATAAAACTTCCCTGATGAATGCTACACTATGGAAAGTTTTTCTTTCTTCTCTTTGGACATCGTTTTAACTGCTGAGGATTATTCACTCTGATCAATCAAGAGTGTTTTTCATCTCCGATTTGGATCAGCTGTGCAGACACGTCTCTGGAGACTCGCCTATTGTGGATGAAGTGTCTTCACTGGAATTTCTCTGCCTTCCATGGAGTGAACATCGCTCTACTATGCTTGTTTTGACCCCCCTGAGAAGGGCGGTCGCAGGCTGTCTGGTAAGCCTTCATTTCTCACTTTGGTGGCGGGATCTTCACTTATTGTTGGAATAGCACTTACCAGCTTCATCGGATATCTTCTCTGTGGAACTCTTATCATCAATATAGAGGAAATCCTCTACACATTTATTTGATAATCTTCTTTCTTCACGGGCACTTATGAACTTGATTGGTTTATTTGCATTGTTTTATTAGTGTTTTTGATACTTTTTTCACGTATTTAATTTTAACTGTATAGATATATACAGTTCTTTCCAGCGCTACACTATTTTTGTAAAGTAACCCAGTGCAGTAAATCTTCCGGAGCTTAAGCAGTTAAAGAGACAAAACAATTGGTATATGTGCATATTTTGCAGATATACAGTTTAGTGCATATAATTTATTCCAGCAGGGGCGGCCCGTTCATTGTGGGCGCATGGGTCCTTGCTTCTCCGCCCTCCCTATCCATGCGCCCGGTCCCTTTCAGGATGCCGGGAGCATGAATTTCTATGGTGGGGGTGTGTTTTTTGAAGCACCTGACTAGAGCCAGAGGCTCTTATAGGCTTCAAAATAGGGTGGGCTCGGGGCGCAGAGCATTGTGTCCGGAGCCCATCCAGGTGTGTTGCAACAGCGAATGAATATTCGCTGTTGCAACATTGATCCTCCTCTTGGCCAATCGGGAAGTGGTTCTGATACCCATCACCGATTGGCTGAAAGTACAGGCGGTCCTATTGGACACCTAGTAGGAGGAGAGAAGAGATGCACGGCATCTCTATGAGAGGACACCAGAGCAGTTGCCGGGGACACAGCTTGCCACCCGTCACCTGCACCCTGACCCACCACTAAGATGTAGTAAGTGCAGGCAGACAGAGGACGGGCGGGGGAATGCCATTAAGTGCCGCTGGCCGCCGGGGGGTGGGGGGGGGGAGTGTGGCAGGGGGTGCTGGAAAAGTCTGATCCACTGGCTGTCCGGGGGGGGGGGGGTATTGGTTGATTGCTGCCCACCCAAAAAAAAAAACACGAATATTGTTTTCCATGCCAGATATATACTTTAATTATTCTCTAAGCTTGAGCCCCAGAGGATCTGTCATCTGTTGTTAGCCAAAAGAATCTGAAGCAGATGTTCTCAGTCATTGCTCTATAAGGTTTGGAGAACTACCATCCTTGTCACAGGTACATCAGAACAATGGAAGGGATCTTCCCTGCCCTGTCCCTCATCTCGGTCCTATATTCTACAGGTGAGTGAAAACCTATATCACCTCTATCAAGAACTGAAAAAAGCTTATCACGTTATCTGCAGGTTATGTATTGTATTCTTGATGTTGTTCAAATAGTGAACGGCTGAAATGTTCAGTTCACCTAGAAATTGTGCTTCTTCTTGCTTGATAGATATAGAGAGTGTGTGGGGAGGGATATTTGGGGCTGCATTAGTTACCAATTAAAAAGAGTATAGTTGTCAGGGACATGCTGGCCATGGCATTACTGTTGCTCAAGGGCAGACACTAATACACATGCGCGATCCCGCAAGTACCCATCCTGTCAGGCACACAAATGTGCGCATTCACCCGAATATTCGCGCATGCACACCAACGTTGGTGCCCAAATGCCATATATAAGTGCAGCAGATTCACTAGTGCTTTGCTGTCTGATCTGCAGCTTGTACCTGGCTTGACCTGGCTTCCTCTGACTACGTTTGCTTTCCATTATCCTCACCCTGGTTTGTTGACTTCGCTTAATCTCTCCACTGCTTGATATCCTGTTGCCAAACCTTTCATGCATCCTGACTAGGGATGAGCTCGGTGTTCGAGTCGAACATACGTTCGACTCGAACATCGGCTGTTCGATCGTTCGACGAAGATCGAACGATTTGGGCCGTTCGCGCCTAATTCGAGTGACGCGAACGGCCCACAATGCACTACGCCATCGCAGTGTCATCCAGGCGCTGTGATTGGCCAAGCATGCACTGTGACCCCGCATGCTTGGCCAATCACAGCGCCGGCAGCGAGGAGAGCAATGATTGGCCACAGGCAGGATGCCTGTGGCCAATTATTGCTGAGGGTGTTTAGTACACGCCCCACACTATAAAAGGCCGCCAGCACGGCGGCCTAGTGTAGTGTGTTCCGGAGCAGGGAAAAAGAAGCATAGGCAGGGACAGTGACATTTTTTTTTTCTTGCTTAACCTGGATTCCTTTAGTTTAGGGAAAGAGAAGGATAGGTAGGGAGAGTGTCAGTGTGTTTTACTGTGCGAATCCTTGTTTCTAGGGACAGGGAAGGACAGTGAGGGAAATTCTCCTTGTGCTATAGTGTGCTAAAGCATTGATCATCAACCATCTTTAAAAAATCATTTTTTCTAGGGACAGAAAACTATAGGTAGGGAGAGTGTCAGTGTGTTTTACTGTGATAATCCTTGTTTCTAGGGACAGGGAAGGACAGTGAGGGAAATTCTCCTTGTGCTATAGTGTGCTAAAGCATTGATCATCAACCATCTTTAAAAAAACATTTTTTCTAGGGACAGAAAACTATAGGTAGGAAGAGTGTCAGTTTCTTTCACTGTGATAATCCTTGTTTCTAGGGACAGGGAAGGACAGTGAGGGAAATTCTCCTTGTGCTATAGTGTGCTAAAGCATTGATCATCAACCATCTTTAAAAAAACATTTTTTCTAGGGACAGAAAACTATAGGTAGGGAGAGTGTCAGTTTCTTTCACTGTGATAATCCTTGTTTCTAGGGACAGGGAAGGACAGTGAGGGAAATTCTCCTTGTGCTATACTGTGCTAAAGCATTGATCATCAACCATCTTTAAAAAAACATTTTTTCTAGGGACAGAAAACTATAGGTAGGAAGAGTGTCAGTTTCTTTCACTGTGATAATCCTTGTTTCTAGGGACAGGGAAGGACAGTGAGGGAAATTCTCCTTGTGCTATAGTGTGCTAAAGCATTGATCATCAACCATCTTTAAAAAAACATTTTTTCTAGGGACAGGAAACTATAGGTAGGAGGAGTGTCAGTTTCTTTCACTGTGATAATCCTTGTTTCTAGGGACAGGGAAGGACAGTGAGGGAAGTTCTCCTTGTGCTATAGTGTGCTAAAGCATTGATCATCAACCATCTTTAAAAAAACATTTTTTCTAGGGACAGAAAACTATAGGTAGGAAGAGTGTCAGTTTCTTTCACTGTGATAATCCTTGTTTCTAGGGACAGGGAAGGACAGTGAGGGAAATTCTCCTTGTGCTATAGTGTGCTAAAGCATTGATCATCAACCATCTTTAAAAAAACATTTTTTCTAGGGACAGAAAACTATAGGTAGGAAGAGTGTCAGTTTCTTTCACTGTGATAATCCTTGTTTCTAGGGACAGGGAAGGACAGTGAGGGAAATTCTCCTTGTGCTATAGTGTGCTAAAGCATTGATCATCAACCATCTTTAAAAAAACATTTTTTCTAGGGACAGAAAACTATAGGTAGGAAGAGTGTCAGTTTCTTTCACTGTGATAATCCTAGTTTCTAGGGACAGGGAAGGACAGTGAAGGAAATTCTCCTTGTGCTATAGTGTGCTAAAGCATTGATCATCAACCATCTTTAAAAAAACATTTTTTCTAGGGACAGAAAACTATAGGTAGGGAGAGTGTCAGTTTCTTTCACTGTGATAATCCTTGTTTCTAGGGACAGGGAAGGACAGTGAGGGAAATTCTCCTTGTGCTATACTGTGCTAAAGCATTGATCATCAACCATCTTTAAAAAAACATTTTTTCTAGGGACAGAAAACTATAGGTAGGAAGAGTGTCAGTTTCTTTCACTGTGATAATCCTTGTTTCTAGGGACAGGGAAGGACAGTGAGGGAAATTCTCCTTGTGCTATAGTGTGCTAAAGCATTGATCATCAACCATCTTTAAAAAAACATTTTTTCTAGGGACAGAAAACTATAGGTAGGAAGAGTGTCAGTTTCTTTCACTGTGATAATCCTTGTTTCTAGGGACAGGGTAGGACAGTGAGGGAAATTCTCCTTGTGCTATAGTGTGCTAAAGCATTGATCATCAACCATCTTTAAAAAAACATTTTTTCTAGGGACAGAAAACTATAGGTAGGAAGAGTGTCAGTTTCTTTCACTGTGATAATCCTTGTTTCTAGGGACAGGGAAGGACAGTGAGGGAAATTCTCCTTGTGCTATAGTGTGCTAAAGCATTGATCATCAACCATCTTTAAAAAAACATTTTTTCTAGGGACAGAAAACTATAGGTAGGAAGAGTGTCAGTTTCTTTCACTGTGATAATCCTTGTTTCTAGGGACAGGGAAGGACAGTGAGGGAAATTCTCCTTGTGCTATAGTGTGCTAAAGCATTGATCATCAACCATCTTTAAAAAAACATTTTTTCTAGGGACAGAAAACTATAGGTAGGAAGAGTGTCAGTTTCTTTCACTGTGATAATCCTTGTTTCTAGGGACAGGGAAGGACAGTGAGGGAAATTCTCCTTGTGCTATAGTGTGCTAAAGCATTGATCATCAACCATCTTTAAAAAAAAAAATTTCTAGGGACAGAAAACTATAGGTAGGAAGAGTGTCAGTTTCTTTCACTGTGATAATCCTTGTTTCTAGGGACAGGGAAGGACAGTGAGGGAAATTCTCCTTGTGCTATAGTGTGCTAAAGCATTGATCATCAACCATCTTTAAAAAACATTTTTTCTAGGGACAGAAAACTATAGGTAGGGAGAGTGTCAGTTTCTTTCACTGTGATAATCCTTGTTTCTAGGGACAGGGAAGGACAGTGAGGGAAATTCTCCTTGTGCTATAGTGTGCTAAAGCATTGATCATCAACCATCTTTAAAAAAACATTTTTTCTAGGGACAGAAAACTATAGGTAGGAAGAGTGTCAGGCCTCGTACACACGGCCGAGATTCTCGTTGAGAAAAACATGTCGTTTTTTTCGACGAGATTCTTGGACAAGAAACTTGTCCCGGCCGAGTGTACACACGCTCGTTTCTAAGAACCCGCGGTTCTTTGAAAGGAGTGTACGCGGTGACGTCATCGACTACGTCGAGCATGCGCTCGTCACATTCGATGCCGTCGCCGCCATCTTGGTATACCCTACGTATGCCTAGGAAGCTACCGCGCATGCGTCGAATTCATTTCGAACATGCGCGGGCTTCCGGGAGGACAGGTAAGTGTACACACACTCACTTTTCTCGTCGAGAAACACGCCGAGGAGAATCTCGACGAGAAAATAGAGAGCAGGTTCTCTATTTTCTCGTCGAGGTTTCTTGTCGGTTTTCTCGACGAGAAACACGCTAGCAGCGTACACACGACCGATTTACTCGGCAAGACCTCTCTGCCAGCAAGTTTCTTGCTGGTTCTTGCCGAGAAAATCGGTCGTGTGTACGAGGCCTTAGTTTCTTTCACTGTGATAATCCTTGTTTCTAGGGACAGGGAAGGACAGTGAGGGAAATTCTCCTTGTGCTATAGTGTGCTAAAGCATTGATCATCAACCATCTTTAAAAAAACATTTTTTCTAGGGACAGAAAACTATAGGTAGGAAGAGTGTCAGTTTCTTTCACTGTGATAATCCTTGTTTCTAGGGACAGGGAAGGACAGTGAGGGAAATTCTCCTTGTGCTATACTGTGCTAAAGCATTCCTCATCAACCATCTTTGAAATCCTTGTTTTTTGGACAGTCAGGGAAATTGTCGTTGTGCTATTCTGTGCGAAAGCAATCATCCTCAACCATATTTAGAAATCCTTAAGTAAAGGGACAGAGAAGGACACCTGAAGGTAGCCCTTATTGCTTTTTTCCCATCTCCCTGCAGGCCATCTATTAGAATGTCTGGAAGGCAAACAAGGAGAGGCAGACAGTCAGGAGGCAATAAAAGAGGGCAAGCAGGCTCTGTGTCTGGGGGCAACAGTGCTGGTCGTGGACGCGGTGCATTGTCATCAGCACATGGCCATGGGACACGCTTGTCCTTCTTTTCGGCAGCTGGACATGTTGAGCCACATCATGCCGAAGACTTGGTAGAGTGGATGACCAAGCCCTCCTCCTCCTCCTCATCCTCTCTCACCCAGGCTCAGGGTACTGGCAAAGCAGCTGCCAAAGCGTCCTCTTCCCTGGTATCAATGTCAGACTCATCATCAGTCACTCCTTCCCTAGACCCACCATGTCCTCCTCCTGAGGAGTCCCCCGAACTGTTTGAGCACAGTGTTGGGTACATGCTCCAGGAGGATGCCCAGCGTTTCGAAGGGTCTGATGATGAAACCCAGCTACAGGAAGGCAGTAGCGTGAGAGCAGACAGAGGGGATGCTCAAGAAGGACACCAATCTGGCAGTCATGTTCCAGCAGCTGCAGCATACTGCCAGATTGGCTCCAGTGATGAGGAGGGAGGGGATGATGAGGTCACTGACTCCACGTGGGTGCCTAATAGGAGAGAGGAGGAGGAGGAGGATGAGGAGGAGGCACATCTCCAACGAGGCAGGATGCCCTTTGGTGGCCAGCGTAAGGGCAGTACACCGACGGAATCACACCGCAGAGCTCCGCCTGTGCAGGGCGCTGCCTCTGCCCGTCATTCAAAAAGTTCTTTGCTGTGGGCCTTTTTTGAGGCTAGTGCATCAGATCGCACAGCTGCTGTTTGCAACATATGTCTCAAGCGTATATCGCGTGGCCAAAACATCAGCCGCTTGGGTACCACATGCCTGACCAGACATATGTTGACCTGCCATGCAGCTCGTTGGCAAGCCTACCTCAAAGACCCACACCAAAGAACAAAGCGGACCTCTCCTTGCACCGCATCAGCTGGGATCTCCAACCCCACTATAACTTCAGTCCTCTCTGAAACATGCACTGAGAGGAATGAAGGTGTAGAATTAGGTGTGTCACAGCCAAGTACTTGCGGCCACTCTGCTAGCAGTACACCGACGTCCGATTCTAGCAGGCAAATTTCCCTGCCCCAGCTGCTGGACCGTCGAAAGAAGTTCACTCCCAGCCATCCACATGCCCAGCGGTTGAATGCTAGCTTGGCTAAATTGCTAGCGCTTCAACTGCTGCCTTTTCAGTTGGTAGACTCGGCCCCCTTCCGTGAGTTTGTGCAATGTGCGGTTCCTCAGTGGCAGGTTCCCAAACGCCACTTTTTCTCACGGAAGGCTATTCCGGCTCTCTACCGGCATGTGGAAGGCAATGTCTTGGCCTCGCTGGACAGGGCGGTCAGCGGTAAGGTGCATATTACCGCTGACTCATGGTCCAGCAGGCATGGACAGGGACGTTACCTTTCTTTCACGGCCCATTGGGTCACTCTTTTGGCAGCTGGGAAGGATGCAGGACAAGGTGCAGTAGTGTTGGAGGTTGTTCCACCGCCACGCCTCCAAAATGCTACTACTGGTTGTGACACACCTCTATCCTCCACCCCCTCCTCTTCTTCTTCCTCCATGGCCTCTTCCTGTGCTTTGTCCTCTGAACCAGCGGTGCTCCGTAGCCGTTCAAGGGGCTACGCAAGTACGCAGGCAAAAAGATGCCATGCCGTGCTTGCGCTGGTGTGTTTGGGGGACAGAAGCCACACTGGGGCAGAGGTCCTGTCTGCTCTGCAGGGCCAGGCCGAGAGGTGGTTGACGCCACGCCAGCTTAAGCCAGGAATGGTGGTTTGCGACAATGGCACCAACCTCCTCTCCGCCCTCCGACAGGGACAACTGACCCATGTGCCCTGTGTGGCTCACATCCTTAACCTGGTGGTGCAGCGGTTCTTGGGCAGGTACCCGGGCTTACAGGATGTCCTGAGGCAGGCCAGGAAAGTCTGTGTGCATTTCCGCAGATCTTATAATGCCAGTGCTCGCCTGGCTGAGCTGCAAAAGGAGTTGAACCTGCCCAAGAACCGCCTTATATGTGACATGCCCACCAGGTGGAACTCAACGTTGGCCATGCTGCAGCGGCTGCACACGCAGCAGAGGGCCATCAATGAGTACCTGTGCGACTACGGCACCAGGACAGGGTCAGGGGAGCTTGGTTTTTTTTCTCCACGCCAGTGGGGCATGATCAGGGATGCATGCACTGTCCTGGCACCATTTGAGGAGGCCACGAGGATGGTGAGCAGTGACAGTGCATGCATCAGTGACACTGTACCTCTTGTCCACCTGTTGGAGCAGACGCTGCGTGGAATAATGGACAGGGCACTTGAGGCAGAACAGAGGCAGGAAGAGGAGGACTTCCTTGCCTCTCAAGGCCCCCTTTACCCAGACAGTGTTCCTTCTGTCCCACCCATCGCACAGGAAGAGGAGGAGGAGGAGGAGGAGGATTGTGTCAGCATGGAGGTGGAGGCTGGCACTCAGCATCATCAGCAGCAGTCTTTTAGGGATGATTTACAGTCCCAAGAAACCAGTGGACTTGTACGTGGCTGGGAGGAGGTGGCTGCGGATCATGTCGTCCTTAGTGACCCAGAGGACTCCGGACCGAATGCCTCAGCAAACCTACGCTGCATGGCCTCCCTGATCCTGCAAAGTCTGCGGAAGGATCCTCGTATTCTTCGGATCAAGGAGAGGGACCATTACTGGCTGGCCACTCTCCTTGATCCACAGTACAAGGGTAAGGTTGCGGACCTTATGTTACCGTCGCAGAGGGAGCAGAGGATGAGACAACTCCGGGAGGCCTTGCAGAAAGGTCTGTGCAACGCGTTCCCAGAGACTGGGAGGTTACAAACTCCTGGTCCTGGACAACGAGTTGCTGAGGCTTCGGCCAGTCAAAGAAGGAGCGGTGGGGAAGGTGGCCGTCTGACCGATGCGTTCAGACAATTCTTTAGTCCGCAGCCCCAAAGTATGATCGGTTCCAGCAACCATCGCCAGCGTCTGATAAACATGGTGCAGGAATATCTAGGGGCAAGGTCAGACTTGGACACCTTCCCCACCGAAAATCCTCTGGCTTACTGGGTCTTGAGGATGGATCACTGGCCAGAGCTTGCACAGTATGCAATTGAGCTACTGGCCTGTCCTGCATCCAGCGTTCTTTCGGAACGCACATTCAGTGCTGCTGGAGGATTTGTCACGGATCACAGGGTGCGCCTGTCCACCGACTCGGTTGATCGACTGACTTTCATCAAGATGAACCAGTCATGGATCACCACCAGCTACCACACACCTGATGCTGATATAACAGACTAATTGATTTTAACATGTCACATCCCTTCAAGACTGATGCTGATGCTGAGTGCCTGTGCTGTTATGTTGACTGGCTATCCTCCTCCTCCGAGTCCTCAATGATACGATTGATGATGATATCTTGGAAGATCATTTTTGTTTATGGGTGCCGCCACCAGTGGCTAAGGCCCAATTTTTCAGCCCCTGTTTAACAGGGGCGTGTAATTACAATTTTTGAAGCAATACTTTGCAACAGGGCTCATTGCTGTGCTCCAAGTACAGTATCTGTGAGGGGTTGGAGTGTTGTGCCACCAGTGCCTAAGGCCCAATTTTTCAGCCCCTGTTTAACAGGGGCGTGTCATTACAATTTTTGAAGCAATACTTTGCAACAGGGCTCATTGCTGTGCTCCAAGTACAGTATCTGTGAGGGGTTGCAGTGTTGTGCCACCAGTGCCTAAGGCCCAATTTTTCAGCCCCTGTTCAACAGGGGCATGTAATTACAATTCTTGATCTAATAATTCACAGCAGGGCCCATTGCTGCACCCACCAAGAGTAACTCTGAGGGCTTACAGTGTTGTGGCAACGCCACCACCACCACCACCACGAAAGGCCCAATTTTTCAGCCCCTGTTCAAAAGGGGCATGTAATTACAATTCTTGATCTAATAATTCACAGCAGGGCCCATTCCTGCACCCACCAAGAGTAACTCTGAGGGCTTACAGTGTTGTGGCAACACCACCACCACCACCACCACCACGAAAGGCCCAATTTTTCAGCCCCTGTTCAACAGGGGCATGCAATTACAATTCTTGATCTAATAATTCACAGCAGGGCCCATTGCTGCACCCACCAAGAGTAACTGTCAGGGCTTACAGTGTTGTGGCACCAGCACCACCATCAAAGGCCCAATTTTTACTACCACTGTTCAACAATTATATGTAATTACAATTCCTGATATAATAGTTGACAGCAGGGCGTTCCAGCACCAACCAAGAGTAACTGTGAGTGCTTACAGTGTTGTGCCAACACCAACAACTAAGGGGCCTATTTCTGCAGAGTATATACGGCAGGTCCCTACTTTCAAACATCCAACTTACAAACGACTCCTACTTGCAAACGCAAGAAGACAACAGGAAGTGAGAGGAAATCTACCCCTAGGAAGGAAAATTCTCTCCTGTAAGAATTAATATGGGAGAAAGGTGTCTCCTCTGTACTGATGCTTTATCACCAATCCTTGTTTCAAGAAAAACACCACATTTCAAAAACAGTTGTCATTGGGACGGAAAGTGAGGTGAAATGTTCTGAACAGGGGCACAGACAGCAAAACAAATGTTACAGGGGTGATAACCCTTACCTATGTTTTCCAAAAAGTTTAAAAATAGATTTTTGGGCTGGAGCTACACTTAAACAATGTACCTGTTCAAAATTACAAACACATTCTACATAAGAACAAACCTACAGTCCCTGTCTTGTATGCACCGCCTGTATACGGCTGTTCAGAGTATATAGGGCCTTTTTTATTTTGTGTGCGGGGTTCCCCTTAATATCCATACAAGACCCAAAGGGGCTGGTAATGGGCTGGGGTAGGGGGGGGGTCATGGGGTAGCTATGTCATTTTTCTTAAAGATTTTCATCCATATTACCGGGACCAGACATTACATTAAAGCCGCAAGCAGTTTTAAATGGCTTTTTTTTCCTTTAGAAGTGTCATTTTGTGCAGGGACAGTTCTAAACACGGGAAACACGTGGCACTTCACAGGCATACTTTAGACACCCCCCAGGTACGATATTTAAAGGAATATTTGACTTTTTTTTTTTCACTTTATGCATCATTAAAATGACTGCTCCCGAAAAACGACCGTTTTTAAAACTTCTTTTTGCATTGATACATGTCCCCTGGTGCAGAACCCGGGTTCCCAAACCCTTTTTAGGACAATAACATGCATAATAGTCATTATAATTAGCACTTTAGAATTCAAACGTTCGCATCCATTGTATTTAATAGGGTTCTAATGTTCGTACGAAATTTCGGTCCGTTTGCGGGTTCTGGTGCGAACCGAACCCGGGGGTGTTCGGCTCATCACTAATCCTGACCATTCTTTGCCTGTCGTCTATGCCTGCATCTGATCATCTGTTACCAACCCGGCTTGTCTGACCATGCATCCTGTGTCTCTTCTGCTCTGCATGCACCTGCTATTATGCAGAGTATTGAAAGTATGCGCTAGAAGCTTCTTGGATACAGCAAACTGCTTTACTTTTATGGAAGAATATCAGAACATGTCTTACAGCATTAGAAATATGAACAGGAACAAGGAGCATACAAGTACATATAGCATAGCTATAACGTAAATCCTTTGACTACATTACCACAGAATACACATTATAACACTGCAGTGCCACCTGCTGCATAGAAAGGTACAATGCATATATATATAGTTCAGTTTGTATAAGCAACTTTGCTGTTATTCTTTTCAACATCTGCCTGGTTCCTGCTGCCACCAGCACGGAATCTGCTGGCCTGCCAATGCCTGCCATTGAACCTACTGGTCCACCCTGGTGACACATCCACCACACGGAAGACGATCCAGGCACCCATACACCGCCACGCTCTCGCTGCCACTGTTACAACATCAGTGGTCCCTGAGCAGGGGTTGTATGAGAGGTCTACCCTCTGCATGTCAGGCTCAACCATCAGGTACGTGAAAGTAGTATGATAGTATTACCCTACTCCATATTCACAATGCTGTGTGTTGGTTTAAAGAGCGATATCAATCCCTTCTGAGCTTATTGTTAAGCAGAATCCTTTAATGGTTCTGGGTTTTGGGCTAATTTCTGAGAAACTTTGACAGTCAGGCAAAGGGTAATGCAGAATGCATGAAAGTGTTAATGACAGAACCTTATAGGCAAGCTCTTGAAAGACAGGGTATGGCTTAGGATGGTGATACTCATAACGATTTCTCTTGAAGACTCCCCTATCCACACTAAAGAGTACTTTGAAGTAAAGCATTTAATTTAATAGTACTGGAAGGAATATGACAGGAAAAATATCTCTGAAGGGGCCATCTCTCTTCTGGCATGGACACTGAGAAGTGGGGTGCATGTGTGAGCAAGGTACAGTGTGGTTTGGTGGGCGGTAAACACACATAGTCCAAAATAGGCCAGAGCAACACATTGTAGAAGGTTCAACACAGTACAACTAGACCCAGTGGTTAGGCACAACTGTCCAGAGCCACTTACAAACTACAACAGAGTTTTGTAGCCTTGAAAGATGCTGACGGTGTCTGCAATGAGGAGCGGAATGCGGTCTGGCCTGTCCACACCCAAAGGGGAGGCTTCCTGAAGCAATATAGATGTAAACCCTGCACTGTCCCTCCCCTTCCCACTCCCTATCTCTAAGCACTGTCCCTTCCAGACGGGGATCCTGTCCCTACACTAGCCACTCAAATAAAGCGCATCGAGCCCGGGAGCCAGAGTCTTAAATGGACTCTGCATTACCCAAGCTGGCCACCAAAGTCACATGGGCCACCAGCGTCCAATTGGATAGCTGTTTTACTGTTACCACAAGAAGTCATAGAGAAACCAAGTTCCTCACAACTTCCTTCCCCTTTTGCATTGCCGCTTCAGTTGAGCGCCATCTACAGTGGGGGATAAAGACTGCACCTGCCTACATGTTTGCTGGTATCAGGATATAAAGAAATGACCAATGGATGTGCTGGGGTTGCAAAAGCTTTCTTGGTTCAACTAAATTCAAGAAGAGGCAAAATAGCCCAATAGCAAATAAAAGTAGAACTTACACTTTGCGTTATATAGGGTAGGATAAGATAGGGTAGGATGTGATAGGATATCAGATAGGAGAACATTATGGTTAAGGATATATTGTAGTATATAGAAAAGAAAAGGTTAGACCATTGGATATAGGATAAGAATTTCTTTTTAAGTGGTATATGCTAACTAAATTTGGTCATAACACACTAGCACCTATTTATTGCCAGATCTCATTATATCCTTTTTTAATCTCTCATTTCAGTATCTTCACTCAATTGCTCATCCTGCAAACTATTTCCTAACAACCTATTTAGTCTTGACAATAAACTGATTCATTACATAGATAAGTTTAAATGTAAGGGTGATGTATTACCTTGTTCATCAGAGGAGGATGTCTGTGCAGCTATCAATATATCCATAACAAGATGTGAGTTTACCATAACAATATGTATGTGATTCATGCAACAAATATATCATTTTCAAACGGTCTGTCATTGTACACCATCTGTGTCATAAGATTATGAGTGATTATAAAACTTAAAACCAGACTACTAGTGGCAAAACTGATTGAAAAAGAGGAGGCTTCAGAACAGCAAGTGCAATAGTATCAAAAATAATTTATTAAATGGTATTACATGGTGGGTGGATTATATCAAGAAGACTAAAAACATGTTTATGGTGATCACGGTCAAAAATAAACCCCATCAACATGAAACACATACAAACAGGACAGACATGAAAAAAAAAACAAATAGACAATGTCCGGACGCCAAGTAATTTAGGGAAGGGTCACCAGGGATTAAAGTGAAACAGCAACCGCGGCTGTAAATGTATGAAGGGAGACCCGACCCTAAAACCCCCTGGAGGCTCGAGCCCTATTATAAATTATTTTTGATACTATTACACATGCTGTTCTGAAGCCTCCTCTTTTTCAATCACTCTGGATTGGAAGATTTATTGTTTATGCAGATAGGGGCTGAACAGCGACTGGCATCTCATTTTGTCTTTATTTGGTAATACTTTAGCCTTGTTATATACACCTGTATTATATGCTTCTTTAGGATCACCGATCCATTCTTTAGGCAAGTTTGTGGACTATAGGAGTACTATATATATTTTTTCATAGCTGTTTTTCTTGTTTGAACAGTTTTTCTTTGTATTTGCACCATTTTGAGGCCCTGAGTGTACTGCATTTGGGGTATGGCATTTATGATAGGTGACAACATTGACCTTGAGATCCAACAAGCATTTAGACCTGACACCACCATTACTTTGAGTCAAGACGAGGATACAAAGACAAGATTCAAAGAGCATAAAAAACTATTAATCAAGCACCTTAATAGGAAATTGGATGTATCCTTCCTTGAGACATATATAGAGCAAAAAACAGTGCCTAGGGGTCTTAGAGATAAAGTCATTCCGGCTGAACACCTACACAATGATAGATTCCTGGACAAATGGAAGACACTGTGTATAGATAGATCATGGTATCTCCGTAATTAAACTAATCGTTGAAGAGGAAAAACTACAATTAGATGAGCTTTCCACTTTAATTTCTGATAGTTCCTCAGGTCTAGAGCCATTCAAGGACACGGAGGAAATAACTATACAGAACGAAATAGTTAAAAGAGAGGTGGAAAAAACACAACACAATCTGAAAGTAACTAAGCAATCAAAATTCAGACGTGACCTAAATGATTGGGAAAAGGGGGAGATATTTGATCTAACCATACGTAGAAACAGGAGCAGAACACGACGAGGTAGATCCAACTCTAGGGGTGTTAGATCTCCTAGTGAGAGTGATGATAGTAACCTTCCCAAATCTGTCACTTTTTTAGAGAAAGGGGGAGACAATGTAGATCGTCCAAGATCAGACAACCCGACCAATCGCAAACCTTCGGCCCCCAGACATCAGAGACAACCCGACAGAGGGCGAAACATATACAGAAGTGGCCCCAATACAAGGAGTCAGAGAAGCCAGAGAGGACATCAGTAGAACAGCAAAAAATGGAAACAGACATGAAAGTGATTAACCTCTCTAATTTCCCCATAGCATCAAGACACACAAAGCTTTTACTGAAAGGCATGTCATTTTTGCCCACAAATGTCATGGATGAGTTCAATGTTTATGGACGTGGCTCTGTTTCTACGTAGGGTCTTCTTACGATATCTATATACCTGTAGGGCCGCCCCCGATGAAATTGCTACCATCACAGAAAGTAGAGATGATGAGATCTTACAAATCTTAACCTCTCTACTCGAGGAAAATGATGATTCAAGTGATCTATCCACTGTCCAAAAAAGACATGCTCCACTTAAACTTAGATCTAATAAGATGCCACCTCTACATAAAAACAAATGGCTCAGTCTATTCTTGGACTTAGTCCAAACGGCTCTTAAAACTGTAGATTGGGAGAAAAGAGGACAGGACAATCTATCACCGGAAGAACGTTGTGCCATAAGGGAATTGATGTCTGCTAAAAAGTTAATTATTAAAAGAAGTGACAAAGGGGGTAATGTTGTCCTCCTTGATGAGGACAACTACCTCACGCTTGTTGGGTGACGGCAACACCTATAAATAATTAGATCCAAAATTAGATCCAAAATTATCCAAAATTAGCATCTGACATCAACTCCAAACTTCAAATGGCCAGTGAAGACGGTCTACTTAGTCGACGGGAACTTGAGTACCTCAAGGTCAGAGACTATAATATTCCCATTTTCTATATAATTCCTAAGGTCCATAAGTCTGTACAGGACCCCCCTGGGAGACCTATTGTCTCCGCTATCAGGGGACCACTAGAAAGAACAGGGAAGTACCTCAACCTAATGCTGAAAGACATGGTGACTAGCCTCAAGTCCTATGTAAAGGACACTCGGGATGTCCTTGCCCAGATCAATGGAATAAGACTAGAAGAAGAGATCCTCCTTGTAGGGATTGATGTGGAGTCTCTATATACCTCTATACCCCACATTTGGGGTATGGAGGCTGTAGAGTCTTTTCTGGACAGACATTACCCAGAATGTGGGGCTCAAAATTAATTTGTGGTTGACTTGCTTTCCCTTGCTCTCAATAACAATTTCTTCCAATTTGAAACAAGATTTTTTCAACAGATTAAGGGTACCTCCATGGGGGCCCCATGGGCCCCGGCATATGCGTGCCTACATCTGGGTCTATGGGAGGAAGATCTCGTATTTACCTTGCCGATGTACCTGAGCCATGTCTATACCAGGCTCATGTACATCGATGATGTACTGATGATCTGGAGAGGGGACATTGCATCGCTTGAGATGTTTATGTGTGCATTGAATAAAAATTATCGCAATATCAGATTAACTTACACATATGATCGTGAACAAATCCCTTTCCTGGACCTCTCTATTCAAGTGAAAAATTTGGCCCTTACTACTACCACTTTCTGGAAGGAAACTGCGGCCAACACTCTTCTGAGAGCGGACAGCCACCACCCTAGATGGCTCAAAGATGGCATACCCATTGGGCAGTTCCTACATATTAACAGGAACTGCTCCAATGTGTCGGACTACAGACGTGAGAGTAATGCCCTCTATCTCAGATTTAGAGAGAGGGGTTACTCTCACAAGCAGCTGAGACGGGCAAAGTCTAAAGTAGCTACCAGGTGGCCAGGTACCTGGTGGAATTAGATAAGACAAGGGCATTGCCAGGGCAGTGTAGGAATGATTGGGGTGTCTCAGCCAATGGGCAGGGATTTTCTTGGATCCCTTGACCTGCTGGGAAAGCCTATTGAATTGGATGAGGTCAGGTGATTGGGGTTCTGTGCCACATAGACGGCTGTCTGGGTGGACGTGTGTTGTGCTGCCCTGGGCTGCTAGGCCAGAGCCTGAGGCCTATGTGGGGGACATCTGGCTGCTAGGCTGTCTGAAGGCCTATCCAGAAGCAAGAGAGCAGCATAGGGTTGGGATTGCGGCTTGCAGTACAACCAGAAATGACAGTTCTGCCAGCCCGAGAGCCTCTCGTGGTCGGAGGTAGAGGAGAAGCTGTCGCCACTAAGGGACCATCCACCTTGTTACCAGGGACCACAGTGAGTAGCTGAAGCAAGTACCAGAGCAGAATTCTCACCAACCGCAGGTGCCAAGCCAGGGACCCAGCCAGTGGAGGTAACGCTTGCAGAGCAGCCTTGTGTGCCAAGCGAGGGACTGAGCTGCCCAGCAGGGTGACGCTGGAGGATTATGTGTGAGTGCCAAGCTAGGGACCCAGCAGGGAAGCGAGGGTGACGCTTCAGGAAGATACTGAGTGAGAAGCAGCGCCGATCCTGACCTCCCTGTGGCCCTAAGCAAAATCCTGCTAAGGGGCCCTCTACGGTGGCAAAAAAAGGGTGTGGTTTACGTGGAATTGTGGGTGTGGCTTACATGGGCGTGGCTCAGAGAGGTGTGGTTAGAGTCTGAGGTGAATGAGGGATGGAGGGAGAAAGAAAGAGGGAGAGAGAAAGAAAGAAAGAAAGAAAGAAAGAGGAAGGACAGCAGGCCCAGATCCTACACCACAATAGAAATGTGTATTCCAGAAAGTTTAACAAAATCAGCAGATAAAGATACACCAAACACCTGGTGTTAGCGCTTCAATCATCCCAGCCCCATGGTTATTATGGTGTGAGGATGATTGAAGCGCATTATTTCTATTATTACATTGTAATATTAAATGAAATAATTCAACTCACCATAATGCAGAATTGGTGGAAGCCCTGAGTCCCTCCTTACATCAGGCATTCCCAGCGGGGTCCCTCCTTACACCAGTAATTCCCAGCGGAGTCCCTCCTTACATCAGGCATTCCCAGCGGAGTCCCTCCTTACATCAGGCATTCCCAGCGGAGTCCCTCCTTACATCAGGCATTCCCAGCGGAGTCCCTCCATATATCAGGCATTCCCAGCAGAGTCCCTCCTTATCAGGCATTCCCAGTGGAGTCCCCCTTACATCAGGTGTTCCCAGCGGAGTCCCTCCTTACACCAGGCATTCCCAGCAGAATTCCTCCTTACACCAGTAATTCCCAGCAGAGTCCCTCCTTACACCAGGCATTCGCAGCAGAGTCCCCCCTTACACCAGGCATTCCCAGCGGAGTACCCCCTTACACCAGGCATTCCCAGCGGAGTCCCCCCTTACACCAGGCATTCCCAGCGGAGTCCCCCCTTACACCAGGCATTCCCAGCGGAGTCCCCCCTTACCTCAAGCATTCCCAGCGGAGTCCCCCCTTACATCAGGCATTCCCAGCGGAGTCCCTCCATATATTAGGCATTCCCAGCAGAGTCCCTCCATATATCAGGCATTCCCAGCAGAGTCACTCCTTATCAGGCATTCCCAGTGGAGTCCCCCTTACATCAGGTGTTTCCAGCGGAGTCCCTCCTTACACCAGGCATTCCCAGCAGAGTCCCTCCTTACACCAGTAATTCCCAGCAGAGTCCCTCCTTACACCAGGCATTCCCAGCGGAGTCCCCCCTTACACCAGGCATTCCCAGCGGAGTCCCCCCTTACACCAGGCATTCCCAGCGGAGTCCCCCCTTACACCAGGCATTCCCAGTGGAGTCCCCCCTTACACCAGGCATTCCCAGCGGAGTCCCCCCTTACACCAGGCATTCCCAGAGGAGTCCCCCCTTACACCAGGCATTCCCAGAGGAGTCCCCCCTTACACCAGGCATTCCCAGCGGAGTCCCCCCTTACACCAGGCATTCCCAGCGGAGTCCCCCCTTACACCAGGCATTCCCAGCGGAGTCCCCCCTTACACCAGGCATTCCCAGCGGAGTCCCCCCTTACACCAGGCATTCCCAGCGGAGTCCCCCCTTACACCAGGCATTCCCAGCGGAGTCCCCCCTTACACCAGGCATTCCCAGCGGAGTCCCCCCTTACACCAGGCATTCCCAGCGGAGTCCCCCTTACATCAAGCATTCCCAGTGGAGTCCCCCCTTACATCAGGCATTCCCTGCGGAGTCCCCCCTTACATCAGGCATTCCCTGCGGAGTCCCCCCTTACATCAGGCATTCCCTGCGGAGTCCCCCCTACATCAGGCATTCCCTGCGGAGTCCCCCCTTACATCAGGCATTCCCTGCGGAGTCCCCCCTTACATCAGGCATTCCCAGCGGAGTCCCCCCTTACATCAGGCATTCCCAGCGGAGTCCCCCCTTACATCAGGCATTCCCAGCGGAGTCCCCCCTTACATCAGGCATTCCCAGCGGAGTCCCCCCTTACATCAGGCATTCCCAGCGGAGTCCCCCCTTACATCAGGCATTCCCAGCGGAGTCCCCCCTTACATCAGGCATTCCCAGCGGAGTCCCCCCTTACATCAGGCATTCCCAGCGGAGTCCCCCCTTACATCAGGCATTCTCAGTGGAGTCCCCCTTACATCAGGCATTCCCAGCGGAGTTCCCCCTTACATCAGGTGTGATGATGCCCCAGCAGCAGAGACTCTCTCGGCTCCCATTATAGTACAGAGTGGACAGTGAAGGAGCCGGCCGGGTGGCTGCCAATAGGAATTGAGCTGCGGCGCCACCCACCCCCGCCCCTTCCCACATCATTTCACAGACAGACATTAGCGGGGCGGGAGGTGGGCGGTGCCGCAGCTCAATTCTTATTGGCAGCCACCTCCTCCTGGTCTACAAGAAAATGGCGGCCGGCGGAGACATTGTCTCCCGCCCGGCCGCGGACCTCTAGCGGCGGTATCGGCGGTGGGCGGGGGCGGCGGTGAAGATTTGGGGGCCCCGAGTACTTACTCGGGACCCTACGCAGCTTGCGTAGCAAGCGTATAGGGCGGATCGGCCCTGGTGAGAAGATTGGAAGAGCTCAGGGGATCCAGTGGCAGTGGATCAGCAAGTCTAGTGAGAAAGACTGGGAGCTTAGTTAAGTGAAGACTTACAAGGGGAAATTGTAGAGGAAGTGGAGAAGTTCGTTACAACTTGTGTTAAAAACTGTTACAATACTTTTGCCATAGGAGACAGCGGTCCTACTCGTGCAGATGTGGTGTCTTGCTAAATGCCTTTCCCTGCATGGCTGTCTGCCCATCAAAGTCACGGAGTCTGCCAATTAACATTGCAACTACTAAAGGGTGTTCGGGCCCTAACCATCTCTCCCACAGTTCTGTTCAAGAGACAATGGGGCTGATTTACGAAACAATGGCGCCATGAGTATCGGTGCATCTGCGCGGCGCAACGGCAGTTTTGGTATTTACGAAACATTAGCGCCGGTAACGCAGCGCCCTTAACCATTTACTATAGTGTTCTCGGCACACGGGAGGAGGCGCTCAGTGCGCTACTATGGACCCCCCCCCCCCCCCCCCCCACCCCCCCCCCCCCAAACCTCCCCCCCTGGGTGCCACGTGATGTGAGGAAGTTTAGTGACAACTGCCCAAGTAACAAATATGCCCAAAATAGAATGAGAAAGTAACTTTTTCTGAACCAGCCTGCTGCGCCGTTTAGAACTGCAAGGGTTTTTTTTATGCACTGCGCGGCAATTTCACTCGTTCAAACACGCCGGGTCACTGCTCCGGCAAAATCTTAGTAAATGTCAAATCACGTAAATCAATTTGTATAAGTTGAACAGGCGCTGCTCTGAACTTTCCATTATATAACAGTCCGACAGCAAAATAACATTTCTAAAGGGAAAAAAAAAGGCATTTAAAAGTACTCGCGGCTGTAATGAATTGTCGGCTCCCGTCAATACAGAGAAAAGTCATTGAAAGTCTTTGAAAAAAATAAAAAAATGCTTGGGGGTCCCCCAAATTCCATTACCAGGCCCTTCAGGTCTGGTATGGATATTAAGGGGAACTCCGCGCCATTTTTTAAAAAAAAAACGACGTGCGGGTCCCCCTCAAAATCCATACCAGGCTCTTCAGGTCTAGTATGGTTTTTAAGGGGAACCCCCACGCCAAACTAAAAAAAATCACGCGGGGGTCCCCATAAAAATCGACACCAGACCCTTATCTGAGCACGCAACCTGGCAGGCCGCAGGAAAAGAGGGGGGGACGAGAGAGCGGCCCCCCTCCCTCCTGAACCATATCAGGCCACATGCCCTCAACATGGGGAGGATGCTTTGGGGTCCCCCCCAAAGCACCATGTCCCCATGTTGATGGGGACAAGGGCCTCATCCCCACAACCCTTTCCCGGTGGTTGTGGGGGTCTGCGGGTGGGGGGGCTTATCGGAATCTGGAAGCCCCCTTTAACAAAGGGGACTCCTAGATCCCGCCCCCGTGTGAAATGGTAATGGGGTACAAATGTACCCCCGCCCCCCTCTGACACCACGGGGAAAGTCCCCGTGAAATCCATGTGCATCAGAGGGGGCGGGGCCACCGGGTGGCAGCGGACCTAGAGGAGAACTGATGAACTGAAGCGCCACACAGCGGGAACCTCGAATTCAAGCGGATCGGCCGGAGAAAGAAGAGGGGAACAAGAAGCCAGAGCAAGATGCGGACGAGAACACCGAAGGAAGAAGGAAGATGAAGATGAAGAGGAAGAAAACCGAATGGAGAAAAGAAGGAGATGGAAGAAGAAGATGGAAGAAGATGGAAGAAAGGAGAAGACATTAATAAAGGAATTGTCAAAAACCGGCTATTGTCATTTTTAACATTTTTGACACTTTTTTTGTGAAATGGTAGGGGTACATTTGTACCCCATTACCATTTCACACAGGGGGGGGGCGGGATCTGGGGGTCCCCTTTGTTAAAGGGGGCTTCCAGATTCCGATAAGCCTCCCGCCCGCAGACCCCCACAACCACCGGGCAAGGATTGTGGGGATGAGGCCCTTGTCCCCATCAACATGGGGACATGGTGCTTTGAGGGGTCATAGAGCCCCAAAGCATCCTCCCCATGTTGAGGGCATGTGGCCTGGTACAGTTCAGGAGGGGGGGTGCTCTCTAGGGACCCCCACAACATTTTTTTTTTTTTTAGTTTGGTGCGGAGTTCCCCTTAATATCCATACCAGACCTGAAGGGCCTGGTAATGGAATTTTTTATGTACAGAACTGTACTGGACCGCAGTAAAACACATCAAAAATGCAACGGAACGTACCAAAAATGCACTGAAACGCACCGGAACGCACCTGAATGCACCAAAGACGCACTGCAACACACAGTTAAGTGAAAAGAGGGGGAAAAAAAGCACTGGACTGCATCAAAAACGCACCAAAAATGCATCAAAAATGCACTGGAACGCGTCAAAAACGTGCATGCAGAAAAGCACCTGGAAAAACAGTATTATTAACCATTTCAGTTATTTTGTGAGGAAAAGAAAGAAAAAAGGAGGGCGCACCGACCTAGTGCATTACCACTTAAAGGTTTATTAGAATATGAATAAAAAGCAATAGTCCTACTCACAGACAAAGCTTAGGTACAAGCTTATCGGACAAAAGGGCTAACATTCTTGGCATCCACCAACTGGACTAAACAACAGAGAGGGTCGGACGATACCCCAAAACATCCAAATGGCTGACGCGTTTCTGGGGCGCACCCCTTTCCTCAGAGCCTAGGTGGTCCGTGATATCTCTCACAAACCCTCCATTATATATGTGTGTGCACATGTGCAAGAGGCCCCAGCTCAGGTGACCAGCAATTAGCTAAACCCCACCCCTCGGTGCTGGCTCGCCCCACCCATAGGGACAGGGCTAGGGCCAGCCCACCCCATGGGAGGCAGCCCAATGGTAGATCTTGGTACCTGTCGGGGAGGGGAGGGGAGGGGAAGGGAAAGGAAGGGAGGGAAGGAGAAGGGAGGGAAGGGGAAAGGAAGGGAGGGGAAAAGGGAGGGGCCTTAACCATGCCCCAGAAAGTCCCCCTAACCTGTTCGAATTGTTCATCGATTTGAATAAATTTGTACGCAACCTCACGGTGAAGCGTCACTTCAGGTTTAAAGAAATCAATGGGACAGATAGCGAAAACCTAGAGACAACTACTTCAACTCTAGGCGAGAAGTCTTTGGATAAGGATATGTTGGAGATCTTGGAAGAGTTATACGTAGAAGGAGGGCCAGAACTTACAGAGGAGATGCCTGCTTTGGCATATGAAGAAGCAATAGTAGGAGAGAGATTTTTACCGCTCCAGGTGGATACACTCCAACAATCCGTAATGACAGGACTACCGTGGGTGCCAGCAATGCACGTAGCCTATGAAGAGGAAAAAATAAAAAATATGGACAGCCGCACTCCAAAAAACCTTTGACGGTCGCCTTTATTGTAAAAAGATGGAAAAATTACACCAAAATTCATCACAGCATAGCCAGGGTAACTGCTTACATGTTTAACACTGAAGGTCAGTGCTTAATCATAGCTCATATGCTATGATTAAGCACTGACCTTCAGTGTGAAACATGTAAGCAGTTACCCTGGCTATGCTGTGATGAATTTTGGTGTAATTTTTCCATCTTTTTACAATAAAGGTGACCGTCAAAGGCTTTTTGGAGTGCGGCTGTCCGTATTTTTTTTTTTTCCTCTTCAAGAAGCAATAGTAAGTACTAATTTCATACCAAAGTCAAGTTTCTATCCACACTGGAATAAAAGCTACTTCATACTGACCTTTTATGAGGTTGTGATGGGCGAATTTAGAAAAATTTGCGGGAATAAAAGTCAGAAATTCAATAAGGACCATGAGGTTGGTATGGAAGTTCCTCTGAATAGTCTAAAGAAAAACTCAGAAATCATTATAAGAAAAGCAGACAAAGGAGGTGGGTTGGTCATACAAGACAAAGACCAGTACCTTGAAGAAGCTTTCAGGCTAATTGGGGATCTAAGTACCTATGAGAGGCTCCTCTGGTATCCAACTGCAAGCTATAATGATGTTTTCAAAAAATTGTTGGATAGGGCACTATCAAGTAAGGTCCTGAGTAAAAGTAAATTACTCCAAACATCCAGTGGTCCCCCACTTTTACCATATCCCTAAGGTGCACAAGGACACGGAAAGACCGCCAGGCAGACCTATTATTGCAGGAATCAACAGCTTGACCAACAATCTTGGGAGCTATATTGACTATTTTCTGCAGGGCATAGTAACAAGCCTACCATCATATATTAAAGATTCAGGTCATGCATTGGATATACTTACTGCATATAAGTGGGAAAAGGGGTACAGATGACTATCGCTCGATGTAGCGTCCCTCTATACGTCTATTCAGCACGAGTTTGGTCTCAGAGCCATTAAGTATTTTCTGGCAGAGGCAAACCTGTTTAGCCCACAGCAGGCACAGTTCATTTATGATTGTATAGAGTTTTTCTCTGACTCACAATTATTTCTCATTTATGGACTGCTTCTATAGGCAGGTGAGGGGCACAGCTATGGGGGCTAGGTTCGCTCCCAGCTATGCTAATCTGTTCATGGGATATTGGGAACTCAAATACATCTGGACCAATAACCCCTTTGGGAGGAACCTAATCCTGTACTTACGGTACATTGACGATGTTCTCATCATCTGGAATGGTACTGACGATGAACTGGATGGGTTCCTGTCACATTGTGCGGGAAACCCCTTTGGTATCTCTTTCACGCATGTAGTGGACGAAAAATCCCTGATATTTCTGGATCTGGAACTGAGGGCAGATGATAGTGGTAGAATCTATTCAAAAACCCACTTTAAACCCAGTGCGGGAAATTCATACTTGCATGCTTGAAGTCACCATCACCTGTCATGGATCTGCCACCTAAGGGTTAATAGTGCAGACTGATTTCAGTGATTGGCAACAGGCTGCCTTATTTAAACACCTCAGCAGCACTGTGTCTTCGCTGCCTGATCTGCAGTTCATTCCTGTTCCAGTGTCTTCCTGTGATCTGACCCGGCTTGTTTGACTACGATTGATCTCTGTTATCCTGATCCCGGCCTGCCTTGTAACCACGCTCAGCTCTACACTGCTTGATTTCCTGTTGCCGAACTTTGCCTGTATCCTGACCATTCTCTGCCTGTCGTCTATACCTACATCTGATCGTCTGTTACCAAACCCGGCTTGTCTGACTACGTATTCAGTGTCTCCCCAGCCAGTGCACCTACCAGCCTGCTTCCTGTTCCCTGCTGCACCAGCTGAACTGACAAGACCAAAGACGAACCAGGCACCCATACACCGCCAGGCTCTTGCGGCCACTGTTGCAACATCGGTGGCCCTTGAGCCGGGGTTGTACGAGAGGCCTTCCTACTGCAAGTCAGGCTCATCCGGCAGGTACGTAACATCACCCAAGGTGGATCAAGAATGTTCCCTTAGGTCAGTTCTGCAGACTTAGGCGGACCTGCACCCTGAAAAAAGATTATGAAGAACAGAGCCTTATTCTAAGAAATAAGTTTAAGGAGAAGGGGTATGAAGAAATGCACATAGAGGAGGCGTTTCAAAAATACCTGCAGGTATACGAAGATGACAGTGCAGGGTGTGAGAAAACTATGAAGCATGACAAAGACGAACCACCACGGGTGAGGTTCTGCACCAGGTTCAATAATAGAGTACACACTATACACAAAATCTTCAAGAAAAATTGGAAGATCCTAGAATCTGACCCTTTTTTGAAGACTTGCCTCCTGCCCCATCCTAACTTAGTCTTTAGGAGACCCAAAGACTTGAGGAGTATCATCGCCCCAAGTAGGGTGAAGAAAAACAAGAATAAAGGGCTAAATAGCCTTTGGACGACCATTTTCGATCAAAAAGGCAGCTATAGATGTGGAGGGGGTAACTGCGGGAACTGTGTTCATATGTGTCACAGGAAAAAAGACGTGACTGGCGCAGACGGGAAGAGCTATAAGATTAAACAATTTATTAATTGTGGCACCCCATATGTTATTTACGGCCTACCCTGCCCATGTGGCCTCCTGTACATTGGTCATACATCTCGACCGATGAGGACCAGGATGAATGAACATAGGAGCAGTATCTTGACGGAGAAGGATAAATGTTCAGTGCCCAGACATTTTAAGGAATTTCACGATAGCAGTACATATGGCCTTTAGGTCTTTGGTATAGAAGCTATATCAAGTGGTCTAGATAGTGGTAAGAAACATCAGATTCTGTGTAAAGAGAGGCCTTCTGGATTTTTACTCTGAAAACTATGGCCCCGCAGGGCCTCAACGAGGAAATAGAGCTGCATAATATAGTATAATGTAGCGGGATTATAGTTAGACTATTGTGGACAGTATAGGGATGGGGCTTGGTCCCTGCCCCTTGCTGCTGGAATTCATTATAGTTGGTATGAGCAAATGGGCTAGTTCCTTTGCGCCATGGCTCATATCCTTCACGTGTTGCTATAGGTGGCGTTTGGGATGGCAGCCTTTAGTGCTGCCTCCTGGCCACCTATATGTGACTAGTCTTTGTCGATAAGTGTAGCCCTAGTTGGTCAGGCCTTAGGGCCTTGCATAGGGGATGTTGTTAGGAATTAATTTTACTGCTATTTGGTATTTGTTTGTTTTGTATAAAATGGGGAGATGCTTTTCTAACAATATAATATACTTGACTGTATCATCATTTGGATATAGGTGAGAAGTGGGCTCTATGCAGTCACATGAGATTTTGGGCCTTAATTGTCTGATCGACTTTAATTTAATATCTCCAGCCTTATTAGGCCATTGGGATAGGTGTCTTCTGTAGATCACCTAGAGCACATGCCTTTGTTGTTCTGGATGGGAGTCCAAGCAGGACAATATCTCGTGGGTCTGGCACACAGTGGGTCGGTGGGTATTGCAACATTTGTACACGTATGTGTACAATTTTATGCATGTGTGTGTGAATATGCTTTTTGGGTGCACATGTACACATATGTATGTGTATATATATTTGTGTGTATATATATATATATGTGTATATATTTACTAGGATCATTGTCGCTGGTCTTTTTTTAGGTATTTAATAATAATTTTAATACTTTTTTTATTTCCTTCTATATCCATAAAAATGTGTATTGTATTGTACTTTTTTATCTATATATTTTTATCTATATATACAATTTTTTTAAATTATCTATGGGAAATTCTATGCCTATAGATATTCCAGATAGCATTGCCCTAGTATGTGTGCCCTTTTAGCCCACCTGGGGTTTCATCGGCAATAGGTATTGCTGATCCCCAATGTTTGGGCTAATATTATCTGCCTATTTATGTATAATTTTATGTATATATTTATATTTTTTTTTATATTTGGTTTATTTCCCCTTCAGGGGGTCCCACCCACTGTGTGCACCTCCGTTTATATGTGTGTGGTCGTGTGTTGAGGGCTTTCCAACTGGCTCAGTCCTTTGACCTAGTAGTGTATATGTATGGGTTTGGCTCTGGCTCAGTAATTCCTGTATTAAAGTGGTTGTAAACCCTGTTTCGAATTTTTTTTTTTTTACTAACCTGCAAGACAAAGCTATAATGAGCTAGTATGACTAGCATACTAGCTCATTATGTACCACTTACCTTCGATCGGGGCCCCCGAAGTCGTCTGTGTCCCTCCTCTAGCCGCATCCATCGCTGCGGTGATAGCCGGAATGTTACTTCCGGGTATCGCCGCTGCAGCCAATCACAGCGCCGCTCTGGCGCTGTGATTGGCCGGAGCGGCGAAGACGTGACTCCGCGCATGCGCGTGTGAGCCGTCGAATTTGGCTACTTCGTCGAATGTTGCGACCTAGCCGAATTTGTGTATGGGGTTAACCCCATGTGCATGCGTGTGACGTCAGCGTCGCCGCATTTAAATGCAAATATCTCCTTAACCGTGTAGGTTAAGGAGATATTTCATGCACCTACAGATAAGCCTTAATCTAGGCTTACCTGTAGGTCTTTGTTTATAAAGTGGGTTTACAACCACTTTAAAGATCTGGCATAAGAATATCTGCTCTCCCCGTCTTTGGTCACTAGAGGGAGCAAAGCTGTTGCGCTAAGTACATAATAGCATTTATAGTCTGGGGATCAGCAGGGGAAGGCCTCTATATGGACCGGAAGTGGCGGGTGGAACGCAAACACACCCGCACTTCCTGGTGCTGCTGTTGATTATGGACGGCTATGGAGGCGGATATGACGTCTCGGCTTCACCGGAAGTGTGGGCTGGAACGCAAGAGGTACCCGCACTTCTGGGGTTGCGAGACGGCGGGTGCCCATGTGGGTTTGCGGGATGTATACATTCAGCTGCTGTGGGCATTGTGCCACGAGGAGCGGATCCTCCTTTGGGGTAAGAGGGAGTTTTATGAGTTTTCTCGTTCCTGCTGTCTCTGCCCACGCTGGTGTCCATCCCAGCGTGAACCCCCCGTCCCTGGGGAGCCCTTGTCCTGGGTAGCTGTGCCTGTTTGTGATGTGTGCCGCTGTAGCTGTGGTCGCCACTTTTAGAGAGCGGACTGCTACACTGGTAGGTGGCATCAATAGAGGTTGGTGATGTGGTGCCCTTTCTTTTCCCCCCTCCCCCCTTTTTACCCCCCTTTTCCCCCCTCCCCTTTTTTCCCCTCCCTTTTCCCCTCCCTTCCTTTCCCCTTCTCTCCCTTCCCCTCCTCTCCCTTCCTTTCCCTTCCCCTTCTCTCCCCTCCCCTCCCCTCCGACAGGTACCAAGATCTACCATTTGGCTGCCTCCCATGGGGTGGGCTGGTCCTAGCCCCGTCCCTATGGGTGGGGCGAGCCAGCACCAAGGGGTGGGGTTTAGCTAATTGCCAGTCACCTGAGCTGGGGCCTCTTGCACATGTGCACACACATATATAATGGAGGGTTTGTGAGAGATATCACGGACCACCTAGGCTCTGAGGAAAGGGGTGCGCCCCAGAAACGCGTCAGCCATTTGGATGTTTTGGGGTATTGTCCGGCCCTCTCTTTTGTTTAGTCCAGTTGGTGGATGCCAAGAATGTTAGCCCTTTTGTCCGATAAGCTTGTACCTAAGCTTTGTCTGTGAGTAGGACTATTGCTTTTTATTCATATTCTAATAAACCTTTACGTGGCAATGCACTAGGTCGGTGCGCCCCCTCCTTTTTTTTTTTTTTCTAGCCATATGAACACCCATTGTTCTGAGGAGGGCTGCAAGATTTTAGACTTTGCCTCTAGACGGAACCACACCACCCGTGATTTGACAATACACCGAGAGCGCAGGAGATTTTTGTCTTAGCTATTTTGTGAGACCAGAGTGAGTATCAGCAGCTGAGAGAGCAGCAGTGTACTTGTATTTAGCGTGTCACTTGCCACATCACTTGCCACAAGTTGTGGATTGTCCACTTGCCACGTCACCTGCCACAAGTTGTGGATTGTCCACAATGCAATGGAAGCAATTAATTATTTTTTTTGATATATATATATATTTTTAATGTTTTTTCATCATTTGCCATAATTTTTGAGTTTTTCAATGTAAAAAAAGAGGTCACCTTTAAAAACACTTCTAAACTAAAACGCGGCTAAACGCCGGTACCGCGTCTGAAACGTGGAAATCTTTGGCGTCTGAAGGCATTTTTTGGCTTTGTGAAAAACAAGGTTAAACGCAACTGCCTAAGGGCCAGTTGACACCTTGGAAACGCAGTCCGGATGCATTCCAGGTGCTTTTCTGCATGCGCGTTTTTGATGCAGTCCATTGTTTTTTTTCCCCCTCTTTTTTCTTAGGCCTCATGCCCACGGACGGGCGTTTTAAAAAATGGTCTGTAAGGCTCGATTCACACTAATGCGTTTTTTGGTGCATTTTGCATAAATGCAGGTAATTTTTTTAACATGGGTTCCTATGGAACATGTTGACATTAATGCATTTTTGTGCCTCTGCGTTTTTGGAAAGGGTCGCAGACTTTTTTTTTCAAGCAAAAAACAGCGTTTTGGATGTAATAGAATTCAATGGACCTGCATCCAAAATGCAAATACCACGATTTTTGCGGCGATTTGCATTTTTTTAAACCTGTTTATAGCTGGTTGTTAAAGGAAATGTAAAAAAAATAAACATTGCCGGCTCTAAAAAAAAAAATAGAGAAAAAAAACAGCGTGGGGTCCCCCCCAGGTCCATACCAGGCCCTTGGGTCTAGTATGGATTCAAAGGGGACCCCCCCCCACCAAAATGTAAAAAAAAATAGCGTGGGGATCCCCCCAAAATCTATACCAGACCCTTATCCAAGCATGCAGCCCGGCAGGTCAGGAAAGGGGGGGCGAGCGAGCGCGCCCCCCTCCTGAACTGTACCAGGCCGCATGCCCACAACATGGAAGGGTGGGTGCTTTGGGGCAGGGGGCGCCCTGCGCTCCCCCACCCCAAAGCACCTGCCCCCATGTTGATGGGGACAAGGGCCTCTTCCCGACAACCCTGGCCATTGGTTGTCGGGGTCTGCGGACGGGGGGCTTATCAGAATCCGGGAGCCCCCTTTAATAAGGGGGGGGCCCCCAGATCCCGGCCCCCCACCCTATGTGAATGAGTATGGGGTACATTGTACCCCTACCCATTCACCTGGTGGCAAAAAAATGTCAATAAAAAACACAACGCAGGTTTTTAAAGTAATTTATTAGGCAGCTCCGGGGGTCTTCTTCCGACTTCAGGGGTCTTCTTCCAACTTCGGGGGTCTTCTTCCAAATTCGGGGGTCTCTTGTTCTGATCTCCGGTTCTTTCTGCCTTCTGCCGGGTGCCCCGCTATCTTCTTCTAGCTCTTTTGCTAGCGGGGTCCCGGTCTTCATCGTCGTCTTCTTACAACTTCGGGAGTCTCTTGTTCTGTTTTCCGGTGTCGTCTCCGCGCTCTCTGGTTCTTCTTCCAGCTCTTTTGCTAGCAGGGTCCCGGTCTTCATTGTCGTCTTCTTCCCTCTTCTCTCCGCCCGATGTTGCCTCGTCGCTGTCTGCCGCTACAATGCTGTGCGCGCGGAGCGCAACCACTTATATTGGCATGGGGCGTGGTCACCGGGTGATGCCACCCGCTGACCCCGCCCCCGTATGACGTCACAGTCCCGGGGAATGATGGGACTGTGACGTCATACAGGGGCGGGGTCAGCGGGAAGAAGAAGACGAAGAAGACGACAATGAAGACCGGGACCCCGCTAGCAAAAGAGCTGGAAGAAGATAGCGGGGCGCCCGGCAGAAGGCAGAAAGAACCGGAGATCGTGGAGAAGGCACCGGAGAGCGGGAGAAGAACCAGAGAGCGCGGAGACGACACCGGAGAGCAGAACAATAGACCCCCTAAGTTGGAAGAAGACGACGATGAAGACCGGGACCCCGCTAGCAAAAGAGCTAGAAGAAGATAGCGGGGCGCTCAGGAAAAGGCAGAAAGAATCGGAGAGCAGAACAAGAGACCCCCGAAGTTGGAAGAAGACCCCCGAAGTTGGAAGAAGACCCCCGAAGTCGGAAGAAGACCCCCGGAGCTGCTTAATAAATGACTTTAAAAACCTGTGTTGTGTTTTTTATTGACATTTTTTTGCCACCAGGTGAATGGGTAGGGGTACAATGTACCCCATACTCATTCACATAGGGTGGGGGGCCGGGATCTGGGGGCCCCCCCTTATTAAAGGGGGCTCCCGGATTCCGATAATCCCCCCGCCCGCAGACCCCGACAACCAACGGCCAGGGTTGTCGGGAAGAGGCTCTTGTCCCCATCAACTTGGGGGCAGGTGCTTTGGGGTGGGAGGGCGCAGGGCACCCCCTGCCCCAAAGCACCCACCCCCCCATGTTGAGGGCATGCGGCCTGGTAGGGTTCAGGAAAGGGGACGCGCTCGCTCGCCCCACCCTTTCCTGACCTGCCGGGCTGCGTGTTTGGATAAGGGTCTGGTATGGATTTTGGGGGGACCCCCACGCCGTTTTTCAGCGTAGGGGGTTTCCCTTAAAATCCATACCAGACCTGAGGGCCTGGTATGCTCCTGGAGGGGAACCCATGCCGTTTTTTTAATTTAAAATTTGGCGTGGAGTTCCCCTTTATGATTCATACACAGGGGACAGCGAGCGCGAGGCTTGCAGTACCCTGTCACCGAGAACCAGCGCGATGGCATCGTGCTGGAGACATTCTCGGGTAGGTAGTCGCCTCTAGGACACGACTTGAGCGGCTGCTTTACGCTCAAGTCATATCCAAGTTGCCTCGCAAAGTCGCGCTGTCCCTGTGTCAACCGGCACACGAGTCACCCCGCAAGTCGGATCGTCTTGATCCGACTTCCCGGGCAACCTCTATTCAAATCAATGGGCTACCATAGGGAACCATTCATTTTGAATAGAGCGCCGCTGACATTTTTATTTACTATAACAGTGCGCCACTGGTTCACGCGCCTAATTAAGGATTTATCCGGCGCACCTATTATGGTATGAACCAGCGCAGCGCACTGTTGTTAGTAAATCACCCCCTATAAGTCTCTTTGCATTCAAGAAGTGTCTGGCGCCCATTAATATACCTTGCATAACACCCACCATGCCTCGTAACCCACTCTACACAGAAGGATGTCAGCTGTCCCTAACTCTCAAGGTCACCATTAGGCCTGAAGAGAGGCCCCGGACTTGGCTACATATATATCACTTTTTGGTAAACTGATGAGCATATCCAGGTCTGGGAACTCTTGCTGCCCCATGGAGTACTGCAGAAAGTATATTTCATTACTTTAAAACAAATCACACTATTAAAGTAGAACTATGGCTTCCCATTAAAAAATATGTGCTGCAGCACTAAATAATAACTTACACTTTTTTTTCTTAGCCCCCCCCCCCCCACAAAAAAAAGTCACACATGAAATATCCTCTCTTCTGGAAGCTAGCTATTGTGGTCTAGCAAAGCCTGGCTCTTTCAAATTTCCTGACACTTCTGCCAGGTTTTCATCTTCAACCAACTTCGGCAAACTCACTTACCTACACCTCCTTAATTGTAATAGAGCACTGAATCTGACAACTTCTTAGTGGGAGTAGCTTGAAATGTCTCTTCAAGTTGAACTATGCTGTCTGAGGGCCTATCCAGAAGCAAGAGAGCACCGCAGGGTTGGGATTGCAGCTTGCAGTCCAACCAGAAGTGACGGTTCTGCTGGCCAGAGAACCTGTCGTGGTCGGAGGTAGAGGGGACGCTGTTGCCACTAAGGAACCAACCACCTTATTACCAGGGACCACAGTGAGTAACTGAAGCAAGTATCAGAGCAGTATTCTCACCAACCGGGGACGGTGGAGAATCGGGAATCTTCAGGCGGTGATCAAATCAGGGACCCAGCCAGTGGAGGTGACACTTGCAGAGCAGCCTTGTGTGCCAAGCTAGGGACCAAACAGGCCAGTGGGGTGAAGCTTGAGAAGTATCTGGAGTGCCAAGCTAGGGACCCAGCAGAGAGAAGGGGGTGACGCTTGAGGAAGATATAGATACCACTGTGAAAATTGGAGGAGCTCAAGGGATTCAGTGGCAGTGAATCAGAGGGTCTAGTGAGAGACCGGGAGCTCAGTGGGCTGAAGAACTACAAGGGGAAGTTGTAGTGAAGGTGAAAGAACTGTTATGCCGCGTACACACGACCGTTTTTCATGACGTGAAAAATTTCGAACATGCTCTATTTTTTCTCGTCGTTTTTCACGTCCTAGTTTTTCTAGTCATGAAAAACGGTCGTGTGTAGGCTTTAACGACGTGAAAAAAATGCGCATGCTCAGAAGCAAGTTATGAGACGGGAGCGCTCGTTCTGGTAAAACTAGCGTTCGTAATGGAGATAGCACATTGGTCACGCTGTAACAGACTGAAGAGCACGAGGCTGAAAAGCGCGAATCGGCTCTCACCAAACTTTACTAACACGAGGATCAGCAAAAGCAGCCCAAAGGGTGGCGCCATCCGAATGGAACTTCCCCTTTATAGTGCCATTGTACGTGTTGTACTTCACCGCGCTTTTCTCAAGCATTTTTTTTCACGATAGTGTGTAGGCAAGGCAGGCTTGAGAAGAATCACGTCGAGAAAAAATCTTTTTTTCTGTCTTTTCAATGACATTAAAAACGGCCGTGTGTACGCGGCATTACGATTTGTGTTAGAAACTGTTAAAGACTGTTGCCTTAGGAGACGGCATTCCTGCATGTGCAGATGTGGCTTCTTGCTGGAGGCCTTTCCCTGCATGACTGGCCTCTTGTTGAAGTCTCCGAGTCTGGTAATTGAACTTGCAACCACTTAAGGATGTCCTGGCCTTAACCCTCTTTCCCTCCAAAAAGTTTGTAAGAGAAATAAACATCTCTTTTGCATTCAAGAAGTGTCTGGCACCCAATAAATGTATCCACCTTGCACCCACTATGCCTCACAACCCACCATATACAGAAGGATTAAAGAAGAACGACTAAGGGTTGGGACTTTGAATGAAGCAGGCAGGTGTAAGTAATTAAAATGTATTGGAAATCGATGATAAGTTGCATGAGGGTAGTCATGAGAACAAAGAAAAACAATAATTCATTCAGTAGGTATACATACAGCAATAACAATTTGCCACACAATAGTACAATTCACAAATCACATAATACAGGTGATCATAAAGGTAAAACATATAGTTGGCATAAAAACATGGCATATAATAGCTCTATGCATTTCTTGGATTCATCCACTCTTCAGGAGCATGCACATGGAAAACTGAAAGCTGTTGTATAATGGTAATAAAAATATATGTAAGGTCTGACCCTGTCACGGAAGAAAAATTTAATTAAAATGGGTAATTAGGGATAATATTACCTAGGATAGACCCCCCAAATCCACTCTCAACAGTACTTCCCTTGTCTGTGTCTAAGCAGTAGTATTGTGCCAATATGAATGAGAAAACCCCTAGGGGTGTCGCTGGTGAGAGCTGAGGTGGTTATGGCAGACCTGACTCAAACAAGGATGGTTTCCAGGGAAAGGTTCCAAAGGGTAGGGTCAAGAATGACCACAAGTGCTAGAAACAAAGGTGAAATTAGAAAATAGACTAAAAAAACTCATATACAGAAGGATGTCAGCTATCTCTGGCCCTGGACGTTCTCATTAGACTGAAGGAGGTCGGAGACCTTGCTACACCAATTATCAGTGTTTGGGTCACAAGCCAAGGTTGGTGCAGGAGAGAGTTTTGTAGTCGGGGTCACAAGCCAAGGTCGATGCAGGGGGAGAGTTTCGTAGTTGGGTTCACAAGCCAAAGTCGCTTCCAAACAGCAATAGAATTAGCTCAAGTAGTATTGTCAGGGACGTGCTGGGCTTGAACCTGGGACCTCTTCTGCGTCTGGCATTGACTCTTCCAGCGGAGCTATCTGAGATGCTGGACAGTTCCCTGCCTGATCTGCTGGATAACCTATCTGATCCATTAGACTACTCTGCTTGGTGTCTGATTACTGTTGAACTCTGAACCCCTTGCTCCTCCCATGTACTTCCTATAAAAGACATTCCAGAGATGTTGCCCCTTGCGGTTTGATCTGCTTCTGTTCCCTGAGTTCCTGATTCTGTGCTTGTATCCTGTTCCTGTGTTTGACCCGGCTTCCTGACCACGCTTCTGTCTCCAGTCCTGACCTCGGCTCGTTTGACCCTGCTCAGTTATCTGCCAGTCTGCCTGTTGCCAAGATTCGGCCTGGACTTTGACTACTCTCTGCCTGCCACTTGTGATGTTTACCTTGATGTGTATGACCCGGCTTGTCTGACTCTGCAAACCTGCACCAGCTTACCTGCATCCTCTGCTCTGCAAGCTGCACACGCTGACCTGCATCCTTTGCAATGCAAACCTGCACCTGCTGACCTGCATACCTGCTCTGCAAACCTGCATCCCTGCTCTGCAAACCTGCACCTGCTGACCTGCATCCCTGCTCTGCAAACCTGCACCTGCTGACCTGCATCCCTGCTCTGCAAACCTGCACCTGCTGACCTGCATCCCTGCTCTGCAAACCTGCACCTGCTGACCTGCATCCCTGCTCTGCAAACCTGCACCTGCTGACCTGCATCCCTGCTCTGCAAACCTGCACCTGCTGACCTGCATCCCTGCTCTGCAAACCGGCACCTGCTGACCTGCATCCTCTGCTCTGCAAGCTGAACCTGCTGACCTGCATCCGCTGCTTCCGGAACCAGCCGTTCCAGTCTCCACTCGGCTCCACCACTCCAAGCAGTGAGGATCAGACAGGCACCCTTACCTCACCGTGCTCTTACCACCACTGTCCCCACTCCAGTGGTCTCCGAGCCGGGGTTGTACGGGAGGTCCCTCTCCGCACGTCAGGCTCACACCTAAGGTACGTTACAGTATCAAACCGCCATGCCTGAGCCTGCAGGAGATACCTTGCCTATGGACAATGTCTATCAACACCTTACAGCTCTCACTCAGATCGTGAAGTCTCTGCAGGGCAGCCATGTCCGAATGGATAAGCAGACACAAACTCAAGCCACCTCTGCAGATTCACCTCCAACCCCAACTTCCTCTATTGGAATGTTACCATCTCCTGAGCCCAGGGTCCCTGTTCCTGAGAAGTTTTTTGGGGATTGGAGTAAATTCCGTGCGTTTCGCAACGCATGTGAACTTTACTTTTTGTTGCTACCTCTGACTTTTTCATCTGAAGCCACCAAGGTGGGCTTCGTTATCGCTTTGCTGCAGGGGGAACCTCAAGCTTGGGCCCATCACCTACTTGAAGTCCGCCATGTAGTTCTAGACTCTCTGCCCTCTTTTCTTGATGCCATGGCCCGACATTATGACGATCCACAGCGGACTTCTACTGCCGAGGCTGCTCTCCATGCGCTCCAGCAAGGCCGCCGAGCGGTCGAGGACTATGTGACTGATTTCAGACGCTGGAGCGCGGATACCCAGTGGAATGAGGCGGCTCTGCGGCATCAGTTCCGTCTTGGTCTCTCTGAAAGCCTGAAGGATGAGTTAGCACGGGTCGGTGTTCCTGATGTTCTAGAGACTTTAATTAATTTGTCTATCCAGATAGACCGACGACTCCGGGAGCGCAGAGCAGAAAGGTCTACCCAACAGCTCCGCCCAGCTTGGATGCTACCCCGGATACGAGCCCCGAGCCCCTGTGTACCCTGCCAGTGCCAGTACGGTTCCAACTGAACCCTCATCCCTCAACCAGACCATCAAGCCAGGGCAGCTTGGACTAATGAAACATTCCCTATCGGCCAAGGAACGACTTTGTCGGCTGCAGAATTATCTATGCCTGTATTGCGGTGAACCCGGTCATTATGTCTCTTCTTGTCCTGCTAAGCTGCGCAAGGTCCTGGCTACCTCTTCTCCCAACTACTCACCTCCATCTACCAATGCTACTCACCTGGCTCTTCCTATCTCTTTCCAACTACCAGGGAGGACAATACCAGTAACTGCAATAATCGACTCAGGGGCATGTAGTTGTTTTGTCGATCTAGACTTTGCAGCACAACAACACATCCCACTCCAACCAAAGACTCAGGGACTTTCCATTTTCCTGGCAGATGGGTCTCGCATCAAGTCCGGAGTAGTGACCCAGGAGACCCCTCCTTTGCCTGTGATCACCTCCATGGACCATAAGGAACTATTGACTTTGGATGCTATTGCATCTCCCATGTTTCCAGTTATCCTGGGTCTACCCTGGCTTCAGGCACACAATCCACAGATTGATTGGGGAACCGGAAGTATTAAGTTCCAGTCACCATACTGTCAATGCCACTGCATGCTTCCACGTCCAAGCACCTTGGGGCCTCTGTTATGCCTGGATTCAGATCCAGAGATACGAGCTTCTGTACCCAAACAATATCATGAGTTCCTGGACGTCTTCAGCAAACGAGGGGCCGAAGTCCTCCCGCCTCATCATCCTTACGATTGTCCAATCGAGCTTCTTCCCGGTGCTGAGATTCCTTTCGGACGGATCTTCCCCCTATCTGAATGGGAGCTTGAGGTACTGAAAGAATACGTTGATGAGAACCTTAAGAGGGGTTTCATCCGTCCTTCCACTTCTCCAGCAGGGGCAGGAATCTTCTTTGTGGAGAAAAAAGACCATTCTCTTCGGCCCTGTGTAGATTACAGGGAATTAAATAAAATCACGGTCAAGAACCGGTACCCTCTGCCTCTGGTACCTGAACTTTTTCAAAGACTCAGGACTTCCTCTGTGTTTACCAAATTAGACCTGCGGGGGGCGTACAACCTGGTACGCATCCGAGCAGGGGATAAATGGAAGACTGCCTTTCGTACCAGGTTCGGCCATTACGAATACCTAGTAATGCCCTTCGGCCTATGTAACGCCCCTGCCACCTTTCAGCATCTAGTCAATGATGTTTTCAGAGACTGTCTGGACATTTATGTAGTTGTCTATCTTGATGATATTTTGATTTTTTCCTCCTCTCTTGAGCAGCACCGGAAACACGTCAAGAGTGTACTCTGTCGTCTCCGCCAGCATGGACTGTACGCAAAACCAGAAAAGTGTGAATTTGAGCGACAGAGTATCCAGTTCCTTGGCCCAGTGATCTCTACAGAGGGATTCAAGATGGACCCACAGAAGGTTTCAGCCATTCTGGATTGGCCTGCACCTTCAGATAAAAAGGGGGTGCAGCGCTTCGTTGGCTTTGCCAATTTTTATCGGAGGTTTATCAAGGGATTCTCTGCTATTATTTCCCCGATTACGCAGCTAACGAAGCAAAATGCTCGATTCCAGTGGACATCTGAAGCACAGGCTGCTTTCACAAAACTAAAAATACTTTTTACGTCTGCTCCTATCCTAAGTCATCCCGATCCTGCCCTACCGTATCTACTTGAGGTAGATGCCTCAGAGACAGCGGTTGGAGCTGTTATCTCCCAGCGCCAAGGTCTCAAGGACTTGATACACCCGGTAGCCTTCTTCTCCCGTAAGCTTACCCCATCCGAGAGGAATTATGATGTTGGAGACCGGGAGCTCCTGGCCATTAAATCTGCCCTTGAGGAGTGGAGGTACTTGTTGGAGGGAGCAGCGCATCCTATACTCATTTACACAGACCACAAGAACCTAGAGTATCTGAGAGCTGCCAAACGTCTGAGACCACGCCAGGCACGTTGGGCACTATTTTTCTCTAGGTTCTCGTTCCACATAACTTACCGGCCAGGCTCCAAGAACACCAAACCAGACGCTCTTTCCCGCATGTTTGATGATCCAAAAGAGGTGTCAGCTCCAGATACCATTCTATCGGAAGGCAACTTCTTACTTTTACAAACTAGCCTGATGTCTGTCTTGAAGCAAGCTTCTACAGGTGTGTCTGGTCCCTCTGAAATCACTCTGGTACCCAAGGACGGGTTACTTTGGAAGAATGACAAAATCTTTGTGCCAGAAGAAGTTCGAGTCACAGTGTTAAACTTGTGTCAAGATCATCCCCTGGCAGGCCATTTCGGAATGCATAAAACCCTTGAACTGATTCAACGCACGTTTTGGTGGCCGGATCTTGAAAAAGACTGCAGGGAATATGTAGGTTCATGTGCCACCTGTATCCGTAGCAAGACCACTAGAAGCAAGGCCTGGGGTCTGCTCAGACCCTTACCAGTCCCTGACCGTCCCTGGAAAATGATTGCCATGGACTTCATAGTGGAACTCCCCCCGTCTGAAGGTTGCACAGCCATCTTTGTAGTGGTTGACCGTCTATCCAAGATGGCCCACTTCGTGCCTCTCAAAGGCACGCCCTCTGCCATGGAAACTGCCCAGGTCTTCATTAGGGAAGTAGTAAGGCTACATGGGGTCCCTGCGGACATCATTTCGGATAGAGGGGTGCAGTTCACCTCTCGCTTTTGGAAGGCTTTGTGCAAGGTCCTGAAGATTGAGTTATCCATGTCCTCAGCCTATCACCCCCAAACTAACGGGCAAACCGAAAGAACGAATCAGACGCTCGAACAGTACCTCAGATGCTTCACCACCTTCGTTCAAGACGACTGGGTAGCTTTACTACCCTTGGCAGAGTTTGCCTTTAACAACGCCAGTCATTCGACTACAGGTCAATCGCCATTTTTTGCCAACTACGGGTTTCACCCGACCTTCTTACCTGATCTCCTCCCTGATTCAACAGTCCCAGCGGTCCAGAGTATTGTTGATTTCCTGACCCGTAACAGCAGGATATTGCAGGAAGCCATGACTAAGGCACAAGCAGCCAATAAAAGGATCTTTGACAGGAAAAGGAGAGGGGAATTATGCCTGCAACAGGGTGACCAAGTATGGTTATCGACCACCAACCTTAAGATGGCTTGCCCCGCAAGGAAACTGGCACCCAAGTTCATCGGTCCTTTCCCAGTAAAACGGAAATTAAACGAGGTCTCCTATGAACTTGCCTTACCGGAGTCGTTGAAGATTCACCCAGTCTTTCACGTTTCCTTGCTGAAACCTGCAGTGCCCGACCCGTTCCCAGACAGGGGATCGGGACCACCCAAGCCTGTAATCATTGACGGTGATTAGGAGTTCGAGGTGGAGGCCGTCTTGGACTGCCGAAGAAGAGGGAACCAGCTTCAATTCCTGATCAAGTGGAAGGGGTACGGTCTGGAGGAGAACTCCTGGGAACCCCAACAGAACATTCACGCCCGAGAGTTAATCCAGGCCTTTTTTCGCAGTCACCCCCAGAAAAGAGCTCTATTGGGCACCCGGAGGTTGCCCTTAAGGGGGGGGGGGCACTGTCAGGGACGTGCTGGGCTTGAACCTGGGACCTCTTCTGTGTCTGGCATTGACTCTTCCAGCGGAGCTATCTGAGATGCTGGACAGTTCCCTGCCTGATCTGCTGGATAACCTATCTGATCCATTAGACGACTCTGTTTGGTGTCTGATTACTGTTGAACTCTGAACCCCTTGCTCCTCCCATGTACTTCCTATAAAAGACATTCCAGAGATGTTGCCCCTTGCGGTTTGATCTGCTTCTGTTCCCTGAGTTCCTGATTCTGTGCCTGTATCCTGTTCCTGTGTTTGTCCCGGCTTCCTGACCACGCTTCTGTCTCCAGTCCTGACCTCGGCTCGTTTGACCCTGCTCAGTTATCTGCCAGTCTGCCTGTTGCCAAGATTCGGCCTGGACTTTGACTACTCTCTGCCTGCCACTTGTGATGTTTACCTTGATGTGTATGACCCGGCTTGTCTGACTCTGCAAACCTGCACCAGCTTACCTGCATCCTCTGCTCTGCAAGCTGCACACGCTGACCTGCATCCTTTGCAATGCAAACCTGCACCAGCTTACCTGCATCCTCTGCTCTGCAAGCTGCACACGCTGACCTGCATCCTCTGCTCTGCAAGCTGCACACGCTGACCTGCATCCTTTGCAATGCAAACCTGCACCTGCTGACCTGCATACCTGCTCTGCAAACCTGCACCTGCTGACCTGCATCCCTGTTCTGCAAACCTGCACCTGCTGACCTGCATCCCTGCTCTGCAAACCGGCACCTGCTGACCTGCATCCTCTGCTCTGCAAGCTGAACCTGCTGACCTGCATCCGCTGCTTCCGGAACCAGCCGTTCCAGTCTCCACTCGGCTCCACCACTCCAAGCAGTGAGGATCAGACAGGCACCCTTACCTCACCGTGCTCTTACCACCACTGTCCCCACTCCAGTGGTCTCCGAGCCGGGGTTGTACGGGAGGTCCCTCTCCGCACGTCAGGCTCACACCTAAGGTACGTTACAAGTATGCAGAATCGGACAACAATAATCTGGCAAAAGGAAGTGCAGAGGCAAGGCTTATTTATGAAGTTCATGAGAGGAGCAAGGAGTTCAAGGTTCAACAGCAATCAAGACACAAGGCAGGGTTGTCCAATGGATCAGGCAGGATTGTCTAATAGATTAGACAGGGAGCTGTCTGACATCCCAGATAGCTCAGCAAGAAGAATCAATGCAAGACCGAGAAGAGGTCCCAGGTTCAAGCCCAGGTCCTGACAACTCTCTCTGAATTCCAGGCAGCACAGCACTCACTCAGCCTCACCAGCCACTTGGGTCCAAGCAGCCCAGGCAGTAGCCCCAAGACCCCTTCCTGGGACGTAGGCAACTCTCCAGCAGCACACACAGCTGCCTGTTCCCAGCCCTGCTTCCTTTTGGGTAGTGGTTGAGCTTATCCTTTAACAATGGTGGTGGCCAATCAGAATCCTCCTTATCCCATTGCTAGGGGCAAGCTTCTTCCTCAGCCCTGGTTGAAGCCAATAAGCATCCTCTTTGTTACTCTCCCTGCCATGGGAAGAGAGGGAGAAACCACGCCCTGTGCAGCCAGAGAGGAGTGTTCTCCTGGGCTGCATAAAGATGGCACTGGCCAATGCTATATTCAGATACATGTGACAGCAACACTGCTGCACTGCTCATGTCTTAAATTCATAGTAGAGTTTCTGCTCTCATGCCGACTCTGCCTGGTTGTACTACAGTGGGATAAAAAAGGTGCAGAGGGTGTTGTGTTACACTATGTGATTATTCTTGCTCTGTGTCTTTAAGATCTGTCCCCTTCTTTCTAGCTAAACTCTCTCTCTCACCGTAGTTCTTTATATGTCTCCTCCACTTCCTGATTCTCTCTCATTACTCCTGTATTTCTTCCATGCTAACATCTTACATGTGGCTTACAACTGCAACGTTTTTCTACCTATGAATATCCATCATTAAACGGAACATTCGAAAGAATTCATCGTGTGTCGTCCTAACTGTGAGTTTATTCATTGAGTTAAACTGCCTGTATCGATGCAAGGGATAATAGCAAACCAGCTTGTGTAAGGCCTACATCAACCTGGAGATGAACTTAATCGCTTTGTAGTTGAGACAGAAAAGTAGAAAAACTGAGTTTCACAGCCTAATTACAAGATTTCTGCATGTCAGTACTGAAACAGACAAGATTTACTGCCCTCATAGCAAGACAGAAGGGACAGAGCAGCACATGGCAGCCTTATAGCCTGAGACAATCTGCACAGTGTCATATTTCAGCACACAGATCCTGCCTACTTTCACAATCAGTCTGCTATCATGAGTGACCAAGCTTCTGCATGTGAACTCACATCTCCTTCCCCACAAGTTCCTGAAGAAACTGAGTTACCCAAACGCTCAGTTAAACCCACTTGGAAAGTAATGGAGAATTATGAAGCTTCAAGGACTGAATTGTCAAATAGCTTGGAATTAGTCTGGGAGAAAATCCTTGCTGAAGCCAATACAGTGTCTGTTGAACGTGAACTACTGACACTAGAGGGCGCCATTAAACAACTTTCCGCCTCATATGAGCTTTATCAGCTTACCAGCATCAAATTCACTAATGTCTTACAAAACATGAAGTCAGAAAATGCGATGATGCAATTAAAGCGCGTCAATGCTCTCAATATTGAAAGAGACAGTTTTATCCAGCAAACCAGATTAAAGGCAGAAGCAAAAATAAAGCTGTTACAGGACACTGCATCTCACAGATCTGTTTCCACCAGACGTTCTAAAAACTCGTCAAGATCCCATAGTTCAAGATACTCAACACTCAGTGAGCGACTTATTAATGCCCGCGCTCAAGTGGAAGCCAGCAAAGTGCAGGTGGCATATGCAGAAAAAAGAGCAGAGTTGGAAGCTCAAAGGGCAGAGTTGGAAGCGCAGTCAGCACGACAAAGAGCAACAATGGAAACCTTAAATGAACAGTGTAAACATGACGCAGCTATGGCAAAGCTAAGGGTCCTACAGCAAGCTATCAGTGCAGACGAAGGTGCAAGTGAGAAAGGCAGCATTAACCTAAACATAGCAGATATGGAAGACCCCCTCAAACGCACTAAAGACTATGTCCTAAGCCACTGCAGTGCACACTCCATTGTCTCCAATGCTCCCGACTACATAGAGACTCCTTCACAGCTTCAAGTTAAAGAGGTTTCAGCAACTTCCTGCACTCAAAATCACTCCACTGCATTTCCTACCTGCCTACCTTGCCTGCCTTCATACGTCACAGAGCATCAGCGCAAGCTTCAAGCAAGTCATCAATCTCCAGTCATCGGTACAGCCTTGAATCAACGTACCATTGGTACAACTGACTTCAAGCAAGCAACTCACCTGGATGCATTTGCTGCACCATATTTCCCTGTGTCCTTTAACAACAATGTCAAAGATAACGCAATCAGCACCATACAGCCAACAGCATCTCACATAAAGGCGGAGACAACTGAGACAGAAGAGTTTATGAGGTACATGCTTCGCAGAGAGCTCACAAAGACTGGTCTTACAAGTTTTGATGACCAACCTGAAAACTACAGAAGTTGGAAATGTGCCTTCAGAACTACAATCAGCAATATTGGCATTACAGCTGATCAAGAATTGAATCTGCTGATCAAATGGCTTGGTCCTCTATCTGCTGCACGTGTTAAGCCATTAAGATCGGTTTTCATGGACAATCCTACTGCAGGCCTCACAGCTGCATGGGAGCGACTAGAGCAAAGTTATGGCAGTCCAGAAGCTATAGAAAATGCTTTGTTCATGCGTCTGGAAACTTTCCCAAAGATATCCGGTAAGGACAACAAGGAGTTCCAGAGACTGAGTGACCTTCTTCTGGAGCTTCAGCTAGCCAAGACAGACCCAAAACTACCTGGACTCAGTTACCTTGACACTCCAAGAGGGGTAAACCCAATTGTCTCCAAGCTCCCGTATGGTTTGCAAGAGAAATGGACTGCACTAGGGTCATCATACAAAAGAGAGAACAAGGTTTCCTTCCCTCCATTCTCTTTCTTCTGTGAATTCATCAGGGAAATTGCAGAGACCAAGAACGATCCAAGTTTTTCCTACGGTGAGTACAGTCTCTTCTCACCCTTTCCTAAGAGTACCAGTCTTCAGGGCAACTACAGAAACCATAGAGGCCCAGTGTCCGTGAAAAAGACTGACATCCTTCCCCCTCCTACCACAGTTCTGGCCACGAACAAACAGAGTAGGAAGATTGAAAACCCTAACAGAGAGTGTCCCATACACAAGAAGCCACACCCCCTCAATAAATGTATCGGCTTTAGGAAACAGCCTCTGGAAGAGCGCAAGGAGCTTTTAAAGACATTTAGGGTATGTTTCAGGTGCTGTGCTTCTACAGAACATTTTGCAAGGGACTGTAATGTGTCCATCAAGTGCATAGAGTGTGGCTCTGAAGAACATGTGCAAGTCCTCCATCCTCTTGAGCCCAGCTCTGCACAACCTGCCAACACTCCTCCCAGGTTAATGCATGGCGGGGAGAATACAGACCAAGTGCCTAATTCTACCATCATTTCTTCATCCTGCACTGAAGTTTGTGGAGAAGACCGCTGTGGTAAGTCCTGTGCTAAGATATGCTTGGTGAACATATACCACAAGGATCAACCAGAAAAGTCTCTAAAGGCATATGCTATCTTAGACGATCAGAGCAATCGATCACTTGCAAAATCAGAATTGTTCAATCTATTTGAAATAAAAGGCGAAGCTCATCCTTACACCTTGGGTACCTGTAGTGGAACTATAGAGGTTTCTGGAAGAAGGGCTCATGGACTCATGGTATCTTCTCTCAAAGGTAACTTGCAATTACCCTTACCTACACTTGTCGAGTGCAATCAGATACCTGCTAACAGGGAAGAAATCCCTACTCCAGCTGCTGCTTTCCATCACCCTCACCTCAAGGTAATAGCAAATGAGATACCGCCGCTTGACAAAGATGCTCAGATCCTTCTTCTGTTAGGAAGAGACATTCTAAGAGTTCACAAGGTACACAGACAAGTCAGTGGACCCCCAGATGCCCCATTTGCCCAGCGCATGGATCTAGGGTGGGTCATCATAGGCAATGTCTGCATAGGCAAAATGAAAAGACCTACCAACATTTCGTCATTCAAGACAAATGTTCTGCCAAATGGCCGAAACACTTACTTTGAGCCATGCCCACATCACTACTTGGTGAAAGAGAAGATAGCCAGCCACGAATGGCAACATGGTATCTCAGGTGACACAAGCCCTTTCTCCTGCCATGATAGCGACTTCGGGTCTACAGTGTTTAATGCAACCAGTGAAGATGACATACTGGCTCCTTCAATGGAAGACAAAGAATTCACCAAGGTATTGGACAATGAGTTCTTTCAAGATGACTCCAATAACTGGGTAGCACCCCTACCCTTTCGTCTCCCAAGAGAGAGATTGCCCAACAACTTACAGCAGGCCATCAGTAGATTCTCCTCCTTAAAGCGAAACTTAAGCAGGAAACCAGAGATGCAAAAGCACTTTGTGGACTTTATGCAAAATGTATTTGACAGAGATCATGCAGAGCCTGTTCCCCCACTAAAGGAGGGAGAAGAATGCTGGTACCTTCCATCCTTTGGCGTGTATCACCCACGCAAACCAGACCAATTCAGAGTTGTCTTTGATTCCAGTGCTCAGCACGAAGGTGTTTCTCTTAACAACATGCTCCTTACGGGACCCAACTTGAACAACAGTCTAATAGGAGTCTTGATTTGTTTCAGACAAGAGCCTGTAGCAGTAACGGCCGACATTCAACAGATGTTTCACTGCTTCATCCTCAGAGAAGACAACAGAAACTACCTCAGGTTTCTATGGCACAAGGACAATGACCTCAACAAGGAAGTTATAGATTATCGCATGAAGGTACATGTCTTCGGTAACAGTCCTTCCCCAGCAGTGGCAACTTATGGGCTAAGGAAAACAGCTCAGACTGGAGAAGTTGAATATGGATCTGATGCCCGTCAATTTGTTGAAAGAAACTTCTACGTTGACGACGCACTTAAGTCCTTTCCAACTGCTAAAGAAGCAATTGATCTTCTCACCAGAACAAAGGAGATGCTGTCTGTAGCAAACCTTAGACTGCATAAGATTATATTCAACAGCCAGGAACTTATGAATGCCTTTCACTCTGAGGACTATGCCACTAGTCTAAAAAACCTTGACTTAGGTACAGATGTGCCTCCTGTACAGCGAAGTCTGGGTTTGTTGTGGAACATCAAGCAAGACAAATTCACCTTCCAAGTGTCAATTTGTGACAAACCCTTCACTAAGAGAGGAGTCCTGTCCATGGTGAATAGCATCTATGACCCACTGGGTTTCCTTGCTCCAGTTACCATTCAAGGTAAGATTTTACTAAGACAGTTGTCTACTGAGAACATAGACTGGGATACTCCCTTGCCTAGTGAGAATCAACACAAGTGGGAAAGGTGGAGATATTCTTTGAAGTCACTAGAAAAACTTCAGATTCCCCGTTGCTATGTTCCAGGTTCCATTTCAACTGCTAACCGGAGAGAGATTCATATTTTCTCTGATGCATCAGTTGAAGCTATTGCTGCAGTAGCCTACTTGAAGACCTCTGAACTGAATCGAGAATCACACTGTCGTTTTGTCCTAGGCAAGGCAAAACCTCACTCCCAAGCCTGCACATACCATACCAAGACTTGAACTTTGTGCAGCTGTGCTAGCAGTAGAAATTGCAGAGGTCATACGAAGTGAAATGGACACTACAATTGATTCTTTCACCTTCTATACAGACAGTAAGGTAGTACTTGGTTACATAAACAACCAAACAAAACAATTTTATGTGTACGTCAGCAACAGGGTTGAACGTATCAAGAGATTCTCTCTACCAAGTCAATGGCATCACGTTCCCACTGAACTCAACCCAGCTGACTGTGGGACCAGAGCCGTGTCACCTGCCGCTCTTCAGGACAGCTTATGTCTGTCACCTCCAAGATTTCTGTGTGAGGACTCTTACTTACTCCCTATTGACACCACTATTGGGCTAGTAAACCCTGAAGATGATGAGGAAATAAGAACTGTGAACACCTCACTCCACACTTCTGTAAGTACAAAACAGAAGCTGCGGTCACACCATTACAGGCATCAATGGAAGCAGGTGCAGCATCTAGCCAATGTGTTCTGGCATCGCTGGAAGAAAAAGTATCTTCGCCACCTCCAAGGTCGTTACAAATGGCAAGCATCTAAGCCGAATCTTAAGGTTGGAGACCTCATCCTTCTAAAAGACAAGGAAGTTTGTCGGAATGAGTGGCCTATGGGTCTTATTACTAAAGTTATGCCCAGCGACGATAACAAAGTCCGGAAGGTAGAAGTCAAGGTAACCAAGGGAGGATCGACACGAACCTTTAGTCGACCAATTACAGAGTAGGTACTCCTTTTGCCAGGCGAGTGACTTGTGCAAGGACTAGCCATGCTGTTGGCACGGCGGGGAGTACATTGCTGCCATCTACAGGTTCTACTCAGAACTTTGGAATTATATGAAGACATCATACTGGGACTTTATGTTCTTCATCCTGTTGAACTTATGTTTATTATTTGCTTGTTGCATGTTTTTCATTACAGGTTCCAGGACATTCGTCAGTATTGGACTTTTTGAAAATATATATTTTAGTTTGAGGTTATGAAATCTAAAGATTTCAGACGGGGAGTGTTGTGTTACACTATGTGATTATTCTTGCTCTGTGTCTTTAAGATCTGTCCTCTTCTTTCTAGCTGAACTCTCTCTCTCACCGTAGTTCTTTATATGTCTCCTCCACTTCCTGATTCTCTCTCATTACTCCTGTATTTCTTCAATGCTAAACATCTTACATGTGGCTTACAACTGCAACGTTTTTCTACCTATGAATATCCATCATTAAACGGAACATTCGAAAGGATTCATCATCTGTCGTCCTAACTGTGAGTTTATTCATTGAGTTAAACTGCCTGTATCGATGCAAGGGATAATAGCAAACCAGCTTGTGTAAGGCCTACATCAACCTGGAGATGAACTTTATCGCTTTGTAGTTGAGACAGAACAGAGGGCGTGGCTATTAGCATTGTCACTGCTGATTCACAAGCCAATAGCTTTTCATTTGGTGCCTGGCCACACCAAATTCTGCCCCCTGATTTCTGGATTGGCAGCACTGCCGCTGTTGTTGAAACCCTCGCACTGTGAGCTGCAGTGACCTGGGAAAGGGAGCGTGTGAGACACAAGTGAATTAGGGTTTGGCTCAGTCAAGGGAAGTAAGGAAAGTGTTTGTTCAATTATGAAGCCTAAAATGTTCCAGGTGCAGTGAACTTCAAACTTTTTTTTAGTAACCTTTGTTATGATTTTTTTTTATTGATTCTGATGTCAATATAACACCATGACGCTTTCATGACAACATATTTTATGACGATAAAAGCCAAGGAAAAATCCAAAGAAAATTCCAAGCTCTACTTACCGACCAGCCTGCAACCAAACTGTCTAACAGTATGCAATAAAAACAGGGGTGTAGTCTGCACACATTTGCAAATACGTGAGTAAGCAGCAGGCCCTGGCAAAGCATCCTGTTACCTGTAGTCCCTACCTCTGACTTTTAAGAGGCTCCACAGTGGAAGCACATGCATTCTGATGGATAGAGAGAGGGCAGATGGGCTGGAGGGAGCCCACTTCTCCTTAAATGTACAGGGGCACACTGAACAAGCAGAAAATAGCACTATGGCTGCAAAGGTGTCAGTGCATTGCCTGACCAATATATCAACAGTACAAAATGTTACCCACTGTCCCCACCTATAACTGGCCTTTGCAGCAAGAAGCACTGGATGGCAACATATGTCAAAAAAAGCCAAGGAAAAATCCAAGGAAATTTCCAAGCTCTACTTACTGACCGGCCTACGACCAAACAAATACTGACAAAGATAGATCTTGATAGTTGCAGCAACTGCACTAAAGGGAATTCCAATATGGTGTGCGAATGGAATATAGGTTGAGTTTGAACACATGGAATGAGTCATCTGCTTTTCCATACTCATTTAGCTTCCAGTAGCGGTATAGAGGGAGAGAATAAAAAGGTAAGTATGTGCTACTGGGGAGAGGATATTAAAGTGGACCTGTTGCTGTGTCCAGTATGGGCAAGGCGCAGGTTTGCTTTAAAATAAAATTCTCTAGTCTGAGGATACTTGTACAGATGTAAGCGTGACCATGGGGACCTTATCCACCTCCTGTGGCGATGCCCCAAATTACATAAATATTGGACCGAGGTGGTAAACACAGTCAACTTGGTGTTCAAGGTATCTCTACCGGTGGATCCTAAAGTTTGCCTCTTGGGGGTGCTAGAGGAGTATGAGATGGAGGGGCACACCAGGGAGGCAGTTCATAGGGTACTATTCCAAGCCAGAAGGTTGATTATGGTCTACTGGAAATCAGAAACGCCCCCAACTTCAAGGAAATGGATATGTAAGATAGGGGATGCTCTACGTATGGAGAAACTTATCTACCAGCACAGGGGAAGTACACGGAAATACGAAAATCTTTGGGCACCGTGGCTGGACACACCAGGGCTTGCCCCGGTGGATCTGGTCGCGAACAGATTGTTGGGACTGAATATGGGGTAGTGAATCCACATATGGGTTGAAATGTTGTAGAATAAGTGATATTGTGGCAATGCTGAATTTATTGTGACATGTTTTAATTGGTCGTGTATGGACATGTTGGTTATTGTGTTGATGTAAATGGCTGTGTACCACCTTTGAATCAATAAAAACACTTTTGTTGGATAAAAAAAATAAAATAAAAAAAATTTGCTAAGAACAAGGAGGTAGCTAAAAAACATAATTATTGGTTTAGATTCTCTCTTTTCAGACGATCGCATGTATGAAAAATATTTTAAAAGGACTTGTTGGAAAAGTCAGTACTGCAACATAAGTGAGAGTGTTTCAACTGTTGGAGTCAAAATTTCATACAGTATAACTTGTTGCACCACAGATGGCTGTATGCCAGTTCCTCCCACATGTAAGTGTTTTATTTTCATGCCCTTTTTAACATTTAATGTGGTATCCGTAGTATTTATTGGTGTCCTTGTATGAATCCAGCCTGAAGATTAGGCTTAATATTAAAGATAATGTTAGAGTTAAAAGTGAACTCTGACATTGAATTCACAATTTAAATGATACATTTGCATGACTGGTGTAAGGCTGATGTGCTTGATGCCCTAACAACCACCCTTAGTCCCCCTCTACTTAAAGCGGAGGTCCCACGGATTTTTTTTTTTATTATTAAAAGCCAGCAGCTACAAATACTGCAGCTGCTGACTTTTAATAAATGGACACTTACCTGTCCAGGGTGCCCGCGATGTCGGCAGCAGAAGACGAGCAATCGCTCGTGTCTCAGCTGCCCCCGCCGCCATCCTCAGTGAGGGAATCAGGAAGTGAAGCGTTGCGGCTTCACTGCCCGGTTCCCTACTGCGCATGCGCGAGTAGCGCGGCGCGTTCCCAGTGGTCCCCGCTGTCTTCTGGGGCCAGTGTGTTTCCCAGAAGGCAGCGGGGGGATGGGAAGTGGAGTGACTCCCGTGGGAGTCTCTCCCCGGAAGTGGGTGCAAATACCTGTATTATACAGGTATCTGCACCCCCCTCCCCCCTGAAAGGCGCCAAATGTGACACCGGAGGGGGGGAGGGTTCCGAAAAGCGGAAGTTCCATTTTTGTTTGGAACTCCGCTTTAACCTTAAATTACTAAATTAAACACATAACTAGTGTTGAGCGAACCCGAACTGTAAAGTTCGGGTCCGTACCGAACTTTTGCTTTTTCCCGAACCCGAACCCGGACTTTGCCCAAAAGTCCGGGTTCGGGTTCGGGTTCGGCAATCTAATAACGCATTTAGAAATGCTTCAGGGGCCAGCCAATCACCTTTTGATTAGCTGGTGTGCCCTTAGAGGCCATCATAGCCATGCCTACTAATGGCATGGCTGTGATTGGTCAGTGCAACATGTGACCCAGCTTCTATATAAGCTAGAGGCACACAGCACACATGTCACTCTGCTTCAGAATAGATAGGGAGAGGATCTAGTCTGCTGCTGCTGCTGCTTTTAGGGAGAGATAGAAAGATAGATGAGGTAGTCCCGATTCTACAATCTGAGGGAAAAGATAGAGAGCTAGTGTAGTGTAGGGCCAGGTTCCTGTGTTGGTGCTTTCAGGGAGAGAGAATATTATATAGGAGTCCAGATTCAGAGATTAAAATCAGCGATCTGCATAGGTTTACCTATTTGTGTTGCAGTGCAGTCTTTTTACACTGCCATGAGCCCAGTGTCAGAGAAATTCTAACTTTTAGGGGGAAAAAAAAGGCACTTTATTGTGCTCTTTTCCAAAAGACCCATAGGGCAAAAAAAAAAAAGCATTTTATTTTGCTCGTGCAAAAAAAGACCCGTTTAGGGCAAAAAAATAAAAATAAAAATTTGCACTTTAATGTACGATTGCAAAAAACGCCGTTTAGGGGCACAAAAAAAAGTTTGCAGTGTGTTATACATATTTTGAGGTGTGTGAAATAAACAATTTCTATATAGTTTTCTCCTACTGTGCTATACTAAAAAAAAAACATTTTTTTTGAATAGCATTTTCTGCAGTTCTGTAGCTGTGCGATTCAGCGGTTACGTACTTTGGTTGTGTTCTGCGCTTCCAAAAACACCCATTTAGGGCAAGATCCTAAATTTTGAAAATATGAGGAGAAGGTCAAAGGGACGTGGTGGCCCCGGTCGTGGTGCTGCTGGTGGAGCTCCTGTTGCAGGGAGAGGACGTGGTGGATCTGTGCCAGATACACGCACAAGTGAAACACCTTCCTCAGGTGCGAGTAGGCGACCGAGCCTGCGGCGGTATTTTGTCGCGCCTAATGAGGCTGTACGAATGTTTAGGCCAGGACAAGTACAGGCGATAGTAGATTGGGTTGCTGACAGTGCCTCGGGTTCCTTCATATTGTCTCCCACCCACTCTTCTGATGAAAGAACAGAGTTGGCACCTGAAACCCATGTCCATCAGTCTTTCACCTCACCCCCTTGCAAATCAGCCAAGCAGTCTGAGCCCCAAATCATGCAGCAGTCTCTTCTGCTTTTCGATGACTCTGTTAGCAGGGTTTCCCAGGGCCATCCACCTAGCCCTGCCCCAGAAGTGGAAGAGATTGAGTGCACCGATGCCCAACCACTTATGTTTCATGATGAGTACATGGGAGGACCATCGCAGTACGTCTCAGATGATGACGAAACACAGGTGCCAACTGCTGCTGCTTTCGCAATTGTGCAGACAGACAAGAGGGGCAGGGGTGAAGACTGGGTGGAAGATGATGTGGAGGACGATGAGGTCCTCGACCCCACATGGAATCAACGTTATGCAGGTGACCAGTGTAGTTTGGAGGAAGAGGCGGTGGTCGCACAGAGCCACCAGCACAGCAGAAGAGGGAGCAGGGTGCAAAAGCGGAGCGTCTGTCAGCTAGACAGTATGTCTGCTACTGCCCAACGCAGCAAGGGACCGAGCACACCAAAGCCAGGTCCAAGGAGTTCCTCAGCCTGGCAGTTCTTCACACAATGTGCTGATGACAAGACACGAGTGGTTTGCACGCTGTGCAATCAGAGCCTGAAGCGAGGCATAAACGTTCCCAACCTGAGCACAACCTGCATGACCAGTCATCTAAGTGCAAAGCACGAGCTGCAGTGGAGTAGACACCTCAAAAACCAAGAAAGGTCTCTGGCTCCTCCTGCTTCCTCTTCTGCTGCAGTCTCGGCCTCTTCATCCACCTCTGTAGTGACAGTGGCACCTGCCACCCCGCAAACAGAGGATCTGCCAGCAACACTACCACCTGGGTCACCAACCATCTCCACAATGTCCCATGGAAGCGTTCAGCTCTCTATCTCCCAAACATTGGAGCGGAAGAGGAAGTACCCCCCTAGCCACCCGCGATCCCTGGCCCTGAATGCAAGCATTTCAAAACTCCTGGCCTTTGAAATGCTGTCATTCCGTCTGGTGGAGACGCAGAGTTTTAAAAGCCTGATGGCATTGGCTGTCCCACAGTACGTCGTGCCCAGCCGCCACTATTTTTCCAGGCGAGCCATCCCTTCCCTGCACAACCAAGTGGGGGACAAAATCAGGTGTGCACTGCGCAACGCCATCTGTGGCAAGGTCCACCTAACTACGGATGCGTGGACCAGTAAGCACGGTCAGGGACGTTATATCTCCCTAACAGCACACTGGGTAAATGCAGGGGCGGCTGGGCCTGAGGCAGATAGCAGTTTGGCGCATGTCCTTCCACCACCGAGGATTGCAGGGTGCTTCAGTTTGCCTCCTGTTGCTAACTCCTCCTACTCCGCTTCCTCATCCTCTACCGCCTCCTCATCCGGTCAGCGTAACACCTTCACCACCAACTTCAGCACAGCCAGGGGTAAACGACAGCAGGCAATTTTAAAACTTTCCTGTTTGGGGGAAAAACCCCACACCGCGCAGGAGTTGTGGAGGGACATGGAACAACAGACCAATGAGTGGTTGCTGTCAGTGAGCCTCAAGCCCGGCCTGGTGGTGTGCGATAATGGGCGAAATCTCGTAGCAGCTCTGGGCCTAGCCGGTTTGACGCACATCCCTTGCCTGGCGCATGTGCTGAACTTGGTGGTCCAGAGGTTCCTTAAAAATTACCCCAATATGCCAGAGCTGCTGCAGAAAGTGCGGGCTGTGTGTGCGCACTTTCGGCGTTCTCACCCTGCTGCTGCTCGCCTGTCAGCGCTGCAGCGTAACTTCGGCCTTCCTGCTCACCGCCTCATATGTGACGTGCCCACAAGGTGGAACTCCACCTTGCACATGCTGGCCAGACTGTGCGAGCAGCAGCAGGCGATAGTGGAGTTTCAGCTGCAGCAATCACGCGTGAGTCGCTCTGCGGAACAGCACCACTTCACCACCAATAACTGGGCCTCCATGCGAGACCTGTGTGCCTTGTTGCGCTGTTCCGAGTACTCCACCAACATGTCCAGTGCCAATGACGCCGTTCTTAGCGTTACTATCCCAGTTCTATGCCTCCTTGAAAAAACGCTTCGGGCGATGATGGAAGAGGATGTGGCACAGGAGAATGAGGAGGAGGAGGAGGTAGCGGGATCATTTCAAAGGCTTTCAGGGCAGTCTTTCACAAGTGGCTACGAGGGTGGGTTCCTGCACCAACAAACGCCAGGTACACAATTGTCCGGCAGAAAGGGCACAGTTCTGGAGGATGACGAGGTGGAGGAGGAGATGGAGGAGGAGGAGGAGGAGGAGCCATTTTCACAGCAGGGTGGCACCCAGACCAGCTCGTGGCCATCACTGGTGCGTGGCTGGGGGGATACAGAGGACACAGACGATACACCTCCCACAGAGAACAGCTTTTCTTTGCCTCTGGGCAGCCTGGCACCAGAGGCGTAGTGTGGGGGGGGGCAGGGGGGACCGTGGCCCCGGGCGCAACATTTAGGGGGGCGCCATTCCGTGCCTCCGAGTCCTCCTAATTTTAATTTTCTGTGTCCGGGTGTCCCCGATCTCTGGCTGCCATGTTTAGTGTCCGGCGCCCTGTGATTGGGCGTATGGGGGTCATGTGCGGCGTGTGGCTGGCCTGTCTATGATCGCTCTAGAAGTCCCGCCTGTGTGAGCTGCCGGGGCCGCTATCTTCCCCTCCGCCTGTCCCTCTGCTCTGGTACAGCGCTGTGTGTCGAGCGGAGGGCGAGCACGGTGGAGATGGGAGCATGGAGCGGAGGTGCAGCCGACGTCTGACAAGGAGGAGCGGAGCCTCCACTACACTGACAAGGAGCGGGGCCTCCACTACACCTGGAGGTGCAGCCGGCGTCTGACATGGAGCGGAGGTGCGGGTGGATGGCGCTGGCGGGGAGTCCTGCACATCCGTCCAGATCCAGTGCTGAGGTCATGAGGAGAGTCCTGGCGAAGAGCAGAGAGGTAAGGAGGATGTATTTGCTGTGTGGAGGGGGGAGGGGGGTGTGAGTAGTGCAGGAAGTAGGACTCCTACTGTAGGTGTAAGGTCAGGGGGTCAGTGTAGGTGTAAGGTCAGGGGGTCAGTGTAGGTGTAAGGTCAGGGGGTCAGTGTGTCAGTGTATGTGTCAGGGGGTCAGTGTATGTGTCAGATAAGTGTGTCAGGGGGTCAGTGTATGTGTCAGGTAAGTGTGTCAGGGGGTCAGTGTATGTGTCAGGTAAGTGTGTCAGGGGGTCAGTGTATGTGTCAGGTAAGTGTGTCAGGGGGTCAGTGTATGTGTCAGGGGGTCAGTGTATGTGTCAGGTAAGTGTGTCAGGGGGTCAGTGTATGTGTCAGGGGGTCAGTGTATGTGTCAGGTAAGTGTGTCAGGGGGTCAGTGTATGTGTCAGGTAAGTGTGTCAGGGGGTCAGTGTATGTGTCAGGTAAGTGTGTCAGGGGGTCAGTGTATGTGTCAGGGGGTCAGTGTATGTGTCAGGTAAGTGTGTCAGGGGGTCAGTGTATGTGTCAGGGGGTCAGTGTATGTGTCAGGTAAGTGTGTCAGGGGGTCAGTGTATGTGTCAGGTAAGTGTGTCAGGGGGTCAGTGTATGTGTCAGGGGGTCAGTGTATGTGTCAGGTAAGTGTGTCAGGGGGTCAGTGTATGTGTCAGGGGGTCAGTGTATGTGTCAGGTAAGTGTGTCAGGGGGTCAGTGTATGTGTCAGGTAAGTGTGTCAGGGGGTCAGTGTATGTGTCAGGTAAGTGTGTCAGGGGGTCAGTGTATGTGTCAGGGGGTCAGTGTATGTGTCAGGTAAGTGTGTCAGGGGGTCAGTGTATGTGTCAGGGGGTCAGTGTATGTGTCAGGTAAGTGTGTCAGGGGGTCAGTGTATGTGTCAGGTAAGTGTGTCAGGGGGTCAGTGTATGTGTCAGGTAAGTGTGTCAGGGGGTCAGTGTATGTGTCAGGTAAGTGTGTCAGGGGGTCAGTGTATGTGTCAGGGGGTCAGTGTATGTGTCAGGTAAGTGTGTCAGGGGGTCAGTGTATGTGTCAGGGGGTCAGTGTATGTGTCAGGTAAGTGTGTCAGGGGGTCAGTGTATGTGTCAGGGGGTCAGTGTATGTGTCAGGTAAGTGTGTCAGGGGGTCAGTGTATGTGTCAGGTACGTGTGTCAGGGGGTCAGTGTATGTGTCAGGGGGTCAGTGTATGTGTCAGGTAAGTGTGTCAGGGGGTCAGTGTATGTGTCAGGGGGTCAGTGTATGTGTCAGGTAAGTGTGTCAGGGGGTCAGTGTATGTGTCAGGTAAGTGTGTCAGGGGGTCAGTGTATGTGTCAGGTAAGTGTGTCAGGGGGTCAGTGTATGTGTCAGGTAAGTGTGTCAGGGGGTCAGTGTATGTGTCAGGGGGTCAGTGTATGTGTCAGGTAAGTGTGTCAGGGGGTCAGTGTATGTGTCAGGGGGTCAGTGTATGTGTCAGGTAAGTGTGTCAGGGGGTCAGTGTATGTGTCAGGTACGTGTGTCAGGGGGTCAGTGTATGTGTCAGGGGGTCAGTGTATGTGTCAGGGGGTCAGTGTATGTGTCAGGTAAGTGTGTCAGGGGGTCAGTGTATGTGTCAGGGGGTCAGTGTATGTGTCAGGTAAGTGTGTCAGGGGGTCAGTGTATGTGTCAGGTAAGTGTGTCAGGGGGTCAGTGTATGTGTCAGGTAAGTGTGTCAGGGGGTCAGTGTATGTGTCAGGGGGTCAGTGTTTGTGTCAGGTAAGTGTGTCAGGGGGTCAGTGTATGTGTCAGGTAAGTGTGTCAGGGGGTCAGTGTATGTGTCAGGGGGTCAGTGTAGGGGTCAGATAGGTCACATGTGTTCATAAAATGGAAAGAGTGCAGCTCTATGTGGTTAAAACCATGTGTGAAATTAATGTTAAACCTTGAAATGTAAACAAATGATATGTGAAAAATAAATATATGAAGAATGAATTAAAAAGAAAACTAATGCAGAGTCAAAAAAGAACACAACATAGTTTGTGAAGAGTTCATTCCAAAAGCAAATCCGTGAAGAGTTAATTCCCCCCAAAAAGACAAATTGCTTGCCAAGAAAGTGAAGTTTGGTAAATAATAAGTCCCAAAATAAATCAGGGTATTGCCAGAGAAGTAGTGAGTGATAGAAATCTTCCCAAGAGCAGCGTGATTTTTCAGGTGTGACACCCAAGTGATTAATATCTTGCCTACCAGATAGCTGTGACTGATGCACAATCTGGTAGGCAAGATATTAATCACTTGGGTGTCACACCTGAAAAATCACGCTGCTCTTGGGAAGATTTCTATCACTCACTACTTCTCTGGCAATACCCTGATTTATTTTGGGACTTATTCACCGAACTTCACTTTCTTGGCAAGTAATTTGTCTTTTTTTGGGGGGAATTAACCCTTCATGGATTTGCTTTTGGAATGAACTCTTCACGGACTATGTTGTGTTCTTTTTGGACTCTGCATTAGTTTTCTTTTTAATAAATTTTTCACATATCATTTGCTTACATTTCAAGGTTTAACATTAATTTCACGCATGGTTTTAACCACATAGAGCTGCACTCTTTCCATTTTTTGCTATCTATCCTAAGTTTTTTGTACTGAACTTAAGTGCAAGCTGCTTTCTTATACACTTTATCATAATTTTTTTTTATTATCATCTTAAATTAGTGCAGCGTTGGCCTTAGGGCTTCTTTTTTTCTAAGGTCACATGTGTTGCAGGGTAAAGTGGAGTCAGGGCGCAGCCGGGGGGAGGGCAGCAAAAATCCTTGCACCAGCCCTGGTGGTCAGTGTAGTGGCCAGTGTAGGAATCGGGTAGGTCAGTGCAGTGGACAAGTAGGAAAGTGTAATGGTCAGTTTAGGAATCATGTAGGTCCGTGTAGAGGTTAGTGTAGTGGTCAGTTTAGGAATCAGGCTGGTCAGTACTACTGTAGGAAGGGACTCAGGGAGTGCAAAAAGTCCGCAAGTTAGGGGGCGCAAATTTCTTGCCTTGCCCCGGGCGCTGACAACCCACGCTACGCCACTGCCTGGCACACATGAGCGATTACATGCTGCAGTGTTTCCGCAATGACCGCCGAGTTGCCCACATTTTAACTGGTGCTGATTACTGGGTGGCCACCCTGCTGGATCCCCGTTACAAGGACAACGTACCGTCCTTAATTCCCTCACTGGAGCGGGATCGTAAGATGCGCGAGTACAAGCGCACGCTGGTAGACGCGCTGCTGGTGGCATTCCCACCTGACAGCGGGCGTACGGTGGAAGCACAAGGCGAAGGCAGAGGAGGAGGAAGAGGTCGCCAACGCAGCCGGGGCACCGGCAGCACCTTAGAAGGCAGGGTTAGCATGGCCGAAATGTGGAAAAGCTTTGTCAGCACGCCACAACAACCAGCACCACCAGCTGAGATGGAACGTCTTAGCAGGAGGCAGCATTTCACCAACATGGTTGAGCAGTATGTGTCCACAGGCCTACACGTACTGGATGACGGGTCTGCCCCCTTTAACTTCTGGGTCTCCAAATTGGGCACATGGCCTGAGCTTGCCCTTTATGCCTTGGAGGTGCTGGCCTGCCCTGCAGCCAGTGTATTATCTGAACGTGTATTTAGCACGGCAGGGGGCGTTATCACAGACAAGCGCAGCCGCCTGTCCAGAGCCAATGTGGACAAGCTCACGTTCATTAAAATGAACCAGGCATGGATCCCACAGGACTTGTCCGTACCTTGTGCAGAATAGACATGTATACCGGTGTTGTGACAAAAACTGTCCGGCCATCGGATTGTGTCCGGCCCATACTGCGAAGGCGTAGTGCTTGCGCAGTACAGAGGACAAGGAGATTCACAAAATCTCCGAAGATGAACGGCGCCTGCGCTGTGAGTGCAGGTTCAAGCCCCACCATCCAAGTGGACATACGGTAGCACATAGTAACAGGGCCCCTCACGGGCTCGGTTAGATCGCCACGCTTCGGGCACGGCCTCACTTGGCTCGGCTTCAACCACGGATGGTGTGGCCTTCACCTGAACTCACCACGCAGGCACCGTTCGTCTTGGGAGATTTTAGAAATCCCCTTGTCCTACATACTGAGCAAGCGCAGTACAGGGTGGACACTATTTGACAGGGGACAGAATTCGACACATCACCGGCCTTACCCAGCCATTGTTGTATTTTTGAATCAGTGTTGGCTACCTCGTCCTCCTCCACCGCCGCTTCCACCTACACAGCCACATCCACCGCCACCTCAACCTCCTACTCCATATGGACCTCGTCCTCCTAGGTCAAGATTATTATTTATTTATTTTTTTATGTTATTTTAAGTTATTTCCCTATCCACATTTGTTTGCAGAGCACTTGCCATGCTCTTAACAACATTTTGCTGCCATTTGCAGCCCTCTAGCCCTTTCCATTACCTTTTTAGAGCCTTTTTAGTCCTTAGAAGTCCGGGTCCCCATTGACTTCAATGGGGTTCCGGTTCGGGTCCAGGTTCGGGTTAAAGTTCGGTCCCGACCCCAACTTTTTTCCGAAGTTCGGCCGAACCCGTCGAACCCGAACATCCAAGTGTCCGCTCAACTCTACACATAACACCTTCTGGATTAAATGGGCAACAATGGCCCCTTTATTAAATTGCATAGAATGTATTAGGGTAAAAAAAAACTTGCACCCTTAGAGCACCTTTAACCACTTCAGCCCCGGACCATTTGGCTGCCCAAAGACCAGAGCACTTTTTGCAATTCGGCACTGCGTCGCTTTAACTGACAATCGCGCGGTCGTGCGACGTGGCTCCCAAACAAAGTTGACGTCCTTTTTTTCCCACAAATAAAGCTTTCTTTTGGTGGTATTTGATCACCTCTGCGGTTTTTATTTTTTGCGCTTTAAACAAAAATAGATCGACAGTTTTGAAAAAAAAAAGCAATATTTTTTACTTTTTGCTATAATAAATATTCCCAAAAAATATATAAAAAACAATTTTTTTCCTCAGTTTAGGCCGATATGTATTCTTCTACATATTTTTGGTAAAAAAAAATCGCAATAAGCGTTTATTGATTGGTTTGCGCAAAAGTTATAGCGTCTACAAAATAGGGGATAGTTTAATGCCATTTTTATTAATATTTTTTTTTTACTAGTAATGGCGGCTATGAAAATGTACTGATTACTGTGTAAATGTGACTGGCAGTGAAGGGGTTAACCACTAGGGGGCAAGGAAGGGGTTAAGTGTGTCCTAGGGATGTATTCTAACTGTGTGGGGGTGGGGCTTACTGTGACACGACACTGATCGCGGATCCCGATGAGAGGAGCACAGCGACAAATTTAAAGGAATGTATATATACGCCCTTTTGCCTGTCCGTGCCATTCTGCCGACGTAAATGTTCGTGCGGTGGTTGGCAAGTGGTTAAAAGTCATTGTCTTTAAATAGTTTAAAAGACTGGAAAAACATCCTCTGTACTGCAATATCTAAAGTAAAATTGTGCTATCATATATCATATATCATATTGAAGTGTAAGGCTCGGTTCACATATGAGCTGCATGCGGCTCACAGCAGGGGTCTGGTGCGTCCTGGAGCATCCTGCTTCACCGGTTCAGGTCTGATTTCAGCTCGAATTTTGGGCTGAATTCGGACCTGAAACGGACCAAAAGACACACATCGTTTTTGTGCAAAACGCACCGGACCCGCTGCGGAGATATGTGATATCTCCATAGAGAGCCATTCTAAATCTCCTGCTATTGCAAATTGGATGTGGGGAACCTGCATCCAAATCACAATGGTGTGAACCCAGCCTTAAGCTTCCTGGGGATGGTGCCAAATCAGCAGGTAACCTTCTGTCCAAATAGACTAGTTCTATGGAGAAATGTCAATACATATGTAGCACTACCCCCGTAGGAGCTGCTGGTTATGTTTTGGGGTCATGCCGTTACCTGTCTGTTCCACCGTATCCGTCATAGGGGTTCCATTGAAGAGTTTTCAAAGATGTCAGCACCAACACACAGTCTCTTTTCCAATGGTTTTATTAAAGAAATGCCATTTAGAGGGATGGAGGGTTAGGGGAGATTCAGGTACGTTGCTTTATGGATCACGGGTACTTCTTAATCCAGAGGACAAATAGTTTCCACCCTGGATATAGCAACCACCGGATAGGCCTCTCTCACTGACCTAGCAGCCGGTGTGGTTCTCTGTCAAAAGTCTCTGCCACAGACTTGAAGAATACAAACAGTCTCTGCCACAGACTTGAAGAATACAAACAGTCTCTGTGTCAGGAAGGGCCAGCAATCAAGATGGCTACGGTCTTCCAGATTCCGATAAGGCCCCCGCCCGCAGACCCCCACAACCACCGGGCAAGGGTTGTGGGGATGAGGCCCTTGTCCCCAATCAACATGGGGACATGGTGCTTTGAGGGGTCACAGACCCCCAAAGCATCCTCCCCATGTTGAGGGCATGTGGCCTGGTACGGTTCAGGATGGGGGTGGCTGATCTCTCGTCCCCCCCTCTTTTCCTGTGGCCTGCCAGGTTACGTGCTCGGATAAAGGGTCTGGTATGGATTTTTGGGGGGAACTCCACGCCATTTTTTTTTTAATTTGGCGTGGAGTTCCCCTTAAAATCCATACCAGACCTGAAGGGTCTGGTATGGAAATTTGGGGGGAACCCCACGTCATTTTTTTTTTAAATTTGACACATGGTTCCCCTTAATATCTATACCAGACCTGAAGGGCCTGGTAATTGAATTTGGGGGGGACCCCCACGCATTTTTTTTTTCTTAATCAATGACTTTTCTCTGTTTTGCCGGGAGCCGACAATTCATTATAGCCGTGAGTGCTTTTAAATTACTTTTTTTCCTTCAGAAATTACACTTTGTGCAGGGACAGTTCTAAGCACGGGAAACAAGCGCTACTTTACAGGCATACTATACACACCCCCCCAAGGTACGACATTTAAAGGAATATTTCACTTTTATTGTTTCACTTTAAGCATTATTAAAATCACTGCTCCCGAAAAAACTGCTGTTTTTTAAAACTTTTTTTTGCATTGATACATGTCCCCTGGGGCAGGACCTGGGTCCCCAAACATTTTTTATAACAATAACTTGCATATAAGCCTTTAAAAATAAGCACTTTAGATTTCTCCCATAGACTTTTACAGGGTGTCCCGCGGCTTTTCGAATTTGCCACGAACACCCCAAATTGTTTGTTGTTCAGCGAACGCGCGAACAGGCAATGTTCGAGTCGAACATGAGTTCGACTCGAACTCGAAGCTCATCCCTACAAATAGTGCCTACCCAATAGGAACAGGGCGCTACACATATAATTCCTTTTGTAACAGAAAATAGACAGATGTGTTATGGAGAATTATTACAAAGTTTTACAGATGCAATATTGATGGCTTTGCTTGCTTGTACACTTTTTGAAAAGCTTTCTGTTTTCTTTTGTGGTGTTGCTTGAAGTGAAGGAAAACAACATTACCAAGAATGGTGTTCTGTGCCCGGCTTGTTTTTCTCCGGATGGACCCTGTGAAGCCAACTATTCAATGCAGTGTACTGGAGAAGAAAAATATTGCTTGGCTTTGCACAGAAAACATGCACACGATAATGAAGGTAAGCAAACTCAGGAGCATCTACATTTAAAGTGTGCTTTTGACACAATGATTGAATCCATTTTTTAGGCTTCAAGGTACACTCCAATCAAAAATAAAAACCGTGCCTTCAAGTGAACACATTGCAGACTACAGTGGCAGCTGGTGCTCAAAATTTTTGGGGGGACGCAAACAAATATAAAAAAAAAAACATCAATTGCAGCCACTGTGCCCATCAAACGCAGCTACTGTGCCCATTAATTGCCACCACTGTGCCCATCAAATGCAGCCACTGTGCCCATCAAATGCAGCCACTGTGCCCATCAAACGCAACCACTGTGCCCATCAAACGCAGCCACTGTGCCCATTAAACGCAGCCACTGTGCCCATCAATTGCTGCCAGTGTGCCCATCAATTGCTGACACTGTGCCCATCAATTTCTGCCAGTGTGCCCATCAATTGCTGCTACTGTGCCCCATCAAATGCTGCCAGTGTGCCCATAAATTGCTGCTACTGTGCCTATCAATTGCCGCTACTGTGCCCCATCAAATGCTGCCAGTGTGCATCCCCCGCCTGGCACTTACCTGTCTCGGTGGGGCAGCAGGTCACGGCGGTGTCCTCCATGCTCCTCGATGTCTTCTCCCATCCTCTCTTTCCGTCCTCTGCTATGATTGGACGCCGGCGTCCAATCACAGTGCCTGTTGTTTCAGCCAACTAGGTGACAGGTAACAGACCTGAGCACGTGATTGGCTCTAATCTCTGGCTCTAATCAGGTGCTTCCAAAAAATACCCCACCGCTGTAATTCAGGTGCCCGGCGCCCGAAAATTGGCATGAATCTATCTATGGTGATAGAGGGACGGCAGGAGAGAGGGGGTGGCACCTAATGCCTAATGGTAATGTGGAAGAGGTATTCCCAAACACATACCATGCAATTATTTTCTGGAATTATTCTTTAATCAGTTAATCACATATGGCATCATAAGCCTGCGCATGGGGGTGTGCCTGGGCACACCCTTATAACCCCTGTGCGGCGTAGATTACCCCTGATGCCTGGGCCCATGTCTTTTACCGGCCACTTCCTTTTCTGAATAAGCACAGTGAGTGATCACTCACTGTGTTCATTCCTAACTGAAGCCTAGTAAACTGTGTTTACTAAGCTTCAGTTTGTGAAGGAATAGGAAGCCACGCAGTACAGAGCATTTCCCATTCATTCACTGTCCAGTGCAGCTGACGCTGCAGAGAAAGGGGCTGGGGAATCTCTGTCCTCAGACCCCTTTCCTTGTCACAAAAGTGAGACATTAGGGGTTTAGACCCCCGAAATTTCACCAAAGCCCCCCAATGAGGCCCCTAAAAGTAATGTAAATCAAAAATACTGTAACAAAAATAATAATAAAAAAAAAAAAATACTCACACTGCCCATTTGACATCAATCCCTGCCCTACTGACACCGTCCACTTTTTAATACATTTTAAAATGTATTTATAAGTGTGTGTCTGTCTGTGTGTGTATATATATGTAGCACACAGACCCCCTTTTACCTGCCTTGTTCTTCGGCTCCTCTCAGGAAGAAGGGGCACACCATGCCACAAGCCTGTACCCTCCTGTATTAAGAGGTTGAGCGGTGTTGTTGGTGGGTCATTTCACAGCCGAGACAGAAAATGTTTTTCTCACCTCTGTGGATAACAGAGACAAGTCCTTGTTCCCCCAGTAACTAGAATATCCACACCAGCTGAAACTCCAACTCAGAGTTTATTTTCTTCTTAGCACATAACACAGTCTCTGATAGGAAAAAGGTTGGAGCAAGAACAGGACAGCATAAGGTGGGGAGTAGGGATGAGCTCGGTGTTCGAGTCGAACATAGGTTCGACTCAAACATCGGCTGTTTGCGCTTTCGGCGAACAACGAACGATTTGGGCCGTTGGCGCCAAATTCGAGTGACGCGAACGGCCCACAATACACTGCGCCATCGCAGTGGAATCCCGGCGCTGTGATTGGCCAAGCATGCACTGTGACCCTGCATGCTTGGCCAATCACAGCGCCGGCAGCGAGGAGAGCAATGATTGGCCACAGGCAGGATGCCTGTGGCCAATTATAGCTGAGGGGGTTTAGTACACACCCCACACTATAAAAGGCCGCCAGCGCGGCGGCCTTGTGTTGTGTGTTCCGGAGCAGGGAAAGTGAAGGATAGGCAGGGACAGTGTCAAATCTTGTCAAATCTATTCTTTGCTAAACCTTGTGTGTAGGGACAGAGAAGGATAGGCAGGGAGAGTGTCAGTGTCATATTCTTTGCTAAACCTTGTGTGTAGGGAGAGAGAAGGATAGGCAGGGAGAGTGTCGGTGTCATATACTTTGATAAACCTTGTGTGCAGGGAGAGAGAAGGATAGGCAGGGGACAGTGTCAGTGTCATATTCTTTGCTAAACCTTGTGTGCAGGGAGAGAGAAGGATAGGCAGGGAGAGTGTCAGTGTCATATACTTTGATAAACCTTGTGTGCAGGGAGAGAGAAGGATAGGCAGGGGACAGTGTCAGTGTCATTGTTGCTAAGCCTCCTGCACATTATACACCTGAAGTTAGCCCGTATTGCTGCTTTTTCCTGGTGTGTTACACCAACAGGATTTTGCGGCACTTACAGCGGGCGGAGTGTACCTCCTGACCATATTACACCTTAACTTAGCCTGTATTGCTGCTTTTTCCTGGTGTGTTACACCAACAGGATTTTGCGGCACTTATAGCGGGCGGAGTGTGCCTCCTGACCATATTACACCTTAACTTAGCCTGTATTGCTGCTTTTTCCTGGTGTGTTACACCAACAGGATTTTGCGGCACTTACAGCGGGCGGAGTGTGCCTCCTGACCATATTACACCTTAACTTAGCCTGTATTGCTGCTTTTTCCTGGTGTGTTACACCAACAGGATTTTGCGGCACTTACAGCGGGCGGAGTGTGCCTCCTGACCATATTACACCTTAACTTAGCCTGTATTGCTGATTTTTCCTGGTGTGTTACACCAACAGGATTTTGCGGCACTTACAGCGGGCGGAGTGTGCCTCCTGACCATATTACACCTTAACTTAGCCTGTATTGCTGATTTTTCCTGGTGTGTTACACCAACAGGATTTTGCGGCACTTACAGCGGGCGGAGTGTGCCTCCTGACCATATTACACCTTAACTTAGCCTGTATTGCTGCTTTTTCCTGGTGTGTTACACCAACAGGATTTTGCGGCACTTACAGCGGGCGGAGTGTACCTCCTGACCATATTACACCTTAACTTAGCCTGTATTGCTGCTTTTTCCTGGTGTGTTACACCAACAGGATTTTGCGTCACTTACAGCGGGCGGAGTGTGTCTCCTGACCATATTACACCTGAACTTAGCCTGTATTGCTGCTTTTTCCTGGTGTGTTACACCAACAGGATTTTGCGGCACTTACAGCAGGCGGAGTGTGCCTCCTGACCATATTACACCTTAACTTAGCCTGTATTGCTGGTTTTCCCATTTCCCTGCAGGCCATTAGAATGTCTGGAAGGCAAACAAGGAGAGGCAGACAGTCAGGAGCCAAAAAAAGAGGGCAAGCAGGCTCTGTGTCTAGAGACAACAGTGCTGGTCATGGACGCGGTGCATCGCCATCAGCACGTGGCCATGGGACACGCTTGTCCTTCTTTTCGGCAGCTGGACGTGTTGAGCCGCATCATGCCGAAGACTTGGTAGAGTGGATGACCAAGCCCTCCTCATCCTCCTCATCCTCTCTCACCCAGGCTCAGGGTACTGGCAAAGCAGCTGCCAAAGCGTCCTCTTCCCTGGTATCAATGTCATCATCAGTCACTCCTTCCCTAGACCAACCATGTCCTCCTGAGGAGTCCCCCGAACTGTTTGAGCACATTGTTGGGTACATGCTCCAGGAGGATGCCCAGCGTTTCGAAGGGTCTGATGATGATACCCAGCTAGAGGAAGGCAGTAGCGTGAGAGCAGAGAGAGGGGATGCTCAAGAAGGACACCAATCTGGCAGTCATGTTCCAGCAGCGGCAGCATACTGCCAGATTGGCTCCAGTGATGAGGAGGGAGGGGATAATGAGGTCACTGACTCCACGTGGGTGCCTAATAGGAGAGAGGAGGAGGAGGAGGAGGAGGAGGAGGAGGCACATCTCCAACGAGGCAGGATGCCCTCGGGGGGGCCAGCGTAAGGGCAGCACACCGACGGAATCACACCGCAGAGCTCCGCCTGTGCAGGGTGCTGCCTCTGCCCGTTATTCAAAAAGTTCTTTGGTGTGGGTCTTTTTTGAGTCGAGTGCATCAGATCGCACAGCTGCTGTTTGCAACATATGTCTCAAGCGTATATCGCGTGGCCAAAACATCACCCGCTTGGGCACCACATGCTTGACCAGACATATGTTGACCTGCCATGCAGCTCGTTGGCAAGCCTACCTTAAAGACCCACACCAAAGAAAAAAGCTGACCTCTTCTTGCACTGCATCAGCTGGGATCTCCAACCCCACTATACCTTCAGTCCTCTCTGAAACCTGCTCTGACAGGAATGAAGGTGTAGAATTAGGTGTGTCACAGCCAAGTACTTGCGGGCACTCTGCTAGCAGTACACCGACGTCCGATTCTAGCAGGCAAATTTCCCTGCCCCAGCTGCTGGACCGTCGAAAGAAGTTCACTCCCAGCCATCCACATGCCCAGCGGTTGAATGCTAGCTTGGCTAAATTGCTAGCGCTTCAACTGCTGCCTTTTCAGTTGGTAGACTCGGCCCCCTTCCGTGAGTTTGTGCAATGTGCGGTTCCTCAGTGGCAGGTTCCCAAACGCCACTTTTTCTCACGGAAGGCGATTCCGGCTCTCTACTGGCATGTGGAAGGCAATGTCTTGGCCTCGCTGGACAGGGCGGTCAGCGGTAAGGTGCATATTACCGCTGACTCATGGTCCAGCAGGCATGGACAGGGACGTTACCTTTCTTTCACGGCCCATTGGGTCACTCTTTTGGCAGCTGGGAAGGATGCAGGACAAGGTGCAGTAGTGTTGGAGGTTGTTCCACCGCCACGCCTCCAAAATGCTACTACTGGTTGTGACACACCTCTGTCCTCCACCCCCTCCTCTTCTTCTTCCTCCATGGCCTCTTCCTGTGCTTTGTCCTCGGAACCAGCGGTGCTCCGTAGGCGTTCAAGGGGCTACGCAAGTACACAGGCAAAAAGATGCCATGCCGTGCTTGCGCTGGTGTGTTTGGGGGACAGGAGCCACACTGGGGCAGAGGTTCTGTCTGCTCTGCAGGGGCAGGCCGAGAGGTGGTTGACGCCACGCCAGCTTAAGCCAGGAATGGTAGTTTGCGACAATGGCACAAACCTCCTCTCCGCTTTCCGACAGGGACAACTGACTCATGTGCCCTGTGTGGCTCACGTCCTTAACCTGGTGGTGCAGCGGTTCTTGGGCAGGTACCCGGGCTTACAGGATGTCCTGAGGCAGACCAGGAAAGTCTGTGTGCATTTCCGCAGATCTTATAATGCCAGTGCTCGCCTGGCTGAGCTGCAAAAGGAGTTGAACCTGCCCAAGAACCGCCTTATATGTGACATGCCCACCAGGTGGAACTCAACGTTGGCCATGCTGCAGCGGCTGCACACGCAGCAGAGGGCCATCAATGAGTACCTGTGTGACTATGGCACCAGGACAGGGTCAGGGGAGCTCTGGTTTTTTTCACCACGCCAGTGGGGCATGATCAGGGATGCATGCACTGTCCTGGCACCATTTGAGGAGGCCACGAGGATGGTGAGCAGTGACAGTGCATGCATCAGTGACACTGTACCTCTTGTCCACCTGTTGGAACATACGCTGCATGGAATAATGGACAGGGCACTTGAGGCAGAACAGAGGCAGGAAGAGGAGGACTTCCTTGCCTCTCAAGGCCCCCTTTACCCAGACAGTGTTCCTTCTGTCCCACCCATCGCACAGGAAGAAGAGGAGGAGGAGGATTGTGTCAGCATGGAGGTGGAGCCTGGCACTCAGCATCATCAGCAGCAGTCTTTTAGGGATGATTTACAGTCCCAAGAAACCAGTGGACTTGTACGTGGCTGGGAGGAGGTGGCTGTGGATCATGTCGTCCTTAGTGACCCAGAGGACTCCGGACCGAATGCCTCAGCTAACCTACGCTGCATGGCCTCCCTGATCCTGCAAAGTCTGCGGAAGGATCCTCGTATTCTTCGGATCAAGGAGAGGGACCATTACTGGCTGGCCACTCTCCTTGATCCACGGTACAAGGGTAAGGTTGCGGACCTTATCTTACCGTCGCAGAGGGAGCAGAGGATGAGACAACTCCGGGAGGCCTTGCAGAAAGGTTTGTGCAACGCGTTCCCAGAGACTGGGAGGTTACAAACTCCTGGTCCTGGACAACGAGTTGCTGAGGCTTCGGTCAGTCAAAGAAGGAGCGGTGGGGAAGGTGGCCGTCTGACCGATGCGTTCAGACAATTCTTTAGTCCGCAGCCCCAAGGTATGATCGGTTCCAGCAACCATCGCCAGCGTCTCATATACATGGTGCAGGAATACCTAGGGGCAAGGTCAGACTTGGACACCTTCCCCACCGAAAATCCTCTGGCTTACTGGGTCTTGAGGATGGATCACTGGCCAGAGCTTGCACAGTATGCAATTGAGCTACTGGCCTGTCCTGCATCCAGCATTCTTTCAGAACGCACATTCAGTGCTGCTGGAGGATTTGTCACGGATCACAGGGTGCACCTGTCCACCGACTCTGTTGATCGACTGACCTTCATAAAGATGAACCAGTCTTGGATCACCACCAGCTACCAAACACCTGAAGCTGATATAACAGACTAATTTATTTTCAAATGTCACATCCCTTCAAGACTGATGCTGATGCTGAGAGACTGTCCTGTTATGTTGACTGACTATCCTCCTCCTCCTCAACGATCCGATTGATGATGATAGCTTGGAAGAACATTTTTGTTTCTGGGTGCCGCCACCAGTGGCTAAGGCCCAATTTTTCAGCCCCTGTTTAACAGGGGTGTGTTATTACAATTTTTTATGCAATGCTTTGCAGCAGGGCTCATTCCTGCACTCCAACTAGAGTATCTGGGAGTGGTTGCAGTGTCGTGGCACCAGCACCAGTGGCTAAGGCCCAATTTTTCAGCCCCTGTTTAACAGGGGCGTGTAATTACAATTTTTGATGCAATACTTTGCAACAGGGCTCATTGCTGTGCTCCAAGTACAGTATCTGTGAGGGGTTGCAGTGTTGTGGCACCAGTGCCTAAGGCCCAATTTTTATGCCCCTGTTCAACAGGGGCATGTAATTACAATTTTTTATGCAATGCTTTGCAGCAGGGCTCATTCCTGCACTCCAACTAGAGTATCTGGGAGAGGTTGCAGTGTCGTGGCACCAGCACCAGTGGCTAAGGCCCAATTTTTCAGCCCCTGTTTAACAGGGGCGTGTAATTACAATTTTTGATGCAATACTTTGCAACAGGGCTCATTGCTGTGCTCCAAGTACAGTATCTGTGAGGGGTTGCAGTGTTGTGGCACCAGTGCCTAAGGCCCAATTTTTATGCCCCTGTTTAACAGGGGCATGTAATTACAATTCTTGATCTAATAATTCACAGCAGGGCCCATTCCTGCGCCCACCAAGACTAAACTGTGAGGCCTTACAGTGTTGTGTCAACACCACCACCACCACCACCACCAAAGGCCCAATTTTTCAGCCCCTGTTCAACAGGGGCATGCAATTACAATTCTTGATCTAATAATTCACAGCAGGGCCCATTCATGCGCCCACCAAGAGTAACTGTGAGGGCTCACAGTGTTGTGGCAACACCAACATGTAAGGGGCAAATTTCAGCTGCGTATATACGGCAGGCCCCTACTTTCAAACATCCAACTTACAAACGACTCCTCCTTGCAAACGGAAGGATACAACAGGAAGTGAGAGGAAATCTACCCCTAGGAAGGCAAATTCTCTCCTGTAATGCCCCATACACACGATCGTTTTTCATGCCGTTAAAAATGCCATTAAAAAAAATGGCCATTAAAAATGATCGTGTGTAGGCTCCAGAGCATTTTTAACGACGTGAAAAACGGCCATTAAAAATTTTGAACATGCTCTCTTTTTTCACGTCGTTTTTCATGTCGTTTTTTTTAACAACGTGAAAAACGATAGTGTGTATGCTTTAACGACGTGAAAAAAAACGCGCATGCTCAGAATCAAGTATGAGACAGGAGCGCTCGTTCTGGTAAAACTAGCGTTCGTAATGGAGATAGCACATTCGTCACGCAGTTACGGACTGAAAAGCACGAGACTGAAAAGAGCGAATCGTCGCTCAACAAACTTTACTAACATGAAGGGTGGCGCCATTCGAACGGAACTTCCCCTTTATAGTGCCGTCGTACGTGTTGTACGTCACTGCGCTTTGCTTGATCGTTTTTTTAAATGAGTGTGTGTACGCAAGACAGGCTTGAGAGGAAACATGAAAAAAAACGACGTGAAAAACGGCAAGAAAAAAAATGGCAAGAAAAACGATCGTGTGTATGGGGCATTAGAGTTAATATGGGAAAAAAAAGTGTCTCCTCTCCACTGATGCTTTATCACCAATTCTTGTTTCAATAAAAACCCCAAATTTTCTAAAAACATTTGTCATTAGGACGGAAAGTGAGGTGAACTGTTCTGAACAGGTGCACACTGCACAGACAGCAAAACAAATGTTACAGGGGTGATAACCCTTCCCTATGTTTTCCAAAAAGCTTAAAAATAGATTTTTTGCCTGGAGCTACACTTAAACAATGTACCTGTTCAAAATTACAAACAGATTCTACATAAGAACAAACCTACAGTCCCTGTCTTGTATGCACCGCCTGTATACGGCTGTTCAGAGTATATAGGGCCTTTTTTATTTTGTGTGTGGGGTTCCCCTTAATATCCATACAAGACCCAAAGGGGCTGGTAATGGGCTGGGGTGGGGGGGGGGGGGGGTGTGTGTGATGGGGTAGCTATGCCATTTTTCTTAAAGATTTTCATCCATATTACCGGGACCAGACGTTACATTAAAGCCGCAAGCAGTTTTAAATGGCTTTTTTTCCTTTAGAAATGTAATTTTGTGCAGGGACAGTTCTAAACACGGGAAACACGTGGCACTTCACAGGCATACTTTAGACACCCCCCAGGTACGATATTTAAACAAATATTTGACTTTTTTTTTTTCACTTTATGCATCATTAAAATGACTGCTCCAGAAAAACGGCAGTTTTTAAAACTTCTTTTTGCATTGATACATGTCCCCTGGTGCAGAACCCGGGTTCCCAAACCCTTTTTAGGACAATAACATGCATAATAGTCGTTATAATTAGCACTTTAGATTTCGAACGTTCACATCTATTGTATTTAATAGGGTTCTAAAGTTCGTGCGAACTTTCGGTCCGTTTGCGGGTTCTGGTGCGAACCGAACCCGGGGGTGTTCGGCTCATCACTAGTGGGGAGGTCCAGGCACAAATGTTACAGATCTTTGCTCAGATTCTCAAGCAAGTTAGCTAGGCGCACAGCCTCTGCCACAGACCATGAAGTTGGTCTCTGCCACAGACCTGGTGTACGTGACCCCCTTCTTTAGCTATGGCCCCTTTTTAGGAGAAGACATCCCTCCGGAGAGTTACCGGGACCCTACCGTCACCATGACACTGCACTGGGTCTTTGGAGAGTTCCTCCCCCAGCCTCCTCATCCTAGATACGGGTCCCCTCGCAAGGCGGCACCCTGAGAGTCCTCGATCCTTGGTGGGCCCCAGCCGAAGGTGCTGGGCCCCAGGCCTTTGGCTGCAGTCCCTGGGCCTACATACCCAGGGCGGTCAGGAACAGCAGGTAGTACCTCACTCTGGGGCTAAACAAGAACCACAGACCCTGCCCTCAGGCTTAAGGTGCCCGGGGCAGGCAGGAACCAGAACCCTCCTGGGGTGGAAGACGAACCCCAAGCAGGCAGCGTCTGTCCCTTTTATATCCTCTCCCAGCATGCACAGCACGTTAACCCCGCCCTACCGCACGGTTGTTGAGAGGGGACACATAAGGCACAGCACTGTATCAGTGGTTCAACCCTAGCCTACTATGGCAGCGCCACCTGTAGGCCACAGGGAACTGTACACCAATACTCTTCCTGCGGATAAAGTGGTTACAATAACTCTAACAAATTAGGGTGTTTGGGCATAACTACCATGCAAACACTTCCCCTAAATTTAGCACCCCGCTACATACTCCCCCCACTAATGGACACTGGTCCCCAGTGTCTGTAGCAAACCTATGCCTCTCAAGCCTGAGTCAACATAGACCTATTCCAGAAACTGTCTAAAAAAACTATTTGGAAAAAAAAGAAAAAATGTTGGATTGTGCCGGAACCTGAACATGGGGTAAAGGGAGTTAAATACAGAGGTGAAAGAAGAGCAAAGAAAACACATGTGTACATCACATTCTCAATGTCACATAAAACACATTTATAATTTACATTTTCCTCCCGCCTACAATAGCCAAACCCACCCCATTCTCAGTGGTTTGCTCGGCGTCCGCCTGTAGAGGAAGAAAACACACAACCAATAATTTGCATTCTAAACTATGTACATTAGAATGAAGAGATTCTCCCCGAGAGAAAAAACCCTTCCTTCTAAAAGTAAGTTGCATTCAAACTGCAATGTAAAAAATTATGTAACACCGCCACCTGGTGGAAGTGCCACCGTCAAGACACTTGTTAGAAAAACTTCTTCTTTCTTCCGAGGGTAAATTTTCCTGTTTCTTCTCCTTTGGCCCTTTTCTCTAAGCTATTCTACCCCAAAAGTCTCTGTCTGTTGATACTGTGAGAGGGAGGAAAAAAAAACTGCTCCCGCTCTTCCAGCAAGTAGAAAACCCCATCTGCAAGGGTTAGAGTTCTTGAGCTCCAGGAGAGTACACTCCAGAATAAAGCAAAAAAAAAAAAAAAAACGGGAACACAAGAGTCCAGTCTCTAAAGATAGTATTGCGGATCTGGCAATACCAATGGCTTCCAGTTTTTATCGAACGTGTCAATGTGGTATTCTGCATTGTCCTTGTCTTTCCTGCAAATCACCACCTTATCGGCAATGTATATGCCTTCCCAGCATCCAGGACTCCTTACAGTCTTTGAACCGTTTGGTAACTGCAGCAGAACAAGAATAATACCTTCGGGCCTGGGGTACCTTCAAGTGAGTCCATACAAAGTCCGCGTACCACCGACATCTACAGACCTCCACCTCAAACAAAAGTTCTCTTGACAAGTACGGGTATTCCCATCCATACTTGCTTGCAACTTTTTGTTTGAACAACCTCTGTAACCGAGACAATAGCGGCATGGTTGCTCGATCTCCCATCCCTGGCAAAATATGGTATCCGGGTGTCGAGGCACTTTCACTGCCTCCGGAACAGTTATGGGGCCCGCAATGACACTCTGGATACCTAGGCAACAGGTGCAGGCATCTCTGATGGTGGAAGGGTAGACAGTGGGATAGACTCCTCCTAAGGCTCCGGGGCCTCCACCCGGGGTGTGGTATCCTAAGTGAACATGGGTGAGTATTTTTCCCATGGGATGAAGACAGGGGCATCTTATCCCAACCCTTCCGCTCAAACAACTCATCAATGGCCACATCATCCCCTGGATCGGAGACTGACTCTAGGTCGGAGGTATCACATTCCTCCACTGGCAGGTAACTCCGGGTGGATGATGAATCACCGCCTCTAACCAGTTCAAGGGCCCTGGGATCCCTGACCCATGCATCCCCGATACTTTGGACCTTAGCCAAGGTCCCTTTCCCCGGCTTACCTCGGCTTGTAGCTGAAGCAGGACATCCGGAACTTTTTCCCACGGATGCATCCGATCCGGGCAAGCGCTGGGGTGTGACTCTACCATGACCGCAGGAAGCTGTAACATAGCTGACCTTTCTCTTGGGCGGTGGGAGCGCGGACTCCGCAAAGACCGAAACAGCATCTTCCCGTCTCTCCGACTCCAGTTCCTCAACAACTGAAACACTTTCACTTGCGACTTCCTTCGAAGTCTCAACAGTGCGCGCAGGGGTGACTGTAGAAGCTCTGGTTCCTTCTTCCAAAGTGGTGGCGCCTGTAAGGCAGTTCAGGCGGAAAGCCCAAGGCTTTTCCGTAGGTTGCTCCACTTCAAACAAGAACTCCTTACACTGCTCACATCTCCCGAAGGGTTTAAGATGTACCACCAGTCCCTGGCATCCGGGACAAACCACTCCAAGGGCCTCCACTTCTCTGCATACATAGAGTGCGAAGTGACCCTAAGGCTTCAGTCGGATCCCCGTATCAGTAACGGAAGCAGCAAAAGAAGTAACGTTCATGGTAGTCTGCGGATAAAATGGTTGCAATAACTTTAACAAATTAGGGTGTTTGGGCATAACTACCATCCAAACACTTCCCCTAAATTTAGCACCCCGCTACATATATATGTAGTGGGTATCACTGTTTAGGGGCAGCATCTGGGTGGTAGCATGACCCAGATGCACTGATTGTTAGTGAATGACCGCTTATAGGTGTGAAATCAGGGGTGTTCAGTTCCCTGCTGCCCAGTAGGTGGCGCTGTCGCCTTGGGCCGGGGTTGAACCACCACTGCAGTGCCATACCCTTTGTGACCTCTCGCAGCAGTTGTACAGCGGGGCGGGGAACCTGCTGTGCTTGCTGGGAGAGGGTATAAAGGGGGCGGACATCTTGCGCACGAGGTCCCAGGCACCTTTAGCCTGGGGGCTGCTGTCCGCGGTCGGTGTCCAGGCGCCCTTGGCCTGGACACGTGGAGTTCGAGTTCCACCCCAGGCACCTTCAGTCTGGGGTGAGGTCCTTTCAGAAGGCCTGGGGCCCAGTACCTTCCACTGGGTCCTGCGAGGGATGGAACATACCTAAGGTGCCCCAGGTATGGGTGCCTGAATCCAGGGCGTAAGGGACCAGAGATGTGTCCCTCCTGAAGACCCGATGCAGCATATCGCCGGTGACGGGTGGGCCTCTGGAGACCGTCCGGATGGATGTCTTCCCCAATAGGGGCCATTCTCTCTAGGAAGGTAGTCCACGTTCTTATGGTCGGTGGCAGCGACCCAACTCAACCCAGGTCGGTGGCAGAGACCTATACTCAGGTCTGTGGCAGAGGCCTCAACGTTCACCAAGGTTTGTGGCAGGAACCAAATTCACAATCGGTGGCAGCGATTGTGCGCCAAGCCTATTTGCACTGTAAGGAATAGGAGAGAGCTTGTGCCTGGACCTACTCGTATCCACACCCCTGTCTGTTCGTCTCAAGTTCAACTAGTAGTACTGTTCATTGCTACAAGATAAATAAATAAGTGTTGGACTTTTCATGGTGTGGAACTCTATTACTGGCAGCAAAGTGCTCCGTCTCTAGCGGTGGCAATTAACCTCCACAGGAGAAGCTGAGGCTCCGTACAGAACGCAGACCCGAAGGTAAACTTGAACTTAGCTCAAACCTCACACACACACACGAGGTGAGAGCTGGTGGTAGTGCCCCTCACCCTCCTCCCTCAAACCCCTAGACAAGCCAGCCATATTATATCAAGGGAGTAGGGGGTGAGGCCGCTACATATATATATATATATATATATATATATATATACAGTATCTCACAGAAGTCAGTACACCCTTCACATATTTGTAAATATTTTATTGTATCTTTTCATGTGACAACACTGAAGAAATGACACTTTGCTACGACGTAAAGTAGTGAGTGTACAGCTTGTATAACAGTGTAAATTTGCTGTCCCCTCAAAATAACTCAACACACAGCCATTAATGTCTAAACCGCTGGCAACAAAAGTGAGTACACCCCTAAGTGAAAATGTCCAAATTGGGCCCAAAGTGTTAATATTTTGTGTGTCCACCATTATTTTCCAGCACTGCCTTAACATAGTTGCCAACATTGCAAAAAAAACATCGGGGACACTTTTTTTGTATTGAGGCGGAGCCTTGTTATAATCAGGGGGCGGGGCATTTGTTTGTAGGCGTGTCATGCTGGAGCGAAAAATGCGGCGCGCTAAGCGCGCCACGGCGAAAAATGGGCGTGGTTTACGCACGGTAGTGGGTGTGGTTTAAATGGGCGTGGTTCAAAGGGGTGTGGCTAGAGTCTGAGGTGAGAGAAAGAGAGAGAAAGAAATAGAAAGAAAGAAGCCAGATCCTACACCACAATAGTAATGTGTAACAAAATTGGCAGATAAGGATACTCCAAAACACCTGTTGGCGCTTCAATCATCCCGGCACCATGGTTGTTACGGTGTCAGGATGATTGAAGTGCATTATTTCTATTTTTACATTGTAATATAAAATGAAATCATTCAACTCCCCATAATGCCGAATCAGTGGAAGCCCTGAGCGTGTTACCTGCCACGTCGCCTGCCACCAGATGGCCTCCCCAGCAGTCCGTCCTTGCATCAGGTGCCTCCCCAGCAGTCCGTCCTTGCATCAGGTGCCTCCCCAGCAGTCCGTCCTTGCATCAGGTGCCTCCCCAGCAGTCCGTCCTTGCATCAGGTGCCTCCCCAGCAGTCCGTCCTTGCATCAGGTGCCTCCCCAGCAGAGCCCCCTCCACACTTGTGGACAAGGGTCCAAAAATCGTGCTTGTCCCGGGAAATTCGGGACTGTTAGTAACTATGCAGGCGTCCCCAGTGGAGTCCCCGCTTACATCAGGCGTCCCCAGTGGAGTCCCCCCTTACATCAAGTGTCCCCAGAGGAGTCCCTCCTTACATCAGGCGTCCCCAGCGGAGTCCCTCCTTACATCAGGCGTCCCCAGCGGAGTCCCTCCTTACCTCAGGCGTACCCAGCGGAGTCCTTCCTTACATCAGGTGTACCCAGAGGAGTCCCCCTTACATCAGGCGTCCCCAGCAGAGTCCCCCCTTACATCAGGCGTCCCCAGCGGAGTCCCCCCTTACATCAGGCGTCCCCAGCGGAGTCCCCCCTTACATCAGGCGTCCCCAGCGGAGTCCCCCCTTACATCAGGCGTCCCCAGCGGAGTCCCCCCTTACATCAGGCGTCCCCAGCGGAGTCCCCCCTTACATCAGGCGTCCCCAGTGGAGTCCCGCTTACATCAAGTGTCCCCAGCGGAGTCCCCCCTTACCTCAGGCGTCCCCAGCGGAGTCCCCCCTTACCTCAGGCGTCCCCAGCGGAGTCCCCCCTTACATCAGGCGTCCCCAGCGGAGTCCCCTCTTACCTCAGGCGTCCCCAGCGGAGTCCCCCCTTACCTCAGGCGTCCCCAGCGGAGTCCCCCCTTACCTCAGGCGTCCCCAGCGGAGTCCCCCCTTACCTCAGGCGTCCCCAGCGGAGTCCCCCCTTACATCAGGCGTCCCCATCGGAGTCCCCCCTTACATCAGGCGTCCCCATCGGAGTCCCCCCTTACATCAGGCGTCCCCATCGGAGTCCCCCCTTACATCAGGCGTCCCCATCGGAGTCCCCCCTTACATCAGGCGTCCCCATCGGAGTCCCCCCTTACATCAGGCGTCCCCAGCGGAGTCCCCCCTTACATCAGGCGTCCCCAGCGGAGTCCCCCCTTACATCAGGCGTCCCCAGCGGAGTCCCCCTTACATCAAGTGTCCCCAGCGGAGTCCCCCTTACATCAAGTGTCCCCAGCGGAGTCCCCCCTTACATCAGGCGTCCCCAGCGGAGTCCCCCTTACATCAAGTGTCCCCAGCGGAGTCCCCCCTTACCTCAGGCGTCCCCAGCGGAGTCCCCCCTTACCTCAGGCGTCCCCAGCGGAGTCCTCCCTTACCACAGGCGTTCCCAGCGGAGTCCCTCCTTACCACAGGCATCCCCAGCGGAGTCCCCCCTTAACCACAGGCGTCTCCTGTCTCGGCCGCCATTATTGTTTCCCCTTCCCCGAAGGGGAACAAAATAGAGGCGGAGCCGACAGTGTGGCTGAAAAAAAAAAAATTAAACTGTGGCGCTGCCGACCCCCGCCCCTTTCCATTACAGACAGACCTGCAGCGGGGCGGGGCGGGGCGGGGGGGGTGGCCTGCCGGCCAGCCAAAACACAGATGTAGTACAATAGAAGATAAAGCTGCTGCGGCGCCGCCCACCCCCGGGGAGGTGCGGGGTGTGGGCGGCGCCGCAGCGGCTTTATTTTCTATTGTACTACATCTGTGTTTTGGTCTTCTTAAACATGGCGGCCGGCGGAGACATTGTCTCCGCCAGCCGTGGACCTCTAGCGGCGGCGGCCTGCGGCGTCCAAATTCGGGGAAAACGGGAAAAATCGGATTGGCCGGGACATTGGCCGGGACAAAATAAATCCGGGAAAAGGGTTTGAATCCCGGGAATGTCCCGGCCAATCCGTGACTGTTGGCAACTATGCCTTAACCCTCTTGGGCATGGAGGTCACCAGAGCTTCACAGGTTGCCACTGGAGCCATCTTCCCCTCCTCCATGACGACATCACGGAGCTGGTGGATGTTAGAGACCTTGCGCTCCTCCACCTTCTGTTTGAGGATGCCCCACAGATGCTCAATAGGGTTTAGGTCTGGAGACATGCTTGGCCAGTCCATCACCTTTACCCTCAGCTTATTTAGCAAGGCAGTGGTCATCTTGCAGGTGTGATGTGGGGTCATTATGTTGGAATATTGCCCTGCTGCCCAGTCTCTGAAGGGAGGGGATCATGCTCTGCTTCAGTATGTCACAGTCAATGTTGGCATTCATGGTTCCCTCAATGAACTGTAGCTCCCCAGTTCCGGCAGCACTCATGCAGCCCCAGACCAGGACACTCCCACCACCATGCTTGACTGTAGGCAAGACACACTTGTTTTTGTACTCCTGACCTGGTTGCCACCACACACGCTTCACACCATCTGAACCAAATAAGTTTATCTTGGTCTCATCAGACCACAGGACATGGTTCCAGTAATCTATGTCCTTAGTCTGCTTGTCTTCAGCAAACTGTTTGCGGGCTTTCTTGTGCATCATCTTTAGAAGAGGCTTCCTTCTGGGACGACAGCCATGCAGACCAATTTGATGCAGTGTGCGGCGTATGGTCTGAGCACTGACAGGCTGACCCCCCACCCCTTCAACCTCTGCAGCAATGCTGGCAGCACTCATACGTCTATTTCCCAAAGATAACCTCTGGATATGACGCTGAGCACGTGCACTCAACTTCTTTGGTCGACCATGGCCAGGCCTGTTCTGAGTGGAACCTGTCCTGTTAAACCGCTGCATGGTCTTGACCACCGTGCTGCAGCTCAGTTTCAGGGTCTTGGCAATCTTCTTATAGCCTAGGCCATCTTTATGTAGAGAAACAATTTTTGAACTTCCAGTGACCAGTATGAGAGAGTGAGAGCGGTAACACCAAATTTAACACTCCTGCTCCCCATTCACACCTGAGATCTTGTAACACTTAAGCCGTGTACACACGATAGGTTTTTCCGATAAAAACAGTCCGATGGATTTTTTTCATCGGACAAAGCGATCGTGTATGGGCCCCATCGGTCTTTTTTCCATCGGTTTAAAAAAATAGAACATGTTTTAAATTTTTCTGATGGATAGAAAAACAATAGCAAAATCCGATCGTCTATGGGCAAGTCCGTCGGTTAAAAAACCCACGCATGCTCAGACTCAATTATGAGACGGGAGAGCTCGTTCTGGTAAAACTAGGGTTCCTAATGGAGAGAGCACATTCGTCATTCTTCAAATTATTGCTTTGTTTAATGCAGTGCATTTTTTTCTTCTTTAGAATGGTCTTTAAAATGTTTTTTTGATGCAGATCTTTATCCCGAGTTCTGACAAACGTATTTATTTATATTCAAAAAGGAAAGTAGAGGGCGGGACTTTGTATGAGGCACACGGACACAAAGAGATAACTTTGATGGAGGACAGCTTTTAATTGGTTCAAATCGCAATACAATTTCATATTAAAATTTTATGCATTTTGCTATATATCAATACTTTTTTTATATTTCATCCGAACCAAATATTGCACAATAGTAAATAGTTAATAAATATTCCATTAAGGATATTTCATATATTTGCAGATACACAGTACATATCTTCCAGACATTGCAGTCGCTACCTATGCAACTTGGTAATCCACTAAAACATTTTTTTTTTTAAAAAGGAGACATAAGCAGGGGGGGATTTGGTATATATTGGAAGGAACGTCCATAAAGGTTGATGGGTATATACACTTATCGGTAGATATTAGCTCTATGCATTTCGGGCCTTGCGGGCCGCTCATCAGGAGCAAAAACCGAAGTGATCATCTGGGGATGAAAAAGACAGATACATTTTAATGATCTAAAAGAATGCTACAGAGCTGGTGGGCAAACATAGAATAGGAGAAAAATCCCCCACCCATACATTTAACCCACAGAACTTACGGATGCGTCTGCATGGGGGTGGTGCGTCCACGAGAGTCACGGACCAGCCAGAGGGCGTCACAACCGGGAGCTGGGGAGGCATGGCAGGGCGACAACGACCCATACTGACAACGCCCCGTGAGGGTGGAAAAATAAGGTTCAAAGTGGTTGTGAGCTATGTAGGGTAACCCCAAATGTGGGGACCTCTGTCAAAAAAGAAATTAAAACTGTCACACTGAAAAAATGTTGTAACAATAAAAGCTGCGTGTATCTGTATGTGAAAAAGTGGTGTGTGTCAGGGTGTGGGGGAGGGTAGTGTGAGGTGAGAGGACATTAATTAGGCAGGGAAAGAAAAGAAAAAGGGAGAAAAAGAAACAGAGAAAAGGCTGAGAAAAAAAAGGAGCAATAAAAGGGATTAAAGATAGGAAAGCCAAATAGTGAGTGAATATTGGGAAGAGAAGAAGATACCTGTTGCAAAGTGGAAAAGGCATACAGATAAAAAAGCCAGATAGTGTGTGAATAGCACACCGGGCGTGCGGTGTCCTTCGGGCACTGCACCACCGACGTTAGTGTGTTCCATAGCTGGCGTGCCCTCTGGCTGGTCCGTGACTCTCGTGGACGCATCCGTAAGTTCTGTGGGTTAAATGTATGGGTGGGGGATTTTTCTCCTATTCTATGTTTGCCCACCAGCTCTGTAGCATTCTTTTAGATCATTAAAATGTATCTGTCTTTTTCATCCCCAGATGATCACTTCGGTTTTTGCTCCTGATGAGCGGCCCGCAAGGCCCGAAATGCATAGAGCTAATATCTACCGATAAGTGTATATACCCATCAACCTTTATGGACGTTCCTTCCAATATATACCAAATCCCCCCCTGCTTATGTCTCCTTTTTTAAAAAAAAAAAATGTTTTAGTGGATTACCAAGTTGCATAGGTAGCGACTGCAATGTCTGGAAGATATGTACTGTGTATCTGCAAATATATGAAATATCCTTGATGGAATATTTATTAACTATTTACTATTGTGCAATATTTGGTTCGGATGAAATATAAAAAAGTATTGATATATAGCAAAATGCATAAAATTTAAATATGAAATTGTATTGCGATTTGAACCAATTAAAAGCTGTCCTCCATCAAAGTTATCTCTTTGTGTCCGTGTGCCTCATACAAAGCCCCGCCCTCTACTTTCCTTTTTGAATACTAAACCCGGGATGGAGGAGGGGATCTGAACAGCCCCTGAACCTCATTTAAAGTCCCAAAAAAACCCTTCTTTTTTTCCCCTTATTTATTTATAGTTTCTTGTCATCTCTTGAATAATTTTTATTTTTTTTTTAAGCCAGATCTCCCTCATTTTAAATGTTATTTAGAATCCAGATATACCTTTTTTTATTATTTTAAGTGTTTGGTTCTTGTGGGCTAATTTTTTTGGGTGTCAAGTTCTCACAACAACATTTTTATTTATTTACCCTCAAGGAGGTTGGTGTCCCTTGTTAATTACACATTGTATTCATGACATCTTATTTCTACTCCCAATAAAAAAACATAGGCAAGTATTTTTCATAAATCAAAAATCCATTTATTCTGGCAAAAAATAAATTAACAGGAAGGGCAACAATTGTTAAATTAGTGGATTTTATGAAGACTTTGAACCCCAAAGGCAGATGAACAATAAAATAAATAATATGAGGAAATCAGGAGCAGCAGCTGACGACATACATCATCCCAAGCTGTGGTACTCCTACAAACTGCAACTTCTGGAAGAGCAGCTTGAAGCCAGAGAATCACCTTCTGCTGTTCTTGGTAGCCTTCCTTCCACTGCTCCCTGCAGTGTTCCCTCCACGCTTCACTCCAGCATTGGTTCCACGGCCCCGTCCACGCACCCTTCCAGGCTGTGGCTCTGTCGCTGGTAATGTGGCAGGAGGAGGAGGAGGAGAAGGATGGGGCAGATGGCAGAGATGAGTGGCCTCTGTCAACTGCCCCATCCCGCCATGTGAATGGCCTTATACACCAGGTGCTCACAGAGGGCACGTTGTCTCTCCTCCAGTTTTAGCATTTTCTCGGATAGATAAGTAGCAAAGCCCTCAACAGGGTTGAGGGGGGCCCTCATTTTGGCAGCAGCGTCCCTTATCATCTTCAGTGACTCCTCCTCCACCAGTGTCATCCGCCATGTTTTTGTGGGTCTGACGTGGAGGGGAGCCACTTGGGACTGGGTGCTGCCACTAGGCCTGGGGACCTGTTGAGTGCCACTTGGTCTGGCCTCCTCCTGGCTGCCACTCACCCCTGCCTCCTCCTGCCTGCCACATTCCGGAGCCTCTTCCTCCTGGCTGAGCTCATCCTGTGTAGAAAAAAGGGACATACTTTAATTATTGTTTGTTGAATCAATCACACACAATTTACATCTCCTGACTGTTGCAATTTGAATCTTAATAAATATAAAAGACTCTCATTGTGACCCCTGCTTTTTTATATACTGTACCAATTATTTTTTTAAATATCTTTGACAATAATATAGCTGGCTGAAGATGCGCAGATCCGGCTCTTCAAGCTCAGGTGGCTCCTCCTCCCCCTCTGCAGGGGTGGAGGGAAGGGTGGAAGGAACGCTGGAGGGAAGGGTGGAAGGAAGGGTTGAGGGAAGGGTGGAAAGTGATTCCCTGGCCTCAATCTGATCATCCAGAAATTGCAGATGTTTGTAGTACCACAGCTTGGGCTGAACTACATTGTCTGCTGCTGCTCCTGATCTCATAGAAGCACGCACATCTTTATAGCGGTTTTTGTACGCATTCCTCATATTATTTATCTTGCTATTCATCATAGTCTAGTCTGCCTCTGGGATCCAGGTCTTCATATATTCCGCTAATTTAACAATTGTTGCCTTGCGTACTTGGCTATTATGGTAGGAGCTATTTTTTAGCTCCCAGAGGTTCCGCATTTCCTTATATTTTTCAATAAAAACTAGCATCACGTCAGGCTCACGCAATTCATGCATTGTTCTTTCTACAAGATAAAACACAAGACAAAAAGAGTAGGTCAGCTTCAATTGTCCTAATCTTAGCCCAATATATGCCTTTACAATCATGAACCAGTATAGGCCACTGATGCCCCAAGTGAATTTCTTACCTTAGTAGGATTCGTTCGGCACTTCCGGTCGTCCTTACTCCACGCAACCACAACCTCGTTTATATACCCTGCGCATGTGTGAAACACCGTCCGCGTCGCCCGCCCATGATGTTCTTTTTCTGAATTTCCCCGCCCCTTCTCGTTCGGCGCATGGTGGGATGCGACGTCATGGCGGTGACACAGGTGCGTGCTTTATTAATAAGTACCGACGAGGAAAGCCCGGAGGCGGGAACGTCCCGATCCAGGAATAAAAGATACAAGGCGACTAATATGTCATTTGCTGAGATGGCGGAGATGGTGGACATCCTGCGGAGGAAGGATTACGATGGGAAGCATGGGCCATACGACACCCCTAATCTCAGGAAGTCTAAAATAATGGACAAAGTGGCGAGGAGTCTCTATACTAAATTTGGGGTCAGGAGATCCAAGGAGCAGCTCTGTAAAAGGTGGTCTGACCTGAAGCTGAGGGAGCCGGAGCAGTATAGGAAGCTTAAAAAAATCCTTGAAACAAGTAAGCTTTGTTTTTTACTGTCTTTATTCAAATTGTAATATGTAATCTTGCATGTTTTGCTCCATGTTCTTGGATTAACTGGTTTCATATTTTAGAATGTCAACTTTCATGTGAAGTTGAGTGGACTCATTTTAGGTAATGTGTCCTAGTAAACAGCGATTGTGTTAAAAAACACATGTTTTGCACAGATACCCGTAAACCACATGTGGTCATGCCTATTTGGCGTTAAACAACATTTATATATACATTGTTGTCTAGATGATGTGTTGTAAGAAGTAGAATGTTAAATGGTAAACTAGATTCTGGGTAAAGGAGAGGACACTCAAGCAGCTGGTTACACATCTTGACTCAGGAGTACTATAGTGTGGGCCACCAGAAAAATCTTTTTAGGGTGGCACACACAGGTGCTCCATTGGATACCTTGGGGTGTCTACTTTTTATTTGTGGTCCAAGAATGAAAGTATTATATTGCTATGTAGAAGTATCCAAATCTCATATGTTCATCTTGGAACTCAGGCAAACCAAACAATTTGTCCCCACTTCCAGGCAAAGGTCGAAAATTATGCCCTCAAATCTCTGTGTGCTAAAGTAGACCTTTTGTTTTTTTCATTCTCATAGGGGAGAGGAGACTAGGAGGACACCAATGTGAGGAGCCTAGGAAGCACAGACCACATAAAGAAACCCAAGATCAGAAAGATCTCCAAGATCCCAAAGAACCCCAAGATCAGCATGTGGAGGAAGCAGAGGTGGAGGAAGGAGAGGTGGAGGAAGGAGAGGTGGAGCTTATCACCACAACAGGTCAGTGTCTGTCACCACAGCTTCTGGTAAAAAGAGATGTAGGCCTGCATATTTCTAATTTTTTTTTTTTTTTTTCAGGGGATGAACATGGTGGTGTGTCAAACTCCTACTACTCCATTCTCAAGTGCTAGTGCCCAAATCGTCATCCAAGAAACAATGGAATGTAGTAGCGAAATGGACATTATGAGGAAAAGGATGAATGTGATTGAGCTAAAATATAAAAACATCATTGATATTGTGGGGCGAATAGTTTGACCCCCCCTGTTTTTATCTTTTAACCACTTAACGACCGCCCACTGTAAATATACGTCGGCAGAATGGCACCAACAGGCAAAGTCACGTATATCTACGTGATTGCCTTTGTATAGTTGGGGGGTCCTCCCGGACCCCCCTTCTTTACAGTGAGCAGTCGTTTTCCATTGGGGAGCGATCCGCGATGAGGGGACGGCCGTTCGATTCCGGCCACCCCCTCGCGATCGCTCCCGGCGAATGAAAAGCTTCCTCTGCTGTGTAAATGTAAACACAGGCAGAGGAAGTGATGTCATCTCTCCTCGTGTCGGTCTTTTCGATCCGGCGCGAGGAGTGAAGACATCTCACAGTAAGTGCACCAACAGCCCACTGACACCAGTACACGTAGGCACACTTTTCACCCCCCAGTCACCCCCAGATCACCCCCCAGATCACCCCCAGTACCCCTAGTCACAGTGCACCGTTTGCAGTGGTCATTTTTTTACTGATCACTGCAATCAGTGTCATTTGTGACAGTAAAAAGTTGCAGGGCAGTTAGGTTTAGGCCCCTTTAGGTCCAGGGTAGCCCCCTAACCCCCCCTAATAAAGGTTTAACCCCTTGATCGCCCGCCAGGTAACCCTTTCACCCCCTAACGCCAGCGTCACTAAGCGATCGTATTTCCGATCGCTGTATTTAGTGCCGGTGGTGCCCTAGATAGCCAGTTATTTATTTTTAGTTTCGCCGCGGGTTTTTATAGCGTCAGGTACCCCCATATATTATTTTAACCCCCTGATTGCCCCTAGAGTTAACCCCTTCACCAGTGATCACCGTAAAGGTTTTACTGGTGACACTGGTTAGCCGGTTAGTTATTTCGTTATTTAGGTTACCCGTCAGGTTTTTATATAGCGTCGGGTACCCCCATATATAACCTAATAAAGGTTTTAACCCCCTGATTGCCCCTAGTTAACCCTTTCACCAGTGATCACCATATAAGTTTTACGGGTGACGCTGGTTGGTTAGTTTGCTTTTTATAGCATCAGGGCACCCACCGTATATAACCCAATAAAGGTTTAACCCCCTGATCGCCCGGCGGCTGATATCAAATAGGTTTTAGCGCCAGAGAGGGTCTGCGTCGCCCCAGGCAGCGTCAGGTTAGTGCCAGTAAAGCTAACACCCACGCGCAAAGCATACACCTCCCTTAGTGGTATAGTATCTGAACAGATCTATACTAGCGTCCCCAGCGGTTTAGGGTTCCCAAAAACGCAGTGTTAGCGGGATCAGCCCAGATACCTGCTAGCACCTGCGTTTAGCCCCTCCGCCCAGCCCAGCCCACCCCACCCAAGTGCAGTATCGATCGATCACTGTCACTTACCAAACACAACACACATAACTGCAGCGTTCGCAGAGACAGTCCTGATCCCTGCGATCGCTAACAGTTTTTTTGGTAGCGTTTGATACATTTGCTGACAGTCAGGTGCTTCTTTTACCTGTGAATCTTACTAGTGTACCCCTAAATTTAGAGCCCAAAATGGCAAGACGAAGGTACACTAGTAAAGAGGCCTACGAGATTCTGAGCATGACAGATAGTGAAGAGGAGGTCACGTATCTGTCAGATTCAGGCTCAGAATATCTTCCCGTAGAAGACAGTGAAGTCAGTGGCTCCTCGTCAGATAGCTCTGATGACGAAGTTGAGGTCCCTGCTAAGGTCAGGCATACCCGATCCCGATCTTCTAAGGTTGTTGAGGAGCAAGAACCGCAGGTCTCTCGTATCATGGAGCAGAGTAGTACTAGCGCCGCTATTCCTTCTGGTGAATTGGCAAGCACCAGCGGCCTAGTACAGCCTGGGCGTACATCCAGCACTGCAGTATCACGTGGTGACGTGGCGAGTCCCATAAGTGCAGTTCAAGCTGGCGAGGTGGCAAGCACAAGTAGTGTCCCGCTGCCACCAAGAAGACAAAGGCAGGCCCGTCGTGCCCATAGTGCCCTTCCTGCAGAATTCGCCTATCCTGATTGGGTCCCCCCCACTTCTGCAGAACCCGTACTTCCCCCATTCACTGCCCAACCCGGTATTCAGGTGGAAACAGCTGATTTTATGCCAATTGATTTTTATTCGCTGTTTTTCACGGAAGATCTCTATAGATCTATTGTGGACCAGAGTAATTTATATGCTGGTCAATTCATCGCCGCTAACCCCCAGTTGCCTTCCATTGCCAAAGATTGGAAACCAATTACGGTTTCTGAATTTAAGACCTTTCTGGGCCTTTCCCCCACATAAATTCCCCTCATTGCGTGCTTATTGGTCCACGCACCCAATTGACCACATGCCCGTGTTCTCTGCCTCCATGCCCAGGACACGATACGAGCAGATTTTGCGGTTCATGCACTTCAACGACAATGAACTTTGTCGTCCACATGGAGACCCTGAATACGACCGGCTCTATAAAATTCGGCCCCTCATAAACCCCTTCAACGAACGATTTTCAGCCTTGTTTATTCGCGATCAAGTTGTCTGCATTGATGAGTCCCTGATTAAATTTTCTGGCCGCTTGTCTTTCAAGCAGTACCTTCCCAGCAAGCGTGCCAGATACGGGGTCAAGCTCTATAAGTTCTGTGACAGGGCAACAGGCTATGTATGGAGCTTTACGGTTTATGAGGGAAAAGACAGTCAGGTTGAGCCGGTCAACTGCCCGGATTACATAGGGAGCGCTGGCAAGATAGTGTGGAACTTGGTGTCACCCTTATTCGGAAAGGGGTACCACTTGTATGTGGACAATTATTACACGAGCGTGCCACTGTTTAGTCACTTGTTTGATCATCAGATTGGAGCATGTGGCACTGTGCGACCTAATCGCCGGGGCTTTCCCCAGCGGCTTGTAGATGCCCGTCTTAGGCTGGGGGAGAGAGCCTGCTTGAAGTGTAATAACTTGCTCGCTATGAAGTGGAGGGACAATAAGAATGTTTTCCTTCTTACCTCCCTTCATGCAGACACGACAGTCCAAATTCGTACGGTGACTGGTGTTGTGGAGAAACCCCTCTGTGTCCACAAATATAACCAAAATATGGGAGGGGTGGACCTCAACGACCAGTTGTTGGCGCCGTATCTAATTGACCGCAAGGCGAGACGCTGGTACAAAAAAGTGTCTCTATGCTTATTCTAATTGGCTTTGCTGAACGCTCATGTGCTATACAGAGCTTCAGGCGGGACTTTATCTCTTCTAAAATTCCAGAATGAGATAGTCACAGACCTCCTGTATCCAGGCGGTTCTGCACCTCACCATCCCCTACCAAATGCAGTAAGCCGGCTGCATGAGAGGCATTATCCGTATGCCCTCCCGAGTACCCCTACCCAACGAACCCCCCAAAAAAGTGTCTGTAGCAAGCGCGGATTTAGGCGTGACACCCGTGTTTTTTGTCCACTCTGTCCTGACAAACCTGGTCTCTGCCTTGGTGAATGTTTTGAACGCTACCACTCAAAAGTAAAGTTTTAGCGTAGGGTACAGCATTTCACAGACTAGGACACACTTACACAGGGTCTCCCAAGATGTCATTACATTTTGAGAGACCCGAACCATTACAGTTGTTAAAGTTACAAATAAAAGTGTAAAAAATAAAAAAAAACGTAAAAAACAAAACACAAAAAAAATATAAAATAAAAAAAACAAAAATAGTTGTCGTTTTATTGTTCTCTCTCTCTCTCTCTATTTTTTCTCTATTGTTCTGCTCTTTTTTACTGTATTCTATTCTGCAATGTTTTATCATGCTTGCTTTTCAGGTATGTAATTTTTTGTTTTCAGGTGCACCATTCAGCTGCAGCGCGGAATTATTTATCTTGACAGCAACAGCGTTTGCTCCCACGATACATAAAGCCCTGACTCCAGTGCTGTAGGAGGTGATTTCACCACCACAGTTAAAAAAAAAGAGCATATATGCCGAAGCATGGGGGCAGCAGGGGCAGAGGATCGATTTTGCTCCTAATGCCGCGTACATACGGTCGAAATTCCGACGGAGGCTTGCCCGTGGAAAAGTCCGACCGTGTGTACGCGGCATAAATTTTTTGCGGGAGGATGCCCCCATGCTTCGGCATATATATATTTTAGGCACAGGTTGCGTTAAAAAATTTTTTATTTTTTACTAGGTTTTGTTTTGGTATTTTCTTTGCAGGTATGGTATGGTAAGGTCTTACTGTTGTACTGTAATGTTACTTTGTTTTAATGTTAACCATCATTTGCTTAGCAGGTACGCTATTCAGTTGCAGCGCGGATCTATTTATCTTGACAGCAACAGCGTTTGCTCCCACGATACATAAAGCCGTGACTCCAACGCTGTAGGAGGTGATTTCACCACCACAGTTAAAAAAAAGAGCATATATGCCGAAGCATGGGGGCAGCAGGGGCGGAGGAGCAATTTTGCTCCTAATGCCGCGTATATACGGTCGAAATTCCGACGGAGGCATGCCCGTGGAAAAGTCCGACCATGTGTACGCGGCATAACTTTTTTGCGGGAGGATGCCCCCATGCTTCGGCATATATAAATGGTGCATGTATGCCCATCATTAGAAGTGGGTGGATGAAGGGCGGTACTCTAATGGTGGGCATACCCACCGATCAATCTCTTTTTTTCGTTCAGCCAACAGGCTGCATGAAAAAAAAGATTACAATACATGTCCAACAAGGACCAGCAACGTACTGGTATGTTGCTGGACTTTGAATGTTTATACCAGAATGATGCCTGCAGGTTTAGGTATCATCTTGGTATCATTCTTTTCAGCCAGTGGCCGGCTTTCATGTAAAAGCAATTCTAGCAGATAATTAGCCTCTAGACTGCTTTTACAAGCAGTGGGAGGGAATGCCCCCCCCCCGGATATAAACAGCGCCATTGGGAAATTGGGAAAGCATTTTATCACACCGATCTTGGTGTGGTCAGATGCTTTGAGGGCAGAGGAAAGATCTAGGGTCTAACCCCCCAATTTTTTTTTAAAAACGAGTACCTGTCACTACTTATTGCTATCATAGGGGATATTTACATTCCCTGAGATAACAATAAAAATGGTTAAAAAAATATGGAAGGAACAGTTTAAAAATAAAATAAAAAAGCAAAATAAATAATAATAAAAAAAAAAAAAGCACCGCTGTCCCCCCCTGCTCTTGCGCAAAGGCGAACGCAAGCGTCGGTCTAGCGTCATATGTAAACAGAAATTGCATCATGCATGTGAGGTATCACCGCGAAGGTCAGATCGAGGGCAATAATTTTAGCAGTAGACCTCCTCTGTAAATCTAACGTGGTAACCTGTAAAGGCTTTTAAATGCTTTTAAAAATGAATGTAGTTTGTCGCCGCTGCGCATTTGTGCGCAATTTTAAAGCATGTCGTGTTTGGTATCCATGTACTCGGCCTAAGATCATCTTTTTTATTTCATCAAACATTTGGGCAATATAGTGTTTTTTAGTGCATTAAAAATAAAAACATTGTGTTTTTCCCCCAAAAAATGCGTTTGAAAAATCGCTGCGCAAATACTGTGTGGAAAAAAAAAATGCAACACCCACTATTTTAATCTGTAGGGCATTTGCTTTAAAAAATATATAATGTTTGGGGGTTCAACATAATTTTCTTGCAAAAAAAAAAAATGTTTTCATGTAAACAAAAAGTGTCAGAAAGGGCTTTGTCTTCAAGTGGTTAGAAGAGTGGATGATGTGTGACATAAGCTTCCTAATGTTGTGCATAAAATGCCAGGACAGTTCAAAACCCCCCCAAATTACCCCATTTTGGAAAGTAGACACCTCAAGCTATTTGCTGAGAGGCATGTTGAGCCCATTGAATATTTTTTTTTGTCCCAAGTGATTGAATAATGACAAAAAGAAAAAAAAAATGTACAAAAAGTTGTCACTAAATTATATATTGCTCAAACATGCCATGGTTATATGTGGAATTTCACCCCAAAATACATTCTGTTTCTTCTCCTGAGTACGGGGATACCACATGTGTGAGACATTTTGGGAGCCTAGCCGCGTACAGGACCCCGAAAACCAAGCACCGCCTTCAGGATTTCTATGGGTGTAAATTTTTGATTTCACTCCTCACTGCCTATCACAGTTTCGGAGGCCATGGAATGCCCAGATGGCATAAACCCCCCCAAATGACCCCATTTTGGAAAGTAGACACCCCAAGCTATTTGCTGAGAGGTATGTTGAGCATTTTGCAGATCTCGCTTTTTGTCACAAAGTTTTGGAAATTGAAAAAAGAAAAAAAAATGTCTTTCTTCATTTTCAAAAACAAATGAGAGCTGTAAAATACTCTCAGCAAATAGCTTGGGGTGTCTACTTTCCAAAATGGGGTCATTTGTGGGGGTTTTGGGCTATCTTGGCATTTTATGGCCTTCAAAACTGTGATAGGTAGTGAGGAGTGAAATCAAAAATTTATGCCCTTAGAAACCTTGAAGGCGGTGCTTGGTTTTTGGGGTCCCGTACGCGGCTAGGCTCCCAAAAAGTCCCACACATGTGGTATCCCCGTACTCAGGAGAAGCAGCAGAATGTATTTTGGGGTGTAATTTCACATATGCCCATGGCATGTGTGAGCAATATATCATTTAGTGACAACTTTGTGCAAAAAAAAAAAAGTTTGTCATATTCCCGCAACTTGTGGCAAAATATAAAATATTCCATGAACCCAACATGCCTCTCAGTAAATAGCTTGGGGTGTCTACTTTCCGAAATGGGGTCATTTGGGGGGGTTTTGTGCTATTTTGGCATTTTATGGCCTTCAAAACTGTGATAGGTAGTGAGGAGTGAAATCAAAAATTTATGCCCTTAGAAACCTTGAAGGCGGTGCTTGGTTTTTGGGGTCCCGTACGCGGCTAGGCTCCCAAAAAGTCCCACACATGTGGTATCCCCGTACTCAGGAGAAGCAGCAGAATGTATTTTGGGGTGTAATTTCACATATGCCCATGGCATGTGTGAGCAATATATCATTTAGTGACAACTTTGTGCAAAAAAAAAAAAGTTTGTCATATTCCCGCAACTTGTGGCAAAATATAAAATATTCCATGAACCCAACATGCCTCTCAGTAAATAGCTTGGGGTGTCTACTTTCCGAAATGGGGTCATTTGGGGGGGTTTTGTGCTATTTTGGCATTTTATGGCCTTCAAAACTGTGATAGGTAGTGAGGAGTGAAATCAAAAATTTACGCCCTTAGAAATCCTGAAGGCGGTGCTTGGTTTTTGGGGCCCCGTACGCGGCTAGGCTCCCAAAAAGTCCCACACATGTGGTATCCCCGTACTCAGGAGAGGCAGCAGAATGTATTTTGGGGTGCAATTCCACATATAACCATGGCATGTGTGAGCAATATATCATTTAGTGACAACTTTTTGTACATTTTTTTTTTTCTTTTTGTCATTATTCAATCATTTGGGACAAAAAAAAAATATTCAATGGGCTCAACATGCCTCTCAGCAATTTCCTTGGGGTGTCTACTTTCCAAAATGGGGTCATTTTGGGGGGTTTTGTGCTATCTTGGCATTTTATGGCCTTCAAAACTGTGATAGGTAGTGAGGAGTGAAATCAAAATTTTATGCCCTTAGAAACCTTGAAGGCGGTGCTTGGTTTTTGGGGTCCCGTACGCGGCTAGGCTCCCAAAAAGTCCCACACATGTGGTATCCCCGTACTCAGGAGAAGCAGCAGAATGTATTTTGGGGTGTAATTTCACATATGCCCATGGCATGTGTGAGCAATATATCATTTAGTGACAACTTTGTGCAAAAACAAAAAGTTTGTCATATTCCCGCAACTTGTGGCAAAATATAAAATATTCCATGAACCCAGCATGCCTCTCAGTAAATAGCTTGGGGTGTCTACTTTCCAAAATGGGGTCATTTGGGGGGGTTTGTGCTATTTTGGCATTTTATGGCCTTCCAAACTGTGATAGGTAGTGAGGAGTGAAATCAAAAATTTACGCCCTTAGAAATCCTGAAGGCGGTGCTTGGTTTTTGGGGCCCCGTACGCGGCTAGGCTCCCAAAAAGTCCCACACATGTGATATCCCCATACTCAGGAGAAGCAGCAGAATGTATTTTGGGGTGCAATTCCACATATAACCATGACATGTGTGAGCAATATATCATTTATTGACAATTTTTTGTACAATTTTTTTTCTTTTCTTTTTGTCATTATTCAATCATTTGGGACAAAAAAAAATTATTCAATGGGCTCAACATGCCTCTCAGCAAATAGCTTGAGGTGTCTACTTTCCAAAATGGGGTCATTTGGGGGGGTTTGTGCCATCTTGGCATTTTATGGCCTTCAAAACTGTGATAGGTAGTGAGGAGTGAAATCAAAAATTTATGCCCTTAGAAACCTTGAAGGCGGTGCTTGGTTTTTGGGGTCCCGTACGCGACTAGGCTCCCAAAAAGTCCCACACATGTGGTATCCCCGTACTCAGGAGAAGCAGCAGAATGTATTTTGGGGTGAAATTTCACATATGCCCATGGCATGTGTGAGCAATATATCATTTAGTGACAACTTTGTGCAAAAAAAAAAAAATTGTCATATTCCCGCAACTTGTGGCAAAATATAAAATATTCCATGGACTGAACATGCCTCTCAGTAAATAGCTTGGGGTGTCTACTTTCCAAAATGGGGTCATTTGGGGGCGGGTTTTGTGCTATTTTGGCTTTTTATGTCCTCCGAAACTGTGATAGGTAGTGAGGAGTGAAATCTAAAATTTGCGCCCTTAGAAATCCTGAAGGCGGTGCTTGGTTTCCGGGGTCCCGTACGTGGCTAGGCTCCTAAAAAGTCCCACACATGTGGTATCCCCGTAATTAGGAGAAGCAGCAGAATGTATTTTGGGGTGCAATTCCACATTTAACAATGACATGTGTGAGCAATATATCATTTAGTGACAACTTTTTGTAATTTTTTATTTTTTTTTGTCATTATTCAATCACTTGGGACAAAAAAAAAATATTCAATGGGCTCAACATGCCTCTCAGCAATTTCCTTGGGGTGTCTACTTTCCAAAATGGGGTCATTTGGGGGGGTTTTGTACTGCCCTGCCATTTTAGCACCTCAAGAAATGAGATAGGCAGTCATAAATTTAAAGCTGTGTAAATTCCAGAAAATGTACCCTAGTTTGTAAACGCTATAACTTTTGCGCAAACCAATAAATATACGCTTATTGACATTTTTTTTACTAAAGACATGTGGCTGAATACATTTTGGCCTAAATATATGACTAAAATTGAGTTTATTCGATTTTTCTTATAACAAAAGTAGAAAATATCATTTTTTTTCAAAATGTTCGGTCTTTATTCCGTTTATATTGCAAAAAAAATAATTGGAAGAGGCAATCAAATACCATTAAAAGAAAGCTCTATTTGAGGGAAGAAAAGGACGCAAATTTCGTTTGGGTACAACATTGCATGTCGCACAATTTACAGTTAAAGCAGCGCAGTGCAAAATTCTGAAATCACCTCTGGTCCTTTAGCTACCAAATGGTCCGGGGCTTAAGTGGTTAATATGTAAGCAAATATTGGCATTTGTTTTAACACAAGCACAAATTTCAAGATGCACACAGTGTGTCAACATGTGCTATCTGCCGTCACAGGATATCTATGTCCCTGTTTTGTGGGTGCAACCTCTTCCTCGCTACTCAAGTAGGTAAGAGGAAGGGTTTGCACCCCCAAAACACGTCCATTGATCCCCCATTATGGCAGATAGCACATGTTGACTTTCGCCATGGGATCAGGATGAAAATTCCTATTTTGCACAACAAAAACTGTGTGCATCTTCTAATTTTGGATGGTTCAGGGGTGACATCGCCCCCATCTCATGTTTATGTTTTTAAGGTTGAACTTTGTAAGTTCCTTTTTTTTTTTTTTTTTTGGGGTTTGACCCATGCATGTTTCTGCAAACAGAAAAAAAAAAAAACTCTAAAATTTGGAGGGCAAAATGTCAAGATTGTATTTTGAATAAAAAATTACTGCACATGTTGTGCACAGAGTAAAAAATATTTTGAACACTCAACAATGTGTGGCTTGTTCTTTCTATGCTCAATAACAGTTATCTAAAATGGGAAAGGTCAGGTTTTTAAGTGTGACAATTGTGGCTATTTACTAAAGACAAATACACTTGGCACTACACAAAGTGTACTATGATTACCTGGGAGACACATAATAATCCCAAAGAAATTATGAAAAAACAAGGTTCTCCAAAAAAGATAATATTTTTAATTTTTTTTACAAAGGTTTTCAAATATGTTCTGGCATTGCGATGGCCCCCCAACCTGTGAAGTACTCAACGTATTTATCACGTACTTCATGGGCGCTTTGGGGGGCCAAGCCAGTACGGCCAGTGTCCAGGCCGGGTAGATTGTGCATGTCAGTTACACCGGCCTCTGGACCAACAGTAGATGCATATGAAGGAGAGTTTTGTCTCATAAAGTTATGCAATATGCAGCAGGTTAGGATGATGTGATTCAGTTTGTATTCCGCCATGTGTATGGCTGTCAGAAACCGGCAGAACCGGCTGGCCATTATGCCAAAGGCATTCTCCACAACCCTCCGGGCTCTGGCCAGCCGGTAATTAAAAACCCAACTCTCCGGGTCGAGGGTCCTCTGGGGGAACGGCCCCATTAGGTGTGGTCCCAGTCCGAAGGCTTCATCCGCTATAAACACAAAAGGTAGTCCATCCCCATTGTCTGCATCTGGAGGCAGTGCCAGGCCCCCAGACTGCAGGCGGTGAGCGAACTCCATCTGCGCGAATACTCCGCCATCGGACATCCGGCCGTTCTTCCCCACGTCCACATACAGGAACTCATAGCGTGCCGACACCACCGCCATTAACACTATACTATTAAAACCTTTATAGTTGAAATAATAAGACCCCGAATGGGGTGGCGGCACTATGTGGACGTGCTTCCCATCAATTGCCCCTCCACAGTTGGGAAAGTCCCACCGGTCGGCAAATTGGGAGGCCACAGTCTGCCATTCCTGTGGCGATGAAGGGAACTGTGGAGTCAAACAAAAAGAAGAAATTACTACTTTTGCACATTACATTGCAAGCAGATTACACAAATACTTTCTTGGCCAACGTCAGTATAACATTTATTTGAAGGAGTCTTTAAACACAAAATAGAAGGCCCACTTATCAGATGACTCACCCCCGCTGATGGGCCAGATTTTGTGACCCACAACAAAAGGCACTACCACTCTGCTGACCTGGAATGTGCTCTAAAAATCTTAAGGACACATTTTAGGGGGGGGGGGGTTCAAAACTACAATGGCGCAGACAAAAACATCATTAAAGAACAGACTAGGCTAGGTGTATATGGGCCCAGGATAGCATGCAGGGGAGGTTAGTGAAGGGAAATAGGCATGTAGGCCCAAAAAAAAAAACATGCATGGGGAGAAAGGGGACATTCACAGCATATTACAATCATGGCAAGTTGGGAAGGATGAAAGAAATACAATACTTTAGCAAACAATCAAAACATCTAATGTGATGTTAAAGGGAAAAAATTACCTTAATATAGTCCTTCTGCAGAACCTGAATAATGGCAGAACACGTTTCAGGGATTATGATCCCAAGAGCCTGGGGGGAGATGCCTGTTGAGAACTTGAGGTCCTGCAAGCTTCTCCCAGTCGCCAGGTATCTCAACGTGGCAATAAGCCTCTGCTCGACAGTGATTGCCTGGCGCATCACAGTGTCCTGCCTCGTGATATAGGGGGACAGCAAATCCAACAGATGGTGAAAAACAGGGTCGGTCATCCGGAGATAATTCCTGAAATCATCAGGATTATTCTCCTGGATTTCCCGAGGCAGAGGCATATGAGAGAATTGGTCCTGCTGGAAGGCACTGCAAAACAGTAAACGACCTGACTGCACGCATTGTATGACAAATACGAACCCACAAGCACAAACTTAACACCCGAAAACGATCTGAAAAGCACGCAGACTGAAAAGCGCGAATCGGCTCTCACCAAACTTTTACTAACAAGCGGTAACACGAAATCAGCAAAAGCAGCCCAAAGGGTGGCGCCATTAGATTTGAACTTCCCCTTTATAGTGCCGTCGTATGTGGTGTACGTCACGTGGTTTTGGTGCGGTCGGTTTTTTGACTGATGGTGTGTGAGCAAGACTGATGTAAGACAGTTTCATCGGATTTCCGATGGAAAAATCCATTGAATTAGAATCCATAGGATATCCGATCGTGTGTACAGGGCTTAATGAGTCACATGACACAGAGGAAGGAAAATAGCTAATTGGCCCCAATTTGGACATTTTCACTTAGGGGTGTACTCACTTTTGTTGTCAGCGGTTTAGACATTAATGGCTGTGTGTTGAGTTATTTTGAGGGGACAGCAAATTTACACTGTTATACATGCTGTACACTCACTAATTTACATTGTAGCAAAGTGTCATTTCTTCAGTGTTGTCACATGAAAAGATACAATAAAATATTTACAAAAATGTGAGGGGTGTCTATTTATGAGATACTGTATACAGTCCAACAAACAATTGTCCAAGAGTAAAACGTTTTTGATGATAAAATTGGTTCATAGCAGAACAAATCCAGGATGTTTTGGCAGTCAAACAAACCTTCATCAGGGCTCAGGAATTTTGCACTTGCTAATACTGGCATAACCTGTCACCTGAAACTGTTCCAAGCAGAAAACCATCGTACAGATTTGTCTGGTATCCGCTTATCCATGTTCATTTAAGCACCGTCAAAATTCCTGAGCCCTGATGAAGTGGGAGTCTGTTTGGCCCCCAACATGTTGGCCTTTTCTTACAATGAACAATTTTTAACAATAAAAACTTTGGACTCTTGGACGTTTGGTGCTCTTGTTGGGTTGTACAGTATATACACTGTATTACCAAAAGTATTGGGACACCTGCCTTTACACGTACATGAACTTTAATGGCATCCCAGTCTTAGTCCGTAGGGTTCAATTTTTAGTTGCCCCCCTTTGCAGCCATAACAGCTTCAACTCTTCTGGGAAGGCTGTCCACAAGGTTTATAAGTGTGTCTATGGGAATGTTGAACCATGTGTGTAAAGGCAGGCGGCTCAATATTTTTGGTAATATAGTGTAATATAGTGTACATTGAATTTTGAGGATTCCAAATCCTCTGCCACATCAACAGGCTTTTTGCTTATCTGGGAATGCCATCTGGTGCTCATAAAGGAAAACAAAGTGCCAGGAAAGCTCTGGGCTACAGAAACAGAGATAACTACTTTCCTTATACCTATACTAATTCCAGACTGACAATTTTTCCCATCCCCTTTCTTTATCACAGAAGAATCGCAATATTACACCAGTGGTTGTGCTACTGAAAATGTCTGTAAAGAAAACCGATCTTTGGACTTTTTACTGAAACCAGGCTCCAAAAACGAAGCCCACTGCAGTAAAGTGACCAGCAAAACCAATTTACCAGCAAGTGAGTTCTGTTCATATTTTTTAGATGAAAGCAGAAAGCTTTAAAAATGGTTACGTACTGAAAAAAAAAGAGGAGAAAAACCTGAATGATATTTTAGTGCAAGCATGTAACATATACAATGCCTTTGAAATTTTCCACATTTTGTCATGTTACAACCAAAAACTTAAATTTATTTTATTGAGATTTTATGTAATAGATCAAGTGGCACATAATTGTGAAGTGGAATGAAAATGATAAATGGTTTTCAATTTTTTTTACAAATAAATATGTGAAAAGTGTGGCGTGCATTTATATTCAGCCCCCTTTACTCTGATACCCCTAACTCAGAGGTTTGTTAGAGAACCTTAGTGAACAAACAGCATAATGAAGGCCAAGGAACACACCAGACAGGTCAGGGATAAACTTGGGATAAATATCCCAAGCTTTGAACATCTCATAAAGTTGTGGAGAAGTTTAAACCAGGGTTAGGTAATAAAAATGTAGAGCTACCCTCGTGAGGGCCGCTGGTAGAATCTGTACCCCACTGGTTACCCCAACCAGGGGTGGATCCAGGGGAGGGCAATGGGGCAATTGCCCCCTCCAAAAAATTAGTGATGGAAACACGAGAAATTAGTGATGGACAGGCCATTCAGGGGACAAGTGTGCGTGCGGCTAAACCAGTGGGCTGGCCAGTCAGCAGGGTCGGCAGCCAGCATGTGAGTGAGCGCCTGAGCAGGCAGGTCGGCGGATGAGTAAGGGGGGGTCGGTAGGTGAGTGTGCGGGCGGGCAGGGCAATAGTGAGTGGGCGGGCCGGTCAGCGTGAGAGCGGAGGTGCTGGCCAGTCAGAGAGCCAGCGGGCGGGGAGCAGAGAGATGACATCATCTGTCACCGCCTGCCCTGCATCACTGCAGTTCCGCCCTCAATGTGCAGCCGTGGGCAGCAGAGAGATGACAGTACATCATCTCTCTGCTGCCTGCCTTCACTCTGGCAAGTGACAATCTGCATCTTAGCAGGCCAATGACAATCCGCAACATGTGGCAGGTGACGTGGCAAGTGAAAAATCAGCAAAGTGTGGCAGATGACGTGGCAAGTGAAAAATCAGCAACGTGTGGCAGGTGACATGGCAAGTGAAAAATCAGCAACTTGTGGCAGGGACGTGGCAAGTTAAAATCAGCAACGTGTGGCAAGTGACAATTGGCAATATGTGGCAGGTGACGTGGCAAGTGACAATCGGCAACGTGTGGCAGGTGACATGGCAAGTAATAATTAGCAACGTGTGACAGGTGACATGGCATGTGACAATCGGCAACGTGTGGCAGGTGACATGTCAAGTGACAATCCTCAACTTGTGGCAGGGACGTGGCAAGTGACAATCAGCATCTGGTGGCAAGTGACGATCAGCATCTGGTGGCAGGGACGTGGCAAGTGACAATCAGCATCTGGTGGCAGGGACGTGGCAAGTAGGGATGAGCCGAACACCCCCCTGTTCGGTTCGCACCAGAACCTTCGAACGGACCGAAAGTTCACGCAAACTTTAGAACCCTATTAAATACAATGGACGCGAACGTTCGAAATCTAAAGTGCTAATTATAACGGCTAATATGCATGTTATTGTCCTAAAAAGTGTTTGGGGACCCGGGTCCTGCCCCAGGGGACATGTATCAATTTAAAAAGAATTTCTAAAAACGGTCGTTTTTTCGGGAGCAGTGATTTTAATGATGCATAAAGTGAAAAAAAAAAAGTGAAATATTCCTTTAAATATGGTACCTGGGGGGTGTCTAAAGTATGCCTGTGAAGTGGCACGTGTTTCCCGTGTTTAGAACTGTCCCTGCACAAAATGACATTTCTAAAGGAAAAAAAGCCATTTAAAACTGCTTGCGGCTTTAATGGAATGTCTGGTCCTGGCAATATGGATGAAAATCATTGAGAAAAATGGCATGGGTACCCCATCACCCCCCACCCCCCCTACCCCAGCCCATTACCAGCCCCTTTGGGTTTTGTATGGATATTAAGGGGAACCCCGCACCCAAAAAAAAAAAGGCCCTATATACTCTGAACAGCCGTATACAGGCGGTGCATACAAGACAGGGACTGTAGGTTTGTTCTTAAGTACAATATGTTTGTAATTTGGAACAGGTACATTTTTTAAGTGTAGCTCTAGACAAAAAATTCATTTTTAAGCTTTTTGGAGAACATAGGGAAGGGTTATCACCCCTGTAACGCTTGTTTTGCTGTCTGTGCACCTGTTCAGAACATTTCACCTCACTTTCCATCCCAATGACAAATGTTTTTGGAAAATTTGGGGTTTTTATTGAAACAAGGATTGGTGATAAAGCATCAGTAGAGAGGAGACACCTTTTTTCCTATATTAACTCTTATAGGAGAGAATTTCCCTTCCTAGGGGTAGATTTCCTCTCACTTCCTGTTGTCTCCTTCCATTTGCAAGTAGGAGTCGTTTGTAAGTTGGATGTTTGAAAGTAGGGGCCTGCCATATATACTCTGCAGAAATTTGCCCCTTAGGTGTTGGTGTTGCCACAACACTGTAAGCCCTCACAGTTACTCTTGGTGGGCGCTGGAACGCCCTGCTGTTAACTATTATATCAGGAATTGTAATTACATGCCATTGTTGAACAGTGGTAGGAAAAATTGGGCCTTTGGTGGTAGCGGTGGTGCTGGTGCCACAACACTGTAAGTCCTCACAGTTACTCTTGGTGGGCACAGGAATGGGCCCAGCTGTGAAATATTAGATAAAGAATTGTAATTACATGCCCCTGTTGAACAGGGGCAGAAAAATTGGGCCTTTCGTGGTGGTGGTGTTGCCACAACACTGTAAGCCCTCACAGTTACTCTTGGTAGGCGCAGGAATGGGCCCAGCTGTGAAATATTAGATCAAGAATTGTAATTGCATGCCCCTGTTGAACAGGGGCAGAAAAATTGGGCTTTAGGCACTGGTGCTGGTGCCACAACACTGCAACCCCTCACAGATACTGTACTTAGAGCGCAGCAATGAGCCCTGTTGCAAAGTATTGCATCAAAAATTGTAATTACACGCCCCTGTTAAACAGGGGCTGAAAAATTGGGCCTTAGCCACTGGTGGCGGTGCCCAGAACCAAAAATGTTCTTTCAAGCTATCAGCATGATTATTGAGGAGGAAGAGGATAGTCACTCAGCATAACAGGATAGTCACTCTGCATAAGCATAGGCAATCTTGAAGGGATCTGACAGCTGGTGGTGATTGATCCAAGACTGATTCATTTTTATGAAGGTCAGTCGATCGACCGAGTCGGTTGACAGGCGCACCCTGTGATCGGTTACAAAGCCTCCAGCAGCACTGAATGTGCGTTCCGAAAGAACGCTGGATGCAGGACAGGCCAGTATCTCAATTGCATACTGTGCAAGCTCTGACCAGTGATCCATCCTCAAGACCCAGTAACCCAGAGGATTTTCGGTGGGAAAGGTGTCCAAGTCTGATCTTGCCCCTAGGTATTCCTGCACCATATAAACCAGACGCTGGCGATGGTTGCTGGAACCGATCATACCTTGGGGCTGCGGACTAAAAAATTGTCTGAACGCATCGGTCAGGCGGCCACCTTCTCCATCGCTCCTTCTTTGAGTGACCGAAGCCTCAGCAACACGTTGTCCAGGACCAGGAATTTGTAACCTCCCAGTCTCTGGGAACGCGTTGCACAGACCTTTCTGCAAGGCCTCCCGAAGATGCCTCATCCTCTTCTCCCTCTGCGACGGCAAGATAAGGTCCGCAACCTTACCCTTGTAACGTGGATCAAGGAGGGTTGCCAGCCAGTAATGATCCCTCTCCTTGATCGCACGAATATGAGGATCCTTACGCAGCCTTTGCAGGATCAGGGAGGCCATGCAGTGCAGGTTTGCTGAGGCATTCGGTGCCGAGTCCTCTGGGTCACTGAGGACGACATGATCCACAGCCACCTCCTCACAGCCACGTACAAGTCCATGGGTGTCTTGGGACTGTAATTGATCCCTTGAAGACTGCTGCTGATGCTGAGTGCTAGTCTCCACCTCCATGCTGACACAATCCTCCTCCTCCTCCTCCTCCTCCTCCTTGTCCTCTTCCTGTGTGATAACCGGGCCAGCAGGAACACTGTCTGGATAAAGGGGGCCTTGAAAGGTAAGGAAGTCCTCCTCTTCCTGCCTCGGTTCTGCCTCAAGTGCCCTGTCCATTATTCCACGCAGCGTGTGCTCCAACAGGTGGACAAGAGGGACAGTGTCACTGATGCATGCACTGTCACTACTCACCATCCTAGTGGCCTCCTCAAATGGTGCCAGGACATTGCATGCATCCCTGATCATGGCCCACTGGCGTGGGGAAAAAAATCCAAGCTCCCCTGACCCTGTCATGGTGCCATATTGCAACAGATACTCATTGATGGCCCTCTGCTGCATGTGCAGCCGCTGCAGCATGGCCAACGTAGAGTTCCACCTGGTGGGCATGTCACAGATTAGGCGGTTCTTGGGCAGGTTGTAATCCTTTTGCAGCTCAGCCAGCCGAGCACTGGCATTATATGACTGGCAAAAATGCCCACAGAGTTTCCTGGCCTGCTTCAGGACCTCCTGTAAGCCCGGGTACCTGCCCAAGAACCGCTGCACCACCAAGTTAAGGACATGAGCCAAACAGGGCAGATGGGTCAGTTGTCCCTGTCGGAGGGCGGAGAGGAGGTTGGTGCCATTGTCGGAAACCACCTTTCCTGGCTTAAGCTGACGTGGTGTCAACCACCTCTGAGCCTGCCCCTGCAGAGCTGACAGAATCTCTGCCCCAGTGTGGCTCCTGTCCCCCAAACACCCCAACTCAAGCACCGCATGGCATCTTTTTGCCTACGTACTGGCGTAGCCCCTTGAATGCCTACGGAGCACTGCTGGTTCCAAGGACAAATCAGCACAGGAAGAGGCCATGAAGGAAGAAGAAGAGGAGGGGTGGAGGAGAGAGATGTGTCAGAATCACCAGTAGTAACATTTTGGAGGCGTGGTGGCGGAACAACCTTCAACACTACTGCACCTTGTCCGGCATCCTTCCCAGCTGCCAGCAGAGTCACCCAATGTGCCGTGAAAGATAGGTAAGGCCCCTGTCCATGCCTGCTGGACCATGAGTCAGCGGTAATATGCACCTTACCGCTGACCGCTCTGTCCAGCGAGGCCAAGACATTGCCTTCCACATGCCGGTAGAGAGCCAGAATCCCCTTCTGTGAGAAAAAGTGACGTTTCGGAACCTGCCACTGAGGAACTGCACATTCCACAAACTCAGGGGGCAGAGTCTACCAACTGAAAAGGCAGCAGTTGAAGTGCTAGCAATTTAGCCAAGCTAGCATTCAACCGCTGGGCATGTGGATGGCTGGGAGCGAACTTCTTGCGGCGGTGCAGCAGCTGGGGCAGGGAAATTTGCCTGGTACAATCGGACGTCGGTGTACCGATAGCAGATTGCCCGCAAGTACTTGGCTGTGACACACCTAATGCTACACCTTCATTCCTCTCAGTGCAGGTTTCAGAGAGGACTGAAGGTATATTGGGGTTGGAGATCCTAGCTGATGAGGAGCAAGGAGAGGTCCACCTTGTTCTTTGGTGTGGGTCTTTTAGGTGTACCTGCCAACGAACTGTATGGCAGGTCGACATATGTCTGGTCAAGCACGTGGTGCCCAATCGGCTGATGTTTTGGCCATGCGAGATACGCTTTAGACATATGTTGCAAATGGCAATGGTGCGATCTGCTGCACACGTCTGAAAAAAGGCCCACACCAAAGAACTTTTGGAATAACGCGCAGAGACAGCAGCGCCCTGCACATGCGGAGCTCTGCGGTGTGATGCAGTCGGTGTGCTGCCCTTAAGCTGGCCCCTGGAGGGCATCCTGCCTCGTTGGAGATGTGCCTCCTCCTCCTCCTCCTCTTCCTCCTCCTCTCTCCTATCAGGCACCCACATGGAGTCAGTGACCTCATCATCCCCTCCCTCCTCATCACTGGAGCCAATCTGGCAGTATGCTGCAGCTGGGGGAACATGACTGCCAGATAGCTGACCTTGTTGGGCACCCCCTCTCTCTGGGCTCACGTTACTACCCCCTCTCTCTGAGCTCACGTTACTGCCTTCCTCCAGCTGGGTTCCATCATCGGAGCCTTCAAAACGCTGGGCATCCTCCTGAAGCATGTACCCAACACTGTGGTCAAACAGTTTGGGGGACTCCTCAGGAGGACATAGTGGGGCTAGGGAAAGAGTGACTGATACCATTGAGCCGAAGGAAGAGGCCGCTTGGGCAGCTGCTTTGCCAGACAAAGTACCCCGAGCCTGGGTGAGAGAGGATGAGGAGGAGGAGGACGGCTTGGTCATCCACTCTACCAAGTGTTCGGCATGTTGCGGCTCAACATGGCCAGCTGCCGAAAAGAAGGACAAGCGTTTCCCACGGCCACGTGCTAATGAGAATGCACCATGTCCACGACCAGCATCACTGTTGCCTCTAGACACAGAGCCTGCTTGCCCTCTTTAATTGCCCTGTGACTGTCTGCCTCTCATTGTTTGCCTTCCAGACATACTAATGGCCTGCTGTGGTGTTAGTATGGGAAAAGCAGCAATTGTTTTCAGTTAGTTTTAGGTGAAAACTGTGCAGAGGACACAGTACACTGAAAATACTTGCAGCTCTCTGCTTGTGGTTTTATTATGAGAACACCACTATAATAGTATTAGTCACTAACTGTATTCAGGTGAGTTTTAGGTGAATGCTATGCAAAGCACACAGTAGTACACTAAGTGAAACACTGACTGTCTGCAGCTAGCACAATCACCAGCCTGCCTGTCACAGTATAGAGAATAACTGTATCCAGGTGAGCTTTAGGTGAATGCTATGCAAAGCACACAGTAGTACACTAAGTGAAACACTGACTGTCTGCAGCTAGCACAATCACCGGCCTGCCTGTCACAGTATAGAGAATAACTGTATCCAGGTGAGCTTTAGGTGATCGCTATGCAAAGCACACAGTAGTACACTAAGTGAAACACTGACTGTCTGCAGCTAGCACAGTCACCTGCCTGCCTGTCACAGTATAGAGACTAACAGGAACGGATCTAACTAAACTCAATACAGTGTATAAATATTGTGAGGGGGTTAGCTCGGCAGCGGGTGTGTGTGACCCCCGGGATGGGCTCCCCACCCAAAACAGGCCCAGCAAACGGAGGTTGTGGTTTTCAAAATCAAAAAGGTGCGGTTTATTTTCTATTTACAGTGACAAAACACAGCAAAGCAAAAGAAACATAACCAAAATAAATCCTGGTCAAGTTGACCTCTGACTAAACATACAGGTTTCCTAACTAACAACTGGGATCAGCCTAGTGCTGTCCTAGTCCCTAAGTCCCTGGTTTTAAATGTCCAAGCAAATAGCCACACAGGCTTTTTCTCACCGCACAGGGGTTCACTCTCCCTAGACAGTCCACACAGGTCTGGTTCCAGGCATGAGCTAACACCTAATGAATCTGGGAGTTCTTATAGAGGCCTAAATGAGCTGACAAGCTTCAGCTGATCTCATCAACTCCCTGTCTGCACGACGCCCAGCCCTCTCCCTAGAGGTATGAGTCATCAATGAGCCCACTAGTCTCAGCTGGGCTTCATTAACTCTCTACCTAGTTGTATAAGTCGGCGTAAAGCCTGAATCTGGGCGAAATATATCTACCCCCCTGGATGCAACCAGGTGACTTTACCTTCCTGCTGTCACATACCCCCCCTCTTGTTTTAACCTCGGGGTTGGAACACCAGCAATCAGGCACTCATGTACTCGAGACAAAGCATCCACATTCCCCATTTGAACGCCAGGGCGATGCTTTACTGTGAAGTTGAATTCCTGGAGGGCCAGGAACCACCTATTCACTCTTCTATTTGTTTCCTTGTTTTGAGCCATCCACTTTAACGGAGCGTGATCCGTAACCATGTCAAAGTGCCTACCTAGCAGGTAGTACCGAAGGGAATCTAGAGCCCACTTCACCGCTAAACACTCCTTTTCAACGGTGGCGTAATTTACCTCATGGGACTTCAACTTCCTGCTGAGGTAAATGACTGGGTGCTCTTCCCCGTTCCAGACCTGGGACAATACTGCTCCTAACCCCACATCTGACGCATCACTTTGTACGACAAAGTCTTTAGAGAAGTCGGGTGAGTACAACACTGGCTGGCTACATAAGGCTTGTTTCAAGAATTGGAATGCTGCCTCAGCCTCGGGGGTCCATTTAATCACGACCGACCCTTTCCCCTTCGTCAGGTTGGTTAGGGGCACAGCCTTAGAAGCAAAGTGGGGAATGAATCGCCGATAATACCCAGCGATTCCCAGAAAGGCTCGTACCTGCTTCTTGCTGTTGGGACGTGGCCAACTCTGGATAGCCTCGACTTTGTTGAGTTGGGGTTTTATTACTCCCCTCCCAATGGTGTACCCAAGATATTTGGCCTCCTCCTGCCCAATGGTACACTTCTTGGGGTTAGCCGTAAACCCCGCTTCCCGAACAGAGTCCAGGACTGCTTGCACTTTTGGCAGATGTGAGGCCCAATCTGTGCTATGGACAATTACGTCATCCAGGTAAGCCGCAGCATACTTCCGATGGGGCCTCAGCATCTGGTCCATTTTCCGCTGGAATGTGGCCGGCGCATTCTGTAACCCGAACGGCATTCTGTTATATTGGAACGCCCCGTCTGGGGTTACAAATGCGGTTTTCTCTTTGGCCGACTTGGCCAGGGGGATTTGCCAATACCCTTTTGTGAGGTCAAGAGTCGTCATGTATCGGGCTGTTCCCAGCCGGTCGATCAACTCATCTATACGTGGCATGGGGTAGGTGTCAAATTTTGTAACTTTGTTCAACTGACGAAAATCGTTACAAAATCGCCAGCTCCCATCCGGTTTAGGCACCAACACGATGGGACTAGACCAATCACTTTGGGACTCCTCTATCACCCCTAAGTTCAGCATTTCCTGTACTTCCTCCCGTATTGCCTCCCGTCGAGCCTCTGGGATCCGATAGGGTTTTAACTTCACCCTTTCACCGGGCGGGGTAATGATGTCATGCTCTACCCCAGATGTTTGTCCCGGCAGCTCAGAGAATACCTCCTTGTTGCGAAGCACAAACTCCTTAACCTCCTGTTGTTGGGGTTGTGACAAGGTGGCTGCTATTCCAACCTCAGGAATCACGCAACCAGTTTGAGCTGGTGACCAAGTGTCTGCGACTAGGGACTCTCTATCCCTCCAGGCTTTCAACAGATTAACGTGATAGATCTGTTCGGGCTTTCGCCTTCCTGGTTGTCTGACCTTGTAATTCACTTCGCTCACTTTTTCCATTATCTCGTAGGGGCCTTGCCATTTGGCAAGGAATTTACTTTCAACCGTAGGGATAAGTACCAATATCCTATCCCCCGGGGAAAAGGTACGGGTCTTGGCTCCACGGTTGTACACTCTCTGCTGTGCCAACTGCGCTTGGGCCAAATGTTCCTTCACGATGGGCATTACCTGTGCAATTTGATCTTGCATCAGGGCGACATGCTCAATCACACTCCTGTGGGGAGAACTCTCACTTTCCCAAGTTTCCTTGGCAATATCCAACAGCCCTCTTGGGTGTCTCCCATACAGTAACTCAAAGGGGGAGAATCCCGTAGAGGATTGGGGCACCTCCCTAATAGCAAACATCAAATAAGGAAGTAAACAGTCCCAATCCTTTCCATCTCTATCCACCACTTTCTTCAACATTTGTTTTAGGGTTTTGTTGAATCTTTCAACCAGCCCATCGGTTTGGGGGTGATACACAGACGTACGCAATTGCGTCACTTTATACAATTTACACAGCTCTTTCATAACCCGGGACATAAAGGGTGTACCTTGGTCCGTAAGCAGTTCTTTACAAATACCCACCCGGCTAAAAACAAGAGATAGCTCTTTGGCTATGGTTTTGGCCGAGGTATTTCGGAGAGGGATCGCTTCTGGATAACGGGTGGCATAGTCCATTATAACTAATATGTACTAGTGCCCCCTAGCGGACTTGATTATAGGACCTACCAAATCCATGGCGATCCTCTCAAACGGGACCTCAATGATGGGTAGAGGGACCAGCGGGCTACGGAAATGTGGCATCGGGGCCAACCTCTGACACACAGGGCAGGAGGAACAATAATTTTCTACGTCCTTCATCACCCCCGGCCAATAGAATCTCTGTAATACCCTCTCTCGGGTTTTCTCTGTCCCCAGATGACCTCCAAGAATGTGCCCATGGGCCAACTCCAACACCAACTTCCTGTAAGGTTTGGGCACCACAAGCTGCTCAACAGTTTCTTCTGCCCTTTTTGCCACCCGATACAGTAGGTCCTTCTCTACGCTGAAGTATGGGTAAGTGCAGGTATTATCTGGGTTCACTAACTCGCCATCTATTTTCACTACGTTTTCCCGTGCCTTTATTAGGGCGGGGTCTTTCAACTGTTCTGTGGCAAAGTTTTCCCTGTGAACCTCAAGATCAGAAAACTCCACAGACGGTAGGTTTTCGTCTGAGGAGGTGGGCTCCTCTCCAGTTTCTTGAGTCTCCCCTGCCAATACTGATAAGGGAAATTCCGGAGAGTCCTCACCACTCTCAGGGGAGTTCTGGCTATCACATTCCTGGTACATAGGGGCACCAGTGAGGGGCTCAGGATCATCCCACAGTTCCCAGAACTTCGGAAAATCCCTTCCCACAATGGCGTCATACGGTAACTGAGATACTAAGCCCACTGGATGAGAGAGGGTACCTTTGGGGGTCTCGAAACACACTGTAGTCACTGGATACTCTCGGGTGTCCCCATGCACACAAATAACAGCTACCTTGCTATTCCCAGAGACCTCTGTTTTAACTAACTCAGCCTTTATCAGGGTCACAAGGCTACCTGAATCCAGCAATACCACAACATTTCTACCATTAACACACATTTTGCATAAATGTTTCTCAGTTCCTCGAATGGCAGTGCATGCGACTGTCGCACACAGCGACTGACGTCTGCCTGTCAGAAAGTCACACTGCATGGGTTCCTCCACAACCGGGCAATTGGCTGCAATATGTCCCGCTTGCCGGCAGCGGTAGCAAACGATCCTTCTTGCCGCCTCTTGAGCCGCTGATTTCCCAGGCTGTTCTCGCCAAACTTGGGGTAGAGCTCCCACCCTCTCACTCTCTCCACCCTCACCCCTTGGAATCCTCTTATCCGCCCCTGGGGATGGTCTGGTCTTAGGGTGGAAAGTCCGAGTGTCTCTGGAAGAGGCCGTCAGGTTCTCTGTAGCCAAGTATTTCTCCACACGATCCACAAGACCATCGGCCGTCTCTGGGTCTCCATGGCTTACCCACTTTTGGATGGCAGTAGGAAGAGCTCTCAAAAACCGATCCATTACAACACGTTCCACAATCTTTGGTGCGGACAAAGTCTCTGGCTGTAGCCACTTTCTGCTCAGGTGAATGAGATCATACATTTGAGACCTGGGGGGTTTTCCAAGCTGGAAAGTCCAGTTATGCACACGCTGAGCCCGGACAGCCTGGGTGACACCCAGCCTTGCCAATATTTCAGCTTTTAGCATCACATAGTCTTTTGCTTGGTTAGGCTCTAGGTCATAGTAAGCTTTCTGCGATTCACCAGTTAACAGAGGAGCCACCAGTCCAGCCCACTGCTCCTCAGGCCACTTTTCTCTTTCAGCGGTCCTTTCAAATGTGGTCAAAAATACCTCTGGATCATCCTCTCCAGTCATTTTTGTCAATAAACGACTCACCCCAAAGGACGCGGTATTAGTGGGACGGCTTTCCTCACCGGTCTGCGGACGTTGCTGCATTACTGCTTCCATCTGTTGTTGTAGTCTCTGCTCTTGCTTCTGCAACAGGTCTATGAAGCGGGCCTCCGATTGCTGCTGGGCTCGTTGCTGAGCCTCCAGACTCTGTTGCAAAGTTGCGTTTGTCTGCTGCTGGGCTGCAAGGCTCCTTTGCAAACCTGCATTTGTCTGCTGTTGATTGGCATTTGCTAGAGCCAGCTGTTTCAGTATCTCCTCCATGCTGGCTTAAAAAAAACTGCCCGCATTCTCCACCAACTGTGAGGGGGTTAGCTCGGCAGCGGGTGTGTGTGACCCCCGGGATGGGCTCCCCACCCAAAACAGGCCCAGCAAACGGAGGTTGTGGTTTTCAAAATCAAAAAGGTGCGGTTTATTTTCTATTTACAGTGACAAAACACAGCAAAGCAAAAGAAACATAACCAAAATAAATCCTGGTCAAGTTGACCTCTGACTAAACATACAGGTTTCCTAACTAACAACTGGGATCAGCCTAGTGCTGTCCTAGTCCCTAAGTCCCTGGTTTTAAATGTCCAAGCAAATAGCCACACAGGCTTTTTCTCACCGCACAGGGGTTCACTCTCCCTAGACAGTCCACACAGGTCTGGTTCCAGGCATGAGCTAACACCTAATGAATCTGGGAGTTCTTATAGAGGCCTAAATGAGCTGACAAGCTTCAGCTGATCTCATCAACTCCCTGTCTGCACGACGCCCAGCCCTCTCCCTAGAGGTATGAGTCATCAATGAGCCCACTAGTCTCAGCTGGGCTTCATTAACTCTCTACCTAGTTGTATAAGTCGGCGTAAAGCCTGAATCTGGGCGAAATATATCTACCCCCCTGGATGCAACCAGGTGACTTTACCTTCCTGCTGTCACAATATATATACAACACTTAGGATGTATATATATCCTCTACACACTGTAACAGCAGCTAACTGACTCGCCTGCCTGCTCTATCTAACTCAATATAAATGACACTGTCTCTCTCTCTCTGTAACTCTCTCTTTTGACAAACGCCAACACACTACACAAGGCCGACTTCCAGGCGGCCTTATATAGTGTGGGGCGTGTACCTACTCCTCTGAGCCATGATTGGCTTAAGCCATACTGGCTTTGGCCAATTACGGCTTTCTGTACAGACGGCACTGTGATTAGTCAAGCATGCGGGTCATAGTGCATGCTTGGCCAATCATCAGCCAGCAATGCACTGCGATGCCGCAGTGAATTATGGGCCGTGACGCGCCACTCAAATTTGTCGCGAACGCACTATAACGTTCGATCTTCGTCGAACGATCGAACAGCCGATGTTCGAGTCGAACGTATGTTCGACTCGAACACGAAGCTCATCCCTAGTGGCAAGTGACACACTTGGGGCTCCCACTGATTCTGCATTATGGTGAGTTGAACCATTCCATTTTATATTACAATGTAATAATAGAAATAATGCGCCTCAATCATCCTTACACCATAACAACCATGGTGCCGTGATGATTGAAGCGCCAACACCAGTCATTGCCTCGATAAATTTCCTGCAAAAAAAACATATTTTCTGCCAGTGCCCCTCCCGAGACTAGACTCTGGATCCGCCCCTGACCCCAACTCTGCAAGTCCTTCGACACCTCTGACACGCTGGGTTCAGTCATTTTTGCCAACTATCACCAATAACAATAAACCTACACGATGGAAAAGTGACACATAGAAAAGCATAACTAGAGACTGTAGAGACTTCTAGTTATTAATACACAAAAAGGCAAGAAAACACAGTGCAAATGCAATCCCTTTTAGTACCTGAGGCCTATGTGAACAGGCAGCAGAGAAGCAGGGGACTGACACCTAATAAACTATGTCAGACCACTCCCCTCTATCTCCTCAGCCCACAGGCACTTAACACCAAACAACTGACAAACATTTAGCAAACTGTTGTAATTAGGTTGGCTGGCCCCTTTAAACAGAGTTTCAGAGAAATGATAGCAAAGCCCTTGTGCTAAATAACACTAGTCACTTGGGAAGATAAGGAAAGAGCAAAAGGGGAGGGGCTAATTGAAACTCCATGAAATCCGGCAAATCTTCAGCTAGCACTTTAATTATGGTGAATGAAGTAATCATCTTGTGGTGGAACAGAGCAAATTTAGCTGGTATGTTGTTCCAAAGACATTGTATCCATTAGGATCACAGGTGACAGGGATGTGAGCAAAGCACAGATGTCTATATACAGTGTCTATTGTTGAAGAAGAACTTTCTTCTCGTGGGACTACAGGTATCAGAAATGTGGGTAAAGACAAAGGTTTCTGTATGCAGTGTCTATTAAGCTAAATGGGCAGGTGCCCGTTCACCGACAGCATCACAGAAGTTGCTGGCAACGATGCAGATGATGATGATGATGATAATTCTTTCAGGATCTCCCTCTGGGTCCTGGCTCAGGGAATGGCGTCTGATCCTCTGATCACACCGCGCCACGACCTACCTGGATCTGAACGGCAGGTAATGTTGAAGGATCAGCCTCTGAACCGCTGCAGCTAGGAAGTGATGCTGTCCACTGATATCCCTCTGGATGCAACTGTATCGCTCCTTCCGATGCAGGCCGCGATTCAGCGGCAGCTAACACTGGCACAGAGCTCCTGCTGGCAGATCCAGGCCAATGTCCCAAGAGAGTGCATCAAGCCTCCCCCAGCCCTTTTTTATCCTTTGCCGGCAGTCTGTTCTTTCCTCCTCAGCAATCTGGTGGTTGTAGTTCAGGCCAGTCCAGTTGGAATTGAAACCCCAGCACTCTGCATTACACATCCCACGATGCTTTGCTCTGCTCTAAGTTCTGTCTCCAGGAAATGACACATGGATTCCAAGCCAACACTAGAGGGAGACAATCTCACATTAATAGCACTGAATTGCAGGCACAATAGCCAGCTCCTGGTTACAAAAAAAATATCCCAAGCTTTGAACATCTCACAAAGCATTGTTCAATCCATCATCTGAAAATGAAAATGGTATGGCACAACTGCAAACCTAACAAGACATGCCTGTCCACCTAACTGACAAGAAGAGCATTATTCAGAGAAGCAGCCAAGAGGCCCATGGTAACTTTAGAGGAGCTGCAGAGAGCCACAGCTCAGGTGGGAGAACTTGTCCACAGGACAACTATTAATCATGCACTCCACAAATCTGGCCTTTATGGAAGAGTGGGAAGAAGAAAGACATTTTTGAAAGAAAGCCAAAAAAAGTCCCCTTTGCAGTTTGCGAGAAGCCATGTGGGGACACAGCAAACATGTGGAAGAAGGTGCTCTGGTCAGATGTGACCAAAATTGTACACTTTGGCCTAAAAAAATTCTACGTTTTGCAGAAAACTAACACTGCACATCACCCTGAACACACAATCTCCACCGTGAAACATAGTGGTGGCAGCATCATGTTGTGGGATGCTTTTCTTCAGCAGGGACAGGGAAGCTGGTCAGAGTTAATGGGAAGACGGTTGGAGCCAAACACAGGGCAATCTAAGAAGAAAACCTGTTATGCCTTGTACCAGTGTTGCCAACCCCCTGAAGTGAAATTTACTGGCAAGGATGCCAAAATTTCTGTACGGCACCAATTTCTTACTGGCAAAAATAATGAAGATTACTGGCAGAGCCGCATTTTTTACTGACGCTGCAAAAACAGTACCTAAAATTACTGTTTTTAGTGCTAAACAGTGCAAATATCAACATTTCAACTATAAACACACAGCTAATGCTAATATCAATGTGTTTAAGTTAAACAAAAGTAAAAAAACATATTTCTCAATTCACATGAAGGTTAGGATACTATAACCCAGCCAGCACAGAGTTCCCTCTTACATCAGAGTCTGCAGTATGCCCCCTTACAGTGCAAGGGAACTCTTATGTAAAGGGGAATGCTGCAGATCATGATGTAAGGGGGAACTCTGATGTGGAGGGGGGCTCTGGTGAATAGAGACCACCTTCCACAGAGTGAATACACTAAGATAAGGGGGGGGGGGTACTAATATAAGGGGGAAACCTTTATATCAGTGCCCCCTTACATTATTGTATTCATTCACCTTCTTACATCAGTGACCCCCCCCCCCCTCAGAATGGCCTGGCGGCACTGTCACTTACCTCCTCCCAGGTGCACAGTGTGGGGCTCAGTCAAACGGCTCCAGCTTGGTGGCTCTGATCTCCTCTCCCCAGTCCACACGTCTGTTTCTTCCTGGGCCGTAACCCCCATCCCGGCGGCACTCCCACTCTTGACTCCTTTCTAGGATCCCCTCATAGACTGTAGACATGACAAGAGATGGTCAGAGGCTGCGTACACGATACAGGAAGTAGACAGAGACTCCAGACACGATACAGGAGGTGGACAGAGGCTGCGGACACACTACAGGAGGGGGACAGAGACTGTGGACACACTACAGGAGGGGGACAGAGACTGCGGACACACTAGGGGGACAGAGACTGCGGACACACTATAGGAGGTGGACAGAGACTGCGGACACACTACAGGAGGTGGACAGAGACTGCAGACATACTACAGGGAGGAGAACACTGGACAGAGACTGCGGACATACTACAGGAGGTGGACAGAGACTGCGGACATACTACAGGAGGTGGACAGAGACTGCAGACATACTACAGGAGGTGGACAGAGACTGCGGACATACTACAGGGAGGTGGACACTGGAGAGACTGCGGACATACTACAGGGAGGTGGACACTGGACAGAGACTGCGGACATACTACAGGGAGGTGGACACTGGACAGAGACTGCGGAAATACTACAGGAGGTGGACAGAGACTGCGGACATACTACAGGGAGGAGGACACTGGAGAGACTGCGGACATACTACAAGGAGGTGGACACTGGAGAGACTGCGGACATACTACAGGAGGTGGACAGAGACTGCGGACATACTACAGGAGGTGGACAGAGACTGCGGACATACTACAGGAGGTGGACAGAGACTGCAGACATACTACAGGGAGGTGGACACTGGACAGAGACTGCGGACATACTACAGGAGGTGGACAGAGACTGCGGACATACTACAGGGAGGTGGACACTGGAGAGACTGCGGACATACTACAGGGAGGTGGACACTGGAGAGACTGCGGACATACTACAGGGAGGTGGACACTGGAGAGACTGCGGACATACTACAGGAGGTGGACACTGGAGAGACTGCGGACATACTACAGGAGGTGGACAGAGACTGCGGACATACTATTGGAGGTGCCGGAGACACTCTGCGGACATGATGGTGCCCTCCTCACCCCCTCACAGTAGCCTCCTCCTCTGTCCACCACCATATTATTTCTCCACATCATCAGTGTGCTGTGTCCTCCTCCTGTGCCCCTTTCACCTCTCCACAGGTCAGGGCAGCACTGTGCTGCCCTGACCTGTGGAAAGGTGCACAGGAGCCAGAGGAGGACACAGCACACTGATGATTTCTAGAAGTAATATGGTGCCGGTAGACAGAGAGCACATCAGTCTCTGTGTCCCCTGCATGGCACCATTGGCACAGCTTCACGCTCCAGGCTCACTCACTGACCCCCCCAGTTTCACTCACCTCGAGTCTGTCTCTGTCCTCCACCCTGTCAGTGCTCCGCTCGCTCCTCCACCGGCACCTATGATGATGAGTGCTACTGCTACTGCAGGACTGAGGACTCGAGTCGCGCGGCTCGCACCAGTCGCTGTGGTCACGCCGGTGTATTCAAAAATGGCGCCAGCGGCGCCATCACATTACTGCGCGTGCGCCGCCCGGCCGAGCGTGAATACGTTTTCCTGCGCTCGGCCGGCTTCGGAACGGCGCATGCGCAGTTGTATGGCCGGCTCGTGGCCATCTTTTTTATGGGCGCCGGTGCCCATAGCGGACATTAATGTACACCCCAAAAAAGGGGTTAAATTCACGTACCGTACGTAAATCTACGTACGGTTGGCAACACTGCCTTGTACACACGATCAGATCTTCCGTCAGGATAAACTCAGACGGATTTTTCAGACGGAATTCCATTCAAGCTGTCTTGCATACACACTGTCACACCAAATTCCGACGGTCAAGAACACGGTGACGTACAACACTACGACGAGCCAAGAAAAATTAAGTTCAATGCTTCCGACCATGCGTCAACTTGATTCTGAGCATGCGTGTTTTTATCTCCGTCGGAGTTCCACACAGACGAACAGAATTTTCGATATAAATTTTTTCCATGTTCTCTTTCTAAATTCCGACGGAAAAAAGTCAGATGGGGCACACACACGTTCGGAATATCCGATGAAAAAATTCCGTCTGACTTTTTCCATCAAAAATTCAGATTGTGTGTACAAGGCATAAGAGTCTGTAAAAGACTTGAGAGTGGGGCGGAGGTTCACCTTCCAGAAGAACCCTAAACATACAGCCAGAGCTACAATGGAATGGTTTAGATCAAAGCATATTCATGTGTTAGAATGGCCCAGTCAAAGTCCAGACCTAAATCCAATTGAGACTCTGTGGCAAGATTTGAAAATTGCTGTTCACTGATGCTCTCCATCCAATCTGACAGCTTGAGATATTTTGCAAAGAAGAATGGGCGAAAATGTCACTCTCTAGATGTGCAAAGCTGGTAGAGACATCTACAAAAAGGTTACGGGTCTCCCCATAGCAAAGTCACCACAAGTGGCCCTCAATTTCCCAGTGGAATCTGCTTCCAAAAGCATCATATTCTTCATCCTGCTTGAGGCTAAATTGACTATCGCAGGAAGAGTTCCCATGTGTCTGTCCTACGGGCAAAGAGAAAAGTCTCCTGGATAATGTCTCAGGAAAAGATGGTCAGCATGCTTTTAGACTCCGTGCAGAAATTTGAAGCCACATGGGAACCATGGGCGACCCACATACATACCTCTTTGAAGCCATGATCCATATACCACTTAGCTAGTACTACCAAATTCTGGCTGGTCGGTCACTTATTATCCTCTCCCCACTCCCTAGCTTAGTCTTTTCCCTTTTATTTCTCTTCTGTCTGCTCTCACTTCCTTTTGATATCCCCCCTACCCGTTTTTTTGCTGCCCCCCTTTTTTCTTTTTATTGTATTTTTTGCATATTGGATCAGGATTACCCTATTCAGAGTTTTTGGCTATAAGTAGTAGCTAGTTTTTAGGTCTATCAGGTCACCTATGACCATTGAGCTGGATCATTAGGGACCAAGTACTATATGTCCTTTTTTATGGTTATAAGCTCAGCATAATACTGGTATTATCTGATCCACATGAACTAACTACGTTTAGTCCTCTGTTTTTGGAGTTCTTATATTATTACAGTAACTTTCTACTCAAGATTTTGGTATATAGCTAATATAAAGTCAGGTCCATAAATATTGGGACATTGACATAATTCTAATCTTTTTGGCTCTATACACCACCACAATGGATTTGAAATGAAACAAACAAAATGTGCTTTAACTGCAGACTTTGAGCTTTAATTTGAGGGTATTTACATTAAAATCAGGTGAACGGTGTAGGAATTACAACAGTTTGTATATGTGCCTCCCACTTTTTAAGGGACCACAAGTAATGGGACAGATTAACAATCATAAATGAAACTTTCAATTTGTAATACTTGGTTGCAAATCCTTTGCAGTCAATTACAGCCTGAAGTCTGGAACGCATAGACATCACCAGACGCTGGGTTTCATCCCTGGTGATGCTCTTCCAGGCCTCTACTGCAACTGTCTCCAGTTCCTGCTTGTTCTTGGGGCATTTTCCCTTCAGTTTTGTCTTCAGCAAGTGAAATGCATGCTCAATCGGATTCAGATCAGGTGATTGACTTGGCCATTGCATAACATTCCACTTCTTGCCCTTAAAAAACTCTTTGGTTGCTTTCGCAGTATGCTTCGGGTCATTGTCCATCTGCACTGTGAGGCGCCGTCCAATGAATTCTGAAGCATTTGGCTGAATATGAGCAGATAATATTGCCCGAAACACTTCAGAATTCATCCTGCTGCTTTTGTCAGCAGTCACATCATCAATAAATACAAGAGAACCAGTTCCATTGGCAGCCATACATGCCCACGCCATGACACTACCACCACCATGCTTCACTGATGAGATGGTAATGCTTTGGATCATGAACAGTTCCTTTCCTTCTCCATACTCTTCTCTTCCCATCACTCTGGTACAAGTTGATCTTGGTCTCATCTGTCCATAGGATGTTGTTCCAGAACTGTGAAGGCTTTTTTAGATGTTGTTTGGAAAACTCTAATCTGGCCTTCCTGTTTTTGAGGCTCACCAATGGTTTACATCTTGTGCTGAACCCTCTGTATTCACTCTGGTGAAGTCTTCTCTTGATTGTTGACTTTGACACACATACACCTACCTCCTGGAGAGTGTTCTTGATCTGGCCAACTGTTGTGAAGGGTGTTTTCTTCACCAGGGAAATAATTATTTGGTCATCCACCACAGTTGTTTTCCGTGGTCTTCCGGGTCTTTTGGTGTTGCTGAGCTCACCGGTGCGTTCTTTCTTTTTAAGGCGTTTCCAAACAGTTGATTTGGCCACACCTAATGTTTTTGCTATCTCTCTGATGAGTTTGTTTTGTTTTTTTCAGCCTAATGATGGCTTGCTTCACTGATAGTGACAGCTCTTTGGATCTCATATTGAGAGTTGACAGAAACAGATTCCAAATGCAAATAGCACACTTGAAATGAACTCTGGACCTTTTATCTGCTCCTTGTAAATGGGATAATGAGGGAATAACACACACCTGGCCATGGAACAGCTGAGCAGCCAATTGTCCCATTACTTTTGGTCCCTTAAAAAGTGGGGGGCACATATAGAGACTGTTGTAATTCCTACACCGTTCACCTGATTTGGATGTAAATACCCTCAAATTAAAGCTGAAAGTCTGCAGTTAAAGCACATCTTGATCGTTTTATTTCAAATCCATTGTGGTGGTGTATAGAGCTAAAATGATTACAATTGTGTCGATGTCCCTAAATTTATGGACCTGACTGTATGTTCTTGCTGCTTTATTCTATGACAGTCTAAAACTGTTGTATTAGCTGCTCCAAGAGCACGCATTACTCACCTTAATTTTGATATGTCGAACCTGGTTTGATTTTGTTTTCATATGTCTGTTAGATATTATTCTTAATAAAAACTTATTGAAAGATAAATAAAATAAAATAAATCCCAATAAAATACATTTACCTTTTTGGCTGTAACAGGACAAAATGTGGAACATTTCAAGCGGTATGAATACCTTTTCAAGGCACTTTATGTAGTACAGAGAGATACATTTCATCAAAACTGTTTTTCAACTAAAGCTGAGTATTCAGCAGTAAAATGTTGAACGAAAATTCATACGAAAATTCTAGGGAAAACTTGTACAGAAATTATCAGAACATTTGAATTTAATTTAAAAGTAGCTCAAGAATTTGTTTGCTTTTAACATTCAATTTTGGAATTAATGAATTTTTCCAAAGAAAAACCACATACACCGTTAAAAAATTTGTACACTAATTTTTTTTTTATCCATCCTCGAATCCTGAATTTTTTCCTCACTGCGGTCATAAAATTCTACAAGTGTATACCCAGCAGTGACGCCGCCCCTCATTCTATATGTCCAGCCCCCTGATCTACATATAGGGCACCGGATGCATGGATTCCAATGGGGGGGGGGTTTTCTGAAGCACGTGATTATAGCCAGAGGCTCTAATAGGCTTCAAAAAAGGGTGGGCTTGCGGTGCAGAGGTAATTGTGTGTGAGTGCGGTATGGTTTGGAGCGAATTGGGGGGGGGGGTCAGGTCCGCCACTGATACCCAGCTTTAGTGAGTGGCATCTTCACTACAAGTACTCAGATGACAATAACCCGGCAGTGGCTCTATTGTCTAATAAACAGGAAGCAATTAGTATTTTGTCACTTCCGATTTAATGTAAACAGGCTGTTAGGGCAAAGCTCCCAACCGTCCCTGATTTTGAGGGACTGTCCCTGATTTGGAGCAATGTCCCTCTGTCCCTCATTCCTCCTCATTTGTCCCCATAGGTGTGCGCTGCCTATTGCATTAGGGTGTGCACTCCAAAGCTCAAACACATGGTACCGATCATTTACTGTGCTCATTCACAAAGGTAAGGGGCTGGTAAATTATATATTTACCGGCCCCTTCCCCCACTCCTTTTAAAACTTCCCCGTGTGTGCCAGCAGCAGCAGCCTTTGGGAAAGAAGAGGAAGGAAGCCGGAGGTGCTGCTGGAGGGGGGGGATGAGCCAAAGCAGTAGGGGCAATCTGCAATGCACAAGGTGATTAAGGTGTGCCCAGGCACACCTGGCACACCCTGTGCGCACGCCTATGTTTGTCCCTCATTTCAGTCTGATCTGTATAGAATATATAAAATGCACTTTTTATCTATCAAAATGTGTTTTCCAGCACTAAACCTTTCATTTGATTTTGAAATCGCTAAATTTGTAAGTTCAAAAAGCCAATATAAAGGAACAGTAGTGGTAAAAAAGGCACTTGTGGGTTTAACCAATCTTGTTTTTTTGTACAATTCTCCTTTAAGGGGGCGTGGCAAGGGGTGTGTCCCATGACTGCATACTTTTGCTGATAGGTGTCCCTCATTCCCATCTCAAAAAGGTGGGAGGTATGGTTACCGGCCTGTGAAAGCATCTAATCAAACCAATCATGGTGGATCAGATGCTTTAAAGGGCAGAGGAGAGATATGGGATCTAATAGACCCCAGATGTCTCAGTAAAGAGTACCTGTTGCAGTCCATGTAATCAAAAGGGATGTTGCTCATCCCTTGCGAAAGCAATAAAGTTGACAAAAAAATGTAAAGAAACAGTGTAAAAAAAATGAAATAAAATAAATAATAAAATGTAAAAAATTTAAAGCGTCCCTGCCCCCCTCCCATGCTCATGCGCAACGGCGAAAGCATACATAGGTTGTGCATGCATATGTAAACGGTGTTCACATAACAAATGGGAGATATCGCCATGAACGTCATAGCGAGAGCAATAATTCTAGCACCAGACCTCCTGTGTAGCTCTAAACTGGTAACTTGTAAAGACTTATAAAGTGTCACCTATGGAGATTTTTAAGTACCGTAGTCTTGCGTCGTTCCAAGAGTGTGCACAATTTTAAATGGTGACATATTAGGTATCTATTTACTCAGCGTAGCATAGACTTTTATAATTTACCAAACAATTGGCCATTATATTGTGTTTTTTGTGCCTTACAATTCACAAAAAAAATGCATTTGAAAAACTGCTGTGCAAATACAGTGTGACATAAAAATGTGCAACACCCACCATATTATTCTCTAGGGCCTCTGTTTTAAAAAGTATATAAAGTTTTGGGGGTTCTGAGTAATTTTCTAGCAAGTGTCAGAATTGGCACAGTGCTGAAATGGTTAAAATGAAAGTGAGGAAGACAGATTTTCCAGCATATTGATAATTTCCCGTACAGTGGGAAGGTTTTAACATTCTAACACATATTTATAGCCATTAACATGTCTTTTATTTCCTCCAGAAAATTTCATCTGGTGCCAGATTTGTCACAATTGTCAAACAAATGACAGCAGTTTGAGTCCCTACTTGTGTTCCCCTGATGATGATGTCTGTGTAGTTGAAAGAACAAGGACTATATACGGTATATTTTTATTTCTGTAAAAATATAATGGGTTTAAGAACAAGGTGTATAGCTAGTGGCTTTCAAATGTTCAGTGGCGTAGCGTGGGTTCGTCATCACCCGGGGCAAGGCAAGTAATTTGCATCCCCTAACCTGTAGACTTTTAGTACCTAGGAATGTGTACGTGCTGTGGCAGTCGAAACGCAAAGGGTTCCTCCACTTACAGCCTGAGCCTCTGATTGGCTGCCTGCAGCCCTCTAATAATGGTTAGATCTGAGTTTACAGTAGTCAAAGAGATATCTTCTCATTATCAACCATTAATAAAAGGCTGCAAGCAGCCAATCAAAGGCTCAGGCTATAAGTAACGAGGAGTACTTATATACAGCAGAGCAGGCAGCCAATAATAACCCAGACGTAAGAATTGTGCATATTATTCAGTGCTAGACATACTACAGGAGACATTCAGAGACTGTAGACATATTACAGGAGACAGTCAGAAATTGCAGGCATACTATAGGAAATTGTGAGAGACAAAGGTGCAAACATCAAGATTGTGCAACGTACCAAGTGTAAAGATCAGAGTGCCCTATGTACAAAGTGCAAAGTTCAGGAGAGTGCTAGATACAGAGTGCAGAGTTTAGGAGTGCACTGCATACAGAGTGCAAGGTTCGGGAGTGCACTACATACAGAGTGAAGAGCTTAAGAGTGCACTGTGTACAGAGTTCATGAGTGTGCCATGTACAGAGTGCCGGGTTTAGGAATGCATATCCCAAAGTACAGTTTACAACCCTCCCTTTCCATTACAGAGCTTTTCTTCCACCCCCAAATCCTCTCTCCCCCACCTACAGAGTATCAGAGAGAGGGGCTGCTGCAGTTGGAACATTGGTGCTAAGTGTGTGTGAGGGGGGGGCATTGGTGCTAAGTGGGGGGGGACATTTGGGAATAAGTGGGGTAGAGGGGGGTGGACATTGGTTATAAGTGGGAGGAGAGGGAGGACATTTGGGATATGTGGGGGGATATTGGGGATACCGTGGGAGGAGGGGAGGAACATTGGGGATAAGTGGGGGAAGAAGGGAAAATTTGGGATAAGTGGGGGGAGAGGAGGAACATGTGGAATAAGACAGGGAGAGGAGGGGACATTGGGGTTAAGTTGGAGGAGAGGAGGAACATTAGACATGTGCAATTTGTTTCGGTCCGAATACAAATTCGGACAAATGTTCGGTTATTCGGAGATTCGGATTTATCAGAATCTCAGAATGAAATAGTAACGAATAGTAATGAATTCCGTTGAAATCTGTTAAAATTAATTTTGTTTATTCGTTTTCTAACGAATTTCAACTTTTTACAACAATTAGAATTCGAAACGGTCAAAAAACGATCGACCAATTTCGAATTCTGTGTGAAGAAATAGTTGGTTGTTAAGCAGCAGGCCCGCGTTCCTAACAACCATGAGTCATCATCTGTCAGCAGGCTTCCCCACTGACAGATGAATATACAATAAAGATAAAGAATGCCAACATTTGCCCGGCAATAGAAAAATGTTAAAAACGGTGCAGGGTCCCCCCAAAGTCCATACCAGGCCCTTCAGGTCTGGCATGGATTTTAAGGGGGAAGGCCATGCCAAATAAAAAAAAAAAAACGTCATGGAGTCCCCCCCAAAATTCACACCAGACCCTTATCTGAGCATGCAGCCTTGCAGGTCAGGAAAGGGAGGGGGGAATGAGCAAGCGCCCCCCCCAAACCATACCAGGTCACATGCCCTCAATATGTGGAGGGGTGCTTTGCCCCAAAGCACCTTGTCCCCATGTTGATGGGGACAAGGGCCTCTTCCCTACAACCCTGGGCTGTGGGCCAAAGTATACAAAGGATGTCCACTTTCTCCTTTGTTTGTAGATGAGAAGTTGATCTCCCAGTTACAAATTTATTCTAAAATAGGATAAAATGTTTGATTACAGAGCCAATGCATTTCGAGAGCCAGAGCATGCCTTCATCTGGGCTCTTTCAGGGCTATCCCAGCAAGACCGTCTCTGGATAATGATGTCAGGTTATTGTGGAGCCTCACGACATGTGGTGTCATCATCCAGAGGTGGTCCGGCTGGGAAGACCCGGAAAGAGCCCTGAGAGATCAATATTTGGTATGGCATTTCAATCTTTCTCACCTAAAAAGAGGAAAGTTGCTATCCTTTGTATACTTTGGATCTCAAGTCCAAATACCTAGTTCAATTCAAAGTCTATAATAAGAAATTGTAATGCTACAACCCTTCCACCTGAGAATAATGATGAAATGGCCGTACCTGCGCTCAGACCACAGCCTCACAAGCTGTCAGACAAACTTCAGAGGAAAAGGTCGGTAACATGATATACCATGCTAATCAAAGTCTTCTTTTATTTCAGATCCATCACCATAAAAGGGGATCCAATGCACAAGATATCTTGACGTGTTCCAGCCCTAGTGGGCTTAATGTCTCGTACACACGACCGGTTTTCCCGACGAGAAAACTGCCATTTTTTATATTGGTCGCGAAAACCGGTCGTGTGTATGCTCCATAGCAGTTTTCCTGACGAGAAAACTGCCCGCAAAAAATTTAGAACCTGCTCTATTTTTTCCCGTCGTGTTTCCCGTCAGTCTTTTTCTCGTCGCGAAAACCGCTCGTGTGTATGCTTTTCTGAGGGGAAAAAAAACACGCATGCTCAAAATCAAGTATGAGACGGGAGCGCTCGTTCTGGAAAAACTAGCGTTCGTAATGGAGATAGCACATTCGTCACACTGTAAATTATTGCCTCGTTTAATGCAGCGCATTCTTTTCTTTTTTATAATGCTACAATAATGAACTTGTTTTGCTGCTGATATTCACACAGAGTTATGACAAACTTGTTTCTTTATTATTTCTCGGGATCTCATAAATAATCTTTTGTTTTTGAATGCCAGATCTCCATAATAAATAATTAATTTAATTAAATTTTTTTGTAAAACTGTTAATGAAGTTCTTAATTTTTGGTTATTATTTTTAAAATATTTTAGACTGACCTCCATATTTTTTTGTTCATTTTTAGTGTGTCAAGTTACCACAACAACATTATTATTTAGTATTATTTACCCTCAAGGAGGTTGGTTGGTGTCCTTTGTTAAAGGGGAGTTCCACCCTTTTTTATGTTTATTAAAAGTCAGCAGCTACAAAAAGTGTAGCTGCTGGCTTTTAATAAACATACACTTACCTGCTCAACTGTCCAGCGACGCGCCGCCTGGAGCTCCGCTCCTCTTCCTCCCCCTTCTCCGCTGGCACCTCCATTCATTGTGTGGGCACCCGGCCGTGACAGCTTTCGGCTTCACGGCCGGGCACTCACTGCGCATGCGCGAATGGCGCAGCGCTCTCTGAATGGACAGGCAATCGCCTGGGACCTGTCACGTCCCAGGTGATCGCCTACAGGGAGGGGCCGCCACAAGGCGATATGATGTATCGCCTAGGCGACCCCAGGGCGGAAGGAGGAAGTGGGACAGGAAGTCCCACTCCTACTGAAGCCCCCACTCCCCCCCCAAATGTGGCATGTAAGGGGGCGAGGAGTGGATAAAGCGGAAGTTCCAAATTTGGGTGGAACTCCGCTTTAATTTGACATTATATTTTTGAAATATCCCTGCCTACTTACTAGCAAACTCTCCTTTTTGTATAAAAACACATGGTCAAGTATTTACTGTAAACAAAAATTCCATTTATTCTGGCTCATAATAACAAATTAAAGGTGAAGGCAATGCCGGAGAACCGGCTGCAATTTGTGCATTCTTTGGACCCCAGGGCACACATCAAATAATATAATTCAAAAATTGAGATTTGGAGAAGCACATATAGTTGGGAGCACAATCTGGTCCTGGACTCCCAGAGGTCAGGAACAGCAGCGGGTGAGATATATGTCCACAGTCTGTGATACTACAACAGCCTGTGCCTTCTGTCAGACCATCCAGAAGCAAGGCTATCACTTCCTTGTCTTCCTGTTAACCTTCCCTCCAGCCTTCTCTGCAGTCTTCTCTGCAACCTTCCTTACACGCTTCTTCAGAGGCTGTGTCTCTGGATGTGAGCTTGTGGCAGGAGGAGGAGGAGGATGGCTGACCTCCGCAAGGTCCGTGGATTGTGTAAGCTGGCCCATCAACCCCCTGTTTATTACCTTACAAATGAGGGTTTCACTCAGGAGACGTTGGCCCATCTCCATTTTAGACAATTTGTCTGCCATTAGGGCGCCATAGCCCTCTTCAGTGGGGGGGTGGCTCTCTGAGGGCCGCAGTAGCCTACCTAATGAGGGCAAGTGTTTCCTCCTCCCTGTGCCTACCCCTCTTGGCCCTTCTGGTTTGAATGCGGAGGGGAGGCATCTGGGATCTTGTGCTGGGTCTGGCCACCTCATGGCTGCCACTGGGCCCTGCCTCCTCATGGCTGACACTCACCCCTGCCTCTTCCTGGCTGACACTCACCCCTGCCTCCTCCTGGCTGCCAATTTCTACACCCTCATCCTGGCTGAGCTCTGCCTGTGTATAAAAAAGGGACATAGTTATATTTTTTGCTTCATCAATCACACACATTTTTCAGATCATGACTGTTGCAAATTGAATGCTAATAAATAGAAAAGACAATCATTCTGACCCCAGCATTTTTCATTATTGTCCCCATCATTTTTGGCCACTACTGTTTATTGATATGTAAAACACTTTTTGTTAAAACATTAATTTGTTAGCAATAGTAACATCTATTTTACGTCATTACTTTTAGTACAAGAAATCTTTAGCAAAATACTATACCGGGCTCCATATGTCCAAATCCGGTTCATCCAGGAACTCAGGTTGTTCCTCCGAAGAAGGCTCAGCTGGGGTGGAGGGAAGGGTTGGCTGGAGGGAAGGCTGGGGTCACCTTCACTGGGTGTAAGGCTGAGCGGACCTGATGGGGAACGTGAGAAGGGGCGGGTCTATTCATTTTTTACACTGCGGAGGAAGTTTCCCATCAGGTCCGCACAGCCAATGATGTAGGCGGGGTCTGAGATACGAGCACGCCCTCGCCCCCTCGTACCTCAGACCCCACCTACGTCATTGGCTGAGCAGACCTGATGGGGAACTTCCTCCACAGTGTAGGTCCGCTCAGCCAATGACATTTTGTGTGGAGTGGAGACTGCAGCGCTGGACATCGGATCACTGCGGGACACTGGATTACATCGCTGGAATGTGTTTTTTATTTTTTATTTTTAATAAAGGACTTTTCCCAATGGTGTCTGTGTTTTTTTTACATTTTTTTTACACTTTCTTTGTGAAATGGTAGGGGTACAATGTACCCCTTACCAATTCACATGGGGGGGCGGGATCTGGGGGTCCCCTTTGTTAAAGGGTCTTCCATATTCCGATAAGCCCCCTGCCCGCAGACCCCCACAACCACTGGGCAAGGGTTGTGGGGATGAGGCCCTTGTCCCCATCAACATTGGGACATGGTGCTTTGAGGGGTCACAGACCCCCAAAGCATCCTCCCCATGTTGAGGGCATGTGGCCTGGTACGGTTTAGGAGGGGGGGCGCTCTCTCGTCCCCCCTCTTTTTCTGCGGCCTGCCAGGTTGCGTGCTCGGATAAAGGGTCTGGTATGGATTTTTGGGGGGAACTCCACACCATTTTTTTTTAATTTGGGGTGAAATTCCCCTTAAAATCCATACCAGACCTGAATGGTCTAGTATGGATATTTGGGGGGAACCCCATGTAATTTTTTTTTTATTTGATGCAGGGTTCCCCTTAATATCCATACCAGACCTGAAGGGCCTGGTAATTGAATTTGGGGGGACCCCCACGCATTTTTTTTGTTTTTTTTTATCAATGACTTTTCTCTATATTGCCTGGAGCCGACAATTTATTATAGCCACGAGTGCAGTTTTAAATTACTTTTTTTCCTTCAGAAATGACATTTTGTGCAGGGACAGTTCTAAGCATGGGAAACAGGCACTGCTTTACAGGCATACTATACACCCCCCCAGGTATGAAATTTAAAGGAATATTTCACTTTTATTGTTTCACTTTAAGCATTATTGAAATCACTGCTCCTGAAAAAACTACCATTTTTTTGCATTGATACATGTCCCCTGGGGCAGGACCCGGGTCCCCAAACACTTTTAGGACAATAACTTGCATATAAGCCTTTAAAATTAGCACTTTAGATTTCTCCCATAGACTTTTACAGGGTGTTCCGCGGCTTTTTGAATTTGCCGCGAACACCCCAAATTGTTCGCTGTTCGGCGAACGTGCGAACAGGCAATGTTTGAGTCGAACATGAGTTCGACTCAAACTCGAAGCTCATCCCTACTGGAGAAGTTAGTGAAGGGAAATATGCATGTAGGCCAAAAAAGGAGCATTAAAAGCTTACAGCATCCATGGGGACAAAGGGAACATTCACAGCATATTACAATCATGGTAATTAGGGAATGATGAAAGAAATACAATACATTAGCAAGCATTAAATACATAGAATGTGATGTTAAAAGAGAAAACTTACCTTAATATAGTCCTCCTGTATCTCAACGTGGCGACTAGCCTCTGCTCAGCAGTGATGGCTTCCCGCATGATGGTGTCCTGCCTCGTTATATAGGTGGACACCAAAGCCAACAGATGCTGAAAAACGGGGTCCGTCATCCGGAGAAAATTCCTGTAGTCATCGGGGTTATTCTCCTGGATCTCCCGCAACAAAGGCATGTGACAGAATTGGACCCACTGGAGCAACCAATTCTTCGTCCATGAACTCCTCCTCACCCTCTTCATGGACTGGACTTGGGTTAAAGCATGAACCCCAACACCAAGCCCAAGCTCAGCACGAACTCTACGACGAGTATGTACCCGCAACATGGCTAGAACACGGTCGGCTAGTCAGAACAAACTAAAAGAACGCACTAAAGAACAGCAAGGCTTATGAAGAACGACCTGAAAATCAGTAACGAGTGGACAAGAACGCACTGAAAAAACAGATACTAGCTAACTACACGCACTGAAAGACAGATACGAACCCACAAGCACAAACTGAACACCAGAAAACGATCTTAAAAGCACGAACACTGAAAAGCGTGAATCGTCTCTCACCAAACTTTTACTAACAGGAGGATCAGCAAAAGTAGCCCAAAGGGTGGCGCCATTTGAATGGAACTTCCCCTTTATAGTGCCGTCGTACGTGTTGTACGTCACCGTGCTTTGGTTGAGCGTTTTTTTGCCTGAACGTGTGTATGCAAGGCAGGCTTGAGAGGAATCACGTCGGGAAAAACGTCGGTTTTTGGCATGTCAGGAAAACCGGTCGTGTGTACAAGGCATTAGTCATTTGACTAAAGCCCACCAGGGCTGAAACACGTCAACATGTCTTGTGCATTGGATCCCTTTTTACTGTATCCTGATGGATCTGTAATAAAAAAGATTTTTATTAGAATACTATACCGTGTTGATGATCTTTTTGTCTGAAATTTACCTTAGGCCCCAGTGTTATTCCTCTATTGGTCCTAAGTTTGAATATGACAAGAAGTGATAGAAAATTTCTAAGAAGTGAGATGAGTTCTCCTCTTAGGACCCATTCACCCCAAGGCAGTCTACTGCATTTTGTCCTGAGTTAGCCATTCACAGGAAGCCCTGTATTTTTAGGAATGAAGACAAGGCTTCCTCTTAATGGCTGAGGTGAAGATTATGATGTCATCTGTCTGCCTCTCCATCTCAGCCACCTTACTAACGGAAATAGTTTGTTTGGGTCAGCTTGACCCAAACAATTTGGAGAAACACAAAACCTGGTGTAAGGCTTCAAGTATGTTTCTACATAAGGAACCACAGGTGGTTTAAAATGAAAAATTCAAAGGCTATGCAAATATCAATAGCAGTTGAGCTAAAGGATTCAGCAGCTATCAGGGATATTCAGTAAGGCGGTACAAAAAACAGAAGCCCATTGCAATCATCAAATATCACTTTTATGTTCCAGATATGGGTAAAAAAGATATGGCAACCAAGCGATGTGGCAAATCGAGTGAATGCAGCCGAGCCGGGAGCATCCGCAGCTCCACCAAAACCATCCTGATCAACACCACCTGCTGTAACCATAATAGATGCGAAGTACCCTTCCCAACTTGTATGTATCCCTTCCAAATACGTATTATCTGTTCTGTATTATTGATTGATGGACCTTATGTGGAGACTATTATTATAATCTTTGTCATAGCTTGCATAGTATGGTATAAAAACAATTAATGCAAGGAAATATTGCAGTAAAAGATACAAAATAATATACTTTGTAACCTCATAAAACTTAAGGTCTCCGCTCAAGCTCCTGTAAGTCTATCTGGTGTTTCTTGCAATGGGTGCTGACTAGGCAGGAGTCTAGCTACTCATATACTGAGGATATGCATAGAAAAAGGTCCCAGACACTACACATCTAGCAAAGCCATTAGTAAACGGGTGAAAGCAGCCTCAGCCAACGTTATTCAAAGCCATGCCTTCAACGTGTTTTACCCCTCCCACAAGGCTTAATCATGGCTATTTTACACTGCAGTATTTTTTAGACCTTCTACATACAAGTGTTAGATTGAGACATCTGTATTGCAATAAAAAAAAAAAAAAACTTACAATGAAGAGTTGAGATTTTGTTTTGTATTTCTCTAACCAGTGGCGGAATTTTCAGGGTCGCAGCAGTCGCAGTTGCGACTGGGCCCCTGTAGTTCTATGAAGTCCCTGGGGCCCGCCCACCGCTGGATGCAGGGGCGGCACCGCGGCAACCCCCCAAGACTCCCAAGTCATCTCCCCTACCTGCACCTCTGGCTGCCCGTTTAGAGTGCAGTGGGGAGATGTCATAGGATTTGGAAGGCTGCGATCGGCAGCTCTATGGTGCCTGTGTGGGCAGGGATCTCCCTGGGGCTTGTAGTACTCTCTCTCTCTCTCTCTCGTGTCAGTGTGTATACAGTGGAGAGGGGAGGGAAGGGGAGGAGCCTCTGACCCGGGCAGGTATTAGTTTCACTTTCACACTGCTTGTACAATGTTGCTGATGCCCGGGTCAGAGGCCCCTCCCCCCTCTGCTGTATAGATTGAACTACTAGCCCCAGCAAGATCCCCCTGCCTGTGGACACCATAGAGCTGCCGATCGCCACCTCCCACCTCCACCAGCCAGGTACAGGGGAACCCCTGCAAGGGGGGAGTCAGCTGTTTGGGGACCCTAATGTAAGAGAGGGGGGTCTTTCTGGGGACACTAATGTAAGGAAGGGGGCCTCTGGGGACACTAATGTTAGGGGGGGCCTCTCTGGTGATCCTGGTGTAAGTGGGGGAGCTCTATGTGGACCCTGGTGTAAGGGGGGGGGGCTCTCTGGGGACACTGGTGTAAGGGGGGCTCTCTGAGGACCCTGGTGTAAGGGGGGGCTCTCTGGAGACCCTGGTGTAAGGGGAGCTCTCTGGGGACCCTGGTGTAAGGGGAGCTCTCTGGGGACCCTGGTGTAAGGGGGAGGCTCTCTGGGGAACCTGGTGTAAGGGGGGCTCTCTGAGGACCCTGGTGTAAGGGGGGGCTCTCTGGGGACCCTAGTGTAAGGGGAGCTCTCTGGGGACCCTAGTGTAAAGGGGAGCTCTCTGGGGACCCTGGTGTAAGGGGGAGGCTCTCTGGGGACCCTGGTGTAAGGGGGAGGCTCTCTGGGGACCCTGATGTAAGGGGGAGGCTCTCTGGGGACCCTGGTGTAAGGGGAGCTCTCTGGGGACCCTGATGTAAGGGGAGCTCTCTGGGGACCCTGGTGTAAGGGGGAGGCTCTCTGGGGACCCTGGTGTAAGGGGAGCTCTCTGGGGACCCTGGTGTAAAGGGGAGCTCTCTGGGGACCCTGGTGTAAAGGGGAGCTCTCTGGGGACCCTGGTGTAAGGGGGAGCTCTCTGGGGACCCTGGTGTAAGGGGGAGGCTCTCTGGGGACCCTGATGTAAGGGGAGGCTCTCTGGGGACCCTGATGTAAGGGGAGGCTCTCTGGGGACCCTGATGTAAGGGGAGGCTCTCTGGGGACCCGGATGTAAGGGGAGGCTCTCTGGGGACCCTGATGTAGGGGGAGGCTCTCTAGGGACCCTGATGTAAGTAGGGAGGCTCTCTGGGGGCCCTGATGTAAGAGGGGCTCTCTGGGGAGTCCCCCTATGTGATGGTGTGTGTGGGGGGGGGCGGTATTGAAGGACCTGGCCTTGGGGCGACAAAGGGAGTAAGTCTGGGCCTGGGCAGAGGCAGCGCTGAGTCTGGGGGCAGACACTGAAAAATTAAGTCAGCAGACATGCTGACACTAATGAGAGAAGGCGAGGGAGAATCTTTCCTCTCTGCGTGGAATACCTTTACCGTCTACCCATGAGGCAAGAAGGCATCCTGGCGGGAGATTAGAAGGCACCGTGACCGATCGAACGGAATTCCCGGGGAATCGATTGATTGACGGTAAGTGACATTTTGCAGAGCTGAGCAATCAATGCCAACCTCCACCACCTGTGCCTCTTACTGATCCCATCCCCCCACCACTGATCTCATCCCTATCCCCCCATTACTTCTATAACAGAGGTGATGGGGGGGATAGGGATGAAATCAGTGGTGGGAGGATGGGATCAGTAAGAGGCACAGGTGGTGGTGGGAGAGGATGGCACCACCACTGCCACCGCAGCCACCCCCCCCCCCTCAAGTACCACTGCAGCCACCCCCCTCAACTACCGCCGTTGCCACCCCCCTCAAAAAAAAAGTATCAAAATCATGCTTTTTCGGGGGGGGGGGGGGGGCCCTTCGTGATTTCTTGCACCGGGGCCTAGAGGTTTCTAGTTACGCCTCTGTCTCTAACCTTTATGAAAGTCTACTATCTAGCCACAAATGTGGACACCACGAATATTTATACTGGTCAAGTACCTTTTATGAGTGTCAGAAAATGACAGTCTTCATAGAAGGACCACTTGGCTCTCCTAATACCTGTTGATCCTGCCAGTTTTTACACTCTGTGAGGCCATCCATTAAAGTTGAACTCCAGCTACGGACTTTATTGCATAGTTACATCCACTTTGGACCAATATAAATATGCAGTTGCAGTCTATTTTCTGCACTGCAGGTGGTGCTCTACCACAGCGACAGTGCAAAGGGAAAACAAGGCCGACCGATGTCCTGTCAGGAAGTAAAAGAGAGATCTTGTGTTTCATCTCTCTTTTCATCCAGTGCATCCACCCCCCACAGTTAGAAAGCACTCGTACGGAACACACTTAACCCCTTGATCGCCCCTGGTGTTAACCCCCTCCCTGTCAGTGTCATTTATACAGTGACAGTGCATTTTTTTTAGCACTGGTCACTGTGTTGGTGTCACTGGTCCCCAAAAGTCGTGTACACATGATCGGAATTTCCGACAACAAATGTTCGATGTGAGCTTTTAGTCGGATATTCCGACCGTGTGTAGGCTCCATCGGACATTTGCTGTTGGAATTTCCGACAACAAATTATTGAGAGCAGGTTCTCAATTTTTCCGACAACAAAAGTTCTTGTCGGAAATTCCAACCGTGTGTATCCAATTCCGACGCACAAAAATCCTACGCATGCTCAGAATCAATTCGACGCATGCTCAGAATCATTGAACTTAATTTTTTACGGCTCGTTGTAGTGTTGTACGTCTCCGCGTTGTCAGCGATCTAAATTTTCGACAATCTGTTGGAAAAAAAAACACGGTTTTGTTGTCGGAAATTCCGATTGTGTGTACGCGGCATAAGAGTGTCACTTAAGCCGTGTACACACGATAGGTTTTACCGATGAAAACAGTCCGATTGACTTTTTTCATTGGACAAACCGATCGTGTATGGGCCCCATCGGTCTTTTTTCCATCGGTGTTTAAAAATAGAACAGGTTTTAAATTTATCCGATGGTTAAAAAACCGATAGCAAATTACCATCGTCTCTGGGGAACTCCATCGGATAAAAAACCCACGCATGCTCAGAATCAAGTTGACGCATGCTCAGAAGCATTGAACTTCATTTTTCTCGGCTCATCTGAGTGTTTTACGTCACCGCGTTTGAAACGGTCGGTTTTTTGACTGATGGTGTGTAGGCAAGACTGATGGAAGTCAGCTTCATCGGATTTCCGATGGAAAAATCCATTGGTTTAAATACCATAGGAAATCTGATCGTGTGTACAGGACTTTAGTGTCAGATTTGTCCTCTGCAATGTCACAGTAAAGCTAAAAATTGCTGATCGCCGCCATTAATAGTAAAAAAAGTAAAAAAATAAAAAGTCCATAAAAATAACCCATAGTTTGTAGATGCTATAACTTTTGCACAAACCAATCAATATACGCTTATTGGGAATTTAAAAAAAATTAATAAAACATTTTATTGGGTATGTTATATAGCAGAAAGTGAAAAATATATGGGCCGGGTGTTCCATGTTTCTCAAATGAAATCTGGGTACGTTTTTTTATGAGCACGCAACATATACTAAAAAGTGAAAATATTGTATTTTTTGTCCCTTTTTTTTTTCTTTTTTTTCCCCTCTTCTTTTCAACTTTATTGTCCCATAAGTAACAGATACAATATGCTTCATTTTTTGATGTTGATATATAAATTATCTCTGAATATGTATATATGTATTGGCATATCGTAATGCATATTGTATCTCTAAGTACCAATAGAATCTCCTGAGGAAGCTGCATAGCGAAATGAGTAGCGATCCCTCGGTACCCTGACTTCCTGCAGGGCCCAGATATGTAGGACCATCTCTATAGATCTACCACAGAGTCCATCATATCTATGGGTATACCCACAGGTTCTCTTGTGTTCACATAGGACACACTCATTTGGTATAATACCATATGTATACATTGGAATAACCTTTTTTCTATGTTTGTTTTTATACAATGGTTTTAACATGATTATATAATAAATTTGGAATTTTTTATTCAATTGAGTGCTCTTTTTTTCATTTGGATCTACTGATGACTACCAATTTAAAGTCCATATTCACCTCTGGTTCTTTCTCAAAGTAAAAAATATAGTTGTTTTTTTCAAAAATTAAGGTATTTTTTTGTTTATAGAGTGCAAGAAAGTGCCTCAAAGGGTGGGATTTTAACGGACCATAAACAGTTGTTTGACTCATAAAAATACAAATGTATTGATAACACATAGAATACACAATGAAAAGATATGATAAAATAAAACACATGATGAAAGGAGCAGCATAGGACCAGCTACTAAAAAGGCCCAAATCGACTGCCAAGAAGACAGGAAAAGGCCAACGCGTTTCAACATACACAGTAAAAGTCTTCTTCAGGGACAATGGGCTGAAGAATTCCAGAAATGTAAATTGAATCTAAAATTATAAAGTGCATACAATTAGGAACATAATCAGAGTACAATGAATTCATACAATAGTCATATATGGAAAAGAAACATAAAAAATAATAACAAATTAGCTGAACATACTGACCCCATGTGATAATGATTCAACCAAAAGAGATCATAACTCAAAGGATGAGAAAACTGGACCGCCACAGTTGCGCCAGACAAGCAAGACAGAAGGAAGATGGAGATTGTCAGAAAGAACCTCCGTAGCAGGATGTAAACTTCGAAAAGAGGGCAGAGAAGCTTGAAGGACCAATGCAATATATTCTAGAACCCCAAAAGATCTGGATGAATGAAGGTGATTGATCAGTTTGTTACTACAAGGAATGTATAGAATGGGTAGCAAAGAACATTATACATATTAGTCCTAAGCATACCTAGCCCCAGCTTAACTTCCGGTTTATTCAAAATGAGCAGTAATTGGAGTTTTTGACGAATTGGTGGTTGGACACAACACTGGCAACCGAATAGAGTCCAGTGCAGTATATTATGAGCGGAGATTCTTACTCTGCTCCGATGCTAGCCAAAAAAATGGACGCCTCCGAGGCAGCGAAAACGTTATCCTCGTTAGCCGCTGTGCTGTCAAAACAGCTCAGTCTTCCTGTACGGGACTCTATTCGATTGTCGTCCAACCACCAATTCGTCAAAATCTCTGATTACTAAGGTTTTAAATAAACCGGAAGTGACGTGGTTGGAGTTTCTGATGGGTTGGAGATATTGAACACTGGCACCATGAGCATCCCCACTCGTGGGCACCGGTCATTTCTGGGATGACCAAGATTGTTTACAGCTGGATCGGCGGAGCTGCGCTGTGCGCCATTGGTTCAAGGGGGCCCTTTCAGTAGCGCTATTGGAGGATCGCCCTGTGACGTTATCACAGCTACACCCTTTCAATCTGTGTGAGATTCTTACTCCGCTCCGATACTTGCCAAAAAAATAGACGCCTCTGAGGCGGCGAAAACGTTATCCTCGTTAGCCGCTGTGCTGTCAAAACAGCTCAGTCTTCCTGTACCGGACTCTATTCGGTTGTCTGTGTTGTGTCCAACCACCAATTCGTCAAAATCTCTGATTGCTAAGGTTTTAAATAAACCAGAAGTGACGTGGTTGGAGTTTCTGATGGGTTGGTGATATTGACAGAACACCGGCACCATGAGCATCACCACTCGTGGGTGTCGTTTTTAAAACTTTTTTTTTGCATTGATACATGTCCCCTGGGGCAGGACCCGGGCCCCCAAACACTTTTTATGACAAAAACTTGCATATAAGCCTTTAAAATTAGCACTTTAGATTTCTCCCATAGACTTTTACAGGGTGTTACGCAGCTTTTAGAATTTGCCGCGAACACCCCAAATTGTTCGCTGTTGGGCGAACAGGCAATGTTCGAGTCGAACATGAGTTCAACTCCAACTCGAAGCTCATCCCTAGTAGTAACCAACTGATCAATCACCTTCATTCATCGAGATCTTTTGGGGTTCTAGAATATATTGCATTGGTCCTTCAAGCACCTCAGCCCCCTTTTGAGAGTTTACGTTGTGCTACAGGGGTTCTGTCTGACAATCACCATCTTCCTTCTGTCTTGCTTGTCTGGCGCAACTGTGGCAGTCCAGTTTTCTTATCCTTTGAGCTATGATCTCTTTTGGTCGAATCAATATCACATGGGGTCAGTATGTTCAGCTTATTTGTTTTTTATATTTTTGTTTCTTTTTTATTTTCCATATATGACTATTGTATGAATTCATTGTACTCTGATTATGTTCATAATTGTATGCACCTTATAATTATATGTATTATATGAAGTAACCTGGAGTTTAGACAGGGTTGCTCCTCACATATTTACTTGCTAGGAATAATTATCCTGATTGATTTTTAGAGATTGATTTCTGTCAGGGAAGGTTCCATCCCCTGGTAATATTTATTATTTGGCTTGCAGTACTGTGGTCCACCAGCAAGTGTCTCCTGGCAGTTTGGAACTGTCAGGAGAACTTCTCCCTGCTGGTGTTATATCATCTTTGGGACGCAGTACTAGTCTCCACCAGCGGATGAATTCTGGCAGTGTGGAGCGGACTGCTCTTCCTGCGGACAGGTGTCACCTAGCCTAATCACTGGCAGATACTTAAATACCCGGCAAGCCCTCACATGTTTGCCTTTGTATCTCTCTCCCTGACCTGGACCCTGACTTCTGAGCCTGTATCTGACCCGATCCGACCTGATCCCTATCCCAAGCCCATCCTGGTTCTGTCCCTACTGTTTCCCCATCACCTTGGATACCTGTCACCCTGTTACCTGATTACTTTGGATCCCCAGCCTATCCATCCTTCCTCTCCCTGTTCATGTTGATCTCCCGTCCTTACCTATCTTCTGATCTCCTTGTGTATGACCTCAGCCTGGCTTGTTTACTATTACGGTATCTCCCATCATTGTAAATATATGTCTATTGTTATCGGTGGGTCTTGGTTTTAGGGTTGGTTATTGCACTGTGTTTATTTGAGGTGGTTGTATACTGTATTCATATTTACTTACTTAAATAAGTTATTATTATATTTTCACTCACATGCGTTTTTGGTTTCCTCTGTGCAGTTCACACAGTCTGGTCTGCTAACTTCCCTGACAATTTCTCCCTAAGTTTGGCCTTGTTGCACTTTTCTGCCACTAGGTGGCCGGGTACTTGGTGGTACAAGATATGAGAAGAGCAACACAAGGTCAGGCTATGGGTATGTGGGGTGTCTCAGCCAACGGGCAGGGGTTTTATTCGATCCCTCTGCCTGCTGGGAGAGCCTATATATTGGGGTGGAGTCAGGTGATCTATGTTCTGTGCCACCTGGATGGCTGTCTGGGTGGACGTGTGTTGTATTGCCCGGGCTGCTAGGCTGGAATTTGGGCCTATCTTGGGCACATCTGGCTGCCATGCTGTCTGAGGGCCTATCAAGAAGCAAGAGAGCAGCGCAGGTTTGGGATTGCGGCTTGCAGTCCAACCTTAATTGCCGGTTCTGCCGGCCAGAGAACCTGAAGTGGTCGGAGGTAGAGGGGAAGCTGTCGCCACTAAGGGACCAACCACCTTATTACCAGGGACCACAGTGAGTAACTGAAGCAAGTACCAGAGCAGTATTCTCACCAACGGGGATGATGAAGAATTGGGAAGCTTGAGTGGGTGTCAAGCCAGGGACCCAACCAGCGGAGGTGACGCTTGCAGAGCAGCCTTGTGTGTCAAGCCAGGGACCGAGCAGGCCAGTGGGGTGAAGCTTGAGAGGTATCTAGAGTGCCAAGCTAGGGACCCAGCAGAGAAGGGTGATTGACGTTTGAGGAAGATACCACTGTGAAGATTGGAGGAGCTCAGGGCATTCAGTGATAGTGAATCAGAGGGTCTAGTGAGAGACCCGGAGCTCAGTGGGCTGAAGAACTACAAGAAGTGATTGTAGTGGAAGTGAACAAAACTGTTAAGCCTTGTGTTAGGAACTGTTACACTTTGTGTTAGGAACTGTTAAAGACTGTTGCCATAGGAGACAGCATTCCTGCAAATGCAGATGTTGTGTCTTGCTGGATGCCTTTCCTTGCATGGCTGTCCTCCTATTGAACTCTCAGAGTCTGCCAATTGAACTTGCAACGACTTAGGGGTGTCCTGGCCCTAACCATCTTTCCCTAAAAAGTTTGTTAAGATAAATAAACTCTCTTTTGCATTCAAGAAGTTCCTGGCGCCCAATGGCTTTAATCATCTTGCACCCACCATGCCTCACAACCAACTATATCCACTTCTCTACTGTGCACGAAAACCCCCTTCCTGCCCAAGCCATTTTTCAGCTTTCAGCGCTGTCACACTTTGAATGACAATTGCGCAGTCGTGCGACGTGGCTCCCAAACGAAATTTGCGTCCTTTTTTTCCCACAAATAGAGCTTTCTTTTGGTGGTATTTGATCACCTCTGCGGTTTTTATTTTTTGCGCTATAAACAAAAGAAGAGCGTCCAGTTTGGAAAAAAAACACTATTTTTTACTTTTTGCTATAATAAATACCCATTTTTTTTTTTAAATAAAATTTTCCTCAGTTTAGGCCGATACGTATTCTTCTACATATTTTTGGTAAAAAGCGCGTATTGATTGGTTTGCGCAAAAGTTATAGCGTCTACAAAATAGGGGATAGATTTATAGCATTTTTTTTTTATTAGTAATGGCGGCGATCTGCGATTTTTTTTTTTATTGTGACTGCGATATTGCGGCGGACACATCGGACACTTTTGACAAATTTTTGGGACCATTCACATTTATACAGCGATCCCTGCTATAAAAATGCATTGATTACTGTATAAATGTGATTGGCAGGGAAGGGGTTAACCACTAGGGGGCGGGAAGGTGTTAAATATGTTCCCTCAAAGTGTTCTTACTGTGGGGGGAGGGGACTGACTGGGGGAGGTGACCGACGGTTGTCCCTATGTACAAGGGACACAGCATCGGTCCCCTCTCCCTCACAGGACGTGGATCTCTGTGTTTACACACAGAGATCCACTTTCCTGCTCGTTTCCCGGGCAATCGCGGGTGCCCGGCGGCAATCGCGGCCACCGGGCACGCGCACCGGGGCCTTGTGAACGCGGCGGGCGCGCGCGCGCGCCTCCTAGCTCGTTTTAAAGGGAGGACGTCATATGACGTCCTCCCAGAACGAGAGTATCCTCTGCCCGCCGTCTATTGACAGTGGGCGGGGGACAAGTGGATATACAGAAGGATGTCAGCTATCTCTGGCCCTGGAGGTTCTCATTAGACCGAAGGAGGCCTGGGACCTAGCTACATATAGATGAAATTTACATATCTGGAATTCTTCAGTCCATTGTCCCTGAAGAAGACTTTAACTGTGTACGTCGAAACGCGTAGGGATTTTCCTGTCTTCTAGACAGTCGATTTGGGCCTTTCCAATAGCTGGTCCTATGCTGCTCCTTTCATCATGTGTTTGATTTTATCATATCTTTTCATTATGTATTCTATGTGTTATCAATAAATTTATATTTTTACGAGGCAAACAACTGTTTTCTGATCCTTTAAAATCCCACCCTTTGAGGAATTTTCTTGCACTCTATGTATTAGGGATCCTAACCAGTACATTCAGATAGTTGGCAATAATTTTCTTGACATTTTTTTGTTTATAGCGCAAAAAATTAAAACCGCAGAGGTGATCAAATACCACCAAAAGAAAGCTCTATTTGTGGGAAAAGAGGACATCAATTTTATTTGGGTAAAGCGCACGGAAGGGGGTAAAACCTGTCGTAGCTGAAGTGGTAAAAATAAAATAATAAACATGTTATACTTACCTGCTCTGTGCAAAACCATGTGCAGCCCCGATCCTGCTCTTCTGGGGTTTTCCGCAGGGTGCCCCCATTAAAAGCCCCTTTCTAGGGGCACTCGTGCGGGCTCATTCCTCTGCTGCCCTGTCTGCATCCATTGACACAGGCTCAGCCTCACCCCCCCCCCCCCCCACACACACACACACACCCTTGTCACAGCCAATGGCTCCCATTGCTATCAATCTGCCCAGGGAAGAGGGAGAAAGCGGCGAAGGTCGCTACTCTCCTGCACATCCCTGAATCGGTGTCGTGTTCAGGCTCAGGTAAGTATGGGTGGGGTCGGGGATACTGCAGCACAGAAGGTTTTTTACCTTATTGCATAGAATGCATCCAAGTAAAAAAAACTTAATGCCGCGTACACACGATCGTGATTCACGGCGGTGAAAACACCGCCGTGAATCACGACATGAAATTAAATGAAAAACGAGGGAACGGCATTTTCCCCCACACACGACCGTTTTTCCCGTCATTTTTTTCTTTGTCGAGAAAAACGACCGTCTGTGGGCTCCGCGGCAGTGTCTCCCTATGGGAAAACTGCCGCGGAAAAAAATGATAGAAAAAACGATGAGAAAATTTAGAACATGTTCTAATTTTTCTCGTCGTTTTTCCTGCCGTTTTTCTCAACGAGAAAAACGGCATAAAGCCCACAGACGATCGTTTTTCTCGGCGAAAAAAAAAAATTTCATTTTTCCCGACGGGAAAAATGATCGTGTGTACGCGGCATAAGACTTTAGAACCACTTTTATGCTGTTGACAGACTGCATCATATATTCAATTTTTCTAATTTCGGAAGATGGTTATATTCTTTCTATTCTATTCTATTGTTGTTTTTTATACTATTCTGTTATTTTCTATTCTATTCTAATCTATTATTTTCTATTCTATTCAAATGGATTCTATTTGAATTTTGGGAAATGGTTCTATTCTTTCTATTCTATTTTTCTAATTCTATTCTTTGATATTCTATTATAGTCTATTCTATTCTTTTTTTTCTATTCTATTCTTTTTTATTCCTTTCTTTTCTTGCGTATTCAAATTCAAATTTATTCTATTTGAAATTTGAATTTCAGAAGATGGTTATATTCTTTTTATTTTATTCAATTCTTTTTTATTCTATTCTATTCATTTCTATTCTGTTCTTTTATTTTCTATTTTGTTCTGTTTTACTCTATTATATTATATGCTTTTATTTTCTGTTATATTCTTTTCTATTCTATTCCTTTATTTTCTATTCTATTTTCTTTTCTTTGGAAATTCGAAAACCTTTCGAATTCGAAAACAAATCGATTCGAATTCCGTCCGATTTTTTTTTTCTCGTTATTTTGGATTTGTTGAAATTCGATACTATGGGGGGCGTGGTCTGCGCATGTCCGAGTGAGGGCTGAGAAGTGAGAGTTCCTGGCTCCTCCAGCCGCTCCATGAGAGATAGTTCCATGAGAGACTGAGCGGAACTTCCATGACAGCTCCTCTTCCAGCCGCTCCAGGAGAGACTGATAGAGAACGGCAGCAGTAGAAGCGTTCCAGGACGTGATAGAGCGGGAGACACTCGGCGGACGCACACGCTGCTACGGGAGCATAAGCAGTAGCAGCGGAGCGGCATGTGTGCGTGGAGGCAGCGGGAAACTCGAACCTCACGCAAGGCACAGCCAGTAAAGCTGGGGGAGCAGCAGCCCGAGATCCACCACTACATCACCCCCAAACAGGGGGAAGGACCGAAGGTCGGAAGTGAGAGTGGGGAGACAGACGAGCTGCAGCCGAGTGGAGACCAGCTCACACAGATGCAACAGAGCCAGATGGCTGTGAGAGTAGGGGTGGAAGCTCTTCAGATTCCTCCACAGAGCCCTAGGATGACGGCGGTGGTTGCCGGGACTATACCCCTTCCCCCCATACGAGGAGACGTTGAGACAGGGGGGTTGAAGAGGGAAATGGAGGATTTGAAAGCTCTTATACAGGCACTCCCCACAAGAGCAGATATTGGAGCTCTTATAGCTAAAGTGGAGGAAGCACATTGTATGGATCTAGAAACGATCCGAGGTGATTTGCAGGTGGTAGCGGATCGCATAACAGATGGCGAGAACGCGTCCCATCTCCTGGAACAACGGGTGAAGGTCTTGGAGGGCTCCAGCCAGGTCCAAGTAGAAACTACGGTGGCCCTACAGTTACATCTGGAGGACCTCGAGGACCGTAGTCGCCGCAACAATGTACGTATACGTGGTGTTCCAGAGACGACGGACCAGGAAGATTTACAAGAGATGGTAAAGTGCATTTTTCAAAAAATACTGAAAGACGCCATGCCTGTAAACTGTGAACTTGATAGAGTCCATAGGGCGCTGGGTCCTAAATCTAAAGATAGAAGCCGTCCCCGGGATGTGGTGTGTCGCTTGCACTATTTTGCGCATAGGGAGAGAATCCTAAGGCAAGCATGGGAGGCAGGTACAGTAGAATATAATGGGGCACAGCTAAAGATTTTACCAGACCTATCAAGCGCTACTTTGCAGCGTAGAGCTCTGCTTCGCCCAGTATTGGAGCGAGTGAGGGAATGGGGAGGAACCTATCGGTGGAGATTCCCAATCTCAGTGTTAATCAAAAAGGGTTTACTTGCGTTTTGGTTGCGTTCCAGAGCCGACTTGACAGAACTATATTCCTTTCTGGGAACTGAACCATTTGAGGTGCCGGACTGGTTGCAATTAAACCCAAGAACACATAGACTATAAAGGCAGTGGTCTAGAGGCATGAATAAACAAAGGGACTAATATTTTTTTTTCTTCTTTTTTTTCCCTGCTGGCTGTGTTTTTTTGTTGTTTTTTTTTTAAGGCCTAAAGCTATTGGACTGGTTTATGTATGATTAAGAGGAGGGGGGGGGGGGGGGGCGTGGAGTATGGGGTTTTTGTTAAATTGTTTTTTTGGCGCCCAACCTCCTCACTTTGAAATGGCGGGGTTGTTTAATTGTGTAAATGATATGTAAAAGTGGGGAGGCTGGGGGTAAAAGGGCGGCCCACAGAATGCGTTTGGGTAAATGTAGCCAAACTTTTCCTCTTTTTCCTTTCTGTGGGCTGGTTTTTTTTTTTTTTTTCTTTGATGAGTATTGGAAGATGGGGATAGTAGTCGCAATAGGTAAATACCCCGAAAGGTTAAATAGCGAGCTCCTTTGTACTGGCCGTACATCCTGCTCCCGACGGGTGCAGAATAAGTACACAGAGGCACATATTGATACACACATACACACAGGAATACATTTTTCACTCACATACACTCACTCAAATTCATTTACGGATATACACGTTCATACACAGGAGAATGCCCTTTTTTTTTTTTTTTTAGTTAGTTTTTGTGTTTGTGTTTGGGCCTTCTTACTGGCCTTTCATATTTAATTACTTATTTTTATTTATTTATTTATTTATTTATTTTATTTATTTTTTTTTGTTCCGTTTTAGGAGGGTCACAGTAGGGGCGGGTTACATACACCAATATACACTATCTACACACTATAAATATCACTATGATGGAAAAGAAGGAAAGGGGGGGGGGGAAGGGGGAGGGGGAAAAAAAAAAAAAAAAGGGAAAGATATGTTTTCACAATTAGATATGGGTAAGAAACATATACATGGCCACGGGGGGGGAAATTGATATATGGACAAGTGGGGCACCGGGGGGGGGGGGATGGGCGGGTTAAGAGGGGGTGCAGAGGAGGTATGTGCTTAGTGGGGATAACATGTGGGTACTTTAAGAAAATGGGAGGTTTTTCCCTTTTAAGGGAAGAACGACCAGAGTTGATGGCAATAGGCAATATAGGCGATATCTGTAATGTATGGTTGGATAGGAAAAATATGTAAAGTTTTGATGTCACCTTTTGCATTATTATTTTTAGTTTTTTTTTCTGAGTATATGGAGAACTAAAAGTATACAGTGATATTAATAGATCTCATATCTTGTAAATGATAACTGTTTTTTTAATTATTTTTTTTTGGAGTCAGCAGGAATAGGATTATAAGAGCCAGAACAAAGGGCCAGACGGGGCAAAGGTCTAATGGAAGATAAGATAACCGGGCAGATTGGTGACACAAGTGGGCAGCATAAAGGGACAGGAGGAGTGGGCGAGGGGGGGCCGGGGACCCCTCGCTTGGGGGCATGCGCAACTAACACCCCCCTAGTAGGTTAACACTCAGGTGGGGTAAGAGTGTTTAAAGCAAATTGCTTTACATATCAGTGGGGAGGAGGGGTAGGGGCACCTTTTTCCCATTGTATATTAGAGTAGGGTAGGGGAGGGTGTGCCTTTTTTTTTTTATTTATTTTTTTCCTTTCTCTTTTCTCTCCTCTTTCTCTTTTTCTCTACTGCTCTCTCTCACGGGGGGTACCCCGTCTGCCGCCGTCTGACCATTAAAAGGGGGAAGGTAAGATAATAATAAGGAAGGAAGGGGAAGGGAAAAAGGAAGAAAGGAAAAAAATGGATGCAGTGTCAATAATGTCGATTAATGCAAAAGGGTTAAATACCCCAATAAAGAGACAGATACTTCTGCGGGAGCTGAAGTGTGCAGGAAGTGAGATAGTTTTTATTCAGGAGACACACTTCACAGAGGGAGGTCTCCCCTTTCTTAGAAATAGAATGTACCCAATAGGATATCATGCCACCAATCCGGTGGCAAAAAAGGGAGGGGTATCTATTCTGATTTCGAATAAGCTTCCATGGTTATGTACTGACACTCTGGTGGATCCCGGGGGACAATAACTGGCCCTGAAGGGGACTATTGGGAGGTCGGTGGTAACGCTGGCCTCGTTTTATGCTCCCAACACACAACAGGACATATTTTTTGGGAAGTTTATGGATAAATTGGGGGTATTTCAGGAAGGGCAGCTGATTCTGGGGGGTGATTTGAATATCCCCTTGGTGCCGAGTATGGATACCTCATCAGGGACTTCGGCAGCATCAGTGGGGACCCGGAAACGGATCTTGCGGTTAATACAAAAAGAAAGATTAGTAGATGTATGGCGATTGACACACTCAGGAGAGAGAGACTATTCCTTTTACTCTATTCCCCATAAGATATACTCCCGTATAGATTATTTCCTTATCCCACATAACCAGTTACATGCAGTTAAAGAAGCAGGAATAGGGAAAATAACTTGGTCAGACCATGCGCCAATTGTTTTGAAATACAACCTTGCAGATTTTCAGCTTCCTGGATCGGTAATCTGGAGGCTGAACGAAAGTCTCCTGCAGGACCCTGCAGTACTGGAAGATGTACGGAGAGAAGCAAGGTGGTATTTCCAGACTAATGACACGCCCGACTGCGACCCAGGGGTGATTTGGGAGGCACACAAGGCAGTGATAAGGGGAATCTTAATGAAACATGGGGCAAGGATTAAGAGGGAAAGGGAAGCAAAACTGAATGCGCTCCTGGCAGAGATCGCACGGTTAGAACTTTTACACAAACGAGGCCCTAATCCAGACCTGGAAAAGCTATTGCTGGGAGTGCGTAGACAGACTACAGAACTACTCATGTATAAAGCAAAGAGGGCAATACAGACAGGTAGGAGACAAAATTACGAATTTGGGAATAAGTGTGGGAAGCAAATGGCGAGCTCTTTGAGGGAGCAACAATCAAAGACATATGTATCAATGATTAGAGGGGCGGAAGGCGAAAAACTGAGGCCTCGTACACACGACCGATTTTCTCGGCAAGAACCAGCAAGAAACTTGCTGGCAGAGAGGTCTTGCCGAGTAAATCGGTCGTGTGTACGCTGCTATCGGGTTTCTCGTCGAGAAAACCGACAAGAAACCTCAACGAGAAAAAAGAGAACCTGCTCTCTATTTTCTCGTCGAGATTCTCCTCGGCATGTTTCTCGACGAGAAAAGTGAGTGTGTGTACACTTACCTGTCCTCCCGGAAGCCCGCGCATGTTCGAAATGCATTCGACGCATGCGCGGTAGCTTCCTAGGCATACGTAGGGTAGACCAAGATGGCGGCGACGGCATCGAAGGTGACGAGCGCATGCTCGACGTAGTCGATGACGTCACCGCGTACACTCCTTTCGAAGAACCGCGGGTTCTTTGAAACGAGCGTGTGTACACTCGGCCGGGACAAGTTTCTTGTCCAAGAATCTCGTCGAAAAAAACGACATGTTTTTTTCAACGAGAATCTCGGCCGTGTGTACGAGGCCTGAGGCTACCTAGAGAGATAGCTGAGCGATTTGGAAATTTTTATACAGCGTTGTATAATTTGCAGCCAAACTCTCAGAACCAAACTAGAATGGAAGAGTATATAGCAACCTCAGGCACTCCGAGTTTAACACCAGTAATAAGCCAGGAATTGGAGAGGCCCATTACCATAGAAGAAATTCAAGAGGCAATTAAGATGGGGAAAAGAGGTAAAGCTCCAGGGCCGGATGGCTTTACAATTCATTATTACAGACTTCTCCTCCCCATTATAGGACCATTCCTGTTACAAATGTTTAATGGGCTAGGAGATACAAGTTCTTTCCATACAGAAACCTTGAAAGCGTTGATTGCGGTTATACCGAAGGAAGGCAAGGACCCATCTCAATGTGGGAGCTACAGGCCGATCTCGTTATTAAATACAGACCTGAAGCTTTTTTCCAAGATCCTTGCAATGCGAATAGAGCAATACGTTCCCTGCCTGGTCCATAGAGATCAGGTAGGGTTTGTGCAAACACGAGAGGCACGGGATAACACGATTAAGACTCTGAACTTGATCCACTTGGTAAGCACATCCCGAACCCCATGTGTCTTCCTGGGAACAGATGCGGAGAAGGCTTTCGATCGTATCGATTGGCAGTTTATGCTCGCGGTCCTAAGACACATGGGGTTCGGGAATAAGATGCTGCAGTGGATATCAAGTAATTATACCCAACCCACGGCCCAGGTTAAAGTGAATGGAGTAATGTCTCCACTTTTTAAGCTATCTAACGGGACAAGACAAGGGTGCCCGTTATCACCTCTTCTATTTGTCCTATCGTTGGAGCCGTTTTTGAATAGGATCCGCAAGAACCCAGATATTAAGGGGGTGTATGTGGGAGGTACAGAGCATAAGACATCGGTGTATGCGGATGACATGATGTTTAACCTGACTAATCCGATGGTTTCCCTCCCTAATCTGCTCCAAGAATTGGAGACATATGGAGAGCTATCAAACTTTAAAATAAATTATGTAAAATCTGAAGCAATGGGAATTGCGATTCCCAAGGAAGAACTGAACATTTTGAAAGTTAACTATAAATTTAGATGGACAGATCAAGCATTGAAGTACCTAGGGACTTCCATCCCGGCGGATCTTACACAAATATATAAGATCAATTTCTTGCCATTACTTGCTAGGGTTCGGGTCCTCCTGGAGGGATGGCAGAAAGGGTTTTTTTTCGTGGTTGGGGAGGTGCAATATCATTAAAATGAACATCTTGCCAAAATTTTTGTACCTCTTCCAGACGCTCCCTATTGCGATACCTAAACAGTTTTTCAAACAGATACAGTCCTTGCTCGGAAGATTTATATGGGCAAATAAACACCCAAGAATTAGGAGATCGCTGATGTCACTACCTAAACGATATGGAGGTGTGTCAATCCCAGATGTATATAAGTACTATCAGGCGGCTCTATTGAGCCGCTTGATCGATTGGAGTCGACATAGTGAGGGGAAAATTTGGTCAGAGATAGAACAAGCTCAGTGTAGTGGATTACTTCACCGAGCGGCATGGTGTTATAAGGACCTCCCGGGGTGTGTAAAGACGCACCCCTTGATAGGCCCTACACTCCGGATGGGATATGGGCTATTTGTGAAAGGGAAATTATCAACATTGGATTCACCTCTTTTTCCCATTCTGGGGAATCCACAGTTTGGACCGGGATTGAAGAAGGGACCCTTTAGTGAACTGGTTGAACAGGGGTTGTTTCAGGCATCTCACTTTATAAGAACAGGATCTTGGCCCACGACCCAGGAGATGATAACGGGACAAAGTGTATGTCAATTGGACTTCTGGAGGGCAATGCAATTAAGACACTTTTTTTATACCCTGAGCTCACCGAGTAAATATGAAAGAAAGCTAACGAAGTTTGAGGAGTACTGTAATGGGAGTGGTATAATGCGGCACACCCTATCTAAAATTAGTGAACTGCTGAATACTCCTGGTGAGGAGTTTCAGTTGCCCTTCTTCAGGAGGTGGGAGATGGAGTTAGATAGGGTTTTTTCGGAGGAGCAAAAGAATAAAATATTACGTAACATTTTTGAATCCTCAGTCTGTATAAAAATGCAAGAGATGAACTTCAAGATACTATCACAATGGTACCGTACCCCAGCCGTATTAAGCAGATGTTACCCAGATATATCAGATAAGTGCTGACGGTGCGGGGGAAATGGAGGGACGTTAATACATATTTTCTGGACTTGTCCCAGAATACTGAGATTCTGGAAGGAGGTCCGAGAAATTGCGCAAAGGTTTAGAGAGGAGGAGCTACCAGACGATCCGACTTATTTCCTGTTACAGGACTCGGACACCACGGTGAGAGAGTATAAGAGATCGGTCCTCTGTCATCTCCTGAATGCGGCAAGAGCCTGTATTCCAGGAATGTGGAAGCAGACCCAGCCACCGTCAGTAGGGATGTGGCTTAAGCGGGTAGAAGACTTGAATTTGATGGAGGACCTGGTCTGGACCTCCAGACAGAAACGGGGAGTTTATCTTGAAATATGGTCAGATTGGAATGTCTTTAAATACTCGGAAGAGGGAAAAACCTTAATAGACCATAATTGAACGGTCACCGGGGGACTGGGGGGGGTCATGGAGGAGAGAGAGTGGGAGCTTTAATCCCCTTGTGGGGTTGTTTTCTTTTTTTCTTTTCTTTTTCCTTTTTTTTTTTTTTTTGGAGGGAGGGAGGGGTTAAATTGAAATAGAGCGTCAATGAGATAGAGGGAAAAATTGGGGCAGAAATCTCCCGGCCATCCTGAGGAGTAAGAGGGGCCTAGGGGTGAGGGGGATTGGATGCCCAATGGTGCGGACACGAACGACTTGAAGGTATTTAAAAAAAAATAAAAAAAAAAAAAAAGAAATTCGATACTATTGTACTATTCGTAAATTTGAATACATCTGAATTCTCTGAAAAACAAAAATTCATCCGAATTTCAATTCAGAACGAAACGAACTGCACATGTCTTGTCGGGGCTGCTCTGTGCAAAACTATTGCGCAGAGCAGATAAGTATAACATGTTTGTTCTAAAAAAAAATGTTTTTCAAATCTTTTCTTTAGAATAACTTTAATCTGTATTTACCATAATTTTTATTGTATCATTTATTTTTATTGTACAACTTTATTGTCTCTCTTTTTAGTGCCATCCACCAGAAATGATGTTAATGGAGTGATCTGCCCGTCTTGCTTTTCCCCCGACTCTGATCGATGTAAAAACTATAGCGATTTAAAGTGTACTGGAAATGAGACACATTGCATACGCTATACACGGACTGAAAGGGAAGGTATGGAAGCCTTTTGGCCCCGCCCCCTCCGTCTCCTGATTGGCTCGCTGGCTGTGATTTACAGCTGCTGTCACAAGCCAATCATTAGTGTGAGTCAAGGCTCTTATGGACATCGCTAGATTGAGATGGGGCTCAGGTAAGTATGAGGGGGAGGGGCGCTGCACACAGAAGTTTTGACGGTAAAACACCTTGTGCCTTTAAAACCACTTTTAGCTGGGCATTCACATTAAAGCAGTATTAAACCCAAAATTCAACATTGCAGCTTCATACCTCCCAACATTTTGAGATGGGAATGAGGGACACCTATCAGCAAGCGTATGCAGGCATAAGACACACCCCTTGCCACGCCCTGTTAAAGGAGAATTGTACAAAAAAATAAAATTGGTTAAACCCACAAGTGCTTTTTTTTACCACTACTATTCCTTTATATTGGGTTTTGGAATTTACAAATGCAGCAATTTAGAAATTGGATGGAAGGTTGAGCTCTGGGAAACACTTTTTAAAAGATAAAAAGTGCATTTTATTTACAACCAAAATGAGGGACAAATGAGGAGGAATGAGGGACAGAGGGACATTTCTCCAAATCAGGGACAATTGGGAGCTATGCAGTTTACCAAACCTTACATGTGATGGCTGCATTTGTTTTCTTTTTGTCCTTTATTTTTATCTAGCAATCTTGCCAGTAAATTTGGTGTTTTTCAATAGAAAAGCTGCCCGGCAAATGTAGCAGTTAGAGTGTTGGTGTTGAGATAAACCATTTGCAACTGACAGGGGTGCTTACAATGAACAGCATTTGTTTATCCATATAAAACCTTTATCACCCCAAAAAAAAGAACTGTTGCTCAGGGGTGTACCTAGAGCATTTGGCATCCGGGGCGAGTCCTATATAGCGGATTCTATATCCTATAATTTATCCATGTAAAACCTTTATCCCCCAAAAAAAGAAAGAACTGTTGCTCAGGGGTGTACCTTGAGAATTTGGCACCCATGGCGCATCCTATATCTGCCCCCCCCCCCCTCAACTTTAAAATGTAAAAGCGCCTACAAAGATTTATAATGTTTTCAAAAATATTTATTGCACAAATTCATCAGTTCAAAACCAGTGCAGGCTCACCAGTGCCAACCAGTGCAGGCTCACCAGTGCCAATCAGTGCAGGCTCACCAGTGCCAATCAGTACAGGCTCACCAATGCAGGCTAACCAGTGCCAATCAGTGCAGGCTCCCCAGTGCCAATTAGTGCAGAATCACCAGTGCAGGCTTACCAGTGCAGGCTCACCAGTTCCCATCAGTGCTGGCTCCCCAGTGCAAGCTCACTAGTGCCAATCAGTGCAGGCTCACCAGTGCCAATCAATGTAGGCTCACAAGTGCCAATCAGTGCAGGCTTTCCAGTGCAGGCTCACCAGTGCCAACCAACGCTGGATCCCCAGTGCAGGTTCACCGGTGCTAATTAGTGCAGGCTCAGCAGTGCATATCAGTGCAGGCTCACCAGTTCCAATCAGTGCTGGCTCCCCAGTTCCCATCAGTGCAGGCTCACTAGTGCCAATCAGTGCAGGCTGGCTCACCAGTGACAATCAGTGCAGGCTCACCAGTGCCAATCAGTGCAGGCTCCCCAGTGCAGGCTCACCAGTGCCAATCAGTGCAGGCTCAGCAGTGCCCATCAGTGCAGGCTCACCTGTGTAGGCTCACTAGTGCCAATTAGTGCAAGATCACCAGTGCCAATCGCAGGTTCACCAGTGTAACCTCATCAGTGCCAATCGGTGCAGGTTCACCAGCGCAGGCTTACCAGTGCCAATCAGTGTAACCTCACCAGTGACAATCAGTGTAACCTCACCAATGCCAATCAGTGCAGGCTCACCAGTGCCAATCAGTGTCCATCAATGCAGCCTCACAAGACCAGCTCAGGGTGGCAGACACAAACACCCCTCCATCTTCTCACATCAGCTCAGGGTGACTGGGTGGCAGACACAATGCCAACCCACACCCCCTACCCCCTTACCACAAGCTCACCTCGGCAGTGGAGGACACTGCCATCGCAATCTGCAACCCCTCCCCCCCCCAGGGCAGGTGGCTGGCTCAGCCTCAGGTACACCCGGGCGGCAGCTAGGGAGGTCCGCACCCTGGAGGACACAGCTGCAGCTGCACCGTCCAGGTGGAGAATAGTGACAGGCCTGAGGAGTGCTAGGCAGCACAGCAGTGATGGGAGGAGCGAGGAGGAAAACACGGACCAGGCTAGGCTAGCGCAGCTGCGGCGCTGGGAGTGTTCTGACCAAAAGAAAAGATGAGAATTGGAGCAGCTAGAGCTCTTGCCACCCTCGGAATGCTGTCACCTCTGGAGGGTATCACCCGACCCAGGTGCAGAGCGTAGCCCCATAGTGATGCCACCTAAACGCCCCCTGCCCACAGTGTGGCACTCGGGGCGGACCACCCCCCCAATTGGTATGCCCATGCTGTTGCTGTAACTGCTTGTGTAACTGCAATGTGAGCTGTAGTTTGGCTTCAATTTGTTAGTGAATCTAAATCTGCTAATACATCTAACACTTTTCTCCCCCCAGACTGACAATGTTGCTGTCCAAATGTTCCCCCTGTGCTCCTTCATCCAGAGTGGGAAACACTCTAAGGCTGGGTTCACACTACTGTGAATTGGATGCGGGTTTCCCCAGTCTGTCCACCAGCACTTACCCCATCTAGGCGGCGAGCATCGGCAGGGATTGGGCATACGAGGAGCGGTGGGGATCGGGCATTAGCGGGGATCCAAGGAGCAGCGGGCATCTGGGCATCAGCTCCTGTGTTTTCTCCTCCTCCTCCGCTGTGCATCTCCTCCCCTCCTCCTAGGCGTCCAATAGGATCACCTGTCCTTTCAGCCAATCGGGTGACGGGTATCAGACCCGCTTCCCGATTGGCCGGGGAGAGAATCAGTATTGCAATAGTGAATATTCATTCGATGGTGCAACACCTGGGGTGGCTCCAGACGCAATGCTCTCTGCCCTGAGCCCATCCTATTTTAAAGCCTATTAGGTGCTTCAAAAAGCACACCCCTGCCCACCCCCCCACCATAGGAGTTAATTGTGCCCGTCATCCTGAAAGGGGCCAGGTGCATGGATAGGGAGGGTGTCGGTGGTGGATGGGGGGGCGAGGCCCGTGTGCCCATAATGTATGATTGTCCTCTGATCTTCAGTATCTACACCTCCTCTCTTCTCTCCAGCACAACATTGCTTGCAGACTATCTAACCTTAACACCTCCAGCACATCACTTGCTTGCTCTTCCAGGACCAGCTAGCACTAATTTGCAGACCTGACACTGGCTCAGCCAGGTCTAAAAATTAATGCCCTTTGCAGGCAGGGCCGGTGGGCCCCTTTGGTGTAGCAAAAAATTTAGGAAGTCCCACTAGCTGCTAGCTGTCCACGTGGTTACAGAGCCCAGTACCACATTTTCAGGCCCTGCCAGCCCTCCTATCTGCAGCTGCATCTCTCCACTGCCCATGTCACCACAGTCCACTCCGCTGGCTCTGCACCCATCCCAGAATGCAATCTCCCAGTCCTCTCAGGCATGCCTCTCCTGACTGTGTGTCACTCATAGTGATGAGCCGAACACCCCCCTGTTCGGTTCGCACCAGAACCCGCGAACGGACCGAAAGTTCGAACGAACATTAGAACCCTATTAAATAGAATGGATGCGAACGTTCGAATTCTAAAGTGCTAATTATAACAACTATTATGCATGTTATTGTCCTAAAAAGGGTTTGGGAACCCGGGTTCTGCACCAGGGGACATGTATCAATGCAAAAAGAAGTTTTAAAAACGGTCGTTTTTCGGGAGCAGTCATTTTAATGATGCATAAAGTGAAAAAAAAAAGTCAAATATTCCTTTAAATATCGTACCTGGGGGGTGTCTAAAGTATGCCTGTGAAGTGCCACGTGTTTCCCGTGTTTAGAACTGTCCCTGCACAAAATGACACTTCTAAAGGAAAAAAAAGCCATTTAAAACTGCTTGCGGCTTTAATGTAATGTCTGGTCCCGGTAATATGGATGAAATTCTTTAAGAAAAATGGCATAGCTACCCCATAACCCCCCCCCCCCCCTACCCCAGCCCATTACCAGCCCCTTTGGGTCTTGTATGGATATTAAGGGGAACCCCGCACATAAAATAAAAAAGGCCCTATATACTCTGAACAGCCCTATACAGGCGGTGCATACAAGACAGGGACTGTAGGTTTGTTCTTATGTAGAATCTGTTTGTAATTTTGAACAGGTACATTGTTGAAGTGTAGCTCCAGACCAAAAATCTATTTTTAAACTTTTTGGAAAACATAGGTAAGGGTTATCACCCCTGTAACATTTGTTTTGCTGTCTGTGCCCCTGTTCAGAACATTTCACCTCACTTTCCGTCCCAATGACAACTGTTTTTGAAATGTGGTGTTTTTCTTGAAACAAGGATTGCTGATAAAGCATCAGTACAGAGGAGACACCTTTCTCCCATATTTATTCTTACAGGAGAGAATTTTCCTTCCTAGTGGTAGATTTCCTCTCACTTCCTGTTGTCTTCTTGCGTTTGCAAGTAGGAGTCGTTTGTAAGTTGGATGTTTGAAAGTAGGGACCTGCCGTATATACTCTGCAGAAATAGGCCCCTTAGTTGTTGGTGTTGGCACAACACTGTAAGCACTCACAGTTACTCTTGGTTGGTGCTGGAACGCCCTGCTGTCAACTATTATATCAGGAATTTTAATTACATATAATTGTTGAACAGTGGTAGTAAAAATTGGGCCTTTGATGGTGGTGCTGGTGCCACAACACTGTAAGCCCTGACAGTTACTCTTGGTGGGTGCAGCAATGGGCCCTGCTGTGAATTATTAGATCAAGAATTGTAATTACATGCCCCTGTTGAACAGGGGCTGAAAAATTGGGCCTTAGGCACTGGTGGCACAACACTGCAACCCCTCACAGATACTGTACTTGGAGCACAGCAATGAGCCCTGTTGCAAAGTATTGCTTCAAAAATTGTAATGACACGCCCCTGTTAAACAGGGGCTGAAAAATTGGGCCTTAGGCACTGGTGGCACAACACTGCAACTCCTCACAGATACTGTACTTGGAGTACAGCAATGAGCCCTGTTGCAAAGTATTGCTTCAAAAATTGTAATTACACGCCCCTGTTAAACAGGGGCTGAAAAATTGGGCGTTAGGCACTGGTGGCGGCACCCATAAACAAAAATGATCTTCCAAGCTATCATCATCAATCGTATCATTGAGGACTCGGAGGAGGAGGATAGCCAGTCAACATAACAGCACAGGCACTCAGCATCAGCATCAGTCTTGAAGGGATGTGACATGTTAAAATCAATTAGTCTGTTATATCAGCATCAGGTGTGTGGTAGCTGGTGGTGATCCAAGACTGGTTCATCTTGATGAAAGTCAGTCGATCAACCGAGTCGGTGGACAGGCGCACCCTGTGATCCGTGACAAATCCTCCAGCAGCACTGAATGTGCGTTCCGAAAGAACGCTGGATGCAGGACAGGCCAGTAGCTCAATTGCATACTGTGCAAGCTCTGGCCAGTGATCCATCCTCAAGACCCAGTAAGCCAGAGGATTTTCGGTGGGGAAGGTGTCCAAGTCTGACCTTGCCCCTAGATATTCCTGCACCATGTTTATCAGACGCTGGCGATGGTTGCTGGAACCGATCATACTTTGGGGCTGCGGACTAAAGAATTGTCTGAACGCATCGGTCAGACGGCCACCTTCCCCACCGCTCCTTCTTTGACTGGCCGAAGCCTCAGCAACTCGTTGTCCAGGACCAGGAGTTTGCAACCTCCCAGTCTCTGGGAACGCGTTGCACAGACCTTTCTGCAAGGCCTCCCGGAGTTGTCTCATCCTCTGCTCCCTCTGCGACGGTAACATAAGGTCCGCAACCTTACCCTTGTACCGTGGATCAAGGAGAGTGGCCAGCCAGTAATGGTCCCTCTCCTTGATCCGAAGAATACGAGGATCCTTCCGCAGACTTTGCAGGATCAGGGAGGCCATGCAGCGTAGGTTTGCTGAGGCATTCGCTCCGGAGTCCTCTGGGTCACTAAGGACGACATGATCCGCAGCCACCTCCTCCCAGCCACGTACAAGTCCACTGGTTTCTTGGGACTGTAAATCATCCCTAAAAGACTGCTGCTGATGATGCTGAGTGCCAGCCTCCACCTCCATGCTGACACAATCCTCCTCCTCCTCCTCCTCCTCCTCTTCCTGTGCGATGGGTGGGACAGAAGGAACACTGTCTGGGTAAAGGGGGCCTTGAGAGGCAAGGAAGTCCTCCTCTTCCTGCCTCTGTTCTGCCTCAAGTGCCCTGTCCATTATTCCACGCAGCGTGTGCTCCAACAGGTGGACAAGAGGTACAGTGTCACTGATGCATGCACTGTCACTGCTCACCATCCTCGTGGCCTCCTCAAATGGTGCCAGGACAGTGCATGCATCCCTGATCATGCCCCACTGGCGTGGAGAAAAAAAACCAAGCTCCCCTGACCCTGTCCTGGTGCCGTAGTCGCACAGGTACTCATTGATGGCCCTCTGCTGCGTGTGCAGCCGCTGCAGCATGGCCAACGTTGAGTTCCACCTGGTGGGCATGTCACATATAAGGCGGTTCTTGGGCAGGTTCAACTCCTTTTGCAGCTCAGCCAGGCGAGCACTGGCATTATAAGATCTGCGGAAATGCACACAGACTTTCCTGGCCTGCCTCAGGACATCCTGTAAGCCCGGGTACCTGCCCAAGAAGCGCTGCACCACCAGGTTAAGGACGTGAGCCACACAGGGCACATGGGTCAGTTGTCCCTGTCGGAGGGCGGAGAGGAGGTTGGTGCCATTGTCGCAAACCACCATTCCTGGCTTAAGCTGGCGTGGCGTCAACCACCTCTCGGCCTGGCCCTGCAGAGCAGACAGGACCTCTGCCCCAGTGTGGCTTCTGTCCCCCAAACACACCAGCGCAAGCACGGCATGGCATCTTTTTGCCTGCGTACTTGCGTAGCCCCGTGAACGGCTACGGAGCACCGCTGGTTCATAGGACAAACCACAGGAAGAGGCCATGGAGGAAGAAGAAGAGGAGGGGGTGGAGGAGAGAGGTGTGTCACAACCAGTAGTAGCATTTTGGAGGCGTGGCGGTGGGACAACCTCCAACACTACTGCACCTTGTCCTGAATCCTTCCCAGCTGCCAAAAGAGTGACCCAATGGGCCGTGAAAGAAAGGTAACGTCCCTGTCCATGCCTGCTGGACCATGAGTCAGCGGTAATATGCACCTTACCGCTGACCGCCCTGTCCAGCGAGGCCAAGACATTGCCTTCCACATGCCGGTAGAGAGCCGGAATAGCCTTCCGTGCGAAAAAGTGGCGCTTGGGAACCTGCCACTGAGGAACCGCACATTGCACAAACTCACGGAAGGGGGCCGAGTCTACCAACTGAAAAGGCAGCAGTTGAAGCGCTAGCAATTTAGCCAAGCTAGCATTCAACCGCTGGGCATGTGGATGGCTGGGAGTGAACTTCTTTCGACGGTCCAGCAGCTGGGGCAGGGAAATTTGCCTGCTAGAATCGGACGTCGGTGTACTGCTAGCAGAGTGGGCGCAAGTACTTGGCTGTGACACACCTAATTCTACACCTTCATTCCTCTCAGTGCATGTTTCAGAGAGGACTGAAGTTATAGTGGGGTTGGAGATCCCAGCTGATGCGGTGCAAGGAGAGGTCCGCTTTGTTCTTTGGTGTGGGTCTTTGAGGTAGGCTTGCCAACGAGCTGCATGGCAGGTCAACATATGTCTGGTCAGGCATGTGGTACCCAAGCGGCTGATGTTTTGGCCACGCGATTAGTGATGAGCCGAACACCCCCGGGTTCGGTTCGCACCAGAACCCGCGAACGGACCGGAAGTTCGAACGAACATTAGAACCCTATTAAATACAATGGATGCGAACGTTCGAATTCTAAAGTGCTAATTATAACAACTATTATGCATGTTATTGTCCTAAAAAGGGTTTGGGAACCCGGGTTCTGCACCAGGGGACATGTATCAATGCAAAAAGAAGTTTTAAAAACGGTCGTTTTTCGGGAGCAGTCATTTTAATGATGCATAAAGTGAAAAAAAAAAAGTCAAATATTCCTTTAAATATCGTACCTGGGGGGTGTCTAAAGTATGCCTGTGAAGTGCCACGTGTTTCCCGTGTTTAGAACTGTCCCTGCACAAAATGACACTTCTAAAGGAAAAAAAAGCCATTTAAAACTGCTTGCGGCTTTAATGTAATGTCTGGTCCCGGTAATATGGATGAAATTCTTTAAGAAAAATGGCATAGCTACCCCATGACCCCCCCCCCCTACCCCAGCCCATTACCAGCCCCTTTGGGTCTTGTATGGATATTAAGGGGAACCCCGCACATAAAATAAAAAAGGCCCTATATACTCTGAACAGCCGTATACAGGCGGTGCATACAAGACAGGGACTGTAGGTTTGTTCTTATGTAGAATCTGTTTGTAATTTTGAACAGGTACATTGTTGAAGTGTAGCTCCAGCCCAAAAATCTATTTTTAAACTTTTTGGAAAACATAGGTAAGGGTTATCACCCCTGTAACATTTGTTTTGCTGTCTGTGCCCCTGTTCAGAACATTTCACCTCACTTTCCGTCCCAATGACAACTGTTTTTGAAATGTGGTGTTTTTCTTGAAACAAGGATTGCTGATAAAGCATCAGTACAGAGGAGACACCTTTCTCCCATATTTATTCTTACAGGAGAGAATTTTCCTTCCTAGTGGTAGATTTCCTCTCACTTCCTGTTGTCTTCTTGCGTTTGCAAGTAGGAGTCGTTTGTAAGTTGGATGTTTGAAAGTAGGGACCTGCCGTATATACTCTGCAGAAATAGGCCCCTTAGTTGTTGGTGTTGGCACAACACTGTAAGCACTCACAGTTACTCTTGGTTGGTGCTGGAACGCCCTGCTGTCAACTATTATATCAGGAATTTTAATTACATATAATTGTTGAACAGTGGTAGTAAAAATTGGGCCTTTGATGGTGGTGCTGGTGCCACAACACTGTAAGCCCTGACAGTTACTCTTGGTGGGTGCAGCAATGGGCCCTGCTGTGAATTATTAGATCAAGAATTGTAATTACATGCCCCTGTTGAACAGGGGCTGAAAAATTGGGCCTTAGGCACTGGTGGCACAACACTGCAACCCCTCACAGATACTGTACTTGGAGCACAGCAATGAGCCCTGTTGCAAAGTATTGCTTCAAAAATTGTAATGACACGCCCCTGTTAAACAGGGGCTGAAAAATTGGGCGTTAGGCACTGGTGGCGGCACCCATAAACAAAAATGATCTTCCAAGCTATCATCATCAATCGTATCATTGAGGACTCGGAGGAGGAGGATAGCCAGTCAACATAACAGCACAGGCACTCAGCATCAGCATCAGTCTTGAAGGGATGTGACATTTTAAAATCAATTAGTCTGTTATATCAGCATCAGGTGTGTGGTAGCTGGTGGTGATCCAAGACTGGTTCATCTTGATGAAAGTCAGTCGATCAACCGAGTCGGTGGACAGGCGCACCCTGTGATCCGTGACAAATCCTCCAGCAGCACTGAATGTGCGTTCCGAAAGAACGCTGGATGCAGGACAGGCCAGTAGCTCAATTGCATACTGTGCAAGCTCTGGCCAGTGATCCATCCTCAAGACCCAGTAAGCCAGAGGATTTTCGGTGGGGAAGGTGTCCAAGTCTGACCTTGCCCCTAGATATTCCTGCACCATGTTTATCAGACGCTGGCGATGGTTGCTGGAACCAATCATACTTTGGGGCTGCGGACTAAAGAATTGTCTGAACGCATCGGTCAGACGGCCACCTTCCCCACCGCTCCTTCTTTGACTGGCCGAAGCCTCAGCAACTCGTTGTCCAGGACCAGGAGTTTGCAACCTCCCAGTCTCTGGGAACGCGTTGCACAGACCTTTCTGCAAGGCCTCCCGGAGTTGTCTCATCCTCTGCTCCCTCTGCGACGGTAACATAAGGTCCGCAACCTTACCCTTGTACCGTGGATCAAGGAGAGTGGCCAGCCAGTAATGGTCCCTCTCCTTGATCCGAAGAATACGAGGATCCTTCCGCAGACTTTGCAGGATCAGGGAGGCCATGCAGCGTAGGTTTGCTGAGGCATTCGCTCCGGAGTCCTCTGGGTCACTAAGGACGACATGATCCGCAGCCACCTCCTCCCAGCCACGTACAAGTCCACTGGTTTCTTGGGACTGTAAATCATCCCTAAAAGACTGCTGCTGATGATGCTGAGTGCCAGCCTCCACCTCCATGCTGACACAATCCTCCTCCTCCTCCTCCTCCTCCTCCTCCTCTTCCTGTGCGATGGGTGGGACAGAAGGAACACTGTCTGGGTAAAGGGGGCCTTGAGAGGCAAGGAAGTCCTCCTCTTCCTGCCTCTGTTCTGCCTCAAGTGCCCTGTCCATTATTCCACGCAGCGTGTGCTCCAACAGGTGGACAAGAGGTACAGTGTCACTGATGCATGCACTGTCACTGCTCACCATCCTCGTGGCCTCCTCAAATGGTGCCAGGACAGTGCATGCATCCCTGATCATGCCCCACTGGCGTGGAGAAAAAAAACCAAGCTCCCCTGACCCTGTCCTGGTGCCGTAGTCGCACAGGTACTCATTGATGGCCCTCTGCTGCGTGTGCAGCCGCTGCAGCATGGCCAACGTTGAGTTCCACCTGGTGGGCATGTCACATATAAGGCGGTTCTTGGGCAGGTTCAACTCCTTTTGCAGCTCAGCCAGGCGAGCACTGGCATTATAAGATCTGCGGAAATGCACACAGACTTTCCTGGCCTGCCTCAGGACATCCTGTAAGCCCGGGTACCTGCCCAAGAACCGCTGCACCACCAGGTTAAGGACGTGAGCCACACAGGGCACATGGGTCAGTTGTCCCTGTCGGAGGGCGGAGAGGAGGTTGGTGCCATTGTCGCAAACCACCATTCCTGGCTTAAGCTGGCGTGGCGTCAACCACCTCTCGGCCTGGCCCTGCAGAGCAGACAGGACCTCTGCCCCAGTGTGGCTTCTGTCCCCCAAACACACCAGCGCAAGCACGGCATGGCATCTTTTTGCCTGCGTACTTGCGTAGCCCCGTGAACGGCTACGGAGCACCGCTGGTTCATAGGACAAACCACAGGAAGAGGCCATGGAGGAAGAAGAAGAGGAGGGGGTGGAGGAGAGAGGTGTGTCACAACCAGTAGTAGCATTTTGGAGGCGTGGCGGTGGGACAACCTCCAACACTACTGCACCTTGTCCTGAATCCTTCCCAGCTGCCAAAAGAGTGACCCAATGGGCCGTGAAAGAAAGGTAACGTCCCTGTCCATGCCTGCTGGACCATGAGTCAGCGGTAATATGCACCTTACCGCTGACCGCCCTGTCCAGCGAGGCCAAGACATTGCCTTCCACATGCCGGTAGAGAGCCGGAATAGCCTTCCGTGAGAAAAAGTGGCGTTTGGGAACCTGCCACTGAGGAACCGCACATTGCACAAACTCACGGAAGGGGGCCGAGTCTACCAACTGAAAAGGCAGCAGTTGAAGCGCTAGCAATTTAGCCAAGCTAGCATTCAACCGCTGGGCATGTGGATGGCTGGGAGTGAACTTCTTTCGACGGTCCAGCAGCTGGGGCAGGGAAATTTGCCTGCTAGAATCGGACGTCGGTGTACTGCTAGCAGAGTGGGCGCAAGTACTTGGCTGTGACACACCTAATTCTACACCTTCATTCCTCTCAGTGCATGTTTCAGAGAGGACTGAAGTTATAGTGGGGTTGGAGATCCCAGCTGATGCGGTGCAAGGAGAGGTCCGCTTTGTTCTTTGGTGTGGGTCTTTGAGGTAGGCTTGCCAACGAGCTGCATGGCAGGTCAACATATGTCTGGTCAGGCATGTGGTACCCAAGCGGCTGATGTTTTGGCCACGCGATATACGCTTGAGACATATGTTGCAAACAGCAGCTGTGCGATCTGATGCACTAGCCTCAAAAAAGGCCCACACCAAAGAACTTTTTGAATGACGGGCAGAGGCAGCGCCCTGCACAGGCGGAGCTCTGCGGTGTGATTCCGTCGGTGTACTGCCCTTACGCTGGCCACCAAAGGGCATCCTGCCTCGTTGGAGATGTGCCTCCTCCTCATCCTCCTCCTCCTCCTCTCTCCTATTAGGCACCCACGTGGAGTCATTGACCTCATCATCCCCTCCCTCCTCATCACTGGAGCCAATCTGGCAGTATGCTGCAGCTGCTGGAACATGACTGCCAGATTGGTGTCCTTCTTGAGCATCCCCTCTGTCTGCTCTCACGCTACTGCCTTCCTCTAGCTGGGTTTCATCATCAGACCCTTCGAAACGCTGGGCATCCTCCTGGAGCATGTACCCAACACTGTGCTGAAACAGTTCGGGGGACTCCTCAGGAGGAGGACATGGTGGGTCTAGGGAAGGAGTGACTGATGATTTGTCTGACATTGATACCAGGGAAGACGACGCTTTGGCAGCTGCTTTTCCAGTACCCTGAGCCTGGGTGAGAGAGGATGAGGAGGAGGAGGAGGGCTTGGTCATCCACTCTACCAAGTCTTCGGCATGATGTGGCTCAACATGTCCAGCTGCCGAAAAGAAGGACAAGCGTGTCCCATGGCCATGTGCTGATGACAATGCACCGCGTCCACGACCAGCACTGTTGCCCCCAGACACAGAGCCTGCTTGCCCTCTTTTATTGCCTCCTGACTGTCTGCCTCTCCTTGTTTGCCTTCCAGACATTCTAATAGATGGCCTGCAGGGAGATGGGAAAAAAGCAATAAGGGCTACCTTCAGGTGTCCTTCTCTGTCCCTGGAAACAAGGACTTGCAGAGTGAAAGAAAAAAAACACTCTCCCTACCTACAGTTTTCTGTCCCTAGAAAAAATGTTTTTTTTAATCACAATATAGCACAAGGAAAATTAACTCACTGTCCTTACAGGTCCCTGGAAACAAGGACTTGCAGAGTGAAAGAAAAAAAACACTCTCCCTACCTACAGTTTTCTGTCCCTAGAAAAAAATGTTTTTTTTAATCACAATATAGCAAAAGGACAATTCACTCACTGTCCTTCCAGGTCCCTGGAAACAAGGACTTGCAGAGTGAAAGAAACTGACACTGTCCCTACCTAGAGTTTTCTGTCCCTGGAATAAATGTTTTTTTCAGCACAATATAGCACAAGGACAATTAACTCACTGTCCTTACAGGTCCCTGGAAACAAGGACTTGCAGAGTGAAAGAAAAAAAATACTCTCCCTACCTACAGTTTTCTGTCCCTAGAAAAAAATGTTTTTTTTAATCACAATATAGCAAAAGGACAATTCACTCACTGTCCTTCCAGGTCCCTGGAAACAAGGACTTGCAGAGTGAAAGAAACTGACACTGTCCCTACCTAGAGTTTTCTGTCCCTAGAATAAATGTTTTTTTTAATCACAATATAGCAAAAGGACAATTCACTCACTGTCCTTCCAGGTCCCTGGAAACAAGGACTTGCAGAGTGAAAGAAACGGACACTGTCCCTACCTAGAGTTTTCTGTCCCTAGAATAAATGTTTTTTTTAATCACAATATAGCAAAAGGACAATTCACTCACTGTCCTTCCAGGTCCCTGGAAACAAGGACTTGCAGAGTGAAAGAAACTGACACTGTCCCTACCTAGAGTTTTCTGTCCCTAGAATAAATGTTTTTTTTAATCACAATATAGCAAAAGGACAATTCACTCACTGTCCTTCCAGGTCCCTGGAAACAAGGACTTGCAGAGTGAAAGAAACTGACACTGTCCCTACCTAGAGTTTTCTGTCCCTAGAATAAATGTTTTTTTTAATCACAATATAGCAAAAGGACAATTCACTCACTGTCCTTCCAGGTCCCTGGAAACAAGGACTTGCAGAGTGAAAGAAACTGACACTGTCCCTACCTAGAGTTTTCTGTCCCTAGAATAAATGTTTTTTTTAATCACAATATAGCAAAAGGACAATTCACTCACTGTCCTTCCAGGTCCCTGGAAACAAGGACTTGCAGAGTGAAAGAAACTGACACTGTCCCTACCTAGAGTTTTCTGTCCCTAGAATAAATGTTTTTTTTAATCACAATATAGCAAAAGGACAATTCACTCACTGTCCTTCCAGGTCCCTGGAAACAAGGACTTGCAGAGTGAAAGAAACTGACACTGTCCCTACCTAGAGTTTTCTGTCCCTAGAATAAATGTTTTTTTTAATCACAATATAGCAAAAGGACAATTCACTCACTGTCCTTCCAGGTCCCTGGAAACAAGGACTTGCAGAGTGAAAGAAACTGACACTGTCCCTACCTAGAGTTTTCTGTCCCTAGAATAAATGTTTTTTTTAATCACAATATAGCAAAAGGACAATTCACTCACTGTCCTTCCAGGTCCCTGGAAACAAGGACTTGCAGAGTGAAAGAAACTGACACTGTCCCTACCTAGAGTTTTCTGTCCCTAGAATAAATGTTTTTTTTAATCACAATATAGCAAAAGGACAATTCACTCACTGTCCTTCCAGGTCCCTGGAAACAAGGACTTGCAGAGTGAAAGAAACTGACACTGTCCCTACCTAGAGTTTTCTGTCCCTAGAATAAATGTTTTTTTTAATCACAATATAGCAAAAGGACAATTCACTCACTGTCCTTCCAGGTCCCTGGAAACAAGGACTTGCAGAGTGAAAGAAACTGACACTGTCCCTACCTAGAGTTTTCTGTCCCTAGAATAAATGTTTTTTTTAATCACAATATAGCAAAAGGACAATTCACTCACTGTCCTTCCAGGTCCCTGGAAACAAGGACTTGCAGAGTGAAAGAAACTGACACTGTCCCTACCTAGAGTTTTCTGTCCCTAGAATAAATGTTTTTTTTAATCACAATATAGCAAAAGGACAATTCACTCACTGTCCTTCCAGGTCCCTGGAAACAAGGACTTGCAGAGTGAAAGAAACTGACACTGTCCCTACCTAGAGTTTTCTGTCCCTAGAATAAATGTTTTTTTTAATCACAATATAGCAAAAGGACAATTCACTCACTGTCCTTCCAGGTCCCTGGAAACAAGGACTTGCAGAGTGAAAGAAACTGACACTGTCCCTACCTAGAGTTTTCTGTCCCTAGAATAAATGTTTTTTTTAATCACAATATAGCAAAAGGACAATTCACTCACTGTCCTTCCAGGTCCCTGGAAACAAGGACTTGCAGAGTGAAAGAAACTGACACTGTCCCTACCTAGAGTTTTCTGTCCCTAGAATAAATGTTTTTTTTAATCACAATATAGCAAAAGGACAATTCACTCACTGTCCTTCCAGGTCCCTGGAAACAAGGACTTGCAGAGTGAAAGAAACTGACACTGTCCCTACCTAGAGTTTTCTGTCCCTAGAATAAATGTTTTTTTTAATCACAATATAGCAAAAGGACAATTCACTCACTGTCCTTCCAGGTCCCTGGAAACAAGGACTTGCAGAGTGAAAGAAACTGACACTGTCCCTACCTAGAGTTTTCTGTCCCTAGAATAAATGTTTTTTTTTAAGCACACTATAGCAGAAGCACAAAACACACTGACACTCTCCCTACCTATCCTTCTCTTTCCCTAAACTAAAGGAATCCAGGTTAAGCAAGAAAGAAATAACAGTCACTGTCCCTGCCTATGCTACTCTATCCCTGCTCCGGAACACACTACACTAGGCCGCCGTGCTGGCGGCCTTTTATAGTGTGGGGCGTGTACTAAACACCCTCAGCAATAATTGGCCACAGGCATCCTGCCTGTGGCCAATCATTGCTCTCCTCGCTGCCGGCGCTGTGATTGGCCAAGCATGCGGGGTCACAGTGCATGCTTGGCCAATCACAGCGCCTGGATGACACTGCGATGGCGTAGTGCATTGTGGGCCGTTCGCGTCACTCGAATTTGGCGCGAACGGCCCAAATCGTTCGATCTTCGTCGAACGATCGAACAGCCAATGTTCGAGTCGAACGTATGTTCGACTCGAACACGAAGCTCATCCCTACACGCGATATACGCTTGAGACATATGTTGCAAACAGCAGCTGTGCGATCTGATGCACTAGCCTCAAAAAAGGCCCACACCAAAGAACTTTTTGAATGACGGGCAGAGGCAGCGCCCTGCACAGGCGGAGCTCTGCGGTGTGATTCCGTCGGTGTACTGCCCTTACGCTGGCCACCAAAGGGCATCCTGCCTCGTTGGAGATGTGCCTCCTCCTCATCCTCCTCCTCCTCCTCTCTCCTATTAGGCACCCACGTGGAGTCAGTGACCTCATCATCCCCTCCCTCCTCATCACTGGAGCCAATCTGGCAGTATGCTGCAGCTGCTGGAACATGACTGCCAGATTGGTGTCCTTCTTGAGCATCCCCTCTGTCTGCTCTCACGCTACTGCCTTCCTCTAGCTGGGTTTCATCATCAGACCCTTCGAAACGCTGGGCATCCTCCTGGAGCATGTACCCAACACTGTGCTGAAACAGTTCGGGGGACTCCTCAGGAGGAGGACATGGTGGGTCTAGGGAAGGAGTGACTGATGATTTGTCTGACATTGATACCAGGGAAGACGACGCTTTGGCAGCTGCTTTTCCAGTACCCTGAGCCTGGGTGAGAGAGGATGAGGAGGAGGAGGAGGGCTTGGTCATCCACTCTACCAAGTCTTCGGCATGATGTGGCTCAACATGTCCAGCTGCCGAAAAGAAGGACAAGCGTGTCCCATGGCCATGTGCTGATGACAATGCACCGCGTCCACGACCAGCACTGTTGCCCCCAGACACAGAGCCTGCTTGCCCTCTTTTATTGCCTCCTGACTGTCTGCCTCTCCTTGTTTGCCTTCCAGACATTCTAATAGATGGCCTGCAGGGAGATGGGAAAAAAGCAATAAGGGCTACCTTCAGGTGTCCTTCTCTGTCCCTTGAAACAAGGACTTTCACAGTGAAAGAAACTGACACTCTCCCTACCTACAGTTTTCTGTCCCTAGAATAAATGTTTTTTTTAAGCACAATATAGCACAAGGACAATTCACTCACTGTCCTTACAGGTCCCTGGAAACAAGGACTTGCAGAGTGAAAGAAAAAAAACACTCTCCCTACCTACAGTTTTCTGTCCCTAGAAAAAATGTTTTTTTTAATCACAATATAGCACAAGAAAAATTCACTCACTGTCCTTACAGGTCCCTGGAAACAAGGACTTGCAGAGTGAAAGGAAAAAAACACTCTCCCTACCTACAGTTTTCTGTCCCTAGAAAAAATGTTTTTTTTAATCACAAAATAGCACAAGAAAAATTCACTCACTGTCCTTACAGGTCCCTGGAAACAAGGACTTGCAGAGTGAAAGGAAAAAAACACTCTCCCTACCTACAGTTTTCTGTCCCTAGAAAAAATGTTTTTTTTAATCACAATATAGCACAAGGACAATTCACTCACTGTCCTTCCAGGTCCCTGGAAACAAGGACTTGCAGAGTGAAAGAAACTGACACTCTCCCTACCTACAGTTTTCTGTCCCTAGAATAAATGTTTTTTTAAGCACAATATAGCACAAGAACAATTCACTCACTGTCCTTACAGGTCCCTGGAAACAAGGACTTGCAGAGTGAAAGAAAAAAAACACTCTCCCTACCTACAGTTTTCTGTCCCTAGAAAAAATGTTTTTTTTAATCACAATATAGCACAAGAAAAATTCACTCACTGTCCTTACAGGTCCCTGGAAACAAGGACTTGCAGAGTGAAAGGAAAAAAACACTCTCCCTACCTACAGTTTTCTGTCCCTAGAAAAAATGTTTTTTTTAATCACAATATAGCACAAGAAAAATTCACTCACTGTCCTTACAGGTCCCTGGAAACAAGGACTTGCAGAGTGAAAGGAAAAAAACACTCTCCCTACCTACAGTTTTCTGTCCCTAGAAAAAATGTTTTTTTTAATCACAATATAGCACAAGGACAATTCACTCACTGTCCTTCCAGGTCCCTGGAAACAAGGACTTGCAGAGTGAAAGAAACTGACACTCTCCCTACCTACAGTTTTCTGTCCCTAGAATAAATGTTTTTTTAAGCACAATATAGCACAAGAACAATTCACTCACTGTCCTTACAGGTCCCTGGAAACAAGGACTTGCAGAGTGAAAGGAAAAAAACACTCTCCCTACCTACAGTTTTCTGTCCCTAGAAAAAATGTTTTTTTTAATCACAATATAGCACAAGAACAATTCACTCACTGTCCTTACAGGTCCCTGGAAACAAGGACTTGCAGAGTGAAAGAAAAAAAACAACACTCTCCCTACCTACAGTTTTCTGTCCCTAGAAAAAATGTTTTTTTTAATCACAATATAGCACAAGGACAATTCACTCACTGTCCTTCCAGGTCCCTGGAAACAAGGACTTGCAGAGTGAAAGAAACTGACAATCTCCCTACCTACAGTTTTCTGTCCCTAGAATAAATGTTTTTTTAAGCACAATATAGCACAAGAACAATTCACTCACTGTCCTTACAGGTCCCTGGAAACAAGGACTTGCAGAGTGAAAGAAAAAAAACACTCTCCCTACCTACAGTTTTCTGTCCCTAGAAAAAATGTTTTTTTTAATCACAATATAGCACAAGAAAAATTCACTCACTGTCCTTACAGGTCCCTGGAAACAAGGACTTGCAGAGTGAAAGGAAAAAAACACTCTCCCTACCTACAGTTTTCTGTCCCTAGAAAAAATGTTTTTTTTAATCACAATATAGCACAAGAAAAATTCACTCACTGTCCTTACAGGTCCCTGGAAACAAGGACTTGCAGAGTGAAAGGAAAAAAACACTCTCCCTACCTACAGTTTTCTGTCCCTAGAAAAAATGTTTTTTTTAATCACAATATAGCACAAGAAAAATTCACTCACTGTCCTTACAGGTCCCTGGAAACAAGGACTTGCAGAGTGAAAGGAAAAAAACACTCTCCCTACCTACAGTTTTCTGTCCCTAGAAAAAATGATTTTTTTAATCACAATATAGCACAAGAAAAATTCACTCACTGTCCTTACAGGTCCCTGGAAACAAGGACTTGCAGAGTGAAAGGAAAAAAACACTCTCCCTACCTACAGTTTTCTGTCCCTAGAAAAAATGTTTTTTTTAATCACAATATAGCACAAGGACAATTCACTCACTGTCCTTCCAGGTCCCTGGAAACAAGGACTTGCAGAGTGAAAGAAACTGACACTCTCCCTACCTACAGTTTTCTGTCCCTAGAATAAATGTTTTTTTAAGCACAATATAGCACAAGGACAATTCACTCACTGTCCTTCCAGGTCCCTGGAAACAAGGACTTGCAGAGTGAAAGAAACTGACACTCTCCCTACCTACAGTTTTCTGTCCCTAGAATAAATGTTTTTTTAAGCACAATATAGCACAAGGACAATTCACTCACTGTCCTTCCAGGTCCCTGGAAACAAGGACTTGCAGAGTGAAAGAAACTGACACTGTCCCTACCTACAGTTTTCTGTCCCTAGAATAAATGTTTTTTTTAAGCACACTATAGCACAAGCACAAAACACACTGACACTCTCCCTACCTATCCTTCTCTTTCCCTAAACTAAAGGAATCCAGGTTAAGCAAGAAAGAAATAACAGTCACTGTCCCTGCCTATGCTGCTCTATCCCTGCTCCGGAACACACTACACTAGGCCGCCGTGCTGGCGGCCTTTTATAGTGTGGGGCGTGTACTAAACACCCTCAGCAATAATTGGCCACAGGCATCCTGCCTGTGGCCAATCATTGCTCTCCTCGCTGCCGGCGCTGTGATTGGCCAAGCATGCGGGGTCACAGTGCATGCTTGGCCAATCACAGCGCCTGGATGACACTGCGATGGCGTAGTGCATTGTGGGCCGTTCGCGTCACTCGAATTTGGCGCGAACGGCCCAAATCGTTCGATCTTCGTCGAACGATCGAACAGCCGATGTTCGAGTCGAACGTATGTTCGACTCGAACACGAAGCTCATCCCTAGTCACTCACCAGCCCTCCTGGCCGCGACCTGTTGTTCCTCCCTGGAGACTTGCCGGCAGTGCTCTCTCCTGCTGTCCTCTATTGCTCCCCCTGTGCCTCCTGTCCAGGACACTGCCATGTGTTCTTAGAAGGTCCTGTCCACACCCGAGCCCAGGCCCAAGGTCACCCCCCCAGACTGGGGAGCTCCCTCAAAGGTCATGACAGCTTAGCACTCCATCTCCAGTTTCCCCCTGAACAACTCCTCCCCAGCTGGGCTGACCCTGAGTATTTAAGGAGGCCTGCCCCCTGCCGATCCAGGTTGGGGATTGGTCAGGGCTCCTTAGAACACTCCAGGCAGCTCCGCGTCTCCTCTCCTCCTTCCTTTCCAGAAGATTCTAGAAGGATCACAAAAGAAGTGGGAGGTCTCAGTGATGCTGCCTGTGAGTCACCAGCTCTGCTCTGAGTTACTCCCAACCCAGATCAAAACACATACAGGCTTGGCTGGCAGCCAAGCCTGGAAATGTACCTACTATCAAAAATCCTAGCCATACTACTTCTAGCACACTAGAGGGTGCTACAATTAGAATAGCCACTCTCAACCAAAGTTTCTGCAGAAGCTGCTGAGGGTTCCTTGAGCTGTGACTGGTTGACCTCCCATCTGATGGTGTCTTAATAGTTCCAGGGCCAACACCATTTGGAAGAGCCAGCAGCAAGCCCTGAATTATCTTTTTAGTTGTGTGTGAGGGTGACATTTTTAATACCATTGTAAAGGGGGGCATTTCTCCCCACTGACAACCAATTTAGCTTACAATTTTCCCACTCCCTCCCAGTAAATCGTTCTTAGCAGGGGTTCCTTTAGACCTGATAATGATCTCAAAGGATCCTCTGGGGTAAATAGATTGAGAGTGACTTAATTAGAAAATCAAATAAATATTCCAAGAATGAAAAATCTTAAACAAAATTATACTGATGTATGGCCAGCTTACAGGGGAAATACACTGTATCTGAGCACCACAAGCCAAAATTGCTATTTAATTCATTTTTAATATTAAAAACAAATGCACCCTTCCAACCATGTCTCCATGCTTTGTTTTCCTGAGAAAACACTTTGAAAAACACCACCTAGCATTTCTGGCTGTGGCCATCTTGAGTAAGGGCAGATAATTCATGTAGCATTTACTTCCTAGAATCCATCTGCCCCTGAGGAAGCCCAACGGGCGAAACATGTCGGGATAAAATTGGTGTCCACTTGGGGAATATTTTTTATTGGCCACTAGGTGGAATGTAGAGCTGTGGGGTCATCTAAGTGGACCACAAGCTCTACGTTCCACCCAGTGACCAATAAAGAATATTCCCTAAGTGGATCTCACTACCAGCTGATACTGGACACCAATTTTGTCACCTTCAACTAAGGTAGTGGCAATTTAAAGCCACAAAATGTGTTTTATTTGGTGAAACAAAGCAATTGGATTTTTTACTGAAGCAGACGACTCATGCCTATCCTTTGAGCAACCTCATCGGGCGTTTTTGCCAATCAAACTGCCTTTTTGTGCTGACCCTTTCTACTGCTTTGTTCACCCACCTGAGATCCCCCTTAGAGTAGGGGTCAACCGATTATTGGGGGCCGAAATTCAAATTATTCAAACTATTAGTATCGGCCAGAAACATGCTATTTCCGATATTGCTTCAAGTTGTATGATTTGAATACTTTCAAGTGCAGAGGAGGGGTTTGGGGTCTTATAGACCCCCAGATCCCTGCATAAAGAGTACCTGTCACCACCTATTACTGTCACAAAGATGTTACATTCCTTGTGACAGCAATAAAAGTGATAAGAAACATTTAATTAAAAGGACAGTGTAAAAATGAGTAATTGCTAAGGCAAATCACCTGTGCATAATAATGGAATGCCTTAAAACATGACCTGTTGGGGCGCCTTGAGGACTTATATTCAAGAAACATGGCCTTAAAGAGGAAGTAAACCCCCCCCCAAAAAAAATGGGATAAAATAAGGCTCTGCAAGAGAAAGGCATAATGAGCTAGTATGCATAGCATACTAGCTCATTATGTGGCACTTACCTGAAATCGAAGCCCCCGAAGTCCTCCTTGTTCCCCTCCGCCGCCGCCGCCATGTCCCCTCGGAGCTTCTTCCTTGTATTGCTGCTCCGGTGCTGTGATTGGCCGGAGCGGCGATGAAGTCACTCCCGCGCAAGCGCGCGGGACCGGCACGATCCCGCGCAGGACCGGCATAATCCGTAGACATCGGTGCAGTGTTTTCTGCAAATATCTCCTTAACCTTGTAGGTTAAGGAGATATTTCTTGCACCTACAGGTAAGCCTTAATCTAGTCTTACCTGTAGGTGCATGTTGTCAAAGTGGGTTTACAACCACTTTAACCTATAGACATTAAACATTAATAGGAGACTTGTCGTTGGACCTTTTCAATTCCGTCACCATTTTTTTTTTTTTTACAGATGTGAAACTTACATTGGAGACCTTACATGGCTGTACCACTGAAGAGATCTGTAAAGTTGGGTCTGGACTAATAAGAGCTGATGGAAAAGTTAATTTCAAGACTATAAAAACTGATATTAATTGTACGGTGAACAGTGCAGTCACAGGGAGGATTACAATATACAGTTTCCTAATGATCACATTTACAACCCTCTGTGTCTTGGATGTTGACAGTTAAACCAATTGTCTTTTTCACACCCTGGTTGTAAGATTTGAATAGCATATCTTTCAGGATAAAAACACGAGATCTTCTTTAACGTACAGTTGTCATAACAAAAATGGAGATTGTGGAACTGCTTCTAGTAGGGGATTAGAAGAGTGATTTTGCCAGATTTGAAATTTTCTCAAAATTATCCATTTTGCTTGCAAAAAAATCTATTTGATTTTATTTGTAGTATTACTATGCTAATATGGTAATTAAAGGCTTTGTTGATAAAATAAATCCAACATGATTGAATTCTTACACAAAGTATGGTCACCAAAGCTGACATGGTGATGTCATGGCTTTTTTGATAGAGGGTTAGATTGGCATTAGTGTTAACCTTGGGGTTAGGGGCATAGGTGTGCGCAGCCTATGGCATTAGGGTGTGCACCCCAAAACACATGCGTGCCTATAAATATATATATTTATACACACACTCTAAATAAATGTAATCATTTTAAAATGTAGTAGCGTAGTGGATTGTGTCAGTAGGGCAGAGGTTGGTGTCAGTAGGTTAGTGGACAGTGCCAGTAGTTTTTTATTTTTGTATTATTTTTTTAAGATGTATTTATATTTTTTATAATTTTTTACAAATGTAGCGGTGCACATACTGCCAAGTTCAAAAGATCCACACATCATCCTTGTTGTCTGACCCACCATTCATCCATTTCTCTCACTTCCCCTTCTTTAGACACAATGAAACAGTCACTTCCATTACCTTGCGGTATTTTTATTGTAGGGATTTTTTGGGTAGAGTTGGGAAGGGTGTACTGACATGGGATGCCCATAGATATTAGCACATTGGTAATTTACATTCTGAAGATAAGGCACAGCAAAGATTGTAGTTTAGGGAGCTGCGTCACTGCAGACTATTGCTCTCTTGTATGCTGTACTGATTTCTGCAGAATATTACTTTAAGGATTCCTGAGTAAAACCCCTTTTTGGATTTCTTGCTTTCTTGTGGAAATTCACTCTGAATGACTTTCTGTGGTGATATCAGTTATCCAAATGTTGGCCCTGTGTCCGGAGCGTATCCTCACACACACCCCTCCGACACCACAGTCCCTCTAATGCAAATGGTTCCCCATGTTGTGGAATTTCTAGGCTGCTGTTTACAGAGCACACAGCCTATAATTCCTGTGCTATCTAAGCACACATCAGATTTCATCTTTTTGCAATAATGCTATCTTTAGCTAAGTTTGCTAAATTCCACTCACCGTTCATCCCATCATTCATTCCAGGAAAGCACATCATCACAGGTTTTATCACCAAGTCATCCCAAAGCAGAGTGTCTAGCCGATGCCCCCTCAATGATTTTTATTAGCCTCCAAAGATCTCAGACAGGAGGTGATTGGCTGCAGCAACCAATCCCCTCCCCCATGGGAGGGGACATCACAGGATGTCCCTTCCACACAGGAAAATGGCAATACAAGGACATCCCTTCCAACAGGAAATGCCGTACATGAATCCCACTCAAGAAATATAGCTTAAAGGATTCAATACAATAATACATACAATGAATACAATAACGTATGATGGCTAAAGTTACCGTTGATAGGAATCCTTATTCTGCGCTATTCCATAGAATAACGCATATTCAGATTATACTATTATTGAATGGGGGAGGGAGGCTATCTGCAGACGCGCGCTACGAATCCCAATCAATGTTGATCAGACACAGCAGAGACAAGAGCACGCATCTGCCCATAACCAATGATGTTGTTGCAGAGCGAGGATATCCCCTCCTCAACGATCGTCCGTGCTAATGCACAGAGGGCCCCCGTTGGCGGACATATCCGCACCCTGCAAACATCACACTCCAACCTCAAGACGTTTTCCCCTATCAGACGGGATTCAACCAGCCTCAGACTACCCCAATCAGCTCTTTTAGAGCGGGTTGCGGAAGTACTAACACTGGGTGACACTATGACAATACATATTAAATACATCTCCATAAAAATCTCCACAACAGTCCTCCCTTTTTTGTCATATGCACTCCATGTGTCCATCGATTAAATTTGATCTGCTTCTTACACCTGTAAATGAATCAGTCCTTAGTCCATAAAAAGGAAAACACGGCTTGACATGTAGACTCTACTCTTCAGGGGCATGACTTATAAAGGAGGACACGACATGGTGAGCTGTAGTAATTGCCGATCGGTCTGTGATCCTCTGTGTCTTGTATGTGGGTCCGGCTTCGGGGCGTCTCATCAAGGAAACTCTGGTCACGCGTCAAATCAGGCAACAGGAGCACCTCGTCACGACATAGAAAGAATAGAAATAAAAACGACATGAGTATATATATTCCCACTTCCTTTAACCACGATCCGCTGTAAAATAAAAATTAGATCCCCAAAGATTCCCAGACCCTTAAAATAGACTCCCAACCTTCACTTAGCTACAGCTCTGGCTTCAACAATTACAAGAAGAACCCTATCCTTAACGGATGAGAATTGTTCAATCGTATCCCAAGCCCGAGCCCCCCCCCCCCACATGCAGGACACCATGCCCAGACCTGGTCGGGGTTGGTGAACAAATCCCTTCTAGCTGTCCCTGCCATTCTTAATTTCTCGCGCCATCAGATCCTCGCGATTGGCCAAGAGATAAGGTGCTGGGACAGCTTCACCATCACGCATGAACCTCTTGCTTTGGGGGAATTACCTTTATAAGCTGCAGATCCACAGAAACACCAAACTAAAGTTCAAACACACTTGTGGCCTACCTAGATACCCAAACCGACAAGAGGCAGAGCCATTAAAACTAAAACCAATTTTACCCTCTAAAAATGCATCGTTAGATTCCATTGACAAGTGTCTGTTCGGAGTCTTCACTAGTTTGTCAAAACTCCTCATACCCATAATAACATCATAAATGGCATGTACCTCTGTCATCACTTTGGACTAAAACTCGGTGAAGATTCAAAACAGACCCAGCAATCGGTCCTGTTCGCTTTCTGAGCTAGTCAGGACATACACTTCAAATAATAACTTGGGATGCTTTTCATCGTTACTCTTGCTAAAATTTACTAAACAACAAAAATATAAATAAACAAAGATACTCCTCATTCTTTGGTGTGGTTGAGCCGCTTCTTGCAGTGGCTGGCGTGGTCTCATCCCTCAAGCTTCTTTACAACGACCCAGTCACCTGGTTGGAAAGAATGTAAACTGATTATTAAGTCAGGGTCCAGGAGGGACTCGTGAACCCTGTGGTGGACATTTTGAAGTTCATGTCACAACGATCGCACCTCCCTCATCAGCCGAGAATATAAGTGACAGCTAATGAGGAAAGTACGACTCTGGTTTTGATTGACCTCCAAACAACCCTCATATGACAATAACCCAGACATCGGAACTGTGGTCACTGCATAACCTGTGCGTGGCTTACAATACCTGGAACCACTGACAAAAGGTTCTTAGCCTCTGGGATGGGAACCTACTTCACCAGACTGCTGCTTGCCGATTCAAATTCTATCAAAGAAAGACAGTCTTGGCACAAACTTGGTTAGAATTACAGAGGTTATTATTAGTTTGAAAAAAACCTGTCACTCTTACATTTATCACTTCTCCCCCCTTTTCTTCCTCATTACAGACTGAAGGAAGAAATGCGTGGTGCAGGAAAAAAGAAACAATGAAATAGCCTATGATACTTTTACCTCCTTAGACTCGTATTTATCCATATGTACAGCTGTCTACATACACCTGTTCTCTATGCACAAACTCCTTGGACCTGAAAAATACTTATAAGCAAAATCATTACTCTATGCTTCATATTTAACCTGCAAAGAATGGTAAATAATAATGACATTAAATTGTCAATAACATTCTTTCAAAACCGATTCAAACAAAACCCTCTGTAACCCTTACTTTTCCCGTTCCTCCAAAAATACAACAGCCGCGACGCATCGAAGGATCGCCGCGGTAAGTTCGAACATATTCACGTTACTACATACAAACGTGGGGGAGATACTTCCCAGTTTCCAAAACCACAAATGAAAAAAACAAAAACAGCCAGAATTCTCCCTTCACTCTTTCAGCAATAGAAAAAAATACAATGGGAAAAACACGAGAGCAGCTCGAGAATCTTGCATGGTCCAGCCATACAAAGTTCAAACAAACGGGCATGAGAATTTAACCTCCATCAACACTCATTATTACAGATTTCTGAAGCCGCAGCTCAACTACATCCACTCCAGAGGGATACCCAAAATAGTATCCTTGGACCACCTATGTTAATCTTTTTGGGGTTCAAAGGCCTTTGCCCCAAAACTAGGCTTTGTGCACTGTGTGACCGTCTGACTGTGGGAAGCCTCCATTCCTTCCCTTTGCACAGACTTCCTTGTGTCCATGGCGATTCGAATCGGCTTATCGTCTTAAACCTGCATCCAGGTTAAACCGTTGCACCCATTTCGGAGATCACCGCCTGGTGTCTTCTTATACGGTGGATTGAAGAACTACAACCACTATATCTGGTCCAGTCCCCAACTAGAAACCCTAACCGAGGCATCAACTCTATGGCTTGTTGTCCCAACACTTTTGGAACTACAGCAACAACCACAGATCAACCCCCGAATTAGGCCTCTACCCCTCACAGTGCATGCATACACAAGCATTTTCCGCTATACACCCATACACTGCGTTGTCAGACTAAACCACACAGAACACTTACGCCAGTTTACCACCTGCAGGACAATGTGGCTTCTCTCTGTATCTAGATGATAAAACAATGGTGATGCCCCCCTGTTTTGCCCTCTACCCAAACTGTATTACAGTACAAAACTGGAACAAAATATAAAAGACTTTTAAACGCAAAAATGCTTTCCATTTTCCTTCCAAACACAAATCTCATTGGCCAACCTTTCAGACAACCCCAAACTCCTCCCACCAACTTCCCTCTGATATATAAAATGCTGAAAATAAACTTCCGGTTATGCTCAGCTCTCAAAAAAAAAAACTGGTTTATTTACATATCGATTGTTCAGGAAGAGGGAGGGGGAGCCCAGCCACATTGCTGTGTCTATTAAGACGCCAAAAAATCCATGGGATTCAATACAAAAACCGCCACTCATATACTGCAAGGTCAGCCGATCCTGCAATAGCTTACATTCACTTTAAATGAAAGCAGAGAAATCCCCATCCTAACACCACCTGCATGGAGTTTGCATGGCCTCCCTGTGTCTCCGTTGGCCTCCTCCCACACTCCAAATGCTGGTAGGTCAACCAGATCCCATCCATAAATAGGCCCCAGCATGTGAGTGTGTCCGCAAGCGCGTCGTAGCCCCTCGGGGTAAGACCGTGCTATATCAAGATGCCACTCTACTCAACTCAAAAGGCGATGCTTAGAAAAACTATTTAATCTAGCAAATTTAACATTAAACAAAAAGAGCCTCTCAGTATGTCGCCCTGGTGTCTCACTACTCTCCCCAGCAGTGCACAGGTCAAACTGTAAACGCATATAACAGAAGAAAACTGCGCCAATCAACAAATGTTAATATAGCATCCAGGGGCCGATGTGCAAAAAGCAGTGCACACTCAGCAAAGGCACTAGCCACTAGATACCAAAAAAATAATGTCCAATGATTTGAAAACATTTAATGATAAAAGTCCAGATGAATGCCCAGATGATGCAATAAAACCCCAAAAAATTAAACCACAATACTGAATTATAGAACTAAAAATGATGGATTAATAGTCCCATTGCAAAGGCATAAATCCTGCAAAATCACAAGCTGAGATCAGTAGATGATTATGCAACACCCAGTGACATCAGCAAACAAAGGTAAGGTAACAGCTTACCAGAGGCAAGCCCATGAATGGTGGATGAACCATCGCAAGCCTCATGGACAACAACAACAATGGCGCTATTAACGCATGCAATTTTTCCTGCCAAAACCAGCATGGGATGTCACAATGAACACCACATGTGTTCCCCCATACAAAGAAAAACACAAATGGCCTCCACCAGGTTCCAACGCAGAAAAGACCGCACTACATTCGCACCAAACATCAAAAACTGAGAAATTCCACCAGCAACATAGCTGACGAATGCCACAGCATGGTCACATGATATCACACCCAAAGGAAAGGTGGCTGCACCTTCCCTTATAGGATACCCACAGGCTAAGGAAAAACTGTGCCTCAAAATGGCAGACAAACCACAAAGCTAATCAAAAGCGAAGAATGGCGCCATTAACGCATCTATTTTTTTTCCCGCCAAAACCAGCATCTCTTTTAAAAGAAAATCAAAAATGTTTTTCTCCACAAAGACAGACTACACCATTGAGATTTTTCTAAATGACCATCAATATCCACTGAAAAATGTGTGTCTTGAGTCACCTACACTCCACAAGGCTCATGTCATCTCCACAAAGCCTCACACCTGAGACACCACATGACCACTAAAACATTTTAAGACCCTTCGGCCACTAAACAGCACATTCAATAAATGTAAGTTACATGCACAACATTATTCAACACTTTTCTCTACCTAAAGTTCACACGCACAGTGGCATCAGTTTCAACAACAAGCCATCGCACAGACATACTATTGTCTGCCTTCTAGCAATGCCTGGCCACTTGGATATGCGGCGGGAACTTTCAACTCAAAAACCAAACACTTTCGTTAAAATATTTTTACACTTATGGGGACATGTGTCTTTGTCCCATACGAAGGTAGAAATCACAATTTATCCATTTCTATTTTTCATAAAAATCTCAAAACACTACACACATACAGTATATTGTTGCTTGTACATCAGATTATCTCTCAGGGCGTATCCCCTGCATGCTATTTACAGAGAGTCACCAACTTCCACCATTGTAACTGATAGATGCTGGCTGCCCCTCCCCCACTAAAGCACATGGCTTATGGCTCAATGCAGCGGCCATCAATAACAATGCAGCCAAACAATCTAATCACATACAGTCTATATTTCTCATTTCATACACAATATACAGTTTCCATCAGCATTCACACAGGCACAAACACTACACACAACTTTGTTCTGAAAATTGGAAAGTCAATAGATACACAGAACTATCAACCAAGCTGGCCACTGATGGCCATGCTGCCTGCCCCTCTCCCGCTAAACCTCATGGGAGCAGCCATTTTCAGCTTCTTCATGCAATTTACTTGTTCCATACATTCACAGACACACACACACACACACATCTCTCAGACATACAGCATTATTTCAAAAAGACGAAAAATGTGTTCTTTTACAGAGTAGAGCCCCCACACATCGGAACGTAGATCCACTCTCCCCCCCCCCCATCTCGATCCGATGTCCAAAGGGACTCCATCTATTCCCAAAGGTCCTGGCCCGCCATAAACTGTTGTGGAATTTCTAGGCTGTTGTTTACAGAGCACACAGCCTATAATTCCTGTGCTATCTAAGCACACATCAGATTTCATCTTTTTGCAATAATGCTATCTTTAGCTAAGTTTGCTAAATTCCACTCACCGTTCATCCCATCATTCATTCAAGGAAAGCACATCATCACAGGTCTTATCACCAAGTCATCCCAAAGCAGAGTGTCTAGCCGACGCCCCCTCAAGGATTTTTATTAGCCTCCAAAGATCTCAGACAGGAGGTGATTGGCTGCAGCAACCAATCCCCTCCCCCATGGGAGGGGACATCACAGGATGTCCCTTCCACACAGGAAAATGGCAATACAAGGACATCCCTTCCAACAGGAAATGCCGTACATGAATCCCACTCAAGAAATGTAGCTTAAAGGATTCAATACAATAATACATACAATAATACATACAATGAATACAATAACGTATGATGGCTAAAGTTACCATTGATAGGAATCCTTATTCTGCGCCATTCCATAGAATAACGCATAGTCAGATTATACTATTATTGAATGGGGGAGGGAGGCTATCTGCAGACGTGCCCTACGAATCCCAATCAATGTTGATCAGACACAGCAGAGACAAGAGCACGCATCTGCCCATAACCAATGATGTTGTTGCAGAGCGAGGATATCCCCTCCTCAACGATCGTCCCTGCTAATGCACAGAGGGCCCCCGTTGGCGGACATATCCGCACCCTGCAAACATCACACTCCAACCTCAAGACATTTTCCCCTATCAGACGGGATTCAACCAGCCTCAGACTACCCCAATCAGCTCTTTTAGAGCAGGTTGCGGAAGTACTAACACTGGGTGACACTATGACAATACATATTAAATACATCTCCATAAAAATCAGTCAGCTCCAGCTCGGTGGCTCTGGTTTTATCCTATAATCTCCTCTCCACAGTCCACACACATCTGACTTCTCCTATGACCCCCATCCTGGCGCGGCACTCCCACTCTTGACTCCTCTCCAGACTCCCTCAGAGATATAGGACAAGAGATGGTCAGAGGCTGCGGGCATGATACAAGAGATGGTCAGAGACTGAGGACATCATACTAAAGATGGTAAGAGAATGAAGACATGATAGAGGAGATGGTAAGACACCAGACATGATACAAGAGATCAATGCAGCCTCATCAGTGCCCAGCAAATGAAGCCTCACTGTGCCCATAAATGCAGCATTACTGCCCATCAATGCAGCCTCACTGTGCCCATCATTGCAGCCTCACTGTGCCCATAATTGCAGCCTCACTGTGCCCATGAATGCAGCCGCGCTGTGCCCATGAATGCAGCATCACTGTGCCCATGAATGCAGCCTCACTGTGCCCATGAATACAGCATCACTGTGCCTATCAAATTCAGCTTTACTGTGCCCGTGAATGCAGCCTCACTGTGCCTATCAAATGCAGCTTTACTGTGCCCGTGAATGCAGCCTCACTGTGCCCATGGATGCAGCCTCACTGTGCCCATCAATGCAGCCTCACTGTCCATCAAACACAGCTTTACTGTGCCCGTGAATGCAGCTTCACTGTGTCCTTGAATGCAGCCTCACTGTGCCCATGAATGCATCCTCACTGTGCCCTTTAATGCAGCCTCACTGTGCCTATGAATGCAGCCTCACTGTGCCCCTGAATTCAGCCTCTCTGTGCCCCTGAATTCAGCCTCTCTGTGCCCATGAATTCAGCCTCAATGTGCCCATGAATGCAGCCTCACTGTGCCCATGAATGCAGCCTACCTGTGCCTGTGAATGCATCCTCACTGTGCCCACTATTGCAGCCTCACTGTGCCCATGAATGCAGCCTCACTGTGCCCATGAATGCAGTCTCACTGTGCCCGTGAATGCAGCCTCACTGTGCCCGTGAATGCAGCCTCACTGTGCCCGTGAATGCAGCCTCACTGTGCCCATGAATGCAGCCTCACTGTGCCCATGAATGAAGCCTCACTGTGCCCATGAATGCAGCCTCACTGTGCCCATGAATTCAGCCTCAATGTGCCCATGAATGCATCCTCACTGTGCCCATCAATGCAGCCTCACTGTGCCCATCAATGCAGCCTCACTGTGCCTATCAATGCAGCTTCACCGTGCCCATGAATGCAGCCTCACTGTGCCCCTGAATGCAGCCTCTCTGTGCCCTTGAATTCAGCCTCAATGTGCCCATGAATGCAGCCTCACTGTGCCCTTCAATGCAGCCTCACTGTGCCTATGAATGCAGCCTCACTGTGCCCCTGAATTCAGCCTCTCTGTGCCCCTGAATTCAGCCTCTCTGTGCCCATGAATTCAGCCTCAATGTGCCCATGAATGCAGCCTCACTGTGCCCATGAATGCAGCCTCACTGTGCCCATGAATGCAGCCTACCTGTGCCTGTGAATGCATCCTCACTGTGCCCACTATTGCAGCCCCACTGTGCCCATGAATGCAGCCTCACTGTGCCCATGAATGCAGTCTCACTGTGCCCGTGAATGCAGCCTCACTGTGCCCGTGAATGCAGCCTCACTGTGCCCGTGAATGCAGCCTCACTGTGCCCATGAATGCAGCCTCACTGTGCCCATGAATGAAGCCTCACTGTGCCCATGAATGCAGCCTCACTGTGCCCATGAATTCAGCCTCAATGTGCCCATGAATGCATCCTCACTGTGCCCATCAATGCAGCCTCACTGTGCCTATCAATGCAGCTTCACCGTGCCCGTGAATGCAGCCTCACTGTGCCCCTGAATGCAGCCTCTCTGTGCCCTTGAATTCAGCCTCAATGTGCCCATGAATGCAGCCTCACTGTGCCCATGAATGCAGCCTACCTGTGCCTGTGAATGCATCCTCACTGTGCCCACTATTGCAGCCTCACTGTGCCCATGAATGCAGCCTCACTGTGCCCATGAATGCAGTCTCACTGTGCCCATGAATGCAGTCTCACTGTGCCCATGAATGCAGCCTTACTGTGCCCGTGAATGCAGCCTCATTGTGCCCATGAATGCAGCCTCACTGTGCCCATGAATGAAGCCTCACTGTGCCCATGAATGCAGCCTCACTGTGCCCATGAATTCAGCCTCAGTGTGCCCATGAATGCAGCCTCACTGTGCCCATCAATGCAACTTTACTGTGCCTGTGAATGCAGCCTTGCTGTGCCCATGGATGCAGCCTCACTGTACCCATCACTGCAGCTTCACTGTACCCATCAATGCAGCCTCATTATCCATCAAATGCAGCTTTACTGTGCCCGTGAATGCAGCCTCACTGTGCCCTTGAATGCAGCCTCACTGTGCCCATGAATGCATCCTCACCGTGCCCATCAATGCAGCCCCACTGTGCCCATCAATGCAGCTTCACTGTGCTGTGAATGCAGCCTCACTGTTCCCATGAATTCAGCCTCACTGTGCCCATGAATTCAGCCTCAATGTGCCCATGAATGCAGCCTCACTGTGCCCATGAATGCAGCCTAACTGTGCCCATGAATGCAGCCTCACTGTGCCCATCATTGCAGCCTCATTGCGCCCATGAATGCAGCCTCACTGTGCCCATGAATGCAGCCTCACTGTCCATAAAACACAGCTTTACTGTGCCCATGAATGCAGCCTCACTGTGCCCATGAATGCAGCCTCACTGTGCCCACCATTGCCTCACTGTTCCCACCATTGCAGCCTCATTGTGCCCACCATTTCAGCCTCATTGTGCCCATGAATGCAGCCTCACTGTGCCCATGAAAGCAGCCTCACCATTGCCTGGATCACACACACAGCTGGCATCTCCCTCTGTGTGTCACGGAGCTGGGTCTGTGTTCGGTGGCAGCGCTGTAACCAGGTCCCCCTAGACCGGCTCGTGTGATAGGCGGAACACTGATTCAATCTACTATCACACAAGTCGGTCTAGGGGGGGCGGGACCTTGTTACAGCACCGCCGCCAAACACAGACCCACAAGACACACAAGAGGAGGAGGAGAGAGGGAGGGAGGGGAGCGCTGCAGCCATAGGTGACTTACAGTGAAAGTTTCACGGTATCCCGTTAGGCCAGTCCGCCCCTGACCACATAGATGAGTTCTTGCTGGAAAAAAATATTTTAAGCATCAGACAGCATGGATTCATGAAAGACAGAAGTTGTCAAACAAACCTGATTTTTTTTTTATTAGACGGTAAGAAAAACCTTGGACAGGGGGGTGGCTGTGGACGTGGTATACTTGTATTTTGCTAAAGCATTTGACACAGTTCTCCACGCATGGCTAATGTGTAAGGTAAAGTCTACAGGATTGGAAAGATCAGTTTGTAAATGGATAGAAAACTGTCTAAAAGACAGAATTCAAAATTCATTTTTTTTCACAATTGTCGTTCTTTTTTTGTTTATAGCGTAAAAAATAAAAACTGCAGAGTTGATCAAATACCACCAAAAGAAAGCTCTATTTGTGGGGAAAAAAGGACATAAATTTTGTTTGGGTACAATGTTGCACGACTACTGTACGCAATTGTCAGTTAAAGCGATGCAGTGCCGTATCGCAAAAAATGGCCTGGTCAGGAAGGGAGCTGAAGTGGTTTATAACTCAAAAACTGTCTGTTGTGGGTTTTACTTTTTGACACTTTTTTGGGTGAATTGGTAGGGGTACAATGTACCCGATACCCATTCACATAGAGGGGGTGGGATCTGGGGGTCCCTTTGTTAAAGGGGGCTTCCAGTTTCCAAAAAGCCCCCTGCCCACAGACCCCAACAAACACCGGCCATGGTTGCCGGGAAGAGGCCCTTGTCGCCATCAACATAGGGACAAGGTGCTTTGGTGGGCACCCCAAAGCACCCTCCCTATGTTGAGGTCAAGTGGCCTGGGCGGGGAAGCGCTCGTTCGTCACCTTCCTTTCCTGGCCTGCCAGGCTGCTTGCTTGGATAAGGGTCTGGTATGGATTTTGGGGGGACCACACGCCAATTTAAAAAAAAAAAATTGTTGTGGAGTTCCCCTTAAAATTTATGCCAGACCCAAAAAGCCTGGTATGGATTTTGGTGTGGCCCCTACGCAGTTTTTTTTTAAATTTTGGCATTGAGCTCCCCTTAAAATCTATACCAGACCCAAAGGGCCTGGTATGGATTGGGGGGGGCGTTTTTTTTTCTTAATTCTCTCATAGTGTTCTCCTTAACCACTTTAATACAGGGCATGTTCACCCCATCCTGCCCAGACAAATTTTCATCTTTCAGTGCTCTCACATTTTGAATGACAATTACTCAGTCATGCAACACTGTACCCAAACAAAATTTTTTTTTATTTTTTTCACAGAAATAGAGCTTTCTTTTGGTGGTATTTAATCACCTCTGGGTTTTTCTTTTTTGCGATATACTGTAAGTAAAAAAAAAAGAGCAAAAATTTGGAAAAAAACCCACTTATAAAATTTCAGAAATAAGTAATTTTTGTTCATAAATTTGGGCCAAAATTTATACTGCTATATATCTTTGGTAAAAAATAACCCAAATTAGTGGATATTATTTAGTCTGTGTGAAAGTTATAGAGTCTGCAAGCTATGGTGCAAATCATAAAAATTTGATCACACCTGAGGCCCTGAAATGTCAGGACAGTACAAATACCCCACAAATTACCCCTTTGTTGAAAGTAGACAATCCAAGCTATATAGTAAGAGGCATAGTGAGTTTTTTGAGGTTGTAATTTGTTACCACAATTCTTGGGAAAATGAAGAAATACATTTATTTTACACAAAATTGTCAGAATAACAAGTTATTTCTCACACACGACATATTACACCCCAAAATACATTCTGCTACTCCTCCTGAGTATGGCGATATCACATGTGTGAGGCTTTTTCACAGCCTGGCCACATAGAAAGGCCCAACATGCAGGGAGCACCATCAGGCATTCTAGGAGCATAAATTACACATCTAATTTCATTCCTACTGTGACAGCAGGAAGGTAAAGTCACCTGGTTGCATCCAGGGGGGTAGATATATTTCGCCCAGATTCAGGCTTTACGCCGACTTATACAACTAGGTGGAGAGTTGTATAAGGCTAGTGGGCCCATGGATGACTCATACCTCTAGGGAGAGGGCTGGGCGTCGTGCAGACAGGGAGTTGATGAGACCAGCTGAAGCTTGTCAGCTCATTTAGGCCTCTATAAGAACTCCCAGCTTCATTAGATGTTAGCTCATGCCTGGAACCAGACCTGTGTGGACTGTCTAGGGAGAGTGAACCCCTGTGCGGTGAGACAAAGCCTGTGTGGCTATTTGCTTGGACATTTAAAACCAGGGACTTAGGGACTAGGACAGCACTAGGCTGATCCCAGTTGTTAGTTAGGAAACCTGTATGTTTAGTCAGAGGTCAACTTGACCAGGATTTATTTTGGTTATGTTTCTTTTGCTTTGCTGTGTTTTGTCACTGTAAATAGAAAATAAACCGCACCTTTTTGATTTTGAAAACCACAACCTCCGTTTGCTGGGCCTGTTTTGTGTGGGGAGCCCATCCCGGGGGTCACACACACCCGCTGCCGAGCTAACCCCCTCACACTACCTATCACAATTTTGAAGGTCCTGGAGCACCAGGACAATGGAATTACCCACAAAATGACCCAATTTTGGAAAGAAAACACCCCAAAGTATATTCTATGAGGCATGGGCTGCAGATAGGTACTTGGGTACTCTGATGGGCTGCAGGAGGGAGGGAGTGTCCCTGCTGGCGTCATTTTACAATGCACCGGTGGGGAAGTGGTTAAAATCTATACCAGACCCCAAGGGTTCCCCCACACCGTTTTCCACCAATTTCTTTAAATTTACATTATGTTTTGTACAATATTTTTTTTAAAATTTATCTCTCAGTGGGGAAGTCTTAACAACCTATTGACTGTGCGCTCTGCGGGCGAACATCCCACTAAGTGCCCAGAAAGTTTGGGTGTTAGGTGAGTATCTGAATGGGCAATGTTCAGGCCAAACTTATGCTCCTCCCAAACCATTCGCCCATCCCAAGTGGTGCCTGAACACTGTAACCCCTCACAGTTACTCTTGTTGGGCACAGGAATGGTCCCTGCTGTTGAAAATGTGTAAAAAAAATTTTAATTACATGCCCCTGTCAAACAAGTGCAGAAAAATTGGGCCTTATGTGTTGTTGGTGCCTGAACACTAAAACCCCTCACAGTTACTCTTGTTGAGCGCAGGAATGGTCCCTGCTGTTAAAAAAAGGTAGAAAAATTGTAATTACATGCCCCTGTCAAACAGGTGCAGAAAAATGGGGCCTTGGGTGTTGGTGGTGCCTGACCACTGTAACCCCTCACAGTTACTCTTGTTGGGCGCAGGAATGGTCCCTGCTGTTAAAAATGTATACAACATTTTTTAATTACATGCCCCTGTCAAACAGGTGCAGAAAAATGGGGCCTTGGGTGTTGGTGGTGCCTGACCACTGTAACCCCTCACAGTTACTCTTGTTGGGCACAGGAACGGTCCCTGCTGTTAAAAATTTGTAAAAAAAAAATTATTACATGCCCCTGTCAAACAAGTGCAGAAAAATTGGGCCTTGGGTGTTGTGGTGCCTGACCACTGGATCCCCTCACAGTTACTTTTGTTGGGCACAGGAATAGTCCCAGCTGTTAAAAATATATACAAAAAATTGTAATTACATGCCCGTGTTAAACAGGTGCAGAAAAATTGGGCCTTAGGTGTTGGTGGTGCCTGAACACTGTAACCCCTCACCATTATCTTGTTGGGCGCAGGAATGGTCCCTGCTGTTAAAAATTAGTAAAAAAAATGTAATTACATGCCCCTGTCAAACAAGTGCAGAAAAATTGGGCCTTGGGTGTTGTGGTGACTGACCACTGGATCCCCTCACAGTTTCTTTTGTTGGGGGCAGGAATGGTCCCTGCTGTTAAAAATATATACAAAAAATTGTAATTACATGCCCGTGTTAAACAGGTGCAGAAAAATTGGGCCTAATGCCCCGTACACACGATCGTTTTTAATGTCATTTTTTAAACCAACGTTTTTCTCCTTGTTTTTTTCATGTTTCCTCTCAAGCCTGCCTTGCGTACACACCATCATTTAAAAAAACGATCAAGCAAAGCGCAGTGACGTTCAACACGTACAACGGCACTATAAAGGGGAAGTTCCGTTCGAATAACGCCACCCTTTGGGACGCTTTTGCTAATTCCGTGTTACCGCGTGTTAGTAAAAGTTTGGTGAGAGACGATTCGCGCTTTTCAGTCTTCGTGCTTTGAAGATCGTTTTCGGGAGTTCAGTTTGCACCTGTGGGTTCGTATCTGTTTAGCACTGCTTGTAGTCAGTTCGTATCTGTTTATTTAGTGCGGGCTGCTCTGCACGTTCGTGTTTTTCAGCTTGTTCTTCATAGGCCTTGCTGTTCTTCCGTGCGTTCTTCTAGTTCGTTCTGTTCAGCCGACCGTTATCTAGCCATGTTGCGGCTACGTACTCGTTGTAGAGTTCATGCTGTAGTTGGTGCAGGGGTTCATGCTGTATCCTGACTCCATGCCATGAGCAGGGTCAGGAGGAGTTCATGGACCAAGAATTGGTTGCTCCAGCGGCACCAATTCTGTCACATGCCTTTGTTGCGGGAGATCAGGGAGAATAATCCTGATGATTTCAGGAATTTTCTCAGGATGTCTGACCCCGTATTTCAGCAGCTGTTGGCTTTGGTGTCCCCCTATATTACCAGGCAGGACACCGTTATGCGGGAAGCCATCAGTGCTGAGCAGAGGCTCATCGCCACGTTGCGATACCTGGCTACTGGGAGAAGCCTGCAGGACCTTAAGTTCTCCACAGGCATATCCCCCCAGGCTCTGGGGATCATTATACCAGAGACTTGTTCTGCCATCCTTCAAGTTTTGCAGGAGGACTATATTAAGGTAAGTGTTCTTCTTCAAAAATTCACATTGTATGGTTTTTATTTTTGGATATTTTTAATTTGCTGCAGGGAATGTCCCCTTTCTCCCCATGTTTTATTATTTAAAGTTTGGGGTTTGAGGCCTACCTGTAAATTTGGCTTACCTAAACTCTCCAGCATGCTATCCTGGGGCCATACCTACCTTGCCTAGTCATTTCCATGTTTTTTATTCTATGTTCCATCGTAGTGCTTTACCCAAAACGCACCCTAAATTTTGCCTCGGAATGTTTCATTTTTGTTAACTTCAATACAGAGTGCTACAGCCTTCATGTGTGATATTCCCAACTCATCTTCAACCCCCCCCCATAATTTTTTGTTTTGTTTGTTTTTTCTTGCTTCCAATTTTTTATGTTTTGAACAGTTTCTACCAATGTTGGCCATGAATGTGTGTATGAAATCAGCTTTCAATGTTTCTGGCTCCAAGTATTAATTTATTATTTCTTTAATTCCACAGTTCCCTTCTTCGCCACATGATCGGCAGAATGTGGCTTCCGAGTTTGCCCAGCGATGGAACTTTCCGAACTGTGGAGGAGCCATCGACGGCAAACATGTTCGGGTCATCCCACCACCCCATTCGGGATCCTTTTATTATAATTATAAGGGGTTCCACAGCGTCGTGATGATGGCAGTGGTGTCGGCCACCTACGAGTTCCTCTATGTGGACGTTGGCAAGAATGGCAGGATGTCTGATGGAGGAGTTTTTGCCCAGACGGAGTTTGGAGAACGGCTCCTTTTGGATCTGCTGGCCTTGCCACCAGCGGAGCAGAATGTGGAGGGACTACCTTTTGTGTTTGTGGCGGATGAGGCGTTTGGCCTGGGACCCCATTTGATGAGGCCATTCCCGCAACGCACCCTCACCCCTGAGGGGAGGGTGTTCAATTATCGGCTGGCCAGAGCCAGAAGGGTGGTGGAAAATGCGTTTGGGATCATGGCCAGCCGATTTCGCCTCTTCCTTACCTCCATCCACCTTGCCCCATACAAATGGAACCATGTGGTTATGACGTGCTGTGTGCTGCATAATTTCCTAAGGGTGCATTCAACGAGTTATATATCTTTGAGTGGGCCTGAGGCCTCTTTAATCAATGCAGAAACTTTGGTGGCCCTGGAACCTGGCCGTCCTGGCTTGGCCCCCCCAACCGGACGTGAGGTCCGTAACCAATATGTGGACTATTTTATGGGTAGGGGGGCCATTGAAATGCCAGACAATCTTTAATAATTTTATACCAAAAAAATAAAACTTTTTCTTGAGTAAAGATTGGTTTGGATTTTTTATTGTATAATGTTTGATGTTTCTGGTAGGTAGGGATGAGCTTCGTGTTCGAGTCGAACATACGTTCGACTCGAACATCGGCTGTTCGATCGTTCGACGAAGATCGAACGATTTGGGCCGTTCGCGCCAAATTCGAGTGACGCGAACGGCCCACAATGCACTACGCCATCGCAGTGTCATCCAGGCGCTGTGATTGGCCAAGCATGCACTGTGACCCCGCATGCTTGGCCAATCACAGCGCCGGCAGCGAGGAGAGCAATGATTGGCCACAGGCAGGATGCCTGTGGCCAATTATTGCTGAGGGTGTTTAGTACACGCCCCACACTATAAAAGGCCGCCAGCACGGCGGCCTAGTGTAGTGTGTTCCGGAGCAGGGATAGAGCAGCATAGGCAGGGACAGTGACTGTTATTTCTTTCTTGCTTAACCTGGATTCCTTTAGTTTAGGGAAAGAGAAGGATAGGTAGGGAGAGTGTCAGTGTGTTTTGTGCTTGTGCTATAGTGTGCTTAAAAAAAACATTTATTCTAGGGACAGAAAACTGTAGGTAGGGACAGTGTCAGTTTCTTTCACTCTGCAAGTCCTTGTTTCCAGGGACCTGTAAGGACAGTGAGTGAATTGTCCTTGTGCTATATTGTGATTAAAAAAAACATTTTTTCTAGGGACAGAAAACTGTAGGTAGGGAGAGTGTTTTTTTTCTTTCACTCTGCAAGTCCTTGTTTCCAGGGACCTGGAAGGACAGTGAGTGAATTGTCCTTGTGCTATATTGTGCTTAAAAAAAAACATTTTTTCTAGGGACAGAAAACTGTAGGTAGGGAGAGTGTTTATTTTCTTTCACTCTGCAAGTCCTTGTTTCCAGGGACCTCTAAGGACAGTGAGTGAATTGTCCTTGTGCTATATTGTGCTTAAAAAAAACATTTATTCTAGGGACAGAAAACTGTAGGTAGGGAGAGTGTCAGTTTATTTCACTCTGCAAGTCCTTGTTTCCAGGGACCTGGAAGGACAGTGAGTGAATTGTCCTTGTGCTATATTGTGATTAAAAAAAACATTTTTTCTAGGGACAGAAAACTGTAGGTAGGGAGAGTGTTTTTTTTCTTTCACTCTGCAAGTCCTTGTTTCCAGGGACCTGTAAGGACAGTGAGTGAATTGTCCTTGTGCTATATTGTGCTTAAAAAAAACATTTATTCTAGGGACAGAAAACTGTAGGTAGGGAGAGTGTCAGTTTATTTCACTCTGCAAGTCCTTGTTTCCAGGGACCTGTAAGGACAGTGAGTGAATTGTCCTTGTGCTATATTGTGATTAAAAAAAACATTTTTTCTAGGGACAGAAAACTGTAGGTAGGGAGAGTGTTTTTTTTCTTTCACTCTGCAAGTCCTTGTTTCCAGGGACCTGTAAGGACAGTGAGTGAATTGTCCTTGTGCTATATTGTGCTTAAAAAAAACATTTATTCTAGGGACAGAAAACTGTAGGTAGGGAGAGTGTCAGTTTATTTCACTCTGCAAGTCCTTGTTTCCAGGGACCTGTAAGGACAGTGAGTGAATTGTCCTTGTGCTATATTGTGATTAAAAAAAAAATTTTTTCTAGGGACAGAAAACTGTAGGTAGGGAGAGTGTTTTTTTTCTTTCACTCTGCAAGTCCTTGTTTCCAGGGACCTGTAAGGACAGTGAGTGAATTGTCCTTGTGCTATATTGTGCTTAAAAAAAACATTTATTCTAGGGACAGAAAACTGTAGGTAGGGAGAGTGTCAGTTTATTTCACTCTGCAAGTCCTTGTTTCCAGGGACCTGTAAGGACAGTGAGTGAATTGTCCTTGTGCTATATTGTGATTAAAAAAAACATTTTTTCTAGGGACAGAAAACTGTAGGTAGGGAGAGTGTTTTTTTTCTTTCACTCTGCAAGTCCTTGTTTCCAGGGACCTGGAAGGACAGTGAGTGAATTCTCCTTGTGCTATATTGTGCTTAAAAAAAACATTTATTCTAGTGACAGAAAACTGTAGGTAGGGAGAGTGTCAGTTTATTTCACTCTGCAAGTCCTTGTTTCCAGGGACCTGTAAGGACAGTGAGTGAATTGTCCTTGTGCTATATTGTGATTAAAAAAAACATTTTTTCTAGGGACAGAAAACTGTAGGTAGGGACAGTGTCAGTTTCTTTCACTCTGCAAGTCCTTGTTTCCAGGGACCTGTAAGGACAGTGAGTGAATTGTCCTTGTGCTATATTGTGCTTAAAAAAAACATTTATTCTAGGGACAGAAAACTGTAGGTAGGGAGAGTGTCAGTTTATTTCACTCTGCAAGTCCTTGTTTCCAGGGACCTGGAAGGACAGTGAGTGAATTGTCCTTGTGCTATATTGTGATTAAAAAAAACATTTTTTCTAGGGACAGAAAACTGTAGGTAGGGAGAGTGTTTTTTTTCTTTCACTCTGCAAGTCCTTGTTTCCAGGGACCTGTAAGGACAGTGAGTGAATTGTCCTTGTGCTATATTGTGCTTAAAAAAAACATTTATTCTAGGGACAGAAAACTGTAGGTAGGGAGAGTGTCAGTTTATTTCACTCTGCAAGTCCTTGTTTCCAGGGACCTGTAAGGACAGTGAGTGAATTGTCCTTGTGCTATATTGTGATTAAAAAAAACATTTTTTCTAGGGACAGAAAACTGTAGGTAGGGAGAGTGTTTTTTTTCTTTCACTCTGCAAGTCCTTGTTTCCAGGGACCTGGAAGGACAGTGAGTGAATTCTCCTTGTGCTATATTTTGCTTAAAAAAAACATTTATTCTAGGGACAGAAAACTGTAGGTAGGGAGAGTGTCAGTTTATTTCACTGTGAAAGTCCTTGTTTCAAGGGACAGAGAAGGACACCTGAAGGTAGCCCTTATTGCTTTTTTCCCATCTCCCTGCAGGCCATCTATTAGAATGTCTGGAAGGCAAACAAGGAGAGGCAGACAGTCAGGAGGCAATAAAAGAGGGCAAGCAGGCTCTGTGTCTGGGGGCAACAGTGCTGGTCGTGGACGCGGTGCATTGTCATCAGCACATGGCCATGGGACACGCTTGTCCTTCTTTTCGGCAGCTGGACATGTTGAGCCACATCATGCCGAAGACTTGGTAGAGTGGATGACCAAGCCCTCCTCCTCCTCCTCATCCTCTCTCACCCAGGCTCAGGGTACTGGAAAAGCAGCTGCCAAAGCGTCGTCTTCCCTGGTATCAATGTCAGACAAATCATCAGTCACTCCTTCCCTAGACCCACCATGTCCTCCTCCTGAGGAGTCCCCCGAACTGTTTCAGCACAGTGTTGGGTACATGCTCCAGGAGGATGCCCAGCGTTTCGAAGGGTCTGATGATGAAACCCAGCTAGAGGAAGGCAGTAGCGTGAGAGCAGACAGAGGGGATGCTCAAGAAGGACACCAATCTGGCAGTCATGTTCCAGCAGCTGCAGCATACTGCCAGATTGGCTCCAGTGATGAGGAGGGAGGGGATGATGAGGTCACTGACTCCACGTGGGTGCCTAATAGGAGAGAGGAGGAGGAGGAGGATGAGGAGGAGGCACATCTCCAACGAGGCAGGATGCCCTTTGGTGGCCAGCGTAAGGGCAGTACACCGACGGAATCACACCGCAGAGCTCCGCCTGTGCAGGGCGCTGCCTCTGCCCGTCATTCAAAAAGTTCTTTGGTGTGGGCCTTTTTTGAGGCTAGTGCATCAGATCGCACAGCTGCTGTTTGCAACATATGTCTCAAGCGTATATCGCGTGGCCAAAACATCAGCCGCTTGGGTACCACATGCCTGACCAGACATATGTTGACCTGCCATGCAGCTCGTTGGCAAGCCTACCTCAAAGACCCACACCAAAGAACAAAGCGGACCTCTCCTTGCACCGCATCAGCTGGGATCTCCAACCCCACTATAACTTCAGTCCTCTCTGAAACATGCACTGAGAGGAATGAAGGTGTAGAATTAGGTGTGTCACAGCCAAGTACTTGCGCCCACTCTGCTAGCAGTACACCGACGTCCGATTCTAGCAGGCAAATTTCCCTGCCCCAGCTGCTGGACCGTCGAAAGAAGTTCACTCCCAGCCATCCACATGCCCAGCGGTTGAATGCTAGCTTGGCTAAATTGCTAGCGCTTCAACTGCTGCCTTTTCAGTTGGTAGACTCGGCCCCCTTCCGTGAGTTTGTGCAATGTGCGGTTCCTCAGTGGCAGGTTCCCAAACGCCACTTTTTCTCACGGAAGGCTATTCCGGCTCTCTACCGGCATGTGGAAGGCAATGTCTTGGCCTCGCTGGACAGGGCGGTCAGCGGTAAGGTGCATATTACCGCTGACTCATGGTCCAGCAGGCATGGACAGGGACGTTACCTTTCTTTCACGGCCCATTGGGTCACTCTTTTGGCAGCTGGGAAGGATTCAGGACAAGGTGCAGTAGTGTTGGAGGTTGTCCCACCGCCACGCCTCCAAAATGCTACTACTGGTTGTGACACACCTCTCTCCTCCACCCCCTCCTCTTCTTCTTCCTCCATGGCCTCTTCCTGTGGTTTGTCCTATGAACCAGCGGTGCTCCGTAGCCGTTCACGGGGCTACGCAAGTACGCAGGCAAAAAGATGCCATGCCGTGCTTGCGCTGGTGTGTTTGGGGGACAGAAGCCACACTGGGGCAGAGGTCCTGTCTGCTCTGCAGGGCCAGGCCGAGAGGTGGTTGACGCCACGCCAGCTTAAGCCAGGAATGGTGGTTTGCGACAATGGCACCAACCTCCTCTCCGCCCTCCGACAGGGACAACTGACCCATGTGCCCTGTGTGGCTCACGTCCTTAACCTGGTGGTGCAGCGCTTCTTGGGCAGGTACCCGGGCTTACAGGATGTCCTGAGGCAGGCCAGGAAAGTCTGTGTGCATTTCCGCAGATCTTATAATGCCAGTGCTCGCCTGGCTGAGCTGCAAAAGGAGTTGAACCTGCCCAAGAACCGCCTTATATGTGACATGCCCACCAGGTGGAACTCAACGTTGGCCATGCTGCAGCGGCTGCACACGCAGCAGAGGGCCATCAATGAGTACCTGTGCGACTACGGCACCAGGACAGGGTCAGGGGAGCTTGGTTTTTTTTCTCCACGCCAGTGGGGCATGATCAGGGATGCATGCACTGTCCTGGCACCATTTGAGGAGGCCACGAGGATGGTGAGCAGTGACAGTGCATGCATCAGTGACACTGTACCTCTTGTCCACCTGTTGGAGCACACGCTGCGTGGAATAATGGACAGGGCACTTGAGGCAGAACAGAGGCAGGAAGAGGAGGACTTCCTTGCCTCTCAAGGCCCCCTTTACCCAGACAGTGTTCCTTCTGTCCCACCCATCGCACAGGAAGAGGAGGAGGAGGAGGAGGAGGAGGATTGTGTCAGCATGGAGGTGGAGGCTGGCACTCAGCATCATCAGCAGCAGTCTTTTAGGGATGATTTACAGTCCCAAGAAACCAGTGGACTTGTACGTGGCTGGGAGGAGGTGGCTGCGGATCATGTCGTCCTTAGTGACCCAGAGGACTCCGGAGCGAATGCCTCAGCAAACCTACGCTGCATGGCCTCCCTGATCCTGCAAAGTCTGCGGAAGGATCCTTGTATTCTTCGGATCAAGGAGAGGGACCATTACTGGCTGGCCACTCTCCTTGATCCACGGTACAAGGGTAAGGTTGCGGACCTTATGTTACCGTCGCAGAGGGAGCAGAGGATGAGACAACTCCGGGAGGCCTTGCAGAAAGGTCTGTGCAACGCGTTCCCAGAGACTGGGAGGTTGCAAACTCCTGGTCCTGGACAACGAGTTGCTGAGGCTTCGGCCAGTCAAAGAAGGAGCGGTGGGGAAGGTGGCCGTCTGACCGATGCGTTCAGACAATTCTTTAGTCCGCAGCCCCAAAGTATGATCGGTTCCAGCAACCATCGCCAGCGTCTGATAAACATGGTGCAGGAATATCTAGGGGCAAGGTCAGACTTGGACACCTTCCCCACCGAAAATCCTCTGGCTTACTGGGTCTTGAGGATGGATCACTGGCCAGAGCTTGCACAGTATGCAATTGAGCTACTGGCCTGTCCTGCATCCAGCGTTCTTTCGGAACGCACATTCAGTGCTGCTGGAGGATTTGTCACGGATCACAGGGTGCGCCTGTCCACCGACTCGGTTGATCGACTGACTTTCATCAAGATGAACCAGTCTTGGATCACCACCAGCTACCACACACCTGATGCTGATATAACAGACTAATTGATTTTAACATGTCACATCCCTTCAAGACTGATGCTGATGCTGAGTGCCTGTGCTGTTATGTTGACTGGCTATCCTCCTCCTCCGAGTCCTCAATGATACGATTGATGATGATAGCTTGTAAGATCATTTTTGTTTATGGGTGCCGCCACCAGTGCCTAACGCCCAATTTTTCAGCCCCTGTTTAACAGGGGCGTGTAATTACAATTTTTGAAGCAATACTTTGCAACAGGGCTCATTGCTGTGCTCCAAGTACAGTATCTGTGAGGAGTTGCAGTGTTGTGCCACCAGTGCCTAAGGCCCAATTTTTCAGCCCCTGTTTAACAGGGGCGTGTCATTACAATTTTTGAAGCAATACTTTGCAACAGGGCTCATTGCTGTGCTCCAAGTACAGTATCTGTGAGGAGTTGCAGTGTTGTGCCACCAGTGCCTAAGGCCCAATTTTTCAGCCCCTGTTTAACAGGGGCGTGTCATTACAATTTTTGAAGCAATACTTTGCAACAGGGCTCATTGCTGTGCTCCAAGTACAGTATCTGTGAGGGGTTGCAGTGTTGTGCCACCAGTGCCTAAGGCCCAATTTTTCAGCCCCTGTTCAACAGGGGCATGTAATTACAATTCTTGATCTAATAATTCACAGCAGGGCCCATTGCTGCACCCACCAAGAGTAACTGTCAGGGCTTACAGTGTTGTGGCACCAGCACCACCATCAAAGGCCCAATTTTTACTACCACTGTTCAACAATTATATGTAATTAAAATTCCTGATATAATAGTTGACAGCAGGGTGTTCCAGCACCAACCAAGAGTAACTGTGAGTGCTTACAGTGTTGTGCCAACACCAACAACTAAGGGGCCTATTTCTGCAGAGTATATACGGCAGGTCCCTACTTTCAAACATCCAACTTACAAACGACTCCTACTTGCAAACGCAAGAAGACAACAGGAAGTGAGAGGAAATCTACCACTAGGAAGGAAAATTCTCTCCTGTAAGAATAAATATGGGAGAAAGGTGTCTCCTCTGTACTGATGCTTTATCAGCAATCCTTGTTTCAAGAAAAACACCACATTTCAAAAAGAGTTGTCATTGGGACGGAAAGTGAGGTGAAATGTTCTGAACAGGGGCACAGACAGCAAAACAAATGTTACAGGGGTGATAACCCTTACCTATGTTTTCCAAAAAGTTTAAAAATAGATTTTTGGTCTGGAGCTACACTTCAACAATGTACCTGTTCAAAATTACAAACAGACTCTACATAAGAACAAACCTACAGTCCCTGTCTTGTATGCACCGCCTGTATAGGGCTGTTCAGAGTATATAGGGCCTTTTTTATTTTATGTGCGGGGTTCCCCTTAATATCCATACAAGACCCAAAGGGGCTGGTAATGGGCTGGGGTAGGGGGGGGGTCATGGGGTAGCTATGCCATTTTTCTTAAAGAATTTCATCCATATTACCGGGACCAGACATTACATTAAAGCCGCAAGCAGTTTTAAATGGCTTTTTTTTCCTTTAGAAGTGTCATTTTGTGCAGGGACAGTTCTAAACACGGGAAACACGTGGCACTTCACAGGCATACTTTAGACACCCCCCAGGTACGATATTTAAAGGAATATTTGACTTTTTTTTTTTCACTTTATGCATCATTAAAATGACTGCTCCCGAAAAACGACCGTTTTTAAAACTTCTTTTTGCATTGATACATGTCCCCTGGTGCAGAACCCGGGTTCCCAAACCCTTTTTAGGACAATAACATGCATAATAGTTGTTATAATTAGCACTTTAGAATTCGAACGTTCGCATCCATTGTATTTAATAGGGTTCTAATGTTCGTTCGAACTTTCGGTCCGTTCGCGGGTTCTGGTGCGAACCGAACCCGGGGGTGTTCGGCTCATCACTACTGGTAGGTTTACCTAGTGCACTTGTTTTGCCATGTGGATTAAACAATCTTTTAATTAGCCTTCATTGTCAGTGTAAACACCAAACATTGATTAGTTCACTCAGCACCACATTTACATAATGAAGCCACAATTATTTGTTATGTAAAAATACCTTTATTTCTTTTTTTAGGTGGGAAACTTCCTTAGAAATGTGGATGTTCCCTTAATTTCGGGTGTATTAAAACGCATGACCAGCCATGCATAAACAAACTATATTCGTCAAAATTTTGAAAAAGCTAAACATGTGCTAGTCATTAAAGGGTAAAATAACAAAAATACTTATAAAACTCTGCAAGTAAAACGTTATTTGCTGTAAAAACATTAGACACGCCCAAGCACAGCCATGATATTTTGGAGCCTTTCCTCCACCCGCTTTGTATTTGCCCTGATCTCTAGCAAGTCTCCCTTAATTTTTTTGAGGTCACGACAGCAGACCATCAGGTATTGGATCAGGATCTGGGCACTGTGATGTGACAACTTATTGGGGTCTTCGGCCAGAACTGCACCTAAATGTAAAAAGAAATATGTAGGATAGAATATGTAGGCCTACATCTATTTAACATGCATGTGTCTGGTTTCTCTCTGACCTGTGGTGGTGCCACTTTCCACTTCCACAACATCACATTCCTCTCCATCCTGGGGTTCTGGGGGTATTGTTGTAGGTATTGCAATTCTCGTCTCATCTGAGGTAGCTTTTCGAATCCCTAGGGAGATTGAAATAAAAGGAATAGTTTCATTAGTAGCGACTCAATTTTGCTAAAATAAGAAACATGAAAAAAAACTTTGTAATCATTCTTTTGAAGCATGCTCCATTTTAAATTTTACCCCCTGTGCCAACCGGGACAAATGATTGGATACATAGCCCAAACCAGAGCATATACATTTTGAACACAAATTTGACACATTGTAACACCCCAAAGTATCTACACAGGATCACCTGTGTGTGACACCCTCAAGCATTTTGGCTTTAGGCCCACACTTGTACTACTGCGTTCAGATGTTTCATCAGCTGCTGAGCATTCACTCCCTTATTAACATTACCATGCATATCGTTTTTTCAAACGAACAAATGTCCTTTGGATTAGCACCCAAAAAATAAGTGAGGCCCAAATTTACTCCCCCAAATAAACCAAAATACATGGGTGTTCACACTGGATGATCCTAAAACATCGTTTGAGGAACTGTACGGAGAAAGAGGTTTAATACGTCCGTTTACTGTGCGGACGAACCTGAAAGATGGTATCTTTCAGTGTACTATATGAAAGTTAAAAATACACGACAGAATACAAGAAAATAATATGTACCATGGAAACTATAAAAAAATTACTTACTTTTTAATATAACTTTCTTGATTCTTTTATATTGGTCGGCCTCCCGCAACTTCAGATCTGACCATCGTTTTCTGAGCTGTTCCTTCGTTCTGCACACCCCGAATTTTTTGGGAAGACTTTTGACCACTTTGCCCATAATTCTGGACTTGACCAGATTAGGCCTTTTATACGGACCATGCTTGGCATCATAATCCTCCTTCTTTAAAATGGCGACCATCTCCACCATTTCCTCGAATGACATGTTGGATGCCTTATATCTCCTGGGTCTTGATTTGGGCTCCTCTGTAATTTCATCCTCTGTAGAGGTAATCTCAGCCACCTGTGTCTCCGCCATGTTTTGTTCAGCACTACGAGCGAGAAGGGGCGGGGAAAGTACAATATCGAACGTCAGGGGCGGGGAAAGCGCGCGGAGTTTCACGCATGCGCTGTGTATATCAAGTGAAGATCCATGTCTGGGAAATACGTTCATTTGTCGGGAGAGGGAGTTAGCAACGAACGTCGTGACGAAGGTACCTAACAATTTTACTTTTTGAGGTTCATCAGACGAGGAGATTTGTGTGCTCAAAATATGTAGACAATGCACAGTTGAGGAATGTTGCCTGAAATATATTTTTTTTTTGGTTTCTCGCTTTTACAGATATCATGAATACTTTTAAAAACCCAGACTTCATAGGGGAGTTCATCGACAAATGGCAAGAGCTCCCTATATTATGGCAAACAAAAAGTGGCGGTAATAAAAATAAAGACGCCAGGAAAGCAGCACTGGAGAGCCTGCTTGCATTTGTGCAAACAAAGATACCCACAACAACTCTCCAAGATGTCAAAAACAAAATTGCGACCATCAGAGGGACATACAGGACCCAGAGGACTATGGTCCTGAGGTCCCAGAGGTCAGGTGCACCAGCAGATAAGGTTTATAAACCCAGTCTGTGGTACTACAGTAAGCTTGCTTTTCTGGATGATCAGCTGGAAGTGCGGGAATCTCTCTCCACCCTTCCCCCCAGAGGTCAATCCAGCCTTCCTTGTACCCAACCCTCCAGCCTTCCCTGCAGCCAGTCCTCCAGCCTTCCTGTCAACCCTGCTCTGGCTTCCTCTGAGGATCAAGATCAGGGCCTTGAGGCGGCAGATTTGGAGATATGGAGCCAGGTAAAGTATTGATATCTATATTTATATCTTACAAAATTGTAGAATTTAAATAGATGTTAGTATTAGGGTTGTCCCGATACCACTTTTTTAAGACCGAGTACAAGTACCGATACTTTTTTTCAAGTACTCACCGATACCGATTACCGATACTTTTTTTAATGTCATGTGACGCACTGATAGATGGCACTGGCTGATGGGCACTAAAAAGGTGGCACTGACTGATGGCTGGCAGTGGCACTGATGGATGGGCACTGATAGGTGGCACGCACTGATAGGTGGCACGCACTGATAGCTGGCATTGAAAGATGGCACTGATAGGTGGCACGCATGGATGGCTGGCACTGAAAGATGGCACTGATAGGTGGCATGCACTGAAAGATGGCACTGATAGGTGGCATGCACTGATAGCTGGCACTGATAGGTGGCACACACTGAAAGATGGCACTGATAGGTGGCACACACTGAAGGGTGGTACTGATAGGTGGCACGCATTGATGGCTGGCACTGAAAGATGGCACAGATATGTGGCAATGATGGGCACAGATGTAGTGGCACTTAAAGGGCTGCACTGATGTGTGACACTGATAGGCGACAATGATGGATACAGATAGGCGGCACTGCTGAGGGGGGGGCATTGATATAAGGGGGGCTGTGAGCTAATGGTTGGATACCACACATTAAATCAGCAGTCAGTACCCCCTCTTAGAGACCCTTATTAGCTCAAATCCCCCCCTTCCTTTGAGACTTCCAGAGATCAGAGAGCCCCCCCCCCCTTATAACAGCGGGCCCTGCCCTCTTTAAGACATCATTTTTGTCTTACCAGCAGGACTCGGGAGCCACTGCAAGGAGGGAAGTGTGAAAGTCGAGCTGGGGGGAGGGGGGCAGAGCTGCTCTTGGGCTCCTCACACTATGCAGACAGTGTGTGTGTGAACAGATCATATTACTCACATGCACACTGTCCCCCCCGCAGCGCCGACAGCACTTTCTTCTCCTCTCCTATCCCGCCTCCCGAACGTCTGAATGATGTCACGGCGGGGCCAGCACTAGAAGGCATCTGTCGGCGGAGCTCATTCCGCCTTACAGGGAAGAGAATATGCCGGGTGCAGGAGGAGTGCACTCAGCATACCGCAGCCATCTCTGTACGGTCAGTGATTTTACCTGCGCGCCCGCTGACTTCATGTTGTACGCCGCCTCTCTCTCTCCCATCCCAGGTATCGGATCAGGCATCGGGAGCATTTGCGCGAGTACAAGTACTCGCGCAAATGCTCGGTATCGGTCCCGATACCGATACTAGTATCGGTATCGGGACAACCCTAGTTAGTATTGTTAAAGGTATGTACACTTCTACCAATAAAGTTTGTGAAGAGCAAGATACAGTAGTGGCCTAATTTTATGTGCACAAGACAACAAAACCAGGATGCGGAATCAATGAAAATGACATAACTTTTGGCATTGATTTCAACAATGTCTAGAGGTGAACAATGTCTGTGAATGATGATGTGGCAAAATAAATAATGTCCCTTTCTTTTTTTACAGCCAGAGCAGAGCCAGGAAGAGGGTGATGTTGGGGATCAGGAGGAGGCAGGGCCCAGTGGCACCCAGGAGGAGGCTGGGCCCAGTGGCACCCAGGAGGAGGCTTGGCCCAGCACAAGAGCCCAGATGCCTCCCCTGGTAGTTAAACCACGAGGGCCAAGGAGAGGTAGGCAGGTGGAGGAGGAAACCAGGGCCTTCCTCAGAGAGGCAACAGCGGCCCTCAGAGAGGCACCCTCTGTTAATGAGGGATTTGCCGCAGTCCTCGCCCACAAACTAGGGCAAATGGAGTTGCAGCAAAAAAAATTCAGTGAGACCCTGCTATTGAAAGTCATCAATAAGGGCGTGCTGGGAGAACTCACTAGGTACACGGACATAACGGAGGTTGTCCCTACTCCTCCACCTCCTCCTCCTCCTCCTACTACTCCTCCTGCCACAACCTCTCCTCCTGATCCCCAGCCTCCAAGGAAGAAACCAACCAAGGCTGCAGAGAAGGCTGGAGAGAAGGCTACAAGGAAGAGGAGAAAATAATGCCTGCTGTAGTACCACAGACTGCGAACATATAGGACTTATCTGCTGTGGCTCCTGACCTCTGGGAGCTCAAGACAAGATTGGGCTCCTTTTTTTTGGGGATCTAATCTCTATTTTGGTTTGGACATCTTGGATGGTTGTTGTGGGGTCAAAGGGATGCACAAATGCAAGCAGGCTCTCCAGTGCTGCCTTCCACTTTATTTTGTTAATGTTCTGAAATAAAAAAAAATTTAGTGCCCTCAAACTACTTGACTATGTGATTTGTATTTCAAAAGAGAGCTTGCTAGGGAGCAGACAGGGACATCTCAAATTATATTATTGTTATTATCAGGGGACACAAACCTCCCTGAGGCCAAATGAGACACATTTGGAAGGTTGTTGTGGTAACTTTACACAAGAATAATTTAAGCCAAAATAATAAAAAAAAAGGCCACAAAAAAAAAACACAATAGTAAAATATAATTTAAAGAAAAAAGGAGAATTACATTATTTTATTATTATTAGTATTATTTAGGAGGGAGGTGCGGCTTATAAATAATATTTTACAATCATTAGAGCAATTTGGAATTACTTTAGAAACAAGTTTGGCATAACTCTCAATGTCATTATCAAAAGAGGGTAATTTTAAAGCATTATCAAAAGAAGAACGGAATGCGCAGCATTAAAACGATGATATTAATTCCACCGTGACGAATGTGCCATCTCCATTTCCAACATTAGCTTTACCAAAACGAGCGCTCCCGTCTCATAGTTGCTTCTGAGCATGCGCGGTTTTTTTCACGTCGTGAAAGCATACACACTATCGTTTTTCACGTTGTTAAAAAAAACAACATGAAAAACGACGTGAAAAAAGAGAGCATGTCCGGAATTTTTAATGGCCGTTTTTCACGTTGTTAAAAATGCTCTGGAGCATACACACGATCATTTTTCAGGGCCATTTTTTAAAATGGCAGTTTTAACGGCATGAAAAACGATCGTGTGTACGGGGCATTAGGTGTTGGTGGTGCCTGAACACTGTAACCCCTCACCATTATCTTGTTGGGCGCAGGAATGGTCCCTGCTGTTAAAAATTTGTAGAAAAATTGTACCGTATATACTCGAGTATAAGCCGAGTTTTTCAGCACTTTTTTTGTGCTGAAAATGCCCCCCTCGGCTTATAATCAAGTCACCTTTTTGCACCTGATCTCCCGGACTTTGGGGACCCGGTACCAGCACACATGTAGCCCCACTCTTCCTTTACAAGTGTGCAAAGTTTATTGTCTGTGGGACCTACGGCCGGGGAGCACAGATTTTTCAAAGACGGGCACCCCTTCCATAGACTCCCATGTTAAACGGTAATTTCTCTGGTGATTTTGGGACCCGGTACTGGACGGTCGTAGGTCCCCTGGACCCGAAGCTTGGCACACATGTAGCCCCATTTCTCCTCTACAAGTTTGCAAGGGGACCTACGGCCGGGGAGTACCGATTTTTCAAAGCTGGGCACCCCTTCCATAGACTTCCATGTTAAACGTCAGTCTAGTCATGGACACAGTGAGGCATGGACACAGTGAGGCATGGGAACAGAGAGGCATGGACACAGTGAGGCATGCACATGGACAAAGTGAGGCACAGTGAGGCATGCAGATGGACGCCTTAGGCTTATACTCGAGTCAATAAGTTTTCCCAGTTTTTTGTGGTAAAATTAGGTGCCTCGGCTTATATTCGGGGCGGCTTATACTCGAGTATATACAGTAATTACATGCCCCTGTTAAACAGGTGCAGAAAAATTGGGCCTTAGGTGTTGGTGGTGCCCTAAGCCAAAAATATAGTTGGAAGCTAGCATAATCAAGATTCAGGAATAGGATAGGTAGCATAGGCAGTCTCCAAGGGATCCAATATCCCTAGCAAATTCAATCAGTCACATCAGCATCAGGGGCTTGATAGCTGCTGATCCAGGACTGATTCATTTTGATAAATGTCAGCCTATCAATGGAGTCTGTGGACAGGCACACTCTTTGATCCATCACAAAACCCTTTAGCAGCACTGAATATCCGTTCATAAAGCATGCTGGATGCAGGACAGGCCAGTAGCTCAATTGCATATTGAGCAAGTTCTGGCCAGTGGTCCAACCTCTAGACCCAGTAACTCAGTGGATGCTCTGTTGGAAAGGTCTTCAAGTTTGCTCTTGCTCCTAGATATTTCTGCACCATATAATGTAGACGCTGGTGCTTAGGGCTGAAAAATTTCAAGGCATCGGTCAACCGGCCACCTATATACTGTACACCGACTGCACTCTATTATATACTGTACACTGACTGCAATGTATTATATACTGTACACACTGTGTTATATACTGTGTACACTGCCTGCACTATATTATATACTGTACACCCAGGGCCGGCCCTACCATGGGACCCGGTGGGACCATGGTCCCAGGCGGCACTTTACGAGGGGCGGCAACAGGGGCGCACTGCCTGAGGACCTGGGGTTCCCTCCGCTCCATGATCCATCTAAGGTGTCACTGTCGCTGTCACTGGCCGCAGTGTCAAGACCCACTTCAAGGGTCTCACCAGTGGCCCCTGCTTGCCTGACCAAACTGGTTGCTAGCCGCGGTCCGCTTTGTGTCTAGTAACCAGTGACGTCAGCAGAGAAGGAGAGAGAGGCCCACCATTCATTGCGGAGGAGGAATTAACTTCCTCCTCCGCTAGCTCCACCCACCTCCTCCCTGCATGTGTTCCTCTCAGCAAATCTAATGAGCGGCGAGCGCCGAGCGGTCCGAGGATCAGAAACTGTGCAGCCTACTCCCCCCCCCCCAGGCGCTGCTATCAGAAGAGGTCAGTTGTTTCCTGCCCATTCTCCCTTCTATTAGCGGGCACGGGCAGCAGAACAGCATGAGATCGGAGCGGCTGTGTGTGTGGAGAGAGCAGCTGCGGGCTCTTCTCCCCCCCTCCTCGTCCTCATGCTGCTGTTCCCTGCTATGTTTCTTCCCCCTTTTCCTCCTATTGGCCAGGGAAAAATTATTGTAGTCCCAATAACTGGCTGGCCCATTGCAATTCTAGGGGGGAAACTGCAGCCCCCAGCATGCAAAGCTGAAGGGGGGAGGGAGAGAGAGCCAGGCTATGAGTGACACGCTGCATTTGGTGACAGGCATTGGTAACAAGTGACACGCTGCATTTGGTGAAAGGCAATGGTAACAAGTGACACGCTGCATCTGGTGACAGGCATTGGTGACAAGTGACACACATTTGGTGACAGGCAATGGTAACAAGTGACACGCTGCATCTGGTGACAGGCATTGGTGACAAGTGACACACTGCATTTGGTGACAGGCAATGGTAACAAGTGACACGCTGCATCTGGTGACAGGCATTGGTGACAAGTGACACACTGCATCTGGTGGCAGGCAACGGTGGCAAGTAACAAGCTGCATCTGGTGGCAGGCAATGGTGGCAAGTAACAAGCTGCATCTGGTGGAATGGTGGCAAGTGACAAGCTCAGGGCTCCCACTGATTCTGCATTATGGTGTGTTGAACTATTTCATTATATATTACAATGTAATAATAATAATAGAAATAATGTGATTTGATCATCCTGACATCATATCAATCATAATGTTAGGATGATTTAAGTGCTAATACATCTTTTTTTGGGAAGGAAGGGGGGTATCCCTGAATGGCAGTTTGGAAATGTGGTCACCCTAGCCGCCACTGCAGCGCTGCTGTTGCAGCATGTTGCATCACTGAACTGGGATCAGAGCGTAGCTGGTCGGTGGCAGTGGAGAGAAAGGGGGAGCTTTCGTGGTGCTACACAATTCCCTTTGCAGGAAGGGGCATGTCTCTTTGCAGGAGGGGGCATGTCTCTTTGCAGGAGGGGGCATGTCTCTTTGCAGGAGGGGCATGTCTCTTTGCTTTATGAAAATGTCTCTTTGCTGGATGGGCGTAGGATTTTTTTTTGGGGGGGGGCAGCAATTTATTCTTGGGCCCAGGCAGCACAATGTCTTGGGCCAGCCCTGTGTACACCGCCTGCACTGTATTATATTCTGTACACAGACTGCAATGTATTATATACTGTACACACTATGTTATATACTGTGTACACTGCCTGCACTATATTATATACTGTACACCGCCTGCACTGTATTATATACTGTACACAGACTGCACTGTATTATATACTGTACGCTGCCTGCACTTATATACTGTACACCGACTGCACTGTATTATAAACTGTACACAGACTGCACTGTATTATATACTGTACACGCCTGAAGTGTATTATATACTGTACACTGTCTGCACTGTATTATATACTGTACACTGAATGCAATGCATTATATACTGCACACACTATATTATATAGTGTGTACACCGACTGCACTGTAGATGATTCACCATGTCCGTTACCACCACATTTCACTGTAGACACAGCGGCTGCTTGCCATCTTTTAGGGGCCTGTTAGTGTCTGCTTCACCTTGGTGGCCTTCTGGACATGATGTTTTACTCTGCACTGCACTGTACTATACTGTATACTCTGCACTGCACTATATACTCTGCAATGCACTATATACTTTGCATTGCATGCACTTTATTATATACTGTGCACTGACTGCACTGTATTATATAATGTACACCAACATCACTGTATTATATACTGTACACTGACTGCAATGTATTATATACGGTACACCGCCTGCACTGTATTATATACTGTACACCGCCTGAAGTTTATTTAATACTGTACACCCACTGCACTGTATTATATACTGTACACTGCCTGCACTGTATTATGTACTGTGCACCGACTGCACTGTATTATATACTGTACACCGCCTGAAGTGTATTATATACTGTACACCGACTGCAATGTATTATATACTGTACACTGACTGGAATGTATTACATACTGTGTACACTGTATTATATACTGTGTACACCACCTGCACTGTATTATGTACTGTACACCACATGCACTGTATTATATACTGTACCCTGACTGCACTGTATTATATACTGTACGCTGCCTGTACTTATATACTGTACACCAACTGCACTGTATTATATACTGAACACCGACTGTCCTCAGTCCCTTTCTCTCTCTCTCAAAAGTGAGACTTCAGGGGTCTGTTCAGACCCCTGAAATCTCACTAAAGACCCCCAAAAATGTTGAAAAAAAAAGTCAAACTTTATTTTTTTTTTTTTTTTTAAAACATATATTTTTTTTTTTTTTAAACAAGACTAAAAGTTCTAATCAGACTAAAAAGCCAGGTTAAATATGTTGCATAATTCAGCCACACCCACTGTATGCTGCAGCACACGGCACCATCTCCCTTGTAGGAGCCCCAGTGCATTACTTTGCTCAGGGACCCATGATGCTATTAAGATGGCACTAACATCTCTGACCTCTGAATTTTGCACCACTTACTACTGACCTCTGAACTCTGCCTCACTACTGACCTCTGAGCTCTGCCCCACTTACTACTGACCTCTGAAGTCTGCATCACTTACTACTGACCTATGAAGTCTGCATCACTTACTACAGGCCTCTGAAGTCTGCATCACTTACTACTGGCCTCTGAATTCTGTATCACTTACTACTGACTAGGGATGAGCTCGGTGTTCGAGTCGAACATAGGTTCGACTCGAACATCGGCTGTTCGCGCGTTCGGCGAACAACGAACGATTTGGGCCGTTCGCGCCAAATTCGAGTGACGCGAACGGCCCACAATACACTGCGCCATCGCAGTGTAATCCCGGCGCTGTGATTGGCCAAGCATGCATTGTGACCCTGCATGCTTGGCCAATCACAGCGCCGGCAGCGAGGAGAGCAATGATTGGCCACAGGCAGGATGCCTGTGGCCAATTATTGCTGAGGGGGTTTAGTACACGCCCCACACTATAAAAGGCCGCCAGCGCGGCGGCCTCGTGTAGTGTGTTCCGGCGCAGGGAAAGAGAAGGATAGGCAGGGACAGTGTCATATTTTTTCTTTGCTAAACCTTGTGTGTAGGGACAGACAAGGATAGGTAGGGAGAGTGTCAGTGTCATATTCTTTGCTAAACCTTGTTTGTAGGGACAGAGAAGGATAGGCAGGGAGAGTGTCAGTGTCATATTCTTTGCTAAACCTTGTGTGCTGAACCATATTGCTAAACCTTGTGTGTAGGGACAGACAAGGATAGGCAGTCAAGAGTGTCAGTGTCATATTCTTTGCTAAACCTTGTGTGCTGAACCATATTGCTAAACCTTGTGTGTAGGGACAGACAAGGATAGGTAGGCAGAGTGTCAGTGTCATATTCTTTGCTAAACCTTGTTTGTAGGGACAGAGAAGGATAGGCAGGGAGAGTGTCAGTGTCATATTCTTTGCTAAACCTAGTGTGCTGAACCATATTGCTAAACCTTGTGTGTAGGGACAGACAAGGATAGGCAGTCGACAGTGTCAGTGTACTATTCTTTGCTAAACCTTGTGTGCAGGGAGAGAGAAGGATAGGCAGGGGACAGTGTCAGTGTCATTGTTGCTAAACCTCCTGCACAGTATACACCTGAAGCTACCCCTTATTGCTGGTTTTCCCATCTCCCTGCAGGCCATTAGAATGTCTGGAAGGCAAACAAGGAGAGGCAGACAGTCAGGAGCCAATAAAAGAGGGCAAGCAGGCTCTGTGTCTGGGGACAACAGTGCTGGTCGTGGACGCGGTGCATTGTCATCAGCACATGGCCATGGGACACGCTTGTCCTTCTTTTCGGCAGCTGGACATGTTGAGCCACATCATGCCGAAGACTTGGTAGAGTGGATGACCAAGCCCTCCTCATCCTCCTCATCCTCTCTCACCCAGGCTCAGGGTACTGGCAAAGCAGCTGCCAAAGCGTCCTCTTCCCTGGTATCAATGTCATCATCAGTCACTCCTTCCCTAGACTCACCATGTCCTCCTCCTGAGGAGTCCCCCGAACTGTTTGAGCACAGTGTTGGGTACATGCTTCAGGAGGATGCCCAGCGTTTCGAAGGGTCTGATGATGATACCCAGCTAGAGGAAGGCAGTAGCGTGAGAGCAGAGAGAGGGGATGCTCAAGAAGGACACCAATCTGGCAGTCATGTTCCAGCAGCTGCAGCATACTGCCAGATTGGCTCCAGTGATGAGGAGGGAGGGGATGATGAGGTCACTGACTCCACGTGGGTGCCTAATAGGAGCGAGGAGGAGGATGAGGAGGAGGCACATCTCCAACGAGGCAGGATGCCCTTGGGTGGCCAGCGTAAGGGCAGCACACCGACGGAATCACACCGCAGAGCTCCGCCTGTGCAGGGCGCTGCCTCTGCCCGTTATTCAAAAAGTTATTTGGTGTGGGCCTTTTTTGAGGCGAGTGCATCAGATCGCACAGCTGCTGTTTGCAACATATGTCTCAAGCGTATATCGCGTGGCCAAAACATCAGCCGCTTGGGCACCACATGCTTGACCAGACATATGTTGACCTGCCATGCAGCTCGTTGGCAAGCCTACCTTAAAGACCCACACCAAAGAACAAAGCGGACCTCTCCTTGCACCGCATCAGCTGGGATCTCCAACCCCACTATACCTTCAGTCCTCTCTGAAACCTGCACTGAGAGGAATGAAGGTGTAGAATTAGGTGTGTCACAGCCAAGTACTTGCGGCCACTCTGCTAGCAGTACACCGACGTCCGATTCTAGCAGGCAAATTTCCCTGCCCCAGCTGCTGGACCGTCGAAAGAAGTTCACTCCCAGCCATCCACATGCCCAGCGCTTGAATGCTAGCTTGGCTAAATTGCTAACGCTTCAACTGCTGCCTTTTCAGTTGGTAGACTCGGCCCCCTTCCGTGAGTTTGTGCAATGTGCGGTTCCTCAGTGGCAGGTTCCCAAATGCTACTTTTTCTCACGGAAGGCGATTCCGGCTCTCTACCGGCATGTGGAAGGCAATGTCTTGGCCTCGCTGGACAGGGCGGTCAGCGGTAAGGTGCATATTACCGCTGACTCATGGTCCAGCAGGCATGGACAGGGACGTTATCTTTCTTTCACGGCCCATTGGGTCACTCTTTTGGCAGCTGGGAAGGATGCAGGACAAGGTGCAGTAGTGTTGGAGGTTGTTCCACCGCCACGCCTCCAAACTGCTACTACTGGTTGTGACACACCTCTGTCCTCCACCCCCTCCTCTTCTTCTTCCTCCGTGGCCTCTTCCTGTGCTTTGTCCTCGGAACCAGCGGTGCTCCGTAGGCGTTCAAGGGGCTACGCAAGTACGCAGGCAAAAAGATACCATACCGTGCTTGCGCTGGTGTGTTTGGGGGACAGGAGCCACACTGGGGCAGAGGTTCTGTCTGCTCTGCAGGGGCAGGCCGAGAGGTGGTTGACGCCACGCCAGCTTAAGCCAGGAATGGTAGTTTGCGACAATGGCACCAACCTCCTCTCCGCTCTCCGACAGGGACAACTGACCCATGTGCCCTGTGTGGCTCACGTCCTTAACCTGGTGGTGCAGCGGTTCTGGGCAGGTACCCGGGCTTACAGGATGTCCTGAGGCAGGCCAGGAAAGTCTGTGTGCATTTCCGCAGATCTTATAATGCCAGTGCTCGCCTGGCTGAGCTGCAAAAGGAGTTGAACCTGCCCAAGAACCGCCTTATATGTGACATGCCCACCAGGTGGAACTCAACGTTGGCCATGCTGCAGCGGCTGCACACGCAGCAGAGGGCCATCAATGAGTACCTGTGCGACTACGGCACCAGGACAGGGTCAGGGGAGCTCGGTTTTTTTTCACCACGCCAGTGGGGCATGATCAGGGATGCATGCACTGTCCTGGCACCATTTGAGGAGGCCACGAGGATGGTGAGCAGTGACAGTGCATGCATCAGTGACACTGTACCTCTTGTCCACCTGTTGGAACATACGCTGCGTGGAATAATGGACAGGGCACTTGAGGCAGAACAGAGGCAGGAAGAGGAGGACTTCCTTGCCTCTCAAGGCCCCCTTTACCCAGACAGTGTTCCTTCTGTCCCACCCATCGCACAGGAAGAAGAGGAGGAGGAGGAGGAGGAGGATTGTGTCAGCATGGAGGTGGAGCCTGGCACTCAGCATCATCAGCAGCAGTCTTTTAGGGATGATTTACAGTCCCAAGAAACCAGTGGACTTGTACGTGGCTGGGAGGAGGTGGCTGCGGATCATGTCGTCCTTAGTGACCCAGAGGACTCCGGACTGAATGCCTCAGCTAACCTACGCTGCATGGCCTCCCTGATCCTGCAAAGTCTGCGGAAGGATCCTCGTATTCTTCGGATCAAGGAGAGGGACCATTACTGGCTGGCCACTCTCCTTGATCCACGGTACAAGGGTAAGGTTGCGGACCTTATCTTACCGTCGTAGAGGGAGCAGAGGATGAGACAACTCCGGGAGGCCTTGCAGAAAGGTCTGTGCAACGCGTTCCCAGAGACTGGGAGGTTACAAACTCCTGGTCTTGGACAACGAGTTGCTGAGGCTTCGGTCAGTCAAAGAAGGAGCGGTGGGGAAGGTGGCCGTCTGACCGAAGCGTTCAGACAATTCTTTAGTCCGCAACCTCAGTTCCAGCAACCATCGCCAGCGTCTGATATACATGGTGCAGGAATACCTAGGGGCAAGGTCAGACTTGGACACCTTCCCCACCGAAAATCCTCTGGCTTACTGGGTCTTGAGGATGGATCACTGGCCAGAGCTTGCACAGTATGCAATTGAGCTACTGGCCTGTCCTGCATCCAGCGTTCTTTCAGAACGCACATTCAGTGCTGCTGGAGGATTTGTCACGGATCACAGGGTGCGCCTGTCCACCGACTCTGTTGATCGACTGACCTTCATAAAGATGAACCAGTCTTGGATCACCACCAGCTACCAAACACCTGAAGCTGATATAACAGACTAATTTATTTTCAAATGTCACATCCCTTCAAGACTGATGCTGATGCTGAGAGTAGGGATGAGCTTCGTGTTCGAGTCGAACATACGTTCGACTCGAACATTGGCTGTTCGATCGTTCGACGAAGATCGAACGATTTGGGCCGTTCGCGCCAAATTCGAGTGACGCGAACGGCCCACAATGCACTACGCCATCGCAGTGTCATCCAGGCGCTGTGATTGGCCAAGCATGCACTGTGACCCCGCATGCTTGGCCAATCACAGCGCCGGCAGCGAGGAGAGCAATGATTGGCCACAGGCAGGATGCCTGTGGCCAATTATTGCTGAGGGTGTTTAGTACACGCCCCACACTATAAAAGGCCGCCAGCACGGCGGCCTAGTGTAGTGTGTTCCGGAGCAGGGATAGAGTAGCATAGGCAGGGACAGTGACTGTTATTTCTTTCTTGCTTAACCTGGATTCCTTTAGTTTAGGGAAAGAGAAGGATAGGTAGGGAGAGTGTCAGTGTGTTTTGTGCTTCTGCTATAGTGTGCTTAAAAAAAACATTTATTCTAGGGACAGAAAACTCTAGGTAGGGACAGTGTCAGTTTCTTTCACTCTGCAAGTCCTTGTTTCCAGGGACCTGTAAGGACAGTGAGTTAATTGTCCTTGTGCTATATTGTGCTTAAAAAAAACATTTATTCTAGGGACAGAAAACTCTAGGTAGGGACAGTGTCAGTTTCTTTCACTCTGCAAGTCCTTGTTTCCAGGGACCTGTAAGGACAGTGAGTTAATTGTCCTTGTGCTATATTGTGATTAAAAAAAACATTTATTCTAGGGACAGAAAACTGTAGGTAGGGAGAGTGTTTTTTTTCTTTCACTCTGCAAGTCCTTGTTTCCAGGGACCTGTAAGGACAGTGAGTTAATTGTCCTTGTGCTATATTGTGCTTAAAAAAAACATTTATTCTAGGGACAGTGTCAGTTTCTTTCACTCTGCAAGTCCTTGTTTCCAGGGACCTGTAAGGACAGTGAGTTAATTTTCCTTGTGCTATATTGTGATTAAAAAAAACATTTATTCTAGGGACAGAAAACTGTAGGTAGGGACAGTGTCAGTTTCTTTCACTCTGCAAGTCCTTGTTTCCAGGGACCTGTAAGGACAGTGAGTTAATTTTCCTTGTGCTATATTGTGATTAAAAAAAACATTTTTTCTAGGGACAGAAAACTGTAGGTAGGGAGAGTGTTTTTTTTCTTTCACTCTGCAAGTCCTTGTTTCCAGGGACCTGTAAGGACAGTGAGTTAATTTTCCTTGTGCTATATTGTGCTTAAAAAAAACATTTTTTCTAGGGACAGAAAACTGTAGGTAGGGAGAGTGTTTTTTTTCTTTCACTCTGCAAGTCCTTGTTTCCAGGGACCTGTAAGGACAGTGAGTTAATTGTCCTTGTGCTATATTGTGCTTAAAAAAAACATTTATTCTAGGGACAGAAAACTCTAGGTAGGGACAGTGTCAGTTTCTTTCACTCTGCAAGTCCTTGTTTCCAGGGACCTGTAAGGACAGTGAGTTAATTTTCCTTGTGCTATATTGTGCTTAAAAAAAACATTTATTCTAGGGACAGAAAACTCTAGGTAGGGACAGTGTCAGTTTCTTTCACTCTGCAAGTCCTTGTTTCCAGGGACCTGTAAGGACAGTGAGTTAATTGTCCTTGTGCTATATTGTGCTTAAAAAAAACATTTATTCTAGGGACAGAAAACTCTAGGTAGGGACAGTGTCAGTTTCTTTCACTCTGCAAGTCCTTGTTTCCAGGGACCTGTAAGGACAGTGAGTTAATTTTCCTTGTGCTATATTGTGATTAAAAAAAACATTTTTTCTAGGGACAGAAAACTGTAGGTAGGGAGAGTGTTTTTTTTCTTTCACTCTGCAAGTCCTTGTTTCCAGGGACCTGTAAGGACAGTGAGTTAATTTTCCTTGTGCTATATTGTGATTAAAAAAAACATTTTTTCTAGGGACAGAAAACTGTAGGTAGGGAGAGTGTTTTTTTTCTTTCACTCTGCAAGTCCTTGTTTCCAGGGACCTGTAAGGACAGTGAGTTAATTGTCCTTGTGCTATATTGTGCTTAAAAAAAACATTTTTTCTAGGGACAGAAAACTCTAGGTAGGGAGAGTGTTTTTTTTTTTTCACTCTGCAAGTCCTTGTTTCCAGGGACCTGTAAGGACAGTGAGTTAATTGTCCTTGTGCTATATTGTGCTTAAAAAAAACATTTATTCTAGGGACAGAAAACTCTAGGTAGGGACAGTGTCAGTTTCTTTCACTCTGCAAGTCCTTGTTTCCAGGGACCTGTAAGGACAGTGAGTTAATTTTCCTTGTGCTATATTGTGCTTAAAAAAAACATTTATTCTAGGGACAGAAAACTCTAGGTAGGGACAGTGTCAGTTTCTTTCACTCTGCAAGTCCTTGTTTCCAGGGACCTGTAAGGACAGTGAGTTAATTTTCCTTGTGCTATATTGTGCTTAAAAAAAACATTTATTCTAGGGACAGAAAACTCTAGGTAGGGACAGTGTCAGTTTCTTTCACTCTGCAAGTCCTTGTTTCCAGGGACCTGTAAGGACAGTGAGTTAATTTTCCTTGTGCTATATTGTGATTAAAAAAAACATTTTTTCTAGGGACAGAAAACTGTAGGTAGGGAGAGTGTTTTTTTTCTTTCACTCTGCAAGTCCTTGTTTCCAGGGACCTGTAAGGACAGTGAGTTAATTTTCCTTTTGCTATATTGTGATTAAAAAAAACATTTTTTCTAGGGACAGAAAACTGTAGGTAGGGAGAGTGTTTTTTTTCTTTCACTCTGCAAGTCCTTGTTTCCAGGGACCTGTAAGGACAGTGAGTTAATTGTCCTTGTGCTATATTGTGCTTAAAAAAATCATTTTTTCTAGGGACAGAAAACTCTAGGTAGGGAGAGTGTTTTTTTTTTTTCACTCTGCAAGTCCTTGTTTCCAGGGACCTGTAAGGACAGTGAGTTAATTGTCCTTGTGCTATATTGTGATTAAAAAAAAACATTTATTCTAGGGACAGAAAACTCTAGGTAGGGACAGTGTCAGTTTCTTTCACTCTGCAAGTCCTTGTTTCCAGGGACCTGTAAGGACAGTGAGTTAATTTTCCTTGTGCTATATTGTGATTAAAAAAAACATTTATTCTAGGGACAGAAAACTCTAGGTAGGGACAGTGTCAGTTTCTTTCACTCTGCAAGTCCTTGTTTCCAGGGACCTGTAAGGACAGTGAGTTAATTTTCCTTGTGCTATATTGTGATTAAAAAAAACATTTATTCTAGGGACAGAAAACTCTAGGTAGGGACAGTGTCAGTTTCTTTCACTCTGCAAGTCCTTGTTTCCAGGGACCTGTAAGGACAGTGAGTTAATTTTCCTTGTGCTATATTGTGATTAAAAAAAACATTTTTTCTAGGGACAGAAAACTGTAGGTAGGGAGAGTGTTTTTTTTCTTTCACTCTGCAAGTCCTTGTTTCCAGGGACCTGTAAGGACAGTGAGTTAATTTTCCTTGTGCTATATTGTGATTAAAAAAAACATTTTTTCTAGGGACAGAAAACTGTAGGTAGGGAGAGTGTTTTTTTTCTTTCACTCTGCAAGTCCTTGTTTCCAGGGACCTGTAAGGACAGTGAGTTAATTGTCCTTGTGCTATATTGTGCTTAAAAAAAACATTTATTCTAGGGACAGAAAACTCTAGGTAGGGACAGTGTCAGTTTCTTTCACTCTGCAAGTCCTTGTTTCCAGGGACCTGTAAGGACAGTGAGTTAATTTTCCTTGTGCTATATTGTGATTAAAAAAAACATTTATTCTAGGGACAGAAAACTCTAGGTAGGGACAGTGTCAGTTTCTTTCACTCTGCAAGTCCTTGTTTCCAGGGACCTGTAAGGACAGTGAGTTAATTTTCCTTGTGCTATATTGTGATTAAAAAAAACATTTTTTCTAGGGACAGAAAACTGTAGGTAGGGAGAGTGTTTTTTTTCTTTCACTCTGCAAGTCCTTGTTTCCAGGGACCTGTAAGGACAGTGAGTTAATTTTCCTTGTGCTATATTGTGCTTAAAAAAAACATTTTTTCTAGGGACAGAAAACTGTAGGTAGGGAGAGTGTTTTTTTTCTTTCACTCTGCAAGTCCTTGTTTCCAGGGACCTGTAAGGACAGTGAGTTAATTGTCCTTGTGCTATATTGTGATTAAAAAAAACATTTATTCTAGGGACAGAAAACTCTAGGTAGGGACAGTGTCAGTTTCTTTCACTCTGCAAGTCCTTGTTTCCAGGGACCTGTAAGGACAGTGAGTTAATTTTCCTTGTGCTATATTGTGATTAAAAAAAACATTTATTCTAGGGACAGAAAACTCTAGGTAGGGACAGTGTCAGTTTCTTTCACTCTGCAAGTCCTTGTTTCCAGGGACCTGTAAGGACAGTGAGTTAATTTTCCTTGTGCTATATTGTGATTAAAAAAAACATTTTTTCTAGGGACAGAAAACTGTAGGTAGGGAGAGTGTTTTTTTTCTTTCACTCTGCAAGTCCTTGTTTCCAGGGACCTGTAAGGACAGTGAGTTAATTTTCCTTGTGCTATATTGTGCTTAAAAAAAACATTTATTCTAGGGACAGAAAACTCTAGGTAGGGACAGTGTCAGTTTCTTTCACTCTGCAAGTCCTTGTTTCCAGGGACCTGGAGAGACATTGAGTGAATTGTCCTTGTGCTATATTGTGATTAAAAAAAACATTTATTCTAGGGACAGAAAACTCTAGGTAGGGACAGTGTCAGTTTCTTTCACTGTGAAAGTCCTTGTTTCAAGGGACAGAGAAGGACACCTGAAGGTAGCCCTTATTGCTTTTTTCCCATCTCCCTGCAGGCCATCTATTAGAATGTCTGGAAGGCAAACAAGGAGAGGCAGACAGTCAGGAGGCAATAAAAGAGGGCAAGCAGGCTCTGTGTCTGGGGGCAACAGTGCTGGTCGTGGACGCGGTGCATTGTCATCAGCACATGGCCATGGGACACGCTTGTCCTTCTTTTCGGCAGCTGGACATGTTGAGCCACATCATGCCGAAGACTTGGTAGAGTGGATGACCAAGCCCTCCTCCTCCTCCTCATCCTCTCTCACCCAGGCTCAGGGTACTGGAAAAGCAGCTGCCAAAGCGTCGTCTTCCCTGGTATCAATGTCAGACAAATCATCAGTCACTCCTTCCCTAGACCCACCATGTCCTCCTCCTGAGGAGTCCCCCGAACTGTTTCAGCACAGTGTTGGGTACATGCTCCAGGAGGATGCCCAGCGTTTCGAAGGGTCTGATGATGAAACCCAGCTAGAGGAAGGCAGTAGCGTGAGAGCAGACAGAGGGGATGCTCAAGAAGGACACCAATCTGGCAGTCATGTTCCAGCAGCTGCAGCATACTGCCAGATTGGCTCCAGTGATGAGGAGGGAGGGGATGATGAGGTCAATGACTCCACGTGGGTGCCTAATAGGAGAGAGGAGGAGGAGGAGGAGGAGGCACATCTCCAACGAGGCAGGATGCCCTTTGGTGGCCAGCGTAAGGGCAGTACACCGACGGAATCACACCGCAGAGCTCCGCCTGTGCAGGGCGCTGCCTCTGCCCGTCATTCAAAAAGTTCTTTGGTGTGGGCCTTTTTTGAGGCTAGTGCATCAGATCGCACAGCTGCTGTTTGCAACATATGTCTCAAGCGTATATCGCGTGGCCAAAACATCAGCCGCTTGGGTACCACATGCCTGACCAGACATATGTTGACCTGCCATGCAGCTCGTTGGCAAGCCTACCTCAAAGACCCACACCAAAGAACAAAGCGGACCTCTCCTTGCACCGCATCAGCTGGGATCTCCAACCCCACTATAACTTCAGTCCTCTCTGAAACATGCACTGAGAGGAATGAAGGTGTAGAATTAGGTGTGTCACAGCCAAGTACTTGCGCCCACTCTGCTAGCAGTACACCGACGTCCGATTCTAGCAGGCAAATTTCCCTGCCCCAGCTGCTGGACCGTCGAAAGAAGTTCACTCCCAGCCATCCACATGCCCAGCGGTTGAATGCTAGCTTGGCTAAATTGCTAGCGCTTCAACTGCTGCCTTTTCAGTTGGTAGACTCGGCCCCCTTCCGTGAGTTTGTGCAATGTGCGGTTCCTCAGTGGCAGGTTCCCAAACGCCACTTTTTCTCACGGAAGGCTATTCCGGCTCTCTACCGGCATGTGGAAGGCAATGTCTTGGCCTCGCTGGACAGGGCGGTCAGCGGTAAGGTGCATATTACCGCTGACTCATGGTCCAGCAGGCATGGACAGGGACGTTACCTTTCTTTCACGGCCCATTGGGTCACTCTTTTGGCAGCTGGGAAGGATTCAGGACAAGGTGCAGTAGTGTTGGAGGTTGTCCCACCGCCACGCCTCCAAAATGCTACTACTGGTTGTGACACACCTCTCTCCTCCACCCCCTCCTCTTCTTCTTCCTCCATGGCCTCTTCCTGTGGTTTGTCCTATGAACCAGCGGTGCTCCGTAGCCGTTCACGGGGCTACGCAAGTACGCAGGCAAAAAGATGCCATGCCGTGCTTGCGCTGGTGTGTTTGGGGGACAGAAGCCACACTGGGGCAGAGGTCCTGTCTGCTCTGCAGGGCCAGGCCGAGAGGTGGTTGACGCCACGCCAGCTTAAGCCAGGAATGGTGGTTTGCGACAATGGCACCAACCTCCTCTCCGCCCTCCGACAGGGACAACTGACCCATGTGCCCTGTGTGGCTCACGTCCTTAACCTGGTGGTGCAGCGCTTCTTGGGCAGGTACCCGGGCTTACAGGATGTCCTGAGGCAGGCCAGGAAAGTCTGTGTGCATTTCCGCAGATCTTATAATGCCAGTGCTCGCCTGGCTGAGCTGCAAAAGGAGTTGAACCTGCCCAAGAACCGCCTTATATGTGACATGCCCACCAGGTGGAACTCAACGTTGGCCATGCTGCAGCGGCTGCACACGCAGCAGAGGGCCATCAATGAGTACCTGTGCGACTACGGCACCAGGACAGGGTCAGGGGAGCTTGTTTTTTTTTCTCCACGCCAGTGGGGCATGATCAGGGATGCATGCACTGTCCTGGCACCATTTGAGGAGGCCACGAGGATGGTGAGCAGTGACAGTGCATGCATCAGTGACACTGTACCTCTTGTCCACCTGTTGGAGCACACGCTGCGTGGAATAATGGACAGGGCACTTGAGGCAGAACAGAGGCAGGAAGAGGAGGACTTCCTTGCCTCTCAAGGCCCCCTTTACCCAGACAGTGTTCCTTCTGTCCCACCCATCGCACAGGAAGAGGAGGAGGAGGAGGAGGAGGAGGAGGAGGAGGAGGAGGATTGTGTCAGCATGGAGGTGGAGGCTGGCACTCAGCATCATCAGCAGCAGTCTTTTAGGGATGATTTACAGTCCCAAGAAACCAGTGGACTTGTACGTGGCTGGGAGGAGGTGGCTGCGGATCATGTCGTCCTTAGTGACCCAGAGGACTCCGGAGCGAATGCCTCAGCAAACCTACGCTGCATGGCCTCCCTGATCCTGCAAAGTCTGCGGAAGGATCCTCGTATTCTTCGGATCAAGGAGAGGGACCATTACTGGCTGGCCACTCTCCTTGATCCACGGTACAAGGGTAAGGTTGCGGACCTTATGTTACCGTCGCAGAGGGAGCAGAGGATGAGACAACTCCGGGAGGCCTTGCAGAAAGGTCTGTGCAACGCGTTCCCAGAGACTGGGAGGTTGCAAACTCCTGGTCCTGGACAACGAGTTGCTGAGGCTTCGGCCAGTCAAAGAAGGAGCGGTGGGGAAGGTGGCCGTCTGACCGATGCGTTCAGACAATTCTTTAGTCCGCAGCCCCAAAGTATGATCGGTTCCAGCAACCATCGCCAGCGTCTGATAAACATGGTGCAGGAATATCTAGGGGCAAGGTCAGACTTGGACACCTTCCCCACCGAAAATCCTCTGGCTTACTGGGTCTTGAGGATGGATCACTGGCCAGAGCTTGCACAGTATGCAATTGAGCTACTGGCCTGTCCTGCATCCAGCGTTCTTTCGGAACGCACATTCAGTGCTGCTGGAGGATTTGTCACGGATCACAGGGTGCGCCTGTCCACCGACTCGGTTGATCGACTGACTTTCATCAAGATGAACCAGTCTTGGATCACCACCAGCTACCACACACCTGATGCTGATATAACAGACTAATTGATTTTAAAATGTCACATCCCTTCAAGACTGATGCTGATGCTGAGTGCCTGTGCTGTTATGTTGACTGGCTATCCTCCTCCTCCGAGTCCTCAATGGTACGATTGATGATGATAGCTTGGAAGATCATTTTTGTTTATGGGTGCCGCCACCAGTGCCTAACGCCCAATTTTTCAGCCCCTGTTTAACAGTGGCGTGTAATTACAATTTTTGAAGCAATACTTTGCAACAGGGCTCATTGCTGTGCTCCAAGTACAGTATCTGTGAGGAGTTGCAGTGTTGTGCCACCAGTGCCTAAGGCCCAATTTTTCAGCCCCTGTTTAACAGGGGCGTGTCATTACAATTTTTGAAGCAATACTTTGCAACAGGGCTCATTGCTGTGCTCCAAGTACAGTATCTGTGAAGGGTTGCAGTGTTGTGCCACCAGTGCCTAAGGCCCAATTTTTCAGCCCCTGTTCAACAGGGGCATGTAATTACAATTCTTGATCTAATAATTCACAGCAGGGCCCATTGCTGCACCCACCAAGAGTAACTGTCAGGGCTTACAGTGTTGTGGCACCAGCACCACCATCAAAGGCCCAATTTTTACTACCACTGTTCAACAATTATATGTAATTAAAATTCCTGATATAATAGTTGACAGCAGGGCGTTCCAGCACCAACCAAGAGTAACTGTGAGTGCTTACAGTGTTGTGCCAACACCAACAACTAAGGGGCCTATTTCTGCAGAGTATATACGGCAGGTCCCTACTTTCAAACATCCAACTTACAAACGACTCCTACTTGCAAACGCAAGAAGACAACAGGAAGTGAGAGGAAATCTACCACTAGGAAGGAAAATTCTCTCCTGTAAGAATAAATATGGGAGAAAGGTGTCTCCTCTGTACTGATGCTTTATCAGCAATCCTTGTTTCAAGAAAAACACCACATTTCAAAAACAGTTGTCATTAGGACGGAAAGTGAGGTGAAATGTTCTGAACAGGGGCACAGACAGCAAAACAAATGTTACAGGGGTGATAACCCTTACCTATGTTTTCCAAAAAGTTTAAAAATAGATTTTTGGTCTGGAGCTACACTTCAACAATGTACCTGTTCAAAATTACAAACAGATTCTACATAAGAACAAACCTACAGTCCCTGTCTTGTATGCACCGCCTGTATACGGCTGTTCAGAGTATATAGGGCCTTTTTTATTTTATGTGCGGGGTTCCCCTTAATATCCATACAAGACCCAAAGGGGCTGGTAATGGGCTGGGGTAGGGGGGGGGTCATGGGGTAGCTATGCCATTTTTCTTAAAGATTTTCATCCATATTACCGGGACCAGACATTACATTAAAGCCGCAAGCAGTTTTAAATGGCTTTTTTTTCCTTTAGAAGTGTCATTTTGTGCAGGGACAGTTCTAAACACGGGAAACACGTGGCACTTCACAGGCATACTTTAGACACCCCCCAGGTACGATATTTAAAGGAATATTTGACTTTTTTTTTTTCACTTTATGCATCATTAAAATGACTGCTCCCGGAAAACGACCGTTTTTAAAACTTATTTTTGCATTGATACATGTCCCCTGGTGCAGAACCCGGGTTCCCAAACCCTTTTTAGGACAATAACATGCATAATAGTTGTTATAATTAGCACTTTAGAATTCGAACGTTCGCATCCATTGTATTTAATAGGGTTCTAATGTTCGTTCAAACTTTCGGTCCGTTCGCGGGTTCTGGTGCGAACCGAACCCGGGGGTGTTCGGCTCATCACTAGCTGAGAGTTTGTCCTGTTATGTTGACTGACTATCCTCCTCCTCCTCAATGATCCGATTGACGATGATAGCTTGGAAGAACATTTTTGTTTCTGGGTGCCGCCACCAGTGGCTAAGGCCCAATTTTTCAGCCCCTGTTTAACAGGGGCGTGTAATTACAATTTTTGATGCAATACTTTGCAACAGGGCTCATTGCTGTGCTCCAAGTACAGTATCTGTGAGGGGTTGCAGTGTTGTGGCACCAGTGCCTAAGGCTCAATTTTTCTGCCCCTGTTTAACAGGGGCATGTAATTACAATTCTTGATCTAATAATTCACAGCAGGGCCCATTCCTGCGCCCACCAAGACTAACTGTGAGGCCTTACAGTGTTGTGTCAACACCACCACCACCACCACCACCAAAGGCCCAATTTTTCAGCCCCTGTTCAACAGGGGCATGCAATTACAATTCTTGATCTAATAATTCACAGCAGGGCCCATTCATGCGCCCACCAAGAGTAACTGTGAGGGCTCACAGTGTTGTGGCAACACCAACATGTAAGGGGCAAATTTCAGCTGAGTATATACGGCAGGCCCCTACTTTCAAACATCCAACTTACAAACGACTCCTCCTTGCAAACGGAAGGATACAACAGGAAGTGAGAGGAAATCTACCCCTAGGAAGGCAAATTCTCTCCTGTAAGAGTTAATATGGGGAAAAAAGTGTCTCCTCTCCACTGATTCTTTATCACCAATTCTTGTTTCAATAAAAACCCCAAATTTTCAAAAAACATTTGTCATTAGGACGAAAAGTGAGGTGAACTGTTCTGAACAGGTGCACACTGCACAGACAGCAAAACAAATGTTACAGGGGTGATAACCCTTCCCTATGTTTTCCAAAAAGCTTAAAAATCTATTTTTTGGCTGGAGCTACACTTAAACAATGTACCTGTTCAAAATTACAAACAGATTCTACATAAGAACAAACCTACAGTCCCTGTCTTGTATGCACCGCCTGTATGCGGCTGTTCAGAGTATATAGGGCCTTTTTTATTTTGTGTGCGGGGTTCCCCTTAATATCCATACAAGACCCAAAGGGGCTGGTAATGGGCTGGGGTAAGGGGGGGGGGGTGTGATGGGGTAGCTATGTCATTTTTCTTAAAGATTTTCATCCATATTACCGGGACCAGACATTACATTAAAGCCGCAAGCAGTTTTAAATGGCTTTTTTTCCTTTAGAAATGTAATTTTGTGCAGGGACAGTTCTAAACACGGGAAACACGTGGCACTTCACAGGCATACTTTAGACACCCCCCAGGTACGATATTTAAAGGAAAATTTGACTTTTTTTTTTTCACTTTATGCATCATTAACCACTTGCTTACTGGGCACATAACCCCCTTCCTGCCCAGGCGAAATTTCAGCTTCTGGCACTGCGTCGCTTTGAATGACAATTGCGCGGTCGTGCGACGTGGCTCCCAAACAAAATTGACGTCCTTTTTTTCCCACAAATAGAGCTTTCTTTTGGTGGTATTTGATCACCTCTGCGGTTTTTATTTTTTGCGCTATAAACAAAAAAAGAGCGACGATTTTGAGAAAAAAACAATATTTATTACTTTTTGCTATAATAAATATCCCAATTTTTTTTTTAAAAAGTTTTTTTTTTCTCAGTTTAGTCCGATACGTACTCTTCTACATATTTTTGGTCAAAAAAAAAATCGCAATAAGCGTTTATTGATTGGTTTGCGCAAAAGTTATAGCGTCTACAAAATAGGGGATAGTTTTATAGCATTTTTATTAATATTTTTTTTTTTACTAGTAATGGCGGCGATCAGCGATTTTTATCATGACTGCGACATTATGGCGGACACATCGGACACTTTTGACACCATTTTGGGACCATTCACATTTATACAGCGAACAGTGCTATAAAAATGCACTGATTACTGTATAAATGTGACTGGCAGGGAAGGGGTTAACACTAGGGGGCGGGGAAGGGGTTAACTATGTTCCCTATTTGTGATTCTTACTGTGGGGGGAGGGGACTAATTGGGGGAGGAGACCGATCTGTGTCCCTATGAACAAGGGACACAGCATCGGTCTCCTCTCTCCCTGACAGGACATGGATCTCTGTGTTTACACACAGAGATCCACATCCTGCTTCTGTAACTGCCGATCGAATGTACCTGGCGGACATCGCGGCCGCCAGGCACGCTCCTCGGCATCACGTGATGCGCGCCGCACAGCTGTTCCCCGCCGCGCGCCCTCGGCGGCGCGCAGCGGGATGTAAACAGAGAAGGACGTCCTGGGGACGTCCTCTCGGCACTTGAGAGCCGCGCTGCAGCCGTCTTTCGGCTATAGCGCGGGTCTCAAGTGGTTAAAATGACTGCTCCAGAAAAACTGCCGTTTTTAAAACTTCTTTTTGCATTGATACATGTCCCCTGGTGCAGAACCCGGGTTCCCAAACCCTTTTTAGGACAATAACATGCATAACAGTCGTTATAATTAGCACTTTAGATTTAGAACATTCGCATCCATTGTATTTAATAGGGTTCGAAAGTTCGTGCAAACTTTCGGTCCGTTCGTGGGTTCTGGTGCGAACCGAACCCGGGGGTGTTCGGCTCATCACTACTACTGACCTCTGAGCTTTGGCCCACTTACTACTGACCTCTGAAGTCTGCTTCACTTACTACTGACCTCTGAGCTCTGCCCGACTTACTACTGACCTCTAAAGTCTGCTTCACTTACTACTGACCTCTGAGCTCTGCCCGACTTACTACTGACCTCTAAAGTCTGCTTCACTTACTATCGACCTCTGAAGTCTGCATCACTTACTACTGACCTCTGAAGTCTGCATCACTTACTACTGACCTATGAATTCTTCTATTTTAAACACAGTCAATATTCAGCACAATAAAAAACACACCTAATTTTTACCACTGCACATGCCACGCTTTCTTGTTTTTGCTCAGGAGGGCCCAACTTATGATCCTACACACAGGCCTCATTACTTTCTATGTCACTGTTACCCCATATTTTACTGGGGGATAGAATACTACTGTGCTGCATCCCACACACTACTTTCTCAACCTGAGTACTGAATGACCTTGTCCTGAAACACAGACAAGTCTCAGGACCTGCTTCCTGTCCGGATTGGCCAGGAGGAGAAGCAGGAAGACAATAGCGAATGTTGATTTTCTATTGTCACAAGTGGGTGGGTTCAGGGCGCAGTGCTCTGTGTCCGGAGGTCACCGTTTTTGAAGCCAATTAGAGCCTCCGGCTCTAATCACGTGCTTCACAAATAAATAAAAAAAAACCTGTAGAACTCATGCATCCGGCGACCTGAATGGAGATTAGGGGCTGGGAGCATAGAGATTAGAGGGGTGGCCCCTCTGTGCCCCCTATGGATGGGCCGCCGCCGCACCCACCCCAAATTGAAAATCTCCCCACTTTGGTTTGTCTGGCCTTTATTTTATTATTATTTTATGGCCTGTTTTCCAATCTCCCATATACAAGAATGACATGCTCCACTCCTGGTGCCTCCTGGTTTGTGCACATCACATATCCCAGGAGGAATTAGATTACATGCAGTGGATAGATGACAAGGGCAGACACGTCATCGGGGACCTGCTGCCTGAACCTGGAAGAGGCAGACAGTTCCCAATGATGTCAAGTAGAAAGATGGTGGCAAGGAACCTGTTGTGTAGCAGTGGAAAGTAGATCACAGCAGGACAATGGTGGATTCACTGGGCTGGTAGGTATGTGTATGTCACACCCCTGACGACGTTCCTCATTGGAGGAAACGCGCAGGGTGGAGCCTGGGATCTGATGTTACGATGCTACACACGCTGACCGCAGCCATCTTGTGGGTTGGAAACATCTTCTCGTTTTATACCTTATGACATATATCGTTTTAAATGTGAGTACTCTGGAATTATTTTTGGAATAAATTATACACTGACTTGATATACTGCAGTCGTTTTCTCTTATTTCAATGCATGAACCTGTGAATTCACTACCTGTGAGGGCTATACAAGATCTAGTTGCTTGTTGTCTTACCGGAGGCGTGACCAGCTTGTGGATATACACTATGCCTGTTTGACCACCTATAACCTTGTGGTCCAATATTTGCGGTAAGAGGCCCAGTGTATTGATGTTCAGTGAAGGATATCATTATTCACTCTAGTCTGTCTGATTTACACCTTGGGTGACTCCAGAAAAGAAACATGGACTTTGGTGCCAGTATTTGTGGACATTTATATATGTACATATTTTCAGCGCTGCGTATACCCATTGTTTCTGTGTTATTATTGTTACCAACAATTCTATGCTAGCTGCTCCATAAAACCCAAGCGCAGTGAATACTTTCTATTTTTATGGTAGATATGTGAGTTGAAGACAATTCAGAATTAGGTGAAAGGGCATTTAAAAAATAAATAAAGGCAGGGGGTCAAAATTAGTCTTTAAATACTTTGAGACACCAACGTAGGGTAATCTGCAGATAACAATATTACTTTGCTGATCTGCATTTTTTTGGGGGTAAGTGATACTGTAAGTAATGAAGCCGGAGTATTATCATAACAGCCAGGTAATCAACATTCATGACAGATTTACTTTAAACAAGATCTCATGTGTTTTTATTCTAAAGGCCATAATAAGCAAAGGTTACACCAAGGCTTGGGACAAGATAATGGTTTTCAAATGTCCAGGACACAGAGGGCTGTATATGTGATCATTAAGAATTTGTAAATGGCACTACTCCATGTGATTGCACCGCTTACTGTGCAACGAATATCAGTTTTTATGGTATTGAAAGTATTAAGTTCATCTGCTTGTGTCAGGATGGATCCGGCTGCACAGATCTCGTCGGTGGTGCAGCCGTGTAAGGTTTCCATCACAATGTACCTTCCTGTAAGAAAAAAGTGGTTTTAAAATATTATACAGTACATTCAACCATCATTCCATTCAAATGTGTTTTTTTTTTCTGTGTTTGTTCTGGAAAGTCCAGTAAAATCAAAGTTCACAAACATTATTAATTAATGTTATACTTCAACGGACTAGTTGGTCTATAGACTACGGTGACCAGACATCCCCGGTTTCAGGGGACAGTCCCCGGATTGAGGACACTGTCCCCGGACCAAGTCTGTCCCCATTTTTGTCCCCGGATTGGATTTGAACAGGGGCTGGGGCAATTTCAAAGACAGTCAGTGCAGAATAAAAAAAAAAAATCTGAATTGCACACCCCCGCTCCGCCACTCCTACTAGCTTAGGGAGGTGTATTTGTTTCCATTATCTTTGCCCCTTTCTGATGATCATGTGCTGGTTGGAGTGGAGGGAATATTTCTTCAGTTTCGGGTGAATGCCCATTCCGCTCCCGCTTACATGTTCTTCTGCCTTGGCTCAAGTCCTGGCTGCTTATCTCCTTGCCTTCCCTGGCAGAGTGATCTCCCCAGTAGTAGCCGGGGCCCAGCAGAGAGTAAGACTTGACAGGCTGCGAGGCGGGCGGCGACGGGCAAAAAGTCACTGCTGCCATTACTAGTAAAAAAAAGAAAAGGTCCCCGGATTTTATTTTAAAATTCTGGTCACCTTACTATAGACTGTATTAAGCCTTTTAAAATAATTTTTTAGTGTGTAGCGCACTACATGTAGGAGCCGCTAGTGAATAGGGATCCCCCACCCTGCATAGCCAGGCACACCGAATCTTCACAGCTTCCCCTATGCGCCCGGCCCCTAATCTCCATGCAGGGTGCCAGACGCAAAGAATTCTACAGGGGGGGGGGGAGTTGTGAAGTACGTGACTAGAGCCTCAGGCTCTAATTGGTTTAAAAAAGGATGGGCTCGGGGTGCCCTGAGCCCACCCAATCAACTTTCGCTATTGTCTTCCTGCTTCTCCTCCCAGCCGATCAGGACAGGAAGCGGATCCTGAGACCGGATTGGCCGGGAGTAGAAGCCGTCCAGGACCTGGATGGGGTAAGTGCCAAGCGGGCTTTCAGGCGAGCGGGCTGGTGAGCGGGGCAGCTGTTGGGTAAAGGTTGGGGTTTGTTTTCCGCCCCCCCCCCCAAAAAAAAATGGAGCACCAGCTGCCACTGTAGTCCAGTGCTTGTTTTTGCATTTTATTAAGGGGATAAAACTTAGATAGGGAATATAGATATTATGGGATGCCTAGTTGATCTAGAAGTCTTCAGCAACAATTTTCCTATATACAGTCTATATACACTTCTCTCTCTCTCTTCCTCCAGCACACTCGCTTGCAGAAATCCTAGCTGGCGCACAAATAATTGATCTTGCAAAAAAGGCAACAGTCAGATATTGTAGCAAAAGCCCTTTACAGGCAGGGACCCTGGGCCCCTTGGGTTGAGTAGCAAATACATTCCTGTGGCTACTGATCCCAGCACCACCTCTTCAGGCACTACCAGCCCGCCTGGCTGCAGCTGCCCCTATTCACTATCCCATCTGGCTACTTATCCACAGTCCTCCCAGACCGACACTCACCAGCCACCTGACTTACTTCTCCCTGGAGATCTCCTGGACGTGCTGACTCTCTTCCGCTGTCCTCACACTTGCTCCCCTGCATACAGGAAAGGACTCTAAGGAGTGTTAAGTGAAAGTCAATAACATCCACTTCTTGAATTAAAAAGTGACTGGTACCCATCTGTCCACATTGCTCTACCATTGCCGGGGGCTAGACCTGGAGGTGAAATACTAGCCCACCTACTTCGGATCTACCTAACATGCTTTAGGGGAATAAGCAGGGGCGGGCTGGGGCAGGGGGCAGGAATGCTTTTTCCCCCCGGGCCGCTCTCATTTCCTGTAAAAAGGCTGATGTGCGGCAAGCTGGGAACTGAGCATGTGCAGTTGGCCGAGTGTTACTGCTCGGCGACTCCGGGGGAGGCTGGCAGGGCTGGATAACAGCCAGAAGCGTGCAGGAACGTTAGTGCTGTGAGCGGACATCTGTCCTGTCACAGTGCTGTTCCCTGCTTCTGAGCTGACAGTCTGTGTCCATTCACAGCAAAGCCGAATGGAAGGGGGTGTATCCGTTCTGCCTCCTCCAGCCCCCTCTCTCACTGTGCCCGCCCACACTCTGAGCAGCCCGTGTGCTTCGTCTGTGAATAGGACGAGTGGGCGGGAACATTTAAAATGAGAGCACTGGCAGACGGTGTTCTGTATGGGACGCTCTGGAAGCTGGTTACTGAGCCTACTGCTGGGACGTCCTTCCAAGTAAGTGAGCTGTGACCGACCTCTCCCCCCTCTCTCCCTTCCTGCTAGCTCCCAAATTCCTCTCCCCCTCTCTCTGCAAATAAGGAGGTTTCTTTCAGCAGCCTGTGCAGTACCTGGTCATGTGTGCTGTGATGTGTGCTCACACTGGTGTGCTGCAGTGTTGGTGATCTGATCTCACTGTCTTGCATGAATGTCAGCCCCACTGTGCCCAATGAATGTCAGCCTCACTGTGCCCATGAATGTCAGTCTCACTGTGCCCATGAATGTCAGCCGCACTGTGCCCATGAATGTCAGCCCCACTGTGCCCATGAATGTCAGCCCCACTGTGCCCATGAATAGCAGCCCCACTGTGCCCATGATAAGCAGCCCCACTGTGCCCATGATAAGCAGCCCCACTGTGCCCATGATAAGCAGCCCCACTGTGCCCATGATTAGCAGCCCCACTGTGCCCATGAATAGCAGCCCCACTGTGCCCATGAATAGCAGCCCCACTGTGCCCATGAATAGCAGCCCCACTGTGCCCATGAATAGCAGCCCCACTGTGCCCATGAATAGCAGCCCCACTGTGCCCATGAATAGCAGCCCCACTGTGCCCATGAATAGCAGCCCCACTGTGCCCATGAATAGCAGCCTCAGTGTGCCTATGAATAGCAGCCTCAGTGTGCCCATGAATAGCAGCCTCACTGTGCCCATGAATTGCAGCCGTGCTGTGCCATCAATTGCAGCCACTGTGACTCCCCGGCGGAATTTAACCAGCACCCCCCCTGCCCACTCACTGTCTGACTGGCACTTACCCCATCTTGGTGGCAGGTCAGGCAGCAGCAGACGGTGGTGAGCTGTGGGACAGGTTAATGGGTCAGGGAGCAGCTCCTGTGTCCTCAATGCTTCCTTCATGCTTTTCCTCCTGCTAGATGTCCAATAGGAGCGCCTGACCTTTCAGCAAATCAGGTGACGGATATCAGACCCTTGCTTCCTGATTGGCGGAGAGGCGGTTCGGTATTAGAAAAGCAAATATTCATTTGCTTTTCTAACACATCTGGGTGGGCTCCGAGCACAATGCTCTGCGCTCCGAGTCCACCATATTTTGAAGCCTATTAGAGCCTTTGGCTCTAATGAAGTGGTTAAAAAAAAAACACCCCTCTGCTGGAATTCAGGCGCCCAGCGTCTTAAAAGGGGCTGGACGGCTGAATAGGGGGTGGCCCCAGCGGCTATGGATAGATTCATGCTATGCATGAATCTATTCATTAAGCATATAGGGGGGTTGCCTGGAGAGAGGGGGCGGTGCCCCTAATGGATGGGTCGCCACTGCTTTCTGCTTTCTCTCTGTGCAGGGAAATGTGGAGAGGGGTGTCTCTCTGTGCAGGGAAATGTGGAGAGGTGTTTCTCTCTGGGTGGCATAGCTTTACTTACAGAGTGACCCGGCCGGCCAAGACGCGTTTGTTCCACTGCTGGCCTCTATCGTCTGAAGTGGTTGCTAGGATCGCCTGGCATCTAGCAACTAGTGATGTCACAGTCCCCAGGAGGATAGAGGCTGAGGCACCAGCATTCAGAGCTGAGGAGGATCTTCCACCACCTCCACGCCTATTAGTGTTTTATCCACCCACCTCCTCCCTCCATCTCCTGTGCAGCGGCATGCACCTTGGAGCCTGCCTGAGGGAAGGGAGCTGTCACTGACAGACTGTGCCAGAAGCACCTCTCCAGAGTCAAGCTGCCTGAGGTGAGGTCGGGAGCAGCGAATGAATTAGAACATGTGTAATGTGGAGCATGTGTGTCATGGGAGCATGAGCTGGCAGCAGAGGAGGAGATCACAATCTTAAATCTCAGTCAGGGTTCATGCTTGGCCTTGTAGTCCTTATACTTTTGGGGATGTGACATCCCAAAAGTGAAGGACTACAGGTCCCAGCATGAGCCCCTCAGAGCTTAGGATGTGTCACACACCCCTGCCCGCTTAAACCCCTCAGAGCTAAGGATGTGTCCCCCCAGCCCTTCAACTAGTGAAGGACTACAGGGCACAGCATTAACCCATGGGATCTAAGGGGACACATCCTTAGATCTCAGGGGTTCATGCTGGGTCCTTCACTAGTTGGGGAGAGGGTCAGGTCCTCAGCTCAGAGGGACCTGTTTGCACTTTAGTTCCTGGAGGCCATGGTGGTACGTGTCCCCCACAGGCCCTGGAGGGCCACATTGTCCTCCCTGCCCCTCTCCCCACCTTTGTGATCATGGAAAACCTTAGACTGTTTTCCCGATCCATCACTTTGCTACCACCGGTTCTATGGGCCACTTGACTGGACTTGACCCCCAGGCCTAAGGCTGCCAGACCTCCCCTGGGAATAAGGGTGCTACACAAGCCTTAAAAAGCTCTTTACAACACATGTTGCCTTGTCTTTGCGAGCCAGGCCTTCTTGTCCAGCATCAGTGCCTGATCTCACAAATCCCCTTTGGAAGATTGGTCAAATACTCAAATAGACACACTCCTAAACCTTGTGGACAGCCTTCCCAGAAGAGTTGAAACTGTTATAGCTGCAAAAGGTGGCCCAACTCAATATTGAACCCTACGGACAAAGACTGGGATGCCGTTTAAAGGGGTTGCTCCACCGGAAAAAAAATTTTTAAAGCCAGCAGCTACAGCTACAGCAGCTGCTGGCTTTTAATATTTGGACACTTACCTGTCCTGGAGTCCAGCGACGTCCGCAGCAGAGGACGAACGATCGCTCGTCGCTCTGCTGCTCCCTCCGCCATCCTCGCTGAGGGAACCAGGAGGTGAAGCCCTGCGGCTTCATGCCCGGTTCCCTACGGCGCATGCGCGAGTCGCGCTGCGCCGTTCTGATTGGTGCTCCTGTGTTCTGGGAGCCGAGTGTCTCCCAGAACACCAAGGGAAGTCTGCGGGAAGTGACGTAACTCCCGCAGATTCCCGGAGACAGGACTCCCGGATGTGGGTGAAAATACCTGTCTTAGACAGGTATCTTCACCCCCCTCCCCCCTGAAAGGTGTCAATTGTGACACCGGAGGGGGGGAGGGTTCCAAATAGCAAAAGTTGCTATTTAGGGTGGAGCTCCACTTTAAGTTCATGTGCGTGTAAAGGCAGAAGTTCTAATACTTTGGGTAATATAGCGTATATGAGGAAATAAAATGCTTTATAGACTCTATACATTTGATGTAATGCTTCTCTTCTTCTAAATGAGTCTCCTTACATACATGGAAGCTGCCTAGCTGGAGACATTGTAGTCTTTATAAGCAATCAATGCTGTACCTCCAGTTGAAAATTAGAGATCCAGAGCCTCTCACCCACACCCTGAAAAATGTAAATGTCACTTAAAAAAACTCATATGTAATAATCCATTTTCTCCTCATGTGACAGATGGCTATACCTTGATTTTCTGTCCTTGTATAGTGCACGCAGCGTTTTTCATCCCCAGTACATTGTAAATTGTTATATTTTAGGCATCGATCAGAGTTGGGATAGTAGCAGGCTGGGCAGACCAATCCATTGACGTCATTGCTGATGGATGTCACTACAGACAAAAGGTATATGATAGTTCTATTATATAGAAAGACAACTGTGATAAATACTGACTTAATCTCAGAACTACTGGGATACTATCAGGGTAGCTGGTACGTGTAGTGCTGTAGTTTGTCACTTGGAAACAGTTCTAGGGAAGAACACATCCATGTAGCATCTCTAGATTAGAAGTAGTGCTGCTTCCAGAAGTCTGGTCATTACAGAAGACAAGGGGGCATTCTTTAATGCCGCGTACACACGACCGTTTTTAATGACGAGAAAAATGCAATTTTTTAAAATGGTCATTAAAAATGATTGTGTGTGGGCTTCAGAGCATTTTTCACAATGTGAAAAATGGCCATGAAAAAAATGGAACATGCTCTAATTTTTCTCGTCGTTTTTCACCTCGTCGTTTTTCTCGTCATGAAAAACGGCCGTGTGTAGGCTTTAACGACGTGAAAAAAAATGCGCATGCTCAGAATCAAGTATGAGACGGGAGCGCTCGTTCTGGTAAAACTAGCGTTCGTAATGGAGATAGCACATTCGTCACGCTGTAACAGACTGAAAAGCACGAGGCTGAAAAGCGCAAAACGTCTCTCAACAAACTTTACTAACATGAAGGGTGGCGCCATCCGAATGGAACTTCCCCCCTTGCCTTGTAGGCAAGGCAGGCTTGAGAAGAATCACGTCGAGAAAAATGCCGTTTTATTCAATGACATTAAAAACGGTCGTGTGTACGCGGCATAAGTCTGGAGAAAAATTTATTTCACCTCCACATACAGAAAGTCTTTTTCACAGTGAAAATGTGGAATAGACTCCCGCAAGAGCTGGTTCTGGGCAGCTTAGTAGATTGTTAAAAAAAATCCCCCAAAAATGGATGCATTGCTTAATGCAAAAAACTGGATACTAACATTTACAGGTAGTATCACCAGGGATTGTTGATCCAGGGAATATCTGATTGGCTCCAGGGGGATCAGGAAGGAATTTATTTTTCCACACTGGAGCAAATTGGACCATCCCTTATTGAGTTATTTTGCATTCCTCTGGATCAAATGTGGGTATAAGATTGGCATATGGAGGTTTTCTATTTGTGTATTATTTTATTGCTTGACCTAGATGGACTAGTGAACCTAGTGAACCTGACTTACTATGTAACTATATGTAGCCAGGTAGGTAACAACAATCTGCACCATCCCTAGGATCCTGTGCTGCCATATGATATCAATGAATAAGTAGAACAGAATAGAAGTGTAGCGCTACCCCCAGTTAAGAGAGCCGCTGATATTGATTTGGGCCCTGTAGTGCACTGCTGTCAACCCCTGGCAATCGGCTCTAACCTCCCGTGGCACAGCTGGTGATAGAGGGATAGGACCGCGTGACCGCAACTGTTGGTGACGCAGTCCTATAACAAACATACACAGAATATACTTTAAAACTCCTATTAAAGTAAGCGGAACTGACACCAAATGTACTTTACCCAGATATTTTACTGAGGCTAATGGGCAAGTAATAAACAACAGTATAACAAGTTGCAGATCCCTGCAATAAACAGTAATAAAGATAAACAGTAATCAGAATAATAAAGTATTGCTATGCAACTCTAGCGCTGCCCTTTTACAGCTACTTCCCCTCATGGGTAGACTAACACCCAGCAATGTCTACCTATGCAGTCAGGCCTGACTGATCTAAATGGAAGTTCAGTGAAACAATATTCGCTAGCAATCTTTTCGGTGGTGCACTTGAAGAACAACTTTGTAATCCCAACGAATAGTAAAGATAAAGGATCTGTCTTTAAACAGCTCTCACCACCCGGACAAGTCCAAATCCGTTTCCTCCATCGATTCGTCTGGGAACAGGAATCCACCAACATCCAAGTCTTCAATCCTTCTGGTGTACTGCAGCAAGGAGGATTAGATGTCTCTAAGGCTCTGCTAGGCTGGCAGAGGGCTCTTTGGAAAGGAGCACACGGCCCAGGCTTCAGGCCTTGTGCACACAGCAGTTCAGCACAGAGATCCTCTTGCTAGGAGAGGGGTGTCTAAAGAGGCCGACCCAAACTCCGCCTCCCCTTTATAAAGTCTGCCCCAGCAGTCTCTGTTCTGGAGCAATGCACCCTGGGTGCTGCAAGATGTACTGGGAGATGTAGTCTCTCTCTCTCCTCTGCTTTCACTTCCATAATGTCTCTTTACTTCCTCCCGACTCACCTCTCACCTGGAACTTCTTGTCTCTCTGCATTAAAGGGGAACACCCCGCTACAAACTCCCCCCACTTGAACTCTTTGGTCCCCAAAGACATCTAACATTTTTAGATCTGCAAAACATTTTAGCTTCAATGCGGTTGCATAGGATTGACAGAGGAGCCTCCCACCAATCATCATAGGATGGGGAGCTGTCCTGTCTACAGGTCGCTTCAGTGGGGGCAACCTGTCTAACTGTGCCAGAGAGTGAGCTGAGGTTGCCCTCCACTAAATGGACAGTGGAAGGATTCGGATTCTCAGCATTCCTTCTAGCAGTAACTACAGAGTCTTCCGAACTGTTCCCCATTTGTGGGTAGGTCAGCTTCTTAGGAGGCCGGATGACTCTTCGAGTCCTTTGCTCTCTTGGGATGTCTGGCTCTGGCGCCTCAGGTACCTCTTCCTCTGAACAACCATCCTGGGCATCTTCCCAGTATTCTGCTGAAGGACTAGAAGGGATGAACTCTGTGGCTTCTGGGTTCAGTGTTCCATCTTGAGTGTCTTCAGTGGCTGGAAGATCAATATTAGAAGTTTCTGGAGTTGGGGAAGGCCACAGCCAATCAAGTTCTCCTTCTTCATTTTCACTAAGTTGAGAGGCCTCTCCCTCTTCAGCCCGGGAGGTCTGCGACCGAGTGTTCGGCCTAGGAGTATCCAGGATAGAGGCCCGTTCAGGGGAGTCTCCCGCAGGAGGTATTCTAACTGCCTCAGCAAGTGGGAACAGGTGATTCCGATGCCACATCTTCAGTGGGCCTACCTTTCCTTTAGGGATGAGCTTCGTGTTCGAGTCGAACATACGTTCGACTCGAACATTGGCTGTTCGATCGTTCGACGAAGATCGAACGATTTGGGCCGTTCGCGCCAAATTCGAGTGACGCGAACGGCCCACAATGCACTACGCCATCGCAGTGTCATCCAGGCGCTGTGATTGGCCAAGCATGCACTGTGACCCCGCATGCTTGGCCAATCACAGCGCCGGCAGCGAGGAGAGCAATGATTGGCCACAGGCAGGATGCCTGTGGCCAATTATTGCTGAGGGTGTTTAGTACACGCCCCACACTATAAAAGGCCGCCAGCACGGCGGCCTAGTGTAGTGTGTTCCGGAGCAGGGATAGAGTAGCATAGGCAGGGACAGTGACTGTTATTTCTTTCTTGCTTAACCTGGATTCCTTTAGTTTAGGGAAAGAGAAGGATAGGTAGGGAGAGTGTCAGTGTGTTTTGTGCTTCTGCTATAGTGTGCTTAAAAAAAACATTTATTCTAGGGACAGAAAACTCTAGGTAGGGACAGTGTCAGTTTCTTTCACTCTGCAAGTCCTTGTTTCCAGGGACCTGTAAGGACAGTGAGTTAATTGTCCTTGTGCTATATTGTGCTTAAAAAAAACATTTATTCTAGGGACAGAAAACTCTAGGTAGGGACAGTGTCAGTTTCTTTCACTCTGCAAGTCCTTGTTTCCAGGGACCTGTAAGGACAGTGAGTTAATTGTCCTTGTGCTATATTGTGATTAAAAAAAACATTTATTCTAGGGACAGAAAACTCTAGGTAGGGACAGTGTCAGTTTCTTTCACTCTGCAAGTCCTTGTTTCCAGGGACCTGTAAGGACAGTGAGTTAATTTTCCTTGTGCTATATTGTGATTAAAAAAAACATTTTTTCTAGGGACAGAAAACTGTAGGTAGGGAGAGTGTTTTTTTTCTTTCACTCTGCAAGTCCTTGTTTCCAGGGACCTGTAAGGACAGTGAGTTAATTGTCCTTGTGCTATATTGTGCTTAAAAAAAACATTTATTCTAGGGACAGAAAACTCTAGGTAGGGACAGTGTCAGTTTCTTTCACTCTGCAAGTCCTTGTTTCCAGGGACCTGTAAGGACAGTGAGTTAATTTTCCTTGTGCTATATTGTGATTAAAAAAAACATTTTTTCTAGGGACAGAAAACTGTAGGTAGGGAGAGTGTTTTTTTTCTTTCACTCTGCAAGTCCTTGTTTCCAGGGACCTGTAAGGACAGTGAGTTAATTGTCCTTGTGCTATATTGTGCTTAAAAAAAACATTTATTCTAGGGACAGAAAACTCTAGGTAGGGACAGTGTCAGTTTCTTTCACTCTGCAAGTCCTTGTTTCCAGGGACCTGTAAGGACAGTGAGTTAATTGTCCTTGTGCTATATTGTGATTAAAAAAAACATTTATTCTAGGGACAGAAAACTCTAGGTAGGGACAGTGTCAGTTTCTTTCACTCTGCAAGTCCTTGTTTCCAGGGACCTGTAAGGACAGTGAGTTAATTTTCCTTGTGCTATATTGTGATTAAAAAAAACATTTTTTCTAGGGACAGAAAACTGTAGGTAGGGAGAGTGTTTTTTTTCTTTCACTCTGCAAGTCCTTGTTTCCAGGGACCTGTAAGGACAGTGAGTTAATTGTCCTTGTGCTATATTGTGCTTAAAAAAAACATTTATTCTAGGGACAGAAAACTCTAGGTAGGGACAGTGTCAGTTTCTTTCACTCTGCAAGTCCTTGTTTCCAGGGACCTGTAAGGACAGTGAGTTAATTTTCCTTGTGCTATATTGTGATTAAAAAAAACATTTATTCTAGGGACAGAAAACTCTAGGTAGGGACAGTGTCAGTTTCTTTCACTCTGCAAGTCCTTGTTTCCAGGGACCTGTAAGGACAGTGAGTTAATTTTCCTTGTGCTATATTGTGATTAAAAAAAACATTTATTCTAGGGACAGAAAACTCTAGGTAGGGACAGTGTCAGTTTCTTTCACTCTGCAAGTCCTTGTTTCCAGGGACCTGTAAGGACAGTGAGTTAATTTTCCTTGTGCTATATTGTGATTAAAAAAAACATTTATTCTAGGGACAGAAAACTCTAGGTAGGGACAGTGTCAGTTTCTTTCACTCTGCAAGTCCTTGTTTCCAGGGACCTGTAAGGACAGTGAGTTAATTTTCCTTGTGCTATATTGTGATTAAAAAAAACATTTTTTCTAGGGACAGAAAACTGTAGGTAGGGAGAGTGTTTTTTTTCTTTCACTCTGCAAGTCCTTGTTTCCAGGGACCTGTAAGGACAGTGAGTTAATTTTCCTTGTGCTATATTGTGATTAAAAAAAACATTTATTCTAGGGACAGAAAACTCTAGGTAGGGACAGTGTCAGTTTCTTTCACTCTGCAAGTCCTTGTTTCCAGGGACCTGTAAGGACAGTGAGTTAATTTTCCTTGTGCTATATTGTGATTAAAAAAAACATTTATTCTAGGGACAGAAAACTCTAGGTAGGGACAGTGTCAGTTTCTTTCACTCTGCAAGTCCTTGTTTCCAGGGACCTGTAAGGACAGTGAGTTAATTTTCCTTGTGCTATATTGTGATTAAAAAAAACATTTATTCTAGGGACAGAAAACTCTAGGTAGGGACAGTGTCAGTTTCTTTCACTCTGCAAGTCCTTGTTTCCAGGGACCTGTAAGGACAGTGAGTTAATTTTCCTTGTGCTATATTGTGATTAAAAAAAACATTTTTTCTAGGGACAGAAAACTGTAGGTAGGGAGAGTGTTTTTTTTCTTTCACTCTGCAAGTCCTTGTTTCCAGGGACCTGTAAGGACAGTGAGTTAATTTTCCTTGTGCTATATTGTGATTAAAAAAAAACATTTTTTCTAGGGACAGAAAACTCTAGGTAGGGAGAGTGTTTTTTTTCTTTCACTCTGCAAGTCCTTGTTTCCAGGGACCTGTAAGGACAGTGAGTTAATTGTCCTTGTGCTATATTGTGCTTAAAAAAAACATTTTTTCTAGGGACAGAAAACTCTAGGTAGGGAGAGTGTTTTTTTTTTTTCACTCTGCAAGTCCTTGTTTCCAGGGACCTGTAAGGACAGTGAGTTAATTGTCCTTGTGCTATATTGTGCTTAAAAAAAACATTTATTCTAGGGACAGAAAACTCTAGGTAGGGACAGTGTCAGTTTCTTTCACTCTGCAAGTCCTTGTTTCCAGGGACCTGTAAGGACAGTGAGTTAATTGTCCTTGTGCTATATTGTGATTAAAAAAAACATTTATTCTAGGGACAGAAAACTCTAGGTAGGGACAGTGTCAGTTTCTTTCACTCTGCAAGTCCTTGTTTCCAGGGACCTGTAAGGACAGTGAGTTAATTTTCCTTGTGCTATATTGTGATTAAAAAAAACATTTTTTCTAGGGACAGAAAACTGTAGGTAGGGAGAGTGTTTTTTTTCTTTCACTCTGCAAGTCCTTGTTTCCAGGGACCTGTAAGGACAGTGAGTTAATTGTCCTTGTGCTATATTGTGCTTAAAAAAAACATTTATTCTAGGGACAGAAAACTCTAGGTAGGGACAGTGTCAGTTTCTTTCACTCTGCAAGTCCTTGTTTCCAGGGACCTGTAAGGACAGTGAGTTAATTTTCCTTGTGCTATATTGTGATTAAAAAAAACATTTATTCTAGGGACAGAAAACTCTAGGTAGGGACAGTGTCAGTTTCTTTCACTCTGCAAGTCCTTGTTTCCAGGGACCTGTAAGGACAGTGAGTTAATTTTCCTTGTGCTATATTGTGATTAAAAAAAACATTTTTTCTAGGGACAGAAAACTGTAGGTAGGGAGAGTGTTTTTTTTCTTTCACTCTGCAAGTCCTTGTTTCCAGGGACCTGTAAGGACAGTGAGTTAATTTTCCTTGTGCTATATTGTGATTAAAAAAAACATTTTTTCTAGGGACAGAAAACTCTAGGTAGGGAGAGTGTTTTTTTTCTTTCACTCTGCAAGTCCTTGTTTCCAGGGACCTGTAAGGACAGTGAGTTAATTGTCCTTGTGCTATATTGTGCTTAAAAAAAACATTTTTTCTAGGGACAGAAAACTCTAGGTAGGGAGAGTGTTTTTTTTTTTTCACTCTGCAAGTCCTTGTTTCCAGGGACCTGTAAGGACAGTGAGTTAATTGTCCTTGTGCTATATTGTGCTTAAAAAAAACATTTATTCTAGGGACAGAAAACTCTAGGTAGGGACAGTGTCAGTTTCTTTCACTCTGCAAGTCCTTGTTTCCAGGGACCTGTAAGGACAGTGAGTTAATTTTCCTTGTGCTATATTGTGATTAAAAAAAACATTTTTTCTAGGGACAGAAAACTGTAGGTAGGGAGAGTGTTTTTTTTCTTTCACTCTGCAAGTCCTTGTTTCCAGGGACCTGTAAGGACAGTGAGTTAATTGTCCTTGTGCTATATTGTGCTTAAAAAAAACATTTATTCTAGGGACAGAAAACTCTAGGTAGGGACAGTGTCAGTTTCTTTCACTCTGCAAGTCCTTGTTTCCAGGGACCTGTAAGGACAGTGAGTTAATTTTCCTTGTGCTATATTGTGATTAAAAAAAACATTTATTCTAGGGACAGAAAACTCTAGGTAGGGACAGTGTCAGTTTCTTTCACTCTGCAAGTCCTTGTTTCCAGGGACCTGTAAGGACAGTGAGTTAATTTTCCTTGTGCTATATTGTGATTAAAAAAAACATTTTTTCTAGGGACAGAAAACTGTAGGTAGGGAGAGTGTTTTTTTTCTTTCACTCTGCAAGTCCTTGTTTCCAGGGACCTGTAAGGACAGTGAGTTAATTTTCCTTGTGCTATATTGTGATTAAAAAAAACATTTTTTCTAGGGACAGAAAACTCTAGGTAGGGAGAGTGTTTTTTTTCTTTCACTCTGCAAGTCCTTGTTTCCAGGGACCTGTAAGGACAGTGAGTTAATTGTCCTTGTGCTATATTGTGCTTAAAAAAAACATTTTTTCTAGGGACAGAAAACTCTAGGTAGGGAGAGTGTTTTTTTTTTTTCACTCTGCAAGTCCTTGTTTCCAGGGACCTGTAAGGACAGTGAGTTAATTGTCCTTGTGCTATATTGTGCTTAAAAAAAACATTTATTCTAGGGACAGAAAACTCTAGGTAGGGACAGTGTCAGTTTCTTTCACTCTGCAAGTCCTTGTTTCCAGGGACCTGTAAGGACAGTGAGTTAATTGTCCTTGTGCTATATTGTGATTAAAAAAAACATTTATTCTAGGGACAGAAAACTCTAGGTAGGGACAGTGTCAGTTTCTTTCACTCTGCAAGTCCTTGTTTCCAGGGACCTGTAAGGACAGTGAGTTAATTTTCCTTGTGCTATATTGTGATTAAAAAAAACATTTTTTCTAGGGACAGAAAACTGTAGGTAGGGAGAGTGTTTATTTTCTTTCACTCTGCAAGTCCTTGTTTCCAGGGACCTGTAAGGACAGTGAGTTAATTGTCCTTGTGCTATATTGTGCTTAAAAAAAACATTTATTCTAGGGACAGAAAACTCTAGGTAGGGACAGTGTCAGTTTCTTTCACTCTGCAAGTCCTTGTTTCCAGGGACCTGTAAGGACAGTGAGTTAATTGTCCTTGTGCTATATTGTGATTAAAAAAAACATTTATTCTAGGGACAGAAAACTCTAGGTAGGGACAGTGTCAGTTTCTTTCACTCTGCAAGTCCTTGTTTCCAGGGACCTGTAAGGACAGTGAGTTAATTTTCCTTGTGCTATATTGTGATTAAAAAAAACATTTTTTCTAGGGACAGAAAACTGTAGGTAGGGAGAGTGTTTTTTTTCTTTCACTCTGCAAGTCCTTGTTTCCAGGGACCTGTAAGGACAGTGAGTTAATTGTCCTTGTGCTATATTGTGCTTAAAAAAAACATTTATTCTAGGGACAGAAAACTCTAGGTAGGGACAGTGTCAGTTTCTTTCACTCTGCAAGTCCTTGTTTCCAGGGACCTGTAAGGACAGTGAGTTAATTGTCCTTGTGCTATATTGTGATTAAAAAAAACATTTATTCTAGGGACAGAAAACTCTAGGTAGGGACAGTGTCAGTTTCTTTCACTCTGCAAGTCCTTGTTTCCAGGGACCTGTAAGGACAGTGAGTTAATTTTCCTTGTGCTATATTGTGATTAAAAAAAACATTTTTTCTAGGGACAGAAAACTGTAGGTAGGGAGAGTGTTTTTTTTCTTTCACTCTGCAAGTCCTTGTTTCCAGGGACCTGTAAGGACAGTGAGTTAATTTTCCTTGTGCTATATTGTGCTTAAAAAAAACATTTTTTCTAGGGACAGAAAACTGTAGGTAGGGAGAGTGTTTTTTTTCTTTCACTCTGCAAGTCCTTGTTTCCAGGGACCTGTAAGGACAGTGAGTTAATTTTCCTTGTGCTATATTGTGATTAAAAAAAACATTTATTCTAGGGACAGAAAACTCTAGGTAGGGACAGTGTCAGTTTCTTTCACTCTGCAAGTCCTTGTTTCCAGGGACCTGTAAGGACAGTGAGTTAATTTTCCTTGTGCTATATTGTGATTAAAAAAAACATTTATTCTAGGGACAGAAAACTCTAGGTAGGGACAGTGTCAGTTTCTTTCACTCTGCAAGTCCTTGTTTCCAGGGACCTGTAAGGACAGTGAGTTAATTTTCCTTGTGCTATATTGTGATTAAAAAAAACATTTTTTCTAGGGACAGAAAACTGTAGGTAGGGAGAGTGTTTTTTTTCTTTCACTCTGCAAGTCCTTGTTTCCAGGGACCTGTAAGGACAGTGAGTTAATTTTCCTTGTGCTATATTGTGATTAAAAAAAACATTTTTTCTAGGGACAGAAAACTCTAGGTAGGGAGAGTGTTTTTTTTCTTTCACTCTGCAAGTCCTTGTTTCCAGGGACCTGTAAGGACAGTGAGTTAATTGTCCTTGTGCTATATTGTGCTTAAAAAAAACATTTTTTCTAGGGACAGAAAACTCTAGGTAGGGAGAGTGTTTTTTTTTTTCACTCTGCAAGTCCTTGTTTCCAGGGACCTGTAAGGACAGTGAGTTAATTGTCCTTGTGCTATATTGTGCTTAAAAAAAACATTTATTCTAGGGACAGAAAACTCTAGGTAGGGACAGTGTCAGTTTCTTTCACTCTGCAAGTCCTTGTTTCCAGGGACCTGTAAGGACAGTGAGTTAATTTTCCTTGTGCTATATTGTGATTAAAAAAAACATTTTTTCTAGGGACAGAAAACTGTAGGTAGGGAGAGTGTTTTTTTTCTTTCACTCTGCAAGTCCTTGTTTCCAGGGACCTGTAAGGACAGTGAGTTAATTGTCCTTGTGCTATATTGTGCTTAAAAAAAACATTTATTCTAGGGACAGAAAACTCTAGGTAGGGACAGTGTCAGTTTCTTTCACTCTGCAAGTCCTTGTTTCCAGGGACCTGTAAGGACAGTGAGTTAATTTTCCTTGTGCTATATTGTGATTAAAAAAAACATTTTTTCTAGGGACAGAAAACTGTAGGTAGGGAGAGTGTTTTTTTTCTTTCACTCTGCAAGTCCTTGTTTCCAGGGACCTGTAAGGACAGTGAGTTAATTTTCCTTGTGCTATATTGTGATTAAAAAAAACATTTTTTCTAGGGACAGAAAACTGTAGGTAGGGAGAGTGTTTTTTTTCTTTCACTCTGCAAGTCCTTGTTTCCAGGGACCTGTAAGGACAGTGAGTTAATTGTCCTTGTGCTATATTGTGCTTAAAAAAAACATTTTTTCTAGGGACAGAAAACTGTAGGTAGGGAGAGTGTTTTTTTTTTTTCACTCTGCAAGTCCTTGTTTCCAGGGACCTGTAAGGACAGTGAGTTAATTGTCCTTGTGCTATATTGTGCTTAAAAAAAACATTTATTCTAGGGACAGAAAACTCTAGGTAGGGACAGTGTCAGTTTCTTTCACTCTGCAAGTCCTTGTTTCCAGGGACCTGGAGAGACATTGAGTGAATTGTCCTTGTGCTATATTGTGATTAAAAAAAACATTTATTCTAGGGACAGAAAACTCTAGGTAGGGACAGTGTCAGTTTCTTTCACTGTGAAAGTCCTTGTTTCAAGGGACAGAGAAGGACACCTGAAGGTAGCCCTTATTGCTTTTTTCCCATCTCCCTGCAGGCCATCTATTAGAATGTCTGGAAGGCAAACAAGGAGAGGCAGACAGTCAGGAGGCAATAAAAGAGGGCAAGCAGGCTCTGTGTCTGGGGGCAACAGTGCTGGTCGTGGACGCGGTGCATTGTCATCAGCACATGGCCATGGGACACGCTTGTCCTTCTTTTCGGCAGCTGGACATGTTGAGCCACATCATGCCGAAGACTTGGTAGAGTGGATGACCAAGCCCTCCTCCTCCTCCTCATCCTCTCTCACCCAGGCTCAGGGTACTGGAAAAGCAGCTGCCAAAGCGTCGTCTTCCCTGGTATCAATGTCAGACAAATCATCAGTCACTCCTTCCCTAGACCCACCATGTCCTCCTCCTGAGGAGTCCCCCGAACTGTTTCAGCACAGTGTTGGGTACATGCTCCAGGAGGATGCCCAGCGTTTCGAAGGGTCTGATGATGAAACCCAGCTAGAGGAAGGCAGTAGCGTGAGAGCAGACAGAGGGGATGCTCAAGAAGGACACCAATCTGGCAGTCATGTTCCAGCAGCTGCAGCATACTGCCAGATTGGCTCCAGTGATGAGGAGGGAGGGGATGATGAGGTCAATGACTCCACGTGGGTGCCTAATAGGAGAGAGGAGGAGGAGGAGGATGAGGAGGAGGCACATCTCCAACGAGGCAGGATGCCCTTTGGTGGCCAGCGTAAGGGCAGTACACCGACGGAATCACACCGCAGAGCTCCGCCTGTGCAGGGCGCTGCCTCTGCCCGTCATTCAAAAAGTTCTTTGGTGTGGGCCTTTTTTGAGGCTAGTGCATCAGATCGCACAGCTGCTGTTTGCAACATATGTCTCAAGCGTATATCGCGTGGCCAAAACATCAGCCGCTTGGGTACCACATGCCTGACCAGACATATGTTGACCTGCCATGCAGCTCGTTGGCAAGCCTACCTCAAAGACCCACACCAAAGAACCAAGCGGACCTCTCCTTGCACCGCATCAGCTGGGATCTCCAACCCCACTATAACTTCAGTCCTCTCTGAAACATGCACTGAGAGGAATGAAGGTGTAGAATTAGGTGTGTCACAGCCAAGTACTTGCGCCCACTCTGCTAGCAGTACACCGACGTCCGATTCTAGCAGGCAAATTTCCCTGCCCCAGCTGCTGGACCGTCGAAAGAAGTTCACTCCCAGCCATCCACATGCCCAGCGGTTGAATGCTAGCTTGGCTAAATTGCTAGCGCTTCAACTGCTGCCTTTTCAGTTGGTAGACTCGGCCCCCTTCCGTGAGTTTGTGCAATGTGCGGTTCCTCAGTGGCAGGTTCCCAAACGCCACTTTTTCTCACGGAAGGCTATTCCGGCTCTCTACCGGCATGTGGAAGGCAATGTCTTGGCCTCGCTGGACAGGGCGGTCAGCGGTAAGGTGCATATTACCGCTGACTCATGGTCCAGCAGGCATGGACAGGGACGTTACCTTTCTTTCACGGCCCATTGGGTCACTCTTTTGGCAGCTGGGAAGGATTCAGGACAAGGTGCAGTAGTGTTGGAGGTTGTCCCACCGCCACGCCTCCAAAATGCTACTACTGGTTGTGACACACCTCTCTCCTCCACCCCCTCCTCTTCTTCTTCCTCCATGGCCTCTTCCTGTGGTTTGTCCTATGAACCAGCGGTGCTCCGTAGCCGTTCACGGGGCTACGCAAGTACGCAGGCAAAAAGATGCCATGCCGTGCTTGCGCTGGTGTGTTTGGGGGACAGAAGCCACACTGGGGCAGAGGTCCTGTCTGCTCTGCAGGGCCAGGCCGAGAGGTGGTTGACGCCACGCCAGCTTAAGCCAGGAATGGTGGTTTGCGACAATGGCACCAACCTCCTCTCCGCCCTCCGACAGGGACAACTGACCCATGTGCCCTGTGTGGCTCACGTCCTTAACCTGGTGGTGCAGCGCTTCTTGGGCAGGTACCCGGGCTTACAGGATGTCCTGAGGCAGGCCAGGAAAGTCTGTGTGCATTTCCGCAGATCTTATAATGCCAGTGCTCGCCTGGCTGAGCTGCAAAAGGAGTTGAACCTGCCCAAGAACCGCCTTATATGTGACATGCCCACCAGGTGGAACTCAACGTTGGCCATGCTGCAGCGGCTGCACACGCAGCAGAGGGCCATCAATGAGTACCTGTGCGACTACGGCACCAGGACAGGGTCAGGGGAGCTTGGTTTTTTTTCTCCACGCCAGTGGGGCATGATCAGGGATGCATGCACTGTCCTGGCACCATTTGAGGAGGCCACGAGGATGGTGAGCAGTGACAGTGCATGCATCAGTGACACTGTACCTCTTGTCCACCTGTTGGAGCACACGCTGCGTGGAATAATGGACAGGGCACTTGAGGCAGAACAGAGGCAGGAAGAGGAGGACTTCCTTGCCTCTCAAGGCCCCCTTTACCCAGACAGTGTTCCTTCTGTCCCACCCATCGCACAGGAAGAGGAGGAGGAGGAGGAGGAGGAGGAGGAGGAGGATTGTGTCAGCATGGAGGTGGAGGCTGGCACTCAGCATCATCAGCAGCAGTCTTTTAGGGATGATTTACAGTCCCAAGAAACCAGTGGACTTGTACGTGGCTGGGAGGAGGTGGCTGCGGATCATGTCGTCCTTAGTGACCCAGAGGACTCCGGAGCGAATGCCTCAGCAAACCTACGCTGCATGGCCTCCCTGATCCTGCAAAGTCTGCGGAAGGATCCTCGTATTCTTCGGATCAAGGAGAGGGACCATTACTGGCTGGCCACTCTCCTTGATCCACGGTACAAGGGTAAGGTTGCGGACCTTATGTTACCGTCGCAGAGGGAGCAGAGGATGAGACAACTCCGGGAGGCCTTGCAGAAAGGTCTGTGCAACGCGTTCCCAGAGACTGGGAGGTTGCAAACTCCTGGTCCTGGACAACGAGTTGCTGAGGCTTCGGCCAGTCAAAGAAGGAGCGGTGGGGAAGGTGGCCGTCTGACCGATGCGTTCAGACAATTCTTTAGTCCGCAGCCCCAAAGTATGATCGGTTCCAGCAACCATCGCCAGCGTCTGATAAACATGGTGCAGGAATATCTAGGGGCAAGGTCAGACTTGGACACCTTCCCCACCGAAAATCCTCTGGCTTACTGGGTCTTGAGGATGGATCACTGGCCAGAGCTTGCACAGTATGCAATTGAGCTACTGGCCTGTCCTGCATCCAGCGTTCTTTCGGAACGCACATTCAGTGCTGCTGGAGGATTTGTCACGGATCACAGGGTGCGCCTGTCCACCGACTCGGTTGATCGACTGACTTTCATCAAGATGAACCAGTCTTGGATCACCACCAGCTACCACACACCTGATGCTGATATAACAGACTAATTGATTTTAAAATGTCACATCCCTTCAAGACTGATGCTGATGCTGAGTGCCTGTGCTGTTATGTTGACTGGCTATCCTCCTCCTCCGAGTCCTCAATGATACGATTGATGATGATAGCTTGGAAGATCATTTTTGTTTATGGGTGCCGCCACCAGTGCCTAACGCCCAATTTTTCAGCCCCTGTTTAACAGGGGCGTGTAATTACAATTTTTGAAGCAATACTTTGCAACAGGGCTCATTGCTGTGCTCCAAGTACAGTATCTGTGAGGAGTTGCAGTGTTGTGCCACCAGTGCCTAAGGCCCAATTTTTCAGCCCCTGTTTAACAGGGGCGTGTCATTACAATTTTTGAAGCAATACTTTGCAACAGGGCTCATTGCTGTGCTCCAAGTACAGTATCTGTGAAGGGTTGCAGTGTTGTGCCACCAGTGCCTAAGGCCCAATTTTTCAGCCCCTGTTCAACAGGGGCATGTAATTACAATTCTTGATCTAATAATTCACAGCAGGGCCCATTGCTGCACCCACCAAGAGTAACTGTCAGGGCTTACAGTGTTGTGGCACCAGCACCACCATCAAAGGCCCAATTTTTACTACCACTGTTCAACAATTATATGTAATTAAAATTCCTGATATAATAGTTGACAGCAGGGCGTTCCAGCACCAACCAAGAGTAACTGTGAGTGCTTACAGTGTTGTGCCAACACCAACAACTAAGGGGCCTATTTCTGCAGAGTATATACGGCAGGTCCCTACTTTCAAACATCCAACTTACAAACGACTCCTACTTGCAAACGCAAGAAGACAACAGGAAGTGAGAGGAAATCTACCACTAGGAAGGAAAATTCTCTCCTGTAAGAATAAATATGGGAGAAAGGTGTCTCCTCTGTACTGATGCTTTATCAGCAATCCTTGTTTCAAGAAAAACACCACATTTCAAAAACAGTTGTCATTAGGACGGAAAGTGAGGTGAAATGTTCTGAACAGGGGCACAGACAGCAAAACAAATGTTACAGGGGTGATAACCCTTACCTATGTTTTCCAAAAAGTTTAAAAATAGATTTTTGGTCTGGAGCTACACTTCAACAATGTACCTGTTCAAAATTACAAACAGATTCTACATAAGAACAAACCTACAGTCCCTGTCTTGTATGCACCGCCTGTATACGGCTGTTCAGAGTATATAGGGCCTTTTTTATTTTATGTGCGGGGTTCCCCTTAATATCCATACAAGACCCAAAGGGGCTGGTAATGGGCTGGGGTAGGGGGGGGGTCATGGGGTAGCTATGCCATTTTTCTTAAAGATTTTCATCCATATTACCGGGACCAGACATTACATTAAAGCCGCAAGCAGTTTTAAATGGCTTTTTTTTCCTTTAGAAGTGTCATTTTGTGCAGGGACAGTTCTAAACACGGGAAACACGTGGCACTTCACAGGCATACTTTAGACACCCCCCAGGTACGATATTTAAAGGAATATTTGACTTTTTTTTTTCACTTTATGCATCATTAAAATGACTGCTCCCGGAAAACGACCGTTTTTAAAACTTATTTTTGCATTGATACATGTCCCCTGGTGCAGAACCCGGGTTCCCAAACCCTTTTTAGGACAATAACATGCATAATAGTTTTTATAATTAGCACTTTAGAATTCGAACGTTCGCATCCATTGTATTTAATAGGGTTCTAATGTTCGTTCGAACTTTCGGTCCGTTCGCGGGTTCTGGTGCGAACCGAACCCGGGGGTGTTCGGCTCATCACTACTTTCCTTCTGGTTTCAACTTATAGACAGGTAGGCCCGGCAACTTCCTACAGATGACATAAGGTTCAGATCTCCATCTGTCTGCAAGTTTGTGCTTCCCAGGGATCCCCAGGTTGCGTAACAGCACTCGATCCCCAGGCTGTAGATCTTGCACCCGGACCTTCAAGTCAAAGTTTCTCTTATTTCTAGCCCCCCTTTGGTCGGAAGCTGCTTGAGCTTGCTCATAAGCTACTTTCAGGCTTTGTCTGAGCCTGTCCACGTACCCTTTGTGGGATGTGACTGAGGAATGGTCCAGAGAGGTGCCAAAGGCCAGGTCCACAGGTAGTCTCGCCTCTCTCCCAAACATGAGTCGATATGGGGAGTAGCCTGTAGCATCACTGATGGTGCAGTTGTAAGCATGTACTATGGCTGCTATGTGTTTGCTCCAATGTTGCTTTTTCTCACTTTCCAGAGTCCCCAACATGTTGAGCAAGGTTCGGTTGAACCTTTCCGGCTGGGCATCTCCCTGTGGATGGTAAGGTGTAGTTCGAGTCTTTTTGATTCCCAAAGAATCCAGGAGCTTCCGGATCAGTTTACTCTCGAAGTCTCTCCCTTGATCTGAATGGAGTCGCTGTGGCAGCCCATAATGGACAAAGTACTTCTCCATAAGTACCTTGGCTACGGTGGAGGCCTTCTGGTCTTTGGTCGGGAAAGCCTGGGCATACCGGGTGAAATGGTCGGTTATCACCAGAACATTTCCTAGTCCACTCAGGTCGGGTTCGAGGCAGAGAAAATCAATGCATACCAGATCCATTGGGCCTTGACTTTGTAGATGGCCCATTGGGGCAGCTTGATGGGGCAAAGTCTTCCTCTGGATGCATCGGGCACATAAGTGGCAGTACTCCTCTACCTCTGCCCTCATGCAGGGCCAATAGAACCGACTTCTGACAAGTTGAAAGGTCCTTTCAGCCCCTAGGTGGCCATGATTGTCATGCAGGGCAATCAGAACAGTCTCCCGATGTTTCTCTGGGAGGAACAGCTGCCACTTATCTTCTGAGTCATCAGAGGGGCCCCTTCGGTAGACCACTCCCTGATGTAGCTGCAACCTATCCCACTCCTTCCTCAGCAGGCGAGCCTCTTTTGAAGGTTGACGCATGAGTCTGTTTGGATCCTGATTCTCCAGGGCCTCCAGGACCAATCTCCCCATGGGGTCTTCCAATTGGTCACACCTCAACTCCTTCTTGGACAGTCTTGGCAGGTTGTCCTCTCCCAGTTGAGCTACTCCACAGTAGTGTTTGGGGACTCCCACTATGGTAACTCCTATTTCCTCTGCTCTGGAACCTCCTCGAGCTTGAAATTCAGCTCCTTGACAAAGGGCCCGCACCCCGTCCGGTGCCACTTGGGTCCAATCTTCTATTTCAATGGTGGGGAGATGAGATCTCCTGGACAGAGCGTCTGCGTCTCGATTCCCCACTCCTGGTCTATACTTAAGGCTGAAGTTGAATCCAGACAGTGCGGCCAGCCACCTGTGTCCAGTGGCGTCCAGCTTGGCCGTGGTGAACAGGTAGGTCAGGGGGTTGTTGTCGGTCTTCACAGTGAACTCCGCTCCATACAGGTAGTCTTTGAGCTTGTCTACTACCGCCCACTTGAGGGCCAGGAACTCCAGCTTGTGCGTGGGGTAGTTCTTCTCCGAGGGGTTCAGGCTCCTACTCACGTAGGCAACAGGCCGCAGTTGCCCTTCATGTTCTTGGTAAAGTACTCCTCCCAGACCGTCATGACTAGCATCCACGTGCAGTTCATAGGGTTTGGTTGGGTCTGCGTAGGCCAAGACCGGGGCAGTAGTTAGGCTCTCCTTTAATGCCTGGAAGGCCTCTTCACACTTCTGGTTCCACTGATCTCTGACTGACTCTCCCGGCTTCCTGGGCCCTGAGTCGTCCTCTTCCCCCTCGGTCTTGAGTAGTTCATTCAATGGTCTAGCAATTCGGGCGAATCCTTCCACAAACCTCCTGTAATAGGAGCAGAACCCCAAGAAAGATCTGAGTTCTGTTACTGTGGTGGGTCGTGGCCAGGAGGTAACTGCCTCCAATTTCTCAGGGTCTGTGGCCACCCCCCTCTTCAGACACTATGTGCCCCAGATAGTTCACAGAAGACTGGTAGAACCGACACTTCTCAGGCGAAAGCTTGAGTCCTTCCTCACTTAGTCTTCTCAACACTTTTTCCAGCCTCTCTTCGTGTTCTTCCAAGGTTCTCCCAAAGACAATGACATCGTCCAGGTATACAAGGACTTCAATAAGGTTCATGTCTCCTACAGTCTTCTCCATGAGACGTTGGAAAGTAGCTGGGGCTCCAGACAGACCTTGGGGCATCCGATTGAATTCAAAGAACCCCACTGGGGTTATGAAAGCTGTCTTTTCCTTGTCTTCTGGATGCATAGGGATCTGATAGTACCCGCTCTTGAGGTCCATAACGCTGAACCATTTGGCTCCAGACAAGCTCTGTAGGGCATCCTCTATCCTCGGAGTGGTGTATTGGTCAGGGATGGTTTTCCTGTTGAGAGTCCTGTAGTCTATACAGAGCCTCAATGACCCATTCTTCTTTCTGACCACCACTATGGGAGAGGCATAGGGGCTCCTGGACTCCCGTATCACACCAGTCCTCTTGAGTTCTGCAAGTTGTTCCCTTAGATCCTCCAGATCTGCTAGGGGGACCCGCCTGACTCTCTCTCGGAAGGGCTTGTCTTCCTGGAGGCGGATCCGATGGGTGGCACTCCTTGCACACCCCACATCGAACTCATCTCTGGAGAATATCTTCTCCCATCTAGTCAACTGGGCCTTGGCTCTCTCTTTCCAAACCCTGGATAGATTCAAGTTCTCCATGGACAGCTTCTCCCAAAGATCTCCTCTTTCACCCGTCCCCTTTACTTCTGACAGGGTAACCGGGGCAGCAGGGCTCACCTGGCCCAGCAGCATTCTGGCAGGGATTTCCATGGGGCCTCTGGTAGTGTTTCTAACACTCACTGGAACTCTACAATGGGCCTTCTTCAGAACCTTCAGCGGAATCACTTCTGGTATCACTTCCAGACCTAAGGACTCTCCTTTTGGGTCGGACTCCAGCACGACAAAGGGTCCAGGCTGCTCCCAAGTAAGCTTCACAGTGGCTCTGAGACAGGTTACTTCGCCAGGCTGCAACACTACCCCTCTTCTTCCAAGTCTCCACACCTTCCCTATCCCCTCCACCAGGGTCTTCTGCTCAAGGACCAGCCTTTGGTAAGCCGTCCTCAGCATGGGATGGATCTTGGTGGCTGCTTGCCCCTTCTCTTCCACTAAAGGGGTCAGGAGTCTTCGGACCAGGTCCGTGTTTGTCCCTATTATAAGGGAGCTCTTGTTGGCTCCTGGCGGCCGAGGGCACACAACTGCCAGGGTGTCAAACACTTCGGCCTTCCCAGCCACAGACGGGTCAAAGGTCATCCGGATGGGCAGATAGCCATCATAGGGGAAGCTCTGGGTTCCAATTCCTCTATGTTCTGGATGGGCAGATGACTCAAGTGCTTATCGTAGAAATCCCGGTATAGTAGGGTCACTTGTGCCCCAGTATCCAAGATGGCTCTGGTGTAGACTCCCTCCACTTGAATGGGCACTACAGGAGATGGGCCTACCAGTTTCTCCGGATATGGCCTGGCAGGAGTCGCCTTCTTCTGGTCCTTTCCCTTCGGACTCTCTCTCGTCCATCTCCCTTTTGACTTTAGTCTTTCTTGGGCCTGGTATGCATCGATTTCCCTCCTTTTAATGGGCGCACAGACCTGCTGAGGGATATTATAGTTTTTCTTAGGTGTGCATTCCCTTTGGGGAATGCTGTGCCTCTTCTGAGGGGTCTGGCCCTCTCTCTTTGGGGTGTACCCCTGCTGAGGGATACTATAGTTCCTCTGAGGAGTTTTGTCTTTTCTCTTCCTTAGCTTCTCATTCAGTTTGGAACTCACTGAAAATGATGGGCACCCGGGCGGCTCCTTCACCGGGGCCCGCTGAAGTTTCCCGCCAGCTGTTTGGACTTTTCCTCAACTACCAGGCTTGGGCATACTCGCCTGAGATGTCCTTTTCCCCCACATTTGAAGCAGGCTCTCTGTATTGGTTTCATAGAGCGGTTAGTGGTAGGGGTCTTTGGTGCCATGAGTGGTGAGACCTCTTCTGTCTGGGGTTTCACCAGACGAGTCATCAACATCGTCATCATCTCTAGTATTTCTTTCTGGGTCTGTAACAGCTCCTCCAGTCCAGTCTGACTTGTGGGGAAATGGTGAATAGGTGAAGACCATGATCCCTGTTCAGTGCTTGCTGTCAGTACACTAAGCTCCCGAGTGTCTGAAGGGACATCTATCTGTTGTACTTTGCCACTTGTGGTGCTAGGAGATTGAAGTTTCCTCTGTTTTTGGTCCTTCTCAATCTCCATCTTATCTGCTTCATTCATTTTCTCAATGAGGACCTCATCCGGAGTTGAGGGATCTTCCAAATGCTGCTTCAGCTGTAGCTTGATGTAGTCACTCCTCAATCCCGTAGTCACAGATCTCCGAAATCTCTTTTGGACTAGCTCGACTTCAAAATGCTCCCCATTTCCTTCATCCTTGGATGCAAACAACAGGCGGTCCTTGAGCTCAATGGCCCGGAATAGGAAGTTCTGAGGAGTCTCTCCACTCTCCTGGGTCATATTTATCAGTCGATGAAATAACTCAGCAGCATCTTCCTCCTCATAGTAGCTTTTCAGTATCCTCTTTAGCTGGTTCAGGGTCAATCCACCCTTCCTCTCTAACATGCCCCTGACACTTGAACCTGGGCTGATGGCATGGATTACAGCCTCTCTAATTTCAGATTCCTGATATCCTTTCTGTAACCCCAAATCTATTTGGTGTAGGAGGTTGGTGTAGGACAGTTTGTCCTTCTACCCTCTTTCTCCTATCTGGCCATCAATGCGGAAATCCTTCCGGATGGTTACTTCCTGCAGGCGACCCTGAGCTCGTTTCTTCGGTACCTTCCCAGGTTTGGGCTTTATCTGACCATCTTTCTGATCCTCAGGAGCGACACGTAACTCCTTAATGCGTTCAGCTATCATACTGGAAGTCTCCTGAAACCTCTCTTGTATGTCACGGTACTGTCGTTTCAGATCAATCAGCTGTTGCTCTGCCTGCGATTTAACAGCAGCCCCTGCTTTCCTGTCCAAGGGTTCTAACTGCTTCTGACTAGGATGTGTCAGGTGGAACTCAGTCTTTTCGGACAATTTTATAGTGGCACCGTGGAAGTTTTCAGGGACATCCTGTCCCCACTCTATCAGTGCATAGGTGCAGTTGGTCCTTGAGTCTGGTCTCATTGCGACCACGTAAGCCTTTCTATCTGGGGACAATATTTGTACCACCTCTTTAATTTGTTTCTCTCTCCAGTCACTCCCTGGAAGTTCAATGACTACCGCCGCGGTTGGATCGACGCCAATCGCTGCGCACCACTGTGACATTGCTAGCGGGTCCATGCTGGTACTTCTGACCGGCTTGATTGCAGCGTGCAACGTACAAGGATCCCGGACTCGAGCCCCCACGTGTAGCGCTACCCCCAGTTAAGAGAGCCGCTGATATTGATTTGGGCCCTGTAGTGCACTGCTGTCAACCCCTGGCAATCGGCTCTAACCTCCCGTGGCACAGCTGGTGATAGAGGGATAGGACCGCGTGACCGCAACTGTTGGTGACGCAGTCCTATAACAAACATACACAGAATATACTTTAAAACTCCTATTAAAGTAAGCGGAACTGACACCAAATGTACTTTACCCAGATATTTTACTGAGGCTAATGGGCAAGTAATAAACAACAGTATAACAAGTTGCAGATCCCTGCAATAAACAGTAATAAAGATAAACAGAGTAATCAGAATAATAAAGTATTGCTATGCAACTCTAGCGCTGCCCTTTTACAGCTACTTCCCCTCATGGGTAGACTAACACCCAGCAATGTCTACCTATGCAGTCAGGCCTGACTGATCTAAATGGAAGTTCAGTGAAACAATATTCGCTAGCAATCTTTTCGGTGGTGCACTTGAAGAACAACTTTGTAATCCCAACGAATAGTAAAGATAAAGGATCTGTCTTTAAACAGCTCTCACCACCCGGACAAGTCCAAATCCGTTTCCTCCATCGATTTGTCTGGGAACAGGAATCCACCAACATCCAAGTCTTCAATCCTTCTGGTGTACTGCAGCAAGGAGGATTAGATGTCTCTAAGGCTCTGCTAGGCTGGCAGAGGGCTCTTTGGAAAGGAGCACACGGCCCAGGCTTCAGGCCTTGTGCACACAGCAGTTCAGCACAGAGATCCTCTTGCTAGGAGAGGGGTGTCCAAAGAGGCCGACCCAAACTCCGCCTCCCCTTTATAAAGTCTGCCCCAGCAGTCTCTGTTCTGGAGCAATGCACCCTGGGTGCTGCAAGATGTACTGGGAGATGTAGTCTCTCTCTCTCTCCTCTGCTTTCACTTCCATAATGTCTCTTTACTTCCTCCCGACTCACCTCTCACCTGGAACTTCTTGTCTCTCTGCATTAAAGGGGAACACCCCGCTACAGAAGGCATTACAAGAGATACATACCAGTTGGGAATGGCCTTTGACACATATTCTGGTTACAGCAGGTGGTGTTAATCAGAATGGTCTTGGTGGAGCTGCGGATGCTCCCAGCTCGGTTGCATTCACTGGATTTGCCACATCGTTGAGTTGCCCTCACTGTATCGCTCCCAGCTGAAACAGAAATGATATCTAATGATTGCAGTGGGTTACTGCACTTTGATACCCTCATAGCTGCTTCTATCTTCCATAAATCATTATGCTGAACTGTAATGCACAGGAACACAGGAACGGAAATTCCGACAGGAAAAGTCCGATGTGAGCTCTTGGTCGGAAATTCCAACCGTGTGTATGCTCCATCGGACTTTTGCTGTCGGAATTTTCACCAACAAAAGATTTAGAGCTGGTTCTCAAATTTTCCGCCGGAAATAATTCCTATCGGAAATTCCGTTCGTCTGTATGCAATTCCGACGCACAAAAAAACACGCATGATCAGAATCAAGTACGAGACCGAAGCGCTCGGTCTGGTAAAACTAGCGTTTGTAATGGAGATATCACATTCGTCATGCTTCAAATTATTGGATCTTTTAATGCAGCGCATTCTTTTGTTCCTTATAATGCTAGAATAATGAAGTTGTTTTGCTGCTGATATTCACACAGAGTTCAGACAAACTGATTTCTTTCTTATTTCTCGTGATCTCATGAATAATCTTTATTTTTTTAAAGCCAGATCTCTATAATAATGTTTAGAATTATTTTTTAAAGTGATCTTTTTTCCTTTTTTATTTTAATCAAGATCTCCTTTTTTTTATTATTTTAAAATAATTTTCTAGTGATCTCCATAATTTTTTATTTATTTTTTGTGTGTAAAGTTACCACAACAACATTATTATCTTGTATTTTTTAACCTCAAGGAGGTTGGTTGGTGTTGGTGTCCCTTGTTAATTTGACAATGTATTTTTGAAATGTACCTGCCTACTCACAAACAAACTGTCCTATTTGAATAAAAACATATAGGCAAGTATTTTCCGAAAAAAAAAATCCATTTATTCTGGCTCATAACAAAATAAATAAGAAGGCAATGCTGGAGAAACTGCTAGAATTTGCGAAGCCTTTGGACCCCAGGGCAGACATCAAGTATCTGCAAACCAAAATTGGTAGCCTGAGAAGTCCATATAATAGGGAGCACAATCTGGTCCTGGACTCCCAGAGATCAGGAAAAGCAGCAAATGACATATATGTCCCCAGACTGTGGTACTACAACAGCCTGCGTCTTCTGTCAGACCAGACTAAACCCAGGCCATCACTTTCTTGTCTTCCTTAAACACTTCCCTGCAGCCTTCACTGCACACTTCCTTGGAGGCTGTGGCTCTGGTGGTGGAGTTGTGGCAGGAGGAGGATGGGCGAGCTCACATACGTGGCTGGTTTCGGTCAGTTGGTGCCTCATCCCCTTATGAAGGGCCTAAAAAATTATGTCCTCACAGAAGAGGCGTTGGCCCTCCTCCATTTTCAGCATTTTAGCAGCTACATAGCAGCCATAGGCCTCTTCAACTTCGGGGAGGGGGTTTTCAGGGCCGCATTAGCCTCCCTAATGAGGCCCAATCCTGCCTCCCCCACGTTACTTCCCTTCCTAGGCATTTTTTTTGGAAGGCAGAGGGGAGACACCTGTGATTGTGTGAGGCTATTGGTCCCGGCCACCTCCTGGCTGACACTTACCCCTGCCTCCTCCTGGCTGCCACATTCCAGAGCCTCGTCTTGGCTGAGGTGTATAAAAAAGGGACATAGTTTTAGTTTTTGGTTCATCAATCACACACAATTTTCAGCTCATGACTGTTGCAAATTGAATGTTAATAAATAGAAAAGACTATCATTCTGACCCCAGCAGCTTTCATTCCTGTCCCAATCATTTTTGCCCACTACTGTCTATTGATATGTAAAACACTTTTTGTTAAATCATTAATTTGTTATCAATAATAACATCTAGTTAACATCAATCAATTTAAGGACAATAAATATGTAGAAAAATACTATACCTGGCTCCAGCTGGGCTCCTCCACTTCTTCCTGGGTGGAAGGCCCAGGTTGGTCCTCGGAAGCCTCAGCTAGGGTTGAAGGAAGGGGGGCCGGAAGTGTGGAAAGTGATTCCATGGGTATAGTCTGGTTGTCCAGAAAAAACATCCTGTTGTAGTACCACAGACTGGATACATACACATCCTCTGCTGCTGCTCCAGATTTTTGGGAAGCCAGGACCTTATTACGCTCCTTCTTATACGTGCTTCTCAAGCTACAATTTTTTTTTCACACAAACTCAATGTCTGCGTTGGGGACCTGCGTCTTCACAAATTGCAGCAGTTTCTCCAGCGCTGCCTTCTTTGCTGGTTTATTTTTATGTAATGTGTTTTTAATCTCCCATAGACAGGGCAGATCCGGCAAATCAGGGTCCTTGAACTGTTTCATATTTGCTGCAAGACACAACACAAGACCAAAACACTAATGTTAGGCTAAACTCTCCTAATCTTATCCCAATATAGGCCTCAATCTAGAATCAGTATAGGCCACTGATGCCCCAAGTTAAAATGTTACCTTCGTTAGAACGATCAGTGCTTCTGTTCCTCCTTCCTCCGCTCACAGAACGTAGGTACGACACACGCGTGTCAGCTTTATATACACTGCGCATGCGTGAAACTCGGCACACGTCGCCCGCCCCTGATGTTCTTTCTAGTATATTCCCCGCCCCTTCTCTTTCGGCGCAGTGGGAGAGCACATGGCGGAGACACAGCAGGTGCGTGATAATAGCAGTAACGAGGAGGAAAACCCAGAGCCAGAAATGTCACGATCCAGGAGGAGATATAAGGCCTGAAATATGTCCTTTGTAGAGATGGTGGAGATGGTGGACATCTTGAAGAGGACCGACTATGATGGGAAGTATGGACCGTACTCCAACCCAAATGTGATAAAGGCCAAGATCATGTCTAAAGTTGTGAGAAGTCTGCAGAGAAATTTTGGGGTACGACGATCCAAGAAGCAATTGAGGAAATGCTGATCAGACCTGAAATTGAGGGAGCACGATCAGTACAGAAGGATCAGGAAACTGCTTCTAAAAAGTAAGTATTTGTCCTGTGTTCCTATTATTACTTGCATGTTTCTCCATGTGCTTTTCTTTACTGTTGTACAGTTTAAAATGGAAACTTTCAGGTTTGTGGGCACAGTAATCAGTCATAGTAAACATTGTTCTCCCACTAAATACAATGTTTTTGGCAGATACAGGTTAACTACATTTGGTCATGCCTATTTGTATTAAAAGAAGTTTAGTACATTGTTGTCTAGATGTGTTTGTAACTAGAATGAAATGCAAACTTGATTCAGTGTAAAGGAGAGGACATCAGCAGCTGTTTACACATCTGGACTCAGGAGCACTAGTGTGGGACACCAGAACAACCTTTTTAGCGTGTCCCACACAGGTGCTCCAGTGGATACTTGGGCTGTCTCCATGTGTGAAACTTGTCCAAAAAAAGTAAGTATTCCAGCTTTGGTAAGGCAAAAAATCATGTCTTCAGCTTGGAACTCTGCCAAAACAGACAATTGTACCCCACTTCCAAGCATTGTTTCATATTACTATTTCTGGCCTCAAATCTCTGTGTGCTAAGTATACCTTTTGTTTCATTCTCATAGGGGAGAAAAGACTCGGGACATCTGAGGACACCAGGAACCCCACACCTCAAAAAGAAGGGGAACTCCACACACCACAACCTGAGGAGGTGGAGGGAGGAGAGGTGGATGAAGTGGGCAAAATTGTCACCACAACAGGTCAGTGTCTGACACCACAGCTTCAGGTAATAAATGTATGCCTACATATTTATAATACATGGTGTGTTTTTTTATTTTAGGTGATGTGCTGGTTGTGGAAGAAGAACCTCCTCATTTCACCAGTGCAAGTGCACAAATCCTAATCCAGGACATAATGGTGTGTAATCGTGATTTAGACATCATAAAGCAAAAAACCAATGACGTTGAACAAAAAATGAAGAACATGATTGATGTATTGGGGAGAATATAAATAACAACCAAATGCCACCATTTTGTTATTTTTTTTGCCCAATTTCCTAAATGTTTTATACATTTTTAAAGCCAAATTTTGAAGATGCACACAGTGTGTCAACATGTGCTATCTGCCATTACGGGATATCAATATACACGTTTTGTGGGTGCAACCCCTTCCTCGTAACTCAAGTAGGTGAGAGGAAGGGGTTTCACCCCCAAAACATGTCCATTGATCCCCCATGATGGGAGATAGTACATGTTGACATTAGGCATGGGATCAGAAAGGAAATCCACATTTTGCCTCTCAATTTTTGTGCATCTTCAAAATTTGGCTTTTACAGGGGTGACATCACCCCATCTGATGAAGGCAAGATCAACACATTTTTGACACTCTATAATGTCTGATATTGCCTTAAGTTTTTGTACATTAAACTTTGTAAGTTCCAGAGTTGTGAAAAACTAAATTTAAATGTAAAACTTCATAAAACAAAGATGCTGTTTTTTTACCCAAAATTTTTATTAGGCACATGTGAATGTGCACGGAGTAAAAGGTTTTCTACTCAACAATGTGTGGCTTCTTCTTTCAATGCTCAATACCAGTTTTTGTATTAAGTTGGTGTTTACAGTGACAATGGGGGTTATTTAATAATGGAAAATACACTTGGTACTACAAGTGCACTAGGAGAACCTAGGAGACAGCTAAAAGAAACACAAGCAATAAATCAAATTCAAGATTTTATCAGAATTTTTTTTTTTTTTTTTTAATTCCTAAATTTGCTGGCATAGCAATGGCCCCCCTACCCGTAAAATATTCAACATATTTTTGACGCACTTCACGGGCGCTTTGGGGGGGGGGCAAGCCAGGACGGCCAGCTTCCAGGGCCGTCAGGGTATTCATTTCATGAAGTCCGGCCTCAGGCCCAACTGAGGCCACATAATTTGGAGCATTTCTCCTTAAAAAGTTGTGAAGTATGCAGCACAAAAGCACTATGTAATTCAGTTTATACTCCACCATGTTAATTGCCGTAAGAAAGAGGCGGAACCGGCTGGCCATTATCCCAAAGGCATTCTCCACGACTCTTTTGGCTCTGGCCAGCTGCCAATTAAAAACCCTCTTCTCCGGGGTGAGGGTCCTCCGGGGGAATGGCCTCATCAGGTGATCACCCAGACCAAACGCTTCATCAGCGACAAAGACAAGCGGGAGTCCTTCCACGTTCTCCTCAGCAGGTGGCAATGCCAAGCCACCACTCTGGAGACGTCTGTGAAGCTCTGTCTGGGCAAAGACTCCACCATCCGACATCCGGCCATTTTTCCCCACGTCCACATATAAAAACTCAAATGTCACCGACACCATCGCCATGAACACGATACTATGAAACCACTTATAGTTAAAATAGTATGACCCCGAGTGGGGTGGTGGGACGATGTGGACGTGTTTCCCATCGATTGCCCCTCCGCAGTTGGGAAAGTCCCACCGCTCGGTAAATTGGGAAGCCACAGTCTGTCATTCCTGTGGCGTTGAAGGAAACTGTGGAGTCAAACAGGAAAAAAAAATATTAGTACTTTTGCAAATAACATTGCAAACAGATTACACACAAACATTCTTGGCCAACATCAGTATAACATTTATTTTAAGGAGTATTTAAAGACAAAAATATAAGGTCCCTCTGATCGCCCATTGTAAAATTTTTAGGGGGGGGGTTATAGATAATTTTGGGACCCCAAAAAAAGCCTCTGGCACTCTGCCTGAATTTAGGGACAACAATAACATTTGTACACATTTTAGGGGGTGTTTAGGGTAAAGCACTACAATGGAGCAGACAAAATACATTGTTAAGTGACTAGGCTAGGTGTGTATGGGTCCAGGATAGCATGCTGGAGAGGTTAGTGAAGGCAAATATGCATGTAGGCCAGAAAAGGAGCATTAAAAGCTTACAGCATGCATGGGGGACAAAGGGGACGTTCACAGCATATTACAATCATGGTAATTAGGGAATGATGAAAGAAATACAATATATTAGTATACATTAAATACATAGAATGTGATTGTAACGGCACCCCAAATACGAAGGGGGTTAACGCCGTTTCCTCTGTCCCCTCTCCTGGACACACATCCACTCGCTACCAATCTTCCACAGCCAAACGACCCCTTTCCATAGGAATTAATCCTTCTGAAGAACGAGACGCACTCTGTATCTTCCTAGATCGAATGACTTTATTGAGAAACATTGTAACTTTTATATATATCCAATACTGCATTAGTTTAACATGAACAATGGCCCAGCTCCACCCACACATCACAAGACTCAACACATCATCCTGACGTCTGCTAGGCTTCAAAAGATCCCACACAATAGAATATAACGATCCCCAATACACATCTTATCACAAAGTGTTGGCAGCCAGTCTGTCTGCCGGATACCATACACACAGGCATGGTGTTAATTATCTCTATTCACACCAGACCTTCCCAAGTCATAATGAACAATAGAATGCAAATCACCTTAATTCCTCCCAGCAATTATTACACAAAGACAAGGGGCTGGGGGTGATGACATTAGCATCTAACAGTATGTGTCCCAACATCATGAAGGCGTCACTTTTCAATTACCCTGTTGAGGTCACAATCAAACAGTAAATAGTTCTTTGCAGATATCTTGAGGAATATGGTGGATCAATATTACAGACCCAATCTAGATAAAATGTATGTACAGCATTGAATATGGCTATCATAGACCATATTGGGGTTTTTCCATTCACCCTGTGTCCAAAGTGACCCCCTTGTCACAGTGATGTTAAAGGAGAAAACTTACCTTAATATAGTCCTTCTGCAGGACTTGTATGATGGCAGAACAGGTCTCTGGGATAATGATCCTCAGAGCCTGGGGGGAGATGCCTGTCGAGAACTTGAGGTCCTGCAGACTTCTCCCTGTCGCCAAGTACCGCAACGTGGCGACTAGCCTTTGCCCGGGAGTGATGGCTTGCTGCATGCAGGTGACCTGCTTGGTAATATAAGGGGTCAGGAAAGCCAACAGACGGTGAAAAACGGGGTCCGTCATCCGGAGATAATTTCTAAAATCATCAGGATTATTCTCCTGGATCTCCTGCGGCAAAGGCATATGACAGATTTGGTCACGCTGGAGCAACCATGAACTCCTCCCTACCATGTTCATGGACTGGGCTTGGGTCAAAGCAAGAACCCCAACACCAAGCCCCCACACAGCACGAACTCTACGAGTACGTAGCCGCAACATGGCTAGAAAACGGTCGCCTGGCCAGAACGAACTAACAGAACGCACTGAAGAACAGAAAGGCCTATGAAGAACAAGCTGAAAATCAGAAACGAGCGGACAAGAACGCACTGAAAACCAAATACGAACTATCCCTTTAAACCCAAACACATATGAATTACACAGGTTCTGGGGCTAATTTAGTGCAGATAAGGCACCAAGTGAATTTAATTAACACAGTGAATATTTAAACAGTATAAACATGATATGGAAACACTGACAATATCTATAACAAAGTAATTTTCTTGATTTACACTTAAAAAGTCAACACAGCATGAAATGATCTGCCCCTGATATTTACTGGCAGTTGTAAAAAAAATCACAGATTTTTACAATTTACTGGTGGTTGCCAACCCCTGTGTGAACCGGCACTAAGATTTACTTTGAGTTTACTTTTTGTTTTCATTAGACCTTTAACGAACGAACGAATCATATTGAATTCATTAGTTATTTTCGCTATGATTTCTTTTGTATTAGTTGAAATTCGGTATCTTTTTCTTCGGACATTCAGATGCATCGAATTTCGTTTAGTTCCGAAACAAATTGCACATGTCTAAGAATTTCCCTGCGCATCTGCAGATGCGCCACAGGTCCCAGTTAATGGTGTTTTATTTTTATATAGCAGCATGGGAGATGAACGGGGGAGGGGAAATTGATGCAGTGGTGAAGTTCTGCTTTACTCTTTCTGTACATCTTACCTTAAGAGTTAGCCTACCCTCTCAAATTATCACTTTAAAGTGGTTGTAAACCCAACCACACAACTTGCACCTACAGGTAAGCCTAGATTAAGGCTTACCTGTAGGTGCAAGAAATATCTCCTTAACCTACACGGTTAAGGAGATATTTACCCAAAAACGGGCACCGATGTCTACGGCACATGCGCACCGTAGACAACGGAGCAGGCGCACTAGCGGGCCGGCTCCATGAATGGGATCATGCCGGTCCCGTGCGCATGCGCGGGATCGTGCCAGCACCGCGCGCATGCGCGGAAGTGACGTTATCGCTGCTCCGGCCAGTCACAGCGCCGAAGCGGCGATACACGGAAGGGACATCGAGGCAAGATGGCGGCGACGGAGGGGAACGAGGAGCAGTTCGGGGGCTTTGATCTCAGGTAAGTCATTCATAATGAGCTAGTATGCTATACGTCAAGTACAGGGTAGTTATAATAGGCTTAGAATGTGGATGGGAGCAGGTTTGTATATAGTTAGGTTAAGACTGGACTTCCACTTTAATATCCTCCTGGCAGAGAAAATGAGAGACATGTTTTAACCTTTGAACATTTTACCTGAAATCCATTTACCATATTACGTGTACTGTATACAATAAGCAGATATACCATATATAATCCTTGTTCTTTCATATACACAGACATCTTCATCATGTGAACACAAGATCGCTTTAGCCTTGGGGTTGTAATCAGCGGGACAATTGTGACAAATGCTACACCAGATAAAACGTCCTGGAGAAAACAGATACATGTCAGTGAACAGGACAGGAAATGGATCATAGGTTTTTCACTGTACAGGAAGTCAGCTGTGTGCTGGAAATCCCCTCCCCATATCACCTTCATTGTAAACAATCTCTGAATTTCATTATAGAAGTTAAGGGTACAATAGGTGAAGGTGATGTTAGGTCAGAATGGATGGTGGAGGTTTCACGGGCAAAGACTCCTCTGGGAACATACAATTGTACAGTGGGGATAACTGAAAGTGGGAAGTTTAATTTCCCTCGAAATATTGGTACAAATTGGGATATATTGCTTAAATTATTCACTATGGGGAAATGCATAGGAGTCAATAGTACATTCAAAATGAAGGTTTTTTTTTTGGTATTTTTGTCTTTGGCCACATTAGATGGCGATATAATGTGTAAATATAAACATAAGATGAATAATTCAAACTGTTGACCAGTAGAAAATATACATCAAAGCGGCGCTCCCGTCAGTTGAAATAAAATTGGCTGGCTAGTATATGTGCATCACCATATACTGTATTTACTCGAGTATAAGCCGAGTTTTTCAGCACATTTTTTTGTGCTGAAAATGCCCCCCTCGGCTTATACTCGAGTCACCTTTTTTGCGCCTGATCTCCCGGAATTTGGGGACCCGGTACCGGTCGGCCATAGGTCCCCTGGACCCCAAACTTGGCACACATGTAGCCCCTTTCCTCTACAAGTGTGCAAAGTCTGTTGTTCCGGGGGACCTACGGCCGAGAAGCACAGATTTTTAAAGCCGGGCACTCCTTCCATAGACTCCCATGTTAAACGGTAATTTCTCTGGTGATCTTGGGGACCCGGTACCGACCGGTCGCAGGTCCCCTGGACCCGAAAGTTGGCACACATGTAGCCCCATTTCCCTCTACAAGTGTGCAAAGTTTGTTGTCTGGGGGACCTACAACCGGGGAGCACCGATTTTTCAAAGCCGGGCACCCCTTCCATAGACTCCAATGTTAAACGTCAGTCTAGTCATGGACACAGTGAGGTATGGGCACAGTGAGGCATGGGCACAGTGACGCATGGACACAGTGACGCATGGACACAGTAAGGCATGGACACAGTAAGGCATGGACACAGTAAGGCATGGACACAGTAAGGCATGGGCACAGTGAGGCATGGGCACAGTGAGGCATGGGCACAGTGAGGCATGGGCACAGTGAGGCATGCACATGGACACAGTGAGGCAAAGTGAGGCATGCAGATGGACACCCTAGGCTTATACTCGAGTCACTAAGTTTTCCCAGTTTTTTTGTGGTAAAATTAGGTGCCTCGGCTTATATTCGGGTCGGCTTATTCTCAAGTATATACGGTACATAAAATAACAGTTAAAACAGATAGACAGGCAGATATTGGTGAGAAAAAAAGTCTAGTGGACACAGATGGCGTTTAAAGCTGGTTTAATGATGAGTGCACCTTTCATCAAAAATTCCTTCACTGCGTGCTCAACACACCCCACAGGGGTTTAAACTCACCAGAACGATAGGGATATCAAGCCTTAATCAATATCCTGCCTTATGCTCGATCACATTCGATGCAGTTGCCGCCATCTTGCTACACCCTACACTACCCTTGTATGCTACCGCGCATGCGTCATCAATGCAGCATAATAATGTGCTTTATTGACGAAGTTGAGGCAAAATATCAAGCAAAAACGTTAAGGAAAGCTCTCCAAAGGTGTCATCCTGTTGCATGACAACGCTTTGTCACACACTGCAGGTGAAACAATGACAAAACTGACCTACTTAGGCGTTCAAGTGATGCCCCATCCACCCTATTTGCCTGACCTAGCTCCTTCTGACTATCATCTGTTCAGGGGGACAATGATTTGGGAGTGTTCTGGAGGCAACTAATGCTGCAAATGAGTGGTTACACCAGCAGTCTGAAGAAATTTCTTTGCAGGGACTTAAGAAGCTGCAGGACAGATGTCTCAAGTGCATTGACTTCCTGGGGGAATATTTAGAATAGTGTGGCAGTTACAGCTTCCTAGCTCAATATTTTCAGGGTAAGGCTCAATACTTATCAGCACTTAGGAGTCCTTTTTTGGGTAAAAAAAAAACGGCTTCACGAATTAAAAAATAACAAAACAGTAAAGCTAGCCCATTTTTTTTGTATAATGTGAAAGATGGTGTTACACAGAGTAAATAGATACCTAACATGTCACGCTTTAAAATTGTGCATACTCATAGAATGGCGCCAAAACTTCGGTACTTAAAAATCTCCATAGGCGACGCTTTAATTTTTTTTACAGGTTGCTATTTTCGAGTTACAGAGGAGGTCTAGTACTAGAATTGTTGCACGCGCTGTAACGCACGCAGCGATACCTCACATGTGGGGTTTAAATAGCGTTTACATATGTGGGCGGGACTTACATGCATGTTCGCTTCTGAGCGCGAGCTACCGGGGACAGGGGCGTTTTAAATTTATTTTATTTTTTTACTTAATTTTTTTTATTTTTACACTTTTTTTTATTTTTTTATTTTTTTAATATATTTTTATACATCCCTTGTAATTGGAATCATTGTGGCAGGTCCTCTTTATGGAAAGATGCGGGGTCAATAAGACCCCACATCTCTCCTCCAGGCTGGAAAGCATGAGATTGTGAAAAAACATTCACCGATCTCATGACAACAGCCGCAATTGCGGCTTTGTTTACTTCCGGTTATCCGGGCGTGACGTCACAACGTCGCGCCCAGGCCTCCGACGGTCATAGAGATGACTGGAGACCGTCTGGTCACCGGAAATCTCTATCGTCGTGAGACGGCGCCGGCCGATGCGTTCTCCGGGCCCCCGATGGCACGGGAGAGCCCGGAGAAGCACCGGATGGCGGTGGGAAGGGGGGGGGGGGACGTCCCATCCCGCCGCCTATAAGAACGATCAAGCGGTGGAGCTGCCACTATGATCATTCTTATCGTGCGCAGAATCGCCGGCAGAAAACAGTGATATCTGAATGATGCCTGTAGCTCCAGGCATCATTCAGATATCACCGCACAAAGTTGAGGACGTCATATGACGTCCTTGGTGGAGGACGTCATACATATGACGTCCTCGGTGGAGAAGTGGATAAAGGGTTCACCTTTTATTTAAAATAAAAAAAACATGAACTGAACTCACGTGTTGCTAGATTGGTTTTGCCGGTCACCGTAGTGCAGCGGGTCAAAATTTTTTCATTTGGATATGTTAGAAAATCCAAAGTTTGGTTCTCTCTGCACAAGCTCTCTGCAAAAGTGCTGCAGCCGCTAGTATAAATTTGCGGTTTGGCTATAAAAAAAAAAGAAGGAAAAAAGACATAAGAAATGGTCAGCCTGCTGGTCTGTTGCAGAAAGTAGTAAAGGAACACAGGAAGCATACAGAGGACACAAGAGAACTTTGATTTTCAACAGGTTAAGCACGCCATACACGGTCACATTTCGAACAAATTTTCTTTTCATAATCAGAAAGTTCGTTTTTTTTGTAATCCGATGATGCCACCATTGATTTTCAAAATTTGGCCGGGAATATTCCTTTCTCTCCGGGAATATTCCTTTCTCTCCGGGAATATTCCTTTCTCTCTGGGAATATTCTTTTCTTGCACATGCGCATTTTTTTTTTCTATTACATTTCTCGCACAATTCTCCCATCATTGATTAGAAAAGCGTTAGTTTTTCAAAAAATTTCCAACATGTCCGATTCCTCAAATTTGATTGCCGCATGAAAATCAGCTGTTGCTGCAGCCCACTAACGGTTCGAAATTCGTACGAAAATTCTTTGAAACGATTTTCTAAAGAAAATTCTTTCGAAATTCGAACCGTGTATGGCTGGCTTAAGTTTGCTACTTTTTTTTTTTTTTTTTGCACGAATCAAATAGATATAACAAAATAATTTCAACGGTATTTAAAAGACCGGAATGGAGCAAATACGAGAGGTCGATTGTTAGGGTTTATACACAATATTACTGTAAGGAACCCCAACCAAAACCAAGCACGCCACTAAGTAGACAAATATTTTATATTTACTGTATATACTGGCAATTTGTTAAACAAACGTACCGTATATACTCGAGTATAAGCCGAGTTTTTCAGCACATTTTTTTGTGCTGAAAATGCCCCCCTCGGCTTATACTCGAGCCACCTTTTTACGCCTGATCTCCCGGACTTTGGGGACCCGGTACTGTCCGACCGTAGGTCCCCCGGAACCCAAACTTGGCACACATGTAGCCCAACTCTTCCTCTACAAGTGTGCAAAGATTGTTGTCCGTGGAATCTACGGCCGGGGAGCAACAATTTTTCAAACCCTGGCACCCCTTCCATAGACTCCCATGTTAAATGGTAATTTCTCTGGTGACTTTGGGGACCCGGTACCGGCCGGTCGTAGGTCCCCTGGACCCGAAACCTAGCACATATGTAGCCCCATTTCTTCTCTATAAGTGTGTCTGGGGGACCTATGGCCGGGGATCACCGATTTTTCAAATCTGGGCACCCCTTCCATAGACTTCCATGTTAAACGTCAGTCTAGTCAAGGACACAGTGAGGCAAAGTGAGGCACAGTGAGGCATGGACACAGTGAGGCAAAGTGAGGCACAGTGAGGCATGGACACAGTGAGGCAAAGTGAGGCACAGTGAGGCAAAGTGAGGCATGGACACAGTGAGGCATGGACACAGTGAGGCAAAGTGAGGCACAGTGAGGCAAAGTGAGGCATGGACACAGTGAGGCATGGACACAGTGAGGCAAATTGAGGCACAGTGAGGCATGGACACAGTGAGGCAAAGTGAGGCACAGTGAGGCAAAGTGAGGCACAGTGAGGCATGGACACAGTGAGGCATGGACACAGTGAGGCAAAGTGAGGCACAGTAAGGCATGGACACAGTGAGGCATGGACACAGTGAGGCAAAGTGAGGCACAGTGAGGCATGGACACAGTGAGGCATGGACACAGTGAGGCATGGACACAGTGAGGCATGGACACAGTGAGGCACAGTGAGGCATGCACATGGACATAGTGAGGCAAAGTGAGGCACAGTGAGGCATACAGATGGACACCATAGGCTTATACTCGAGTCAATACGTTTTCCCATTTTTTTGTGGTAAAATGAGGTGCCTCGGCTTATATTCGGGTTGGCTTATACTCGAGTATATACAGTAGTTCCTTTGGCATTGAGTTCCCTTTTAATTGAGCAAATATTATATTCTAGTATGCAATTATTAACTCCTGTCAATGTAATTTTTTTTTTCTTGACAGCGTGTTCTTCTTGTTCAGAAAAGTAAAAAAACAAAAAAGTATGTAAAAAAAGAAATAAAAAATAATAATATGTATATGTACAGTATTAAAGTGAAACGTCACTCTCTCAATCAGCATGGACTATTTATAATCCTTATGCTGCTAGAATTAGTAAATAGATAGTAAAGTATATCATATTTACTTGTTTAATATATATTTTTATTTTATTTCTTCAGCTACTTCCCGGTTTTAATGCCTAGGTAAATGATGTCGTGTATGACATCATTTGCCTAGGCATTAAAACCAGGAAGTAGCTGAAGAAATAACCCCCAGGAGTCTTAAGGAGAAGAGGGAGGGTTCTCAGCTCAGCCCATTCCTAAGCTAAGGGCAGAGGGATTCCAGGAATTAAATTCTACATGAAATATCTGCCCTTACTCAAGATAGTAACTGCCAGAAATGCCGGGGGGGGGGGGGAGGGTCAAAATTATTTCTCAGCAAAATAAAGCAACAAAACATGGATGGATGGAAGAGTTTGCATTGAATATTAACCAGTTTTTCTGCTACAGGGCGGCTCTCCTGAGCAGAATCATGTATATGTATGAGATTCTGCACTTCCGCCTGCAAGGGGCATGTGTGACCACTTCTGCTGTGATTACCATATATACTCGAGTATAAGCCGACCCGAATATAGGCAGAGGCACCTAATTTTACCACAAAAAACTAGGAAAACTTATTGACTCGAGTATAAGCCTAGGGTGACCATCTGCATGCCTCACTGTGCCTCACTCATGCCTCACTGTGACCATGCCTCACTGTGACCATGACTCACTGTGCTCATGCCTGACGTCTTAGTCTATGGAAGGGGTGCACGGCTTTGAAAAATCGGTGCTCCCTCGCCGTAGGTCCCCCAGGAAACAAACTTTGTACACCTGTAGAGGAGAAATTGGGCTACATGTGTGCCAAGTTCTGGGTCCGGGGGACCTACGACCGGCTGGTACCGGGTCCCCAAAGTCACCAGAGAAATGACCGTTTAACATGGGAGTCTATGGAAGGGGTGCCCGGCTTTGAAAAATCGGTGCTCCCCGGCCGTATGTCCCCCGGATAACAAACTTTGCACACTTGTAGAGGAGGAGTGGGGCTACATGTGTGCCAAGTGGGCCGGTACTGGGTCCCCAAAGTCCGGGAAATCAGGTGCAAAAAGTTGACTTGAGTATAAGCCGAGGAGGGCATTTTCAGCACAAGAAAATGTGCTGAAAAACTCGGCTTATACTCGAGTATATCCACTTCCCTACTGTGCACGAAAACCCCCTTCCTGCCCAAGCCATTTTTCAGCTTTTAGCGCTGTCACACTTTGAATGACAATTGCGCGGTCGTGCGACGTGGCTCCCAAACAAAATTTGTGTCCTTTTTTTCCCACAAATAGAGCTTTCTTTTGGTGGTATTTGATCACCTCTGCGGTTTTTATTTTTTGCGCTATAAACAAAAGAATAGCGTCCAGTTTGGAAAAAAAACACTATTTTTTACTTTTTGCTATAATAAATACCCATTTTTTTTTTTTAAATAAAATTTTCCTCAGTTTAGGCCGATACGTATTCTTCTACATATTTTTGGTAAAAAAAAAAAAAAAAAATCGCAATAAGCGCGTATTGATTGGTTTGCGCAAAAGTTATAGCGTGTACAAAATAGGGGATAGATTTATAGCATTTTTATTTTTTTATTTTTTTATTAGTAATGGCGGCGATCTGCGATTTTTTATTGTGACTGCGATATTGCGGCGGACATATCGGACACTTTTGACACATTTTTGGGACCATTCACGTTTATACAGCGATCCCTGCTATAAAAATGCATTGATTACTGTATAAATGTGATTGGCAGGGAAGGGGTTAACCACTAGGGGGCGGGAAGGGGTTAAATATGTTCCCTCAATGTGTTCTTACTGTGGGGGGAGGGGACTGACTGGGGGAGGTGACCGATGGTTGTCCCTATGTACAAGGGACACACCATCAGCCTCCTCTCCTTCACAGGACGTGGATCTCTGTGTTTACACACAGAGATCCACTTTCCTGCTCGTTTCCCGGGCAATCGCGGGTGCCCGGCGGCAATCGCGGCCGCCGGGCATGCGCACCGGGGCCTTGTGAACGCGGCGAGCGCGCGCCTCCCAGCTCGTTTTAAAGGGAGGACGTCATATGACGTCCTCCCAGAACGAGAGTGTCCTCCGCCCGCCGTCAATTGACAGTGGGCGGGGGACAAGTGGATATACAGTATTTACAACAGAAGCCAATCTGCTGTTGCCGGACACTGAATGTCCACCGGCACACACTGATCACTGGAAAAACACACAGAACAGCGATCTGTTTATGTAAACAAGGCAGATCTCCATTTTGAAGGGACGGATTTTGTGTTCCTGCAAAGCAGGGAACAAAATCCATCTCTTCCTTTAGTAAAGGCACCTCACACAGTACACATAAACACTGGCTAGGCACACAGTTAACCCTTTGATCACCCTAGATGTTTAACCCCTTCCCAGCAAATGTCAATAATACAGTGACAGTGCATATTTTTAACACTAATCACTGTATTAGTGTCACTGGTTCCTGCAAAGTATCAAAAGTGTCAATTAGTGTCTGATTGGCCGCCGCAATATCGCAGTCCTGCTTTAAGTCGCTGATCGCCGCCATTACTAGTACTGTATAAAAATAAATTCCATAAATATTTACCATAGTTTGTAGACACTATAATGTTAAAATACGCTTACTGGGATTTTACTACCAAAAATAAGTAGCAGAATACATATTGGCCTAAATTTATAAAGAAATTCGATTTTTAATTTTTTTTATTGGATATGTTTTATAGCAGAGAGTAAAAAATATCCCTGAGAGGTCCTGGCTGGGCATATAGGCAAAAATTCTGAAGACCTTTTTCTTTCAAAGGTCCACATTTATTGGTAAGCAGGCAATTTTACCAAGGTGGTGGTGTCTTTTGTGGACCTCTAAGCACATAGTGATGGATGGTGACTGTATGTTTTCTAACTCAGATCACATTTGATTAGGATTTCATCTCAAAAACGATACTTTGCAGTACTCGCTTTGGACTCATTTTAACCACTTAAGCCCCGAACCATTTCGCTGGTCAAAGACCAGGCCACTTTTTGCGATTCGGCACTGTGTCGTTTTAACTGACAATTGCGCGGTCGTGCGACGTGGCTCCCTAACAAAATTTACGTCTTTTTTTCGCCCCACAAATAGAGCTTTCTTTTGGTGGTATTTGATCACCTCTGCGGTTTTTATTTTTGCGCCCTAAACAAAAAAAGTGCGACAATTTAGAAAAAAATTCAATATTTTTTACTTTTTGTTATAATAAATATCCCCAAAAAATATATAAATTTTTTTTTTCCTCAGTTTAGGCCGATACGTATTCTTCTACATATTTTTGGTAAAAAAAAATTGCAATAAGCGTTTATTGATTGGTTTGCGCAAAAGTTATAGCGTCTACAAAATAGGGGATAGTTTTATGGCATTTTTATTAATATTTTTTTTTTTACTAGCAATGGCGGCGATCAGCGATTTTTATCATGACTGCGACATTATGGCGGACACATCGGACACTTTTGACAACATTTTGGGACCATTGTCATTTTTACAGCGATCAGTGCCATAAAAATGCACTGATTACTGTAAAAATGACACCGGCAGTGAAGAGGTTAACCTGTAGGGGGCGCTGAAGGGGTTAAATGTGACCTAGGGAGTGCTTGTAACTGTTAGGGGCGTAGCTTGACGTGACATGTCACTGATCGCTGTTCCCGATGACAGGGCTATGGACCATTTTTGTCCTCAGGGGATAATGCTGGTGATATGTTCCCTGTGGCCTGCGGGTAGCGCTGCCATTCTGGGCCGGGGTTGAACCACGAGCGTAGTGCTGTGCCTTTTGTGTCCCCTCTTGGCAGCCGTACAGTGGGGCGGGGAACCTGCTGTGCATGCCGGGAGAGGATATAAAAAGGGGAAGACGTCTCCTGATCGTGGTCCACCCCCAGGCACCTTCAGCCTGGAAGTGAGTGCGGTTGATCTCCGGGTGCCCTAGGCCCGGAGGCTGTGTTCCTCTTCCATCTCAGGCACCTTTGGCCTGGGATGAGGTACTACCCTGCTGTTCTGATCGCCTGCGGAGAAGGCCCGGGGCCCAGCACCTTCGGCTGGGGTCCGCCAAGGATTGAGGAGTCCAGGGTGCCGCCTTGCGAGGGGACCCGCACTCTCAGAGAAGGGAGGATCATTCCGAAGGACCGATGCGGGAGTCACGGTGAAGGAAGGGTCTGTTGACTCTCTAGGGGGACATCTTCTCCTTGATAGGGGCCATGTTCTAAGAAGGAAGTTCATGTTCACCAGGTCAGTGGCAGGGGCCTTATTCACCGGGTCTGTGGCAGAGACCAAACTCACAGTCTGTGGCAGAGACTGTGCGCCTTGTATACTGCTTGAGAATCTGAGTAGTACAGTGAAGAGCTACGTTTGTGCCTGGACCTACTCCACACCTTGAGCTGTTCTGTTTCCTTTGCTCCAAACTTTTTCCTATCCAAGAGACTGTGTATTGTAACGCGAGAATAAATCTTAAGTTGGAGTTTCAGCTGGTGTGGACATTCATGTTACTGGGGAAGTTAAGGCCTTGCCTCTACTCACGGTAGAGGCAAGAATCATTCTCGGGAGGATTCCGGCCCTGGCTGCAGACAAGACCCAACAATAACACCGCTCAACCTTTTGTACAAGAGGGTACGGGCTGATAGTGTGGTGTGCCTTTCTCCCCCCCCCTGTGAGGAGCAGAGTTTAAATGCAGGCTGGGGGATAGGTGGGTGCGCTAGACATATTTGCCGGCCCCTTCCCTCACTCATCCTAAAACATCTCTGCAGCAACAGCCGGCAGGAGAGGAGAGAAGCCAGAAGTGCTGCAATGGGAAGGAGTGGGGAGCCAGGGCAGTAGGGGGAATCTGTGCTGCACAGGGTGATAAGGGTGTGCCTAGGCACACCCGGCACACCCTGTGCGCATGCCTATGCCACTGACATTAATGATGGGGCACTATTCCTTCCACTGATACCAATGATGGGGCACATTTTATCCCACCGACACCAACAATGGGGCACTCTTCCTCCCACTGACACTAATGGTGGGTACTCTAAACCTCCCCCTAATACCTAAGAACGGGACACTGTTTACTCCCACCAACACCAGGACATTTTCTACTCCCGCTGGCCACAGCCTAGCCCACCTAAAGTTTTTATAGACAGATAACTGTCCCTTTGTTTAGAAGCGTTTTACGAGCGTTTTTCTGCTCAAGTCAGTCGTTTTTATTAAAGTCTATGGAGCAAAAATACTTGTAATCTGCCAAAAAAGAAGCTCATGTACTTTTTTGAGCTTCAGGCGTTTTGCTTCAGGTGACAAAACGCTCAGATGTGAACAGCTGCTATTGAAATTAATTCAATAGCAGCAAAACAAATACCCTTGCGCACAAATGTGTTGACCAGGCGATCCAAAGTTCAGAGCGGATTATCATAAGCCAAAGACTGTTCTCAGGCCTTGCTGCCCTCCGGGATAGGGGTATCCTACCAGTCAAAAATGAAAAAAAGAGGGCACACCAGCCTTGTGCATTATCCTTTAATATATTTATTAAAAGAGAAAGTATTAAAAACGACTCACAAGCATTGAAAGAAAACCACAATGTAACAGTCTTTGGCTTATGACAATCTGTCTACTGATAGCCGTCTCCAGATCCTAGAAAGAGGATGTGCGAACCACTGCTGGCTGATGCGTTTCGAAGGATAACCTTCTTCCTCTGAAGAAGAGGCTCTGAGCAAGAAGGTAATCCCTCGAAACGCGTCAGCCAGCAGTGGTTCGCACGTCCTCTCTCTAGGATCTGGAGACGGCTATCAGTAGACGGATTATCATAAGCCAAAGACTGTTACATTGTGGTTTTCTTTCCATGCTTGTGAGTAGTTTTTAATACTTTCTCTTTTGAAAAATATATCAAAGGATAATGCACAAGGCTGGTGCGCCCTCTTTTTTCTATTTTCTTTTTCTCCATTGAAATTAATAGGATTTTGCGTGTTGGGCGTTTTGGAACTTTTGAGATGAGCGTTTTACGAGCTGAAAACGCTCAGGTGTGAATGCAGCCTAAAAATGATCACTGTGATAGTCTCTGTTAATGGAAGAGAGAGATGCATTGTATCTTTCTCTGTTATTGCTGAGATAGGAAAAAAAGTGTGTGTAGAAAAATAATAATAATAATAATAATAATAATAATAAAACATAAATAAATAAATACCTAGATCAAGGTTCGATCTAGTTCTAGGTCAGCCTCGGGCTTACTTTTTGGGTCAAGGTCAGTGTCAAAAGATAAGGTCAAAGGTCAGGGTCAGTATTTTTTTGGACAGTATTTTTTTTAAATTAGTATGAGTGTCAGTGTGTTTTAGGTAGGATAAAAAAAAGCAAAATACGCATTATTGTTTCTGGGCTGTACTACGGGGTACAAACAAGAACTAACATACTGTACACATATGTGGTATCGCTGCAATCGACAGGAGCAGGAACATTTATTTTGGGTTGTTCTTTGGTGGTAGGTTATGGTAGTAGCAAGAAATATGCAGTTCAATTTTTTTTTTTTTTTACTATTTTGGGCCAGTTTTCCTTAGATGATAAAAAAAAAAAAAAATCAGGAGATATCCATAACTATTTGCTACCAAATGAAAGCCCAATTTGTCCTGAAAAAAAAAAGCGGTATAATCCACCTGGATGCACAAAGTAGTTACATAGTTACATAGTAGGTGAGGTGAAAAAAGAAACTCTATCAAGTCCAACCTATGTGTGTGATTATATGTCAGTATTACCTTGTATATCCCTGTATGTTGTGGTCTATCAGGTGCTTATCTAATAGTTTTTTGAAACTATTGATGCTTCCCGCTAAAACCACCACCTGTGGAAGGTAATTCCACATCCTTGCCGCTCTTACAGTGAAGAACCCTCTACGTAGTTTAAGGTTAAACCTCTTTTCTTCAAATTTTAATGAGTGGCCGCGTGTCTTGTTAAACTCCCTTTCACAAAAAAGTTTTATCCCTATTGTGGGGTCACCAGTAGGGATGAGCCGAACACCCACCTGTTCGGTTCGCACCAGAACCTGCGAACAGACCTAAAGTTCGCGTGAACTTTAGAACCCTATTAAATACATTGGACTCGATCGTTTGAAATCAAAAGTGCCAATTATAAAGGCTAATATACAAGTTATTGTCCTAAAAAGTGTTTGGGGACCCGGGTCCTGCCCCAGGGGACATGTATCAATGCAAAAAAAAGTTTTAAAAACGCCAGTTTTTTCGGGAGCAGTGATTTTAATAATGCATAAAGTGAAAAGTAAAAAGGGAAATATTCCTTTAAATTTAGTACTGGGGGGGGGGGTTGTCTATAGTATGCCTGTAAAGCAGCGCTTGTTTCCCTTGCTTAGAACTGTCCCTGCACAAAATGTAATTTCTGAAGGATAAAAAGCCATTTAAAACCTCTCGCGGCTATAATGAATTGTCGGCTCCCGGAAATACAGAGAAAGTCATTGATAAAAAAAAATGCGTGGGGGTCCCCCCAAATTCAATTACCAGGCCCTTCAGGTCTGGTATGGATATTAAGGAGAACCCTGCATCAAATTTAAAAACAAAATGACGTGGGGTTCCCCCCAAATATCCATACTAGACCCTTCAGGGGTTGTGGGGGTCTGCGGACAGGAGGCTTATCGGAATCTGGAAGACCCCTTTAACAAAGGGGACCCCCAGATCCTGTGCCCCCCTATGTGAATTGGTAAGGGGTACATTGTACCCCTACCATTTCACGAAGAAAATGTAAAAAAAATGCAAAAAAAACACACCTTGGAAAAGTCCTTTATTAAAAATAAAAAATAAAAAACACATTCCAGCGATGTAACTCAATGTCCCGCAGCGATCCGATGTCCAGCGCTGCAGTCTCCACTCCACATGAATCATCATTGGCTGAGCGGACCTACACTGCGGAGGAAGTTCCCCATCAGGTCCGCTCAGCCAATGACGTAGGCGGGTCTGAGGTACATGGGGATGGGGGCGCCCTCGTATCTCAGACCCTGCCTACATCTTGGCTGGCGGACCTGATGGGGAACTTCCTCTTCAGTGTAAAAAAATTAATAGGCCCGCCCCTTCTAACGTTCCCCATCAGGAGCGGACCTGATGGGGAACGTGAGAAGGGGCGGGTCTATTCATTTTTTTACACTGAAGAGGAAGTTCCCCATCAGGTTCGCTTAGCCAATGACGTAGGCGGGGTCTGAGATACGAGGGCGCCCCCGCCCCCTCGTACCTCAGACCCCGCCTACGTCATTGGCTGAGCGGACCTGATGGGAAACTTCCTCCGCAGTGTAGGTCCGCTCAGCCAATGACGTTTCGAGTGGAGACTGCAGCGCTGGACATCGGATCGCCGCGGGACATTGGATTACATCGCTGGAATGTGTTTTTATTTTAATTTTTTTAATAAAGGACTTTTCCAAGGTGTCTGTGTGTTTTTTTTTTTTTTTAATTTACATTTCTTCGTGAAATGGTAGGGGTACAATGAACCCCTTACCAATTCACATGGGGGGGGGGCGGGATCTGGGGTTCCACTTTGTTAAAGGTGTCTTCCAGATTCCGATAAGCCCCCTGCCCGCAGACCCCCACAACCACCGAGCAAGGGTTGTGGGGATGAGGCCCTTGTCCCCATCAACATGGGGACATCCTCCCCATGTTGAGGGCATGTGGCCTGGTACGGTTCAGGAGGGGGGGCGCTCTCTCATCCCCCCCTCTTTTCCTGCGGCCTGCCAGGTTGCGTGCTCGGATAAAGGGTCTGGTATGGATTTTTGGGGGAACTCCACGCCATTTTTTTTTTAAATTTGGGGTGGAGTTCCCCTTAAAATCCATACCAGACCTGAAGGGTCTAGTATGGATATTTGGGGGGAACCCCACGTCATTTTTTTTTAACATTTTACGCAGGGTTCCCCTTAATATCCATACCAGACCTGAAGGGCCTGGTAATTGAATTTGGGGGGACCCCCACGCATTTTTTTTATTTTTTATCAATGACTTTTCTCTGAATTGCCGGGAGCTGACAATTCATTATAGCCGCGAGTGCTTTTAAATGATTTTTTTTCCTTCAGAAATTACATTTTGTGCAGGGACAGTTCTAAGCAAGGGAAACAAGCGCTTCTTTACAGGCATACTACACACCCCCCCCCCCTCCCTCAGGTACGAAATTTAAAGGAATATTTCACTTTTATTGTTTCATTTTAAGCATTATTAAAATCACTGCTCCCGAAAAAATGGCCGTTTTTAAAACTTTTTTTTGCATTGATACATGTCCCCTGGGGCAGGACCCGGGTCCCCAAATACTTTTTATGACAATAACTTGCATATAAGCCTTTAAAATTAGCACTTTAGATTTCTCCCATAGACTTTTACAGGGTGTTCCGCGGCTTTTCGAATTTGCCGCGAACACCCCAAATTGTTCGCTGTTCGGCGAACATGCGAACAGGCAATGTTCGAGTCGAACATGAGTTTGACTCGAACTCGAAGCTCATCCCTAGTCACCAGTACGGTATTTGTAAATGGAAATCATATCCCCTCTCAAGCGTCTCCTCTCCAGAGAGAAAAAGTTCAGTGCTCGCCAGGGGAGGGCTGGCGGCCTTAGGCCTGGGGGGCAAGTCCAGTCAAGTGGCCCATTGAATGGCCGAATCAGCTCACCATCCATGGCCCACCTGTTTTTTCAATGCAGCCTCACCAGTGCCCATCAATGCAGCCTGATCACTGGGGCAGGTTACATGGGGTATATGGGGGGTCAGCTAGGGGTGTCAGGATCTCTCACCTCAGTGATCTCAGCTCAGCAGGTCCTTACACGCCACGGTCTTCTGGGGGGTTAACGCACCTGATCCTGGGGTCAAGTTGCAGCCAGCGCCCAGCCCTGCAGCCCTGCGAACCCGACTCCCTGGCACGCCCTGCCTCTGTCTGCTTCCAAGAATCCGGTCCCAGGGAGTTGTAGTTTCCTCTGCGCTGCTGTGTTTTCCACCCACCAGAAGCTTGAGTGCAGACTACAACTCCCGGAATGCAACAGCTAGTGGTCGGCCACCATGGCCATGCCCCCGGCCCGACTTTCTAGACCAGAATAAAAAAAATGGTAGCGGGCAGCGGCTGCCGGCCATTTTAAACATAAGTTAGGGCGGCCTGGGAGGCAATTGCCACCCTGCCCCCTGGCCCAGCCCTCCCCTGGTGCTCGCAATGTTTCTTCATAACTAATATCCTCCAGACTCTTTATTATTTTTGTTGCCCTTCTCTGTACTCTCTCCATTTCCAGTACATCCTTCCTGAGGACTGGTGCCCAGAACTTCACAGCATACTCCAGGTGCGGCCGGACCAGAGTCTTGTAGAGCGGAAGACTTATCGTTTTATCTCTGGAGTTAATCCCCTTTTTAATGCATGCCAATATTCTGTTTGCTTTGTTAGCAGCAGCCATTGCTGAGCCTATCATCTACTAGGACCCTCAGGTCCTTTTCCATCCTAGATTGCCCCAGAGGTTCTCCCCCCCCCCCGAGCGTATAGATTGCATTCATATTTTTGCCACCTAAATGCATTATTTTACATTTTTCTACATTAAACCTAATTTGCCATGTAGTTGCCCACCCCATTAATTTGTTCAGATCTTTTTGCAAGGTTTCCACATTTTGCGGAAAAGTTCTTGCCCTGCTTAGCTTAGTATTGTCCGCAAATACAGAGATTGAACTGTTTATCCCATCCTCCAGGTCGTTTATGAACAAATTAAACAGGATTGGTCCTAGCACAGAACCCTGGGGGACCCCACTTCCCACCACTGACCATTCAGAGTACTCCTCATTTATCACCACCCTCTGAACTCGCCCTTGTAGCCAGTTCTCAAGCCATGTACTCACCCTATGGTCCATGCCAATTGACCTTACTTTGTACAGTAAACGTTTATGGGGAACTGTGTCAAATGCTTTTTGCAAAATCCAGATACACCACATCTACGTGCGATGATATATACAGTTTTACTAACACATGTCAAAGTTACAAGAATTGGGCTTAGGCAATGAGATTTGTGTAGCGGGGTTCCTTTAAATGCTCTCGAACTACTGTTCCCAGAACCCCACTGGTTCCCAGGATGTTTTGCTTCTGCCCCAGGGACTCATGGGTGGGGATATATAAGGAGGGGGCGAGGCCTGGCTTGGCCTCTTTGGACATGGGACGGCAGAGACTGAGATACACCTGTGCGGACCTGTGCTGAGTAAGGCCCGAAGCCTGGGGCCTTCCGCAGCCGACCAAAGAGCCTTCCACCCCACTGCGAGCCTGGGTGGCATCCGACATCTCTACTTATAACCTGGATTGGATCGGGGACCCGATCGCAGCAACCGCTGTGGGCGAGTGAAGTCACAGCCGGTGGAAGTCCCGGACGGAGATCGTGTCTGGCGGGTGAGCGAGCGTAAGCTCATTCCCTAACCTGTGTGCTAGTATTGTGCCTATAAACTGCCGAGGCCTACTACCTCATGTTAAAGACTCTCACTGGAGATCCACAGCAGGACTGATCCAGAGGATCTCCAGTGAAGTGTTGTCAGTTATCAACTTTCCTTTTTCCTGGATTACAATTGTTGTTTATTCTTAAGTGCACCACCTCTACAGATGCCGGTGAAGAATCCATCATTCATACAGGACTGAGTTCTAGAGTTAGGAATCAGGCCTGATTCATTAGGGACCTAGTTAATTATTGCGCCACAGGGCGTCTAGTTAACAGTCGCCCCACGTGGCGTCTCCTTATCCACCCCCCCTTCTCCATGGTATAGAGTGACTGAGATTGTAATATTGCAGGGCTCTGTGAATACTCTAATGGTCAAGTTGTTATCTCTGTTCATTCCCTTTGCATAGCTGAAAGTAAAATCTGTTATTCCTTTATAACTACTCCGTGTCTGAGTCTCTCATAAAGTATAAGTATTAAATGTGTATACCCCTAAACTAACTGTGCCAGAAAGGGTCGAGTAGATTGCCGGGGGTTGGCGGAGCTGTACTCAGGGCCCAGACCAAATCTGCGGCCCTCTTAGTTGAGGGTAACGCTACACGTGGGGGCTCGTCCGGGATCCTGATAGAACAGAAAACCCGCCAAAAGGTACCGGCATGGACCCGAAAGACATCAGAACGTGGTGTGGAGTAGCTAAGACAGATCCAAGCCAGTCAGTGGTCGTTAACATGCCCGGTCAGGAATGGTCGACCGAGACGGTGGAAGGATTAATGAAGTCAGTGACCCCAGATGGTACACCGTGGGTGATGGGAACAAAGTTAGACCCAGACACCTCACACCAGTATGCACTAGTGGAGTATTCAGATGGGAAGCCAGAAGTTTGCAAGCGCAAATATACGCAGACGTCGGATAATAGATCTTATAGTCTGGCGCATGCTATTAAGAAGGAGCCACCCCTAACGGGACCACCGCGGACTGCGGCCCGTACCTCACCAGAGAGGAGAGATGGAGCGACACCTCCGGTGACGCCTGCACCTGCCACGGTCATATCACCCGAACTGATAAAGGCGTTAGGGGACCTACTAACAAACTGTCAGAAGGCAAGCACGGTGCACGTAGAGACTAGCTACCGGAGACTAAAGGCATTTTCGGGGAAGCTTCCCGTCCCTGCGGGGGAGGAAGATTTTGACACTTGGGTGGAACAGGCATTACAGGCAGTAGAGGCATGGGAGGTGCCTGAGGCACAGAAGAGACAGCGAGTCTTGGAAAGTCTGAAAGGTGCCGCGGCAGAAGCGGTGAAGAGCTTCCGGTTTGGAAATGAAAACTGTACAGCTCAAGATTGTCTGGCCATGCTGCAGGAAGAGTTTGGTCAGCTGGAGAAGGTGTCAGAGATGATCTATCAATTTGAACACACTCTCCAGCAGCCGAATGAGAAACTGTCAGAATATGTTAGAAGGTTGAACAGGCAGTTATGCAAGATTGTACTGAAGAAGGGAATGCTGCCCAAAGATGCAGATGAAGCACGCATGAAGCAGATCATGAGGGGAGCGCGGCGCTCAGACCCGGTCTGGCTGCACCTGAAAACCTCAGGAGGAGGACTGTTACTAACCTACTGTGATCTATTAAAAATTATTAGGGACGAAGAGGCGCTGCAGGAAGATCAGCAGGTGGCCAAGGCGAATGTCACACCTGTACCAGTGTTGGTCCATTCGGTCAAGAGCCCGGAAAGAGATGCGGAGGTTGACACTTTGAAATCGCAAATGGCCCAAGTGTTGGAGATGCTGACCTCTTTGATGGAGAAAGATCAGAGAAGACCAGAGAAACCAAGCCCAAGAAAGGAGTTGTTCCCAAACACCTCAGCACCGGCCTCCCTACAGGACCGAGAAGAGGTGATTTGCTATAACTGCGGAGGGAGTGGCCACTTTGCTAACGTATGCTCCAGCCCAAAGAAGAAGAGAACAGATAATTGCAAGCCGGCGGGAAACTCCAAAGGGCCCCGGTGAAGGAGTCAACCGGGTGCCCATCATCTTCAGTGCGCTCCAAACTGAAAAAAAAGGCCAAGAATGGAGGAGACAAAACTCCTAGGAGGAGGTATAGTACCCCCCCACCAAGATGTACCCCAGAGGGAGGGGGCAAGACCCCTCAGTGGAAATACAGCACCCCAAAGAAGGAACATCCACCTAAAAGGAACAATAACATCCCTCAGCGGGTTTGTGCCCCCATTGAGAGGGAGAAGGTCAATGCATGCCAGGCTCAGGAAAAATTAAAAGTCCAAAAGGAGCAGGGCAAGGAAAAGCCCAAAGAAGAAGGTGACCCCAGTCCGGCCATACCCAAAGGAACTGGTGGGCCCGTCCCCTACTGTGCCCATTCAAGTGGAAGGAGTCTATACTAAAGCTCTTCTGGACACCGGAGCACAGGTGACTTTACTATACCGGGACTTCTATGATAGGCACTTGAGTCATCTGCCTATCCAGAAGATAGAAGAGCTGGAAATATGGGGACTTGGAACCCAGAGTTTCCCTTACGATGGGTACCTGCCCATAAAGATGACTTTCGACCCATCCGTGGCTGGGAAGGCTGAAGTGTTTGACACCCTGGCAGTTGTGTGTCCTTGGCCGCCTGGAGCCAGCAAGATTTCCCTGATCATTGGGACAAACACGGATCTAGTCAGGAGACTCCTGACCCCTCTAGTGAAAGAGAGAAACCATTCAGCCACCAAAATCCATCCCATGCTAAAGACGGCCTACCAACGACTGGTCTTAGAGCAGAAGACCCCGGGAGAGGGAATAGGGAAGGTGTGGAGACTTGGCAGAGAAGGAGTAGTGCTACAGCCCGGAGAAGTAACCTGTCTTAGGGCCACTGTGAAGCTTACGTGGGAACAACCCGGCCCCTTTGTCATGCTGGAATCCGACCCAAGGGAAGAGTCCTCAGGCCTGGAAGTGATACCAGAAGTGATTCCGTTCAAGGCCCTGAAGAAGGCCCATGGCAGAGTTCCGGTGAGTGTTAGGAACACTACGGGAGGGCCCATGGAGATTCCTGCCAGAGTGTTGCTGGGTCAGGTGAGCCCTGCTGCCCCAGTCACTTGGTCTGAAGTCAAAGGGACGGGTGACGGAGGAGATGTTTGGGAGAAGCTGTCCGTGGAAAACCCGAACCTACCCAGGGCTTGGAAAGAAAGAGCCAAGGCCCAGTTAACCAGGTGGGAGAAGATCTTTTCCGAAGATGAATTCGATGTGGGGTGTGCAAGAAGTGCCACCCATCGGATCCGCCTCCAAGAAGATAAGCCCTTCCGAGAGAGGGTCAGGCGGGTCCCCCTGGCAGATCTGGAGGATCTGAGGAAACAACTTGTAGAACTAAAGAAGACTGGTGTGATCCAGGAGTCTAGAAGCCCCTATGCCTCCCCAATCGTGGTGGTCAGAAAGAAGAATGGATCGTTGAGGCTTTGTATCGATTACAGGACTCTCAACAGGAGAACCATCCCTGACCAATACACCACGCCAAGGATAGAAGATGCCTTACAAAGTTTGTCTGGAGCCAAATGGTTCAGTGTGATGGACCTCAAGAGTGGGTACTATCAAATCCCTATGCACCCAGAAGACAGGGAGAAGACAGCCTTCATAACCCCGGTGGGATTCTTCGAATTCAATAGGATGCCTCAGGGTCTATCTGGAGCTCCTGCTACCTTTCAACGCCTTATGGAGAAGACTGTTGGAGACATGAATCTTATAGAAGTCCTTGTGTACTTGGACGATGTCATTGTCTTCGGGAGAACCTTGGAAGAACATGAAGCCAGGCTGGAGAAAGTATTGAGAAGACTCAGTGAAGAGGGACTTAAGCTTTCCCCCGAGAAGTGTCGGTTCTACCAGTCTTCTGTGAACTATCTGGGGCACATAGTGTCTGAAGAAGGGGTGGCCACAGATCCTGAGAAGTTGGAAGCAGTCACTTCCTGGCCACGACCCACCACAGTAACAGAGCTCAGATCCTTCCTGGGGTTCTGCTCCTATTATAGGAGGTTTGTGGAGGGGTTTGCTCGGATTGCCCGGCCGTTGAATGAATTGCTAAAGGCAGAAGGGGAAGAGGATGACTCAGGGCCCAGGAGGCCTGGTGAGTCAGTTCAAGATCAGTGGAACCCAAGGTGTGAAGAGGCCTTTCAGGCCCTGAAGAGGAGCTTAACCACTGCCCCAGTTCTAGCCTACGCCGTCCCCACCAGACCTTATGAATTACATGTGGATGCCAGCCATGAGGGTCTAGGCGGTGTGCTCTACCAAGAACATGAAGGACAACTGCGACCAGTGGCCTATGTGAGCAGGAGCCTGACCCCCTCAGAAAAGAATTACCCCACTCATAAGCTGGAATTCCTGGCCCTCAAATGGGCGGTAGTAGACAAGCTAAAGGACTACCTGTATGGGGCAGAGTTTACTGTGAAGACAGACAACAACCCCCTGACCTACCTCTTCACCACCGCAAAACTAGATGCCACCGGACACAGGTGGTTGGCCGCATTGTCTGGATTCAACTTCAGTCTGAAGTACAGACCAGGAGCTGGAAATAGGGATGCAGATGCCCTGTCCCGAAGGTCTCATGCCACGACAAATGACTGGGAAGATTTGACCCAAGTGGCACCGGACGGGGTGCGGACCCTTTGTCAAGGGGCTGAATTCCAAGCCAGAGGAGGCTCCAGAGCAGAAGAAATAGGGGTTACCATGGTAGGAGTCCCAAAACACTATTGTGGAGTAACTCAACTGGGGGGAGACAACCTACCGAGACTGTCCAAGAAGGAGTTGAGGTGTGACCAATTGGAAGACCCCATGGGGAGATTGGTCCTCGAAGCCCTGGAGAATCAGGATCCCAACAAACTCCTACATCACCCCTCAAAGGAGGCTCGCCTGTTGAGGAAGGAATTGGACAGGCTGCAGGTACATCAGGGAGTGGTCTACCGAAGGGGCCCCTCTGATGACTCAGAAGATAAGTGGCAGTTATTCCTTCCAGAGAAGCACCGAGAGACTGTACTAATTGCCCTGCATGACCATCATGGTCACCTAGGGGCAGAAAGGACCTTCCAGCTTGTCAGAAATCGGTTCTATTGGCCCTGCATGAGGGCAGAAGTAGAGGAGTATTGCCATTCCTGTGCACGATGCATTCAGAGAAAGACCCTACCCCATCAAGCTGCCCCAATGGGCCACTTACAGAGTCAAGGCCCAATGGATCTGGTATGCATTGACTTTCTCTGCCTCGAACCGGACCTGAGTGGATTGGGGAATGTTCTGGTAATAACCGACCATTTCACCCGCTATGCTCAAGCTTTCCCAACCAAAGACCAGAAGGCATCCACCGTGGCCAAGATACTTAGGGAGAAGTATTTTGTCCATTACGGACTACCACAGAGACTCCACTCAGATCAAGGGAGGGACTTTGAGAGTCGGTTGATCCGAAGACTTTTGGATTCATTGGGAATAAAGAAGACCAGAACCACGCCTTACCACCCACAAGGAGATGCTCAGCCGGAGAGATTTAACCGGACCCTGCTCAACATGTTGGGAACCTTAGAAACAGAGAAGAAGCAACACTGGAGTCAACACATATCAGCCCTAGTACATGCCTATAACTGTACCACAAGTGACGCCACTGGCTACTCCCCTTACCGACTTATGTTTGGGAGAGAAGCAAGGCTACCCGTGGACCTGGCCTTTGGCACTTCTTTAGACAATACCTCAGCTCCATCCCACAAGGGATACGTGGACAGACTTAGACGTAGCTTGCAGGTGGCCTATGAACAAGCCCAGGCAGCTTCGGATCAAAGGGGAGCCCGCAACAAGAGAAATTTCGATCTGAAGGTTCGAGTGCAAGATCTGCAGCCCGGGGACCGAGTACTGCTACGCAACCTGGGGGTCCCTGGAAAACACAAGCTTGCCGACAGATGGAGATCTGAGCCCTATGTCGTCTGTAGGAAGTTGCCCGGTTTGCCTGTCTACAAACTAAAGCCAGAAGGAAAGGTGGGTCCACTGAAGACGTGGCATCGAAACCACCTGTTCCCACTTGCTGAGGCAGTCAGAATACCTCCCGCGAGAGACTCCCCTGAACCGGCCTCTATCCTGGATACTCCTAGGCCGAGCACTCGGTCCCAGACTTCTCGAGCTGAAGATGGGGAGGCCTCTCAATTAAGTACAGATGAAGGTGGAGAACTGGACTGGCTGTGGCCTCCCTCGACTCTGGGAACGTCCGCCATAGACCTCCCAAATGGAGGGGATACCCCAGATGCAACGCTGAATCCGGAGGCTACTGAATTCATACCCTGCTTACTGGGAAGATGTTCCTGACACTTGCACAGAGGAGGACCCTAGAGATTCCATACGTCAGTCGACTTCTGAATCAGAGGTTCCAGAACCAGCAATGTTACCTGAACTCACTCCTGAAGAAGAGCCTGTGGTGCCAGAGTCAGAAGCACCAAGAGAGCAGAGGGCTCGCAGAGTCATCAGGCCTCCCAAGAAACTAACTTACCCCCAAATGGGGACGAGCTCAGAGGACTCTGTTGTAACGGCTAGGAGAAGTGTTGAGCAACCTGATCCCTCCACTGTCCATTTGGTGGAGGGCAACCCCAGCTCACTCTCTGGCACAGTTAGGCAGGCCACTCATGATAGTGTGACCTGTGGGCAAGAGAGTTCCATCCCAGAGTTTTGGTGGGAATTCCCTATGCCAACATCATACTCGACACTGTCCAAAATAGTAAACAGTATTTGTTGAAGTTTATCTTTGGGGACCAAAGAGTTTAAGTGGGGGGAGTGTGTAGCGGGGTTCCTTTAAATGCTCTCGAACTACTGTTCCCAGAACCCCACTGGTTCCCAGGATGTTTTGCTTCTGCCCCAGGGACTCATGGGTGGGGATATATAAGGAGGGGGCGAGGCCTGGCTCGGCCTCTTTGGACACGGGACGGCAGAGACTGAGATACACCTGTGCAGACCTGTGCTGAGTAAGGCCCGAAGCCTGGGGCCTTCCGCAGCCGACCAAAGAGCCTTCCACCCCACTGCGAGCCTGGGTGGCATCCGACATCTCTACTTATAACCTGGATTGGATCGGGGACCCGATCGCAGCAACCGCTGTGGGCGAGTGAAGTCACAGCCGGTGGAAGTCCCGGACGGAGATCGTGTCCGGCGGGTGAGCGAGCGTAAGCTCATTCCCTAACCTGTGTGCTAGTATTGTGCCTATAAACTGCCGAGGCCTACTACCTCTTGTTAAAGACTCTCACTGGAGATCCACAGCAGGACTGATCCAGAGGATCTCCAGTGAAGTGTTGTCAGTTATCAACTTTCCTTTTTCCTGGATTACAATTGTTGTTTATTCTTAAGTGCACCACCTCTACAGATGCCGGTGAAGAATCCATCATTCATACAGGACTGAGTTCTAGAGTTAGGAATCAGGCCTGATTCATTAGGGACCTAGTTAATTATTGCGCCACAGGGCGTCTAGTTAACAGTCGCCCCACGTGGCGTCTCCTTATCCACCCCCCCTTCTCCATGGTATAGAGTGACTGAGATTGTAATATTGCAGGGCTCTGTGAATACTCTAATGGTCAAGTTGTTATCTCTGTTCATTCCCTTTGCATAGCTGAAAGTAAAATCTGTTATTCCTTTATAACTACTCCGTGTCTGAGTCTCTCATAAAGTATAAGTATTAAATGTGTATACCCCTAAACTAACTGTGCCAGAAAGGGTCGAGTAGATTGCCGGGGGTTGGCGGAGCTGTACTCAGGGCCCAGACCAAATCTGCGGCCCTCTTAGTTGAGGGTAACGCTACATTTGTTTTACCCTTAGGCGCAAAAGGGTTAAACTCCCTGTACGCATTTCAAGACTTGATTTTCAGTTTTGATTGAAGTGTATGTCGAAACCCACAAAATGGTTTCCACCACAATTGTGCGACAAGCAAACTTTAAATTCAGGTAAGTCTGACATTACTTACAGCCTATAAATTTTCCTTGAAGAGTCAAGCAATACCTTTCTTCTCCGGTACATGCCATTGAATAGTTGGCTGTGCAGGGTTTATGATTGGAAATACAAGCTGGGCACAGAACACCATTCTTGGTGTCATTTTCTGCCTTCACTTCAAGTAACAACATGGAAGAAAACAGAAAGAAAAAGTAAAGAAGACTTCCATTACTGCATGACGTACACCATAACAATAACTAGCAATAAATCTCCAAAATGCTTAAAGCGGAGGTCCGCCTAAAATACATAAATATTAAAAGCCAGCAGCTACAAATACTGCAGCTGCTAACTTTTAATAAATGGACATTTACCTGTCCAGGGTGCCTGTGATGTCGGCAGCCGAAGTTGATCAGTCGCTTGGCTCTCGGCTGCCCACACAGCCATCCTCTGTGAGGGAATTAGGAAGTGAAGCCTTGCGGCTTCACTTCCTGGTTCCCTACTGCGCATGCACAAGTATCGCGGCGTGTTCTCACTGGTCCCTGCTGTCTTCTGGGATCTGTATATTTCCCAGAAGACAGCAGGGGAGGACAGTGTAGGCGCAGGAAGTGGTGTAGGTCACTGCAATCACTGCGTGATCTATGCCAGGAAGAGGGAGCAAATACCTGTATTACACAGGTATCTGCTCCCTCCTCCCCCCTGAAAGGTGCCAAATGTGACACCAGAGGGGGGGAGGATTCCAAAAAGTGGAAGTTCCATTTTTGGGTGAAACTCCACTTTAAAGTGATATTAAAGCTTTGTATTTAAAAAATAAAATAACAAACATGTCATACTTACCTCCACTGTGCAGTTCGTTTTGCACAGAGTGGCCCTGATCCTCCTCTTCTGGGGTCCCACGACGGCTCTCGCGGCTCCTCCCCACAATAGATAAGCCCCTCTGGGAAGCTCTCTCCCGAGACCCCTGGCGGCCGCGTCATTGGATTTGATTAACAGCAGCTGGAGCCAATGGCTGCGCTGATATCAATCTATCCAATGAAGAGCTGAGAAGCCGTGGAGAGAGCGAAGCGGTGTCGCGCAAACGGAAATTTGGGGCTCAGGAAAGTAAAACTTAGCTCAGGCCTATAGGCAGGAAGGTGTGCTTAACTTAGAAAACCCTTCCTCCAGGTAAAAGAAAACAAAAATTTCCACGAAGGCTCTCCTGGGATGTATGACATAATTTTGGCCAAGATCAGAAACCAGGAAGCAAAAGAAGAAAACTTAGAAAAGTAAAAAAATAATAATAATAAAACAAATAAATATGATATACCTTTCTGTCTATTCACTAAGGCTAACAACATAAGGATTAAAAATAGTTAAAGGGACACTAAAGGTTCCCGTTTTAAAAAAAATAACAAACATGTCATACTTACCTCCACTGAGCAGCTCGTTTTGCACAGAGTGCCCTGATCCTGGTCTTCTGGGGTCCCTTGGCTACTGTCTCGGCTCCTCCCCGCATCAGCTAACCCCCATGGAAAGCTCTCTCCCAAGGGGGTTAGCTTGCGGGCGCGCTCCCATGATACAGCCGGCGGCCATAGCCGCTGACTGTATCACTCTGCCCCGCCCCCCGGCATGCTGCGTTATTGATTTGATTGACAGCAGCGGGAACCAATGGCTGCGCTGCTATCAGTCAACCAATGAATGAGCCGAGAAGCCAGCGCGTTCATGACGCGGGACTTTCGAGGGGTCAGGTAAGTAAACGAAGGGGCTGGGGGGCCGCTAATCCTCGATTGTACCTTTAATACCCCTTTAATGCTGATTGAGATGTTGATTGTTGTTTAGTTCCCCTTTAACAGTTATCAAATGTGGAGGCTGCCACTGCCAGTAACACACTGCCTGCCCTAGGGGGGCAATGCTTACTTACTGTACTGTATCCATTGAGAAGCAGCATTATTACACTAAGCAACTGGTTTGGACTACAAACACATTCCCTCACCTCATTTCTGTAACTTAGGGATGATGTGTTCTGTAGTCCACAGAAGAGAATTGGAAAAGTGAATAACACTGTTGAGATACTAATGCTGCCACCACATCTAAGGACTGGTAGGTTGCAAAATATGTAATTCCTGTTTAGACTTTACACATACACGATATTGTCAAAAAGTATTGGGACACCTGCTTTTACATGCACATGAACTTTAAAGTGGTTGTAAACCCACTTTTTCAACTTGCACCTACAGGTAAGCCTAGATTAAGGCTTACCTGTAGGTGCAAGAAATATCTCCTAAACCTACACGGTTTAGGAGATATTTAGTTAAATGACAGGCGCCGCTGTGTACGGCGCATGCGCGCCGTAGACAACGGCGCATTCATGGGGTTAATCCCATTCACAAATTTGGCTACTTCCCAGAGTAGCCGAATGTGACGGCTCCCGCGCGCATGCGCAGAGTGACGTCTCCGCCGCGCTGTGATTGGCTGGAGCGGCGATACCCGGAAGTAACCTTCCAGCTATCACCGCAGAGATGGCTGCGGCTGAAGAGGGAGATGAGGACGGCTTCGGGGGCCCCGATCTAAGGTAAGTGATGCATAATGAGCTATTATGCTAGTCATATTAGCTCATTATGCCTTTCTCTTACAGGTAGTTTAAAAAAAAAAAAATGTTATAAGGGTTTACAACCACTTTAATGGCATCCCAGTCTTAGTCCGGAGAACATGGTAACTTTAAATAAAATATGTACTATCACAGGAATGGATGTTACAGCATTACAAAACCAAACCAAACATAAATTGAAACAACGGTATGTCAAACAACACTTGTTCTCAACTTGAAGAGTCCAGGTACCAGCAAGGCATGTAGATGTGAGGACTGAAAGGTCAAAGTTTGAAATGAAACCCTTACACTCTGGTCGAAGCGGAGTGCAGCCATCTGTCGTACAGCATGTTACACTGTATGAAATTTGGACTCCAGGAGTTGAAACGCTTTCACTTCTGTTGCAATCCTGGGGTTTCCAACAAGTCCTCCAGAAAATGGCTTGGAAAGAAGCGTCATCTTCAAAAGAAGAACAAAATCATTACGTTTTCTAGCCCCCTTAAAAATAATTTGAAAGAAAATCTGTATACTGGAGTAAGAGACCATTGTATTTATTTTGATATGGTTCTAGCTCACAATCTGGGCTTTATGCTATCCATGTCCGAAGAAGCACCCCCCCCACCACCATTTTGAGGTGCTACCCAGTGGTATTACATATATATTTATACTTTCTTAGGTTGACAGGTGCTGAGTGATGACATCAGCCTCTATCTGAATCAATATACAGGATTCTGTGCTCAGGGGGTGGGGCTATGACACCCCACACTCTTTTCTTTGCTGGCCATTATTTAGCCTGTAACACTAATCCTTAGGACATCATATAGCCAAAAACTGTGGTTGACAACTTTGAAGTGAATATTGCAGCCTGAGCTGCTTTTTAAACCCTTGGAAATTAGTTTAAACCCCTCGTGTCTCTACAGAATGACGTCATCATGCATGCAAGTAATCAGACCACTGCTGTTTTTGTGCAGGTGACATAGGTTGTAAAGCTTGTTGTGTAGTTCCCTGTATGATATAAACTGATGCTTCTGACAAGATTGTGGGTATTTTTAAAGTGTGGATTTGTCCAGTAAAGTCTATCAGTGTACACTATGGGCCCTCATTTCCAATCTCTTTGAGTATGGTTGCTTGCAAGGAAGGAGTGAAGTGATTAACCCTTGAGCTGGCTGTTTCAGGAAGGATTTATCCCATCAAAAGTTTTACCTCATTTTACACGACAGGAGCTTTGTTAGACCTCCTTTAATCTAATGGGTTATTTGCTAAAAGGGAGCAGATTTGTGCACTTGGGTGTAGAGTGAGCACACTGGATACTGCAAGGTGTGAAGAGAACTTTGATGAACACTTTGGATTATTGCATTTGTTTGTGGCATGAAGCACGGTATTTTTGGGAGTGGAATAATTTTATTTTAAAAATATTTTTATATGACAACAGTGAGCACTATGATTTATCCTTCTCTTTGAGCTATTGTTGTTTTGTGGGAAGAATAATCTTAAAGTGGAAGTAAACCCTCCTATAATTTTCAGGCAAGGAAGCTGCCATCTTGGCCTCTGTTTATTCTTCAACTGCCATGATGCTGCACATGTGATCAGTTATGACATCAGCCATTGGATGGTTTGTAGACTTGTGCACAACGGAAAAATTCGTTCCGTTTCGGTTCGTTTCTTTCCGGTCCTGTTGATTCGTAATCATTCGTAATTTTGCTAGACGGGATTTTTCGTGTTCGGACTCATTCGTATTTTTGCAAGCGACATTTTTCGTTGAATTTTTTGTTGCTTTATAATTCGTACTTTCGGTAGAGTACGTTGTTTTTCGTTGATTCTGGACACAACTCCTACTTTCGTAACTTTTTTTGGGTTCGTTGATTCGTAATTTTCCGTGTCTCTCTCACAACGACGCTGCCTATTATGCCTAATGTGCTTCGAATGGATTTGTACTTTTCTAAATACATAGCGGTTATTTGTAACGATTCGAAATCTCGTATTTTACTTTCGTTTTTTACATGCGGCTATAGGCTCCGCCCCTGTACACCATTTTGAGAGGGTTCAGCACGGTGAGGGAGAAGCAGAGAGCAGAGCAGAGTGAGTGTTATTGTGCTTCGAATGGATTTGAAATCTCGTATTTTACTTTCGTTTTTTCATGCGGCTATAGCCTCCGCCCCTGTACACCATTTTGAGAGGGAGTTCAGCATGGTGAGGGAGAAGCAGAGAGCAGAGTGAGTGTTATTGTGCTTCGAATGGATTCGTACATTCGTAACTTTTTTCATAACGAATTATGCCGAAGACCTTCGGGCATTCGCTATTTTGCGGTATAATTTATTTCGGATTCGGTTTTATTCGTAATTGCTCTGTTCGGAAATTCGAATGCTTCCGAATGTCCGAAAGTTGCTAAATTCGGACGAATTTTGATTCGTTACGAAACGAATTGCACAAGCCTAATGGTTTGACAGTTTTGTTAAGAGCACAACCAATGTGACAGTTGGCATTCCCGGCATGCCGGGAATGTAACTGCTTTTTGAAACTGTTAAATCAATGCGTTTACTTCCGCTTTAATACTGTGTATTGCTCCCTTCAGCATCAGTGACAGCGTGAAGTCTTTTGTAATAGTTATCTGTTTATGAAGCCCCAAATTCTTGCAGGTGATATAGCTGCCCATTTGTCTTGGCAAAAAGCTTCCAGGTCATGTAAAGTCTTTGTTTGTCTTGCATGAACCGCACATTTGAGATCTCCCCAGAATGGTTTGATGATATCAAGGTCAGGAGACTGTGATGGCCACTCCAGAACTTTCACCTTTTTTTGCTGTAACCACTAGAAGGTCAACTTGGCCTTGTGCTTAGGGTCATTGTCATGCTGGAAAGTCCAAAAGCGTCCCATGATCAGCTTTCGTGCAGAAGAATGCAATTTTTCTTCCAGTATTTTCTGATAACATGCTGCATTCATCTTGTCATCAATTTTCACAAAGATATACAGTGGGTACGGAAAGTATTCAGACCCCCTTAAATTTTTCACTCTTTGTTATATTGCAGCCATTTGCTAAAATCATTTAAGTTCAAATTTTCCTCATTAATGTACACACAGCACCCCATATTTACAGAAAAACACAGAATTGTTGTCATTTTTGCAGATTTAAAAAAAAAAAAAAACTGAGTAAAAGGAGGCATAAGGAAGATCCCGGCCAGCTGCTGTTAACTACTATAGGCTCATTTTTTAAGCCCTTATGGTGAGGGTACACCCGGTGGGGGAGGAGAGCACACTGCATGAAGACACCTTTATTCATAATTTTTTATGGACTTTTGCTAATCATTATTTAATATATTTTTATCATTAATCATCATTTATAATATTAAGAACTGTGATTCACGGAGCATGGGCACTTTCATATTGTCTATTAGGGATGAGCTTCGAGTTCGAGTCGAACCCATGTTCGACTCGAACATCGCCAGTTCGGCTGTTCTCCAAATTTCGAATATTATGGGCTGTTCGCGCCAAATTCGAGTGGAGCGTCATGGCCCATAATTCACTGCGGCATCGCAGTGCATTGCTGGCTGATGATTGGCCAAGCATGCACTATGACCCGCATGCTTTGGCCAATCAAAAGCGCGCAAAAAACGGAGAACCATAATTGGCCAAAGCCAGGGTGGCTTTGGCCATTTATGTCTGAGGGGGTTTAGTACACGCCCAACACTATATAAGGCCACTTCCGTAGCAGCCTTGTGTAGTGTGTTGCGGTGGTTAAAGAGAGAGGTTAAAGAGAGAGAGAGAGAGAGAGACAGTGTCATTTATTTTGAGTTATATAGAGCAGGCAGGCGAGTCAGTTAGCTGCAGTTACAGTGTGTAGAGGATATATATGCATCCTAGGTGTTGTATTTATATTTACACACTGTATTCAGTTTAGGTAGATCCGTTCCTGTTATTCTCTATACTGACAGGCAGGCAGGTGATTGTGCTAGCTGCAGTGTTTCACTTAGTGTACTGTATCCTTTGCACAGCGTGTACCTGAATACAATTGGTGGTGTTCTCATACCAATACCACAGGCAGGAGCTGCATTAATTTCATTTAGTGTACTTCTGTCCTTTGCACAGCGTTCACCTAAAGGTACCTCAATACAATTAGTGGTGTACTCATACTAAAACCACCAGGCAGGGAGCTGCATTGATTTCATTTAGTGTACTGTGTCCTTTGCACAGCATTCACCTAAAGGTACCTCAATACAATTAGTGGTGTTCCCATACTAAAACCACAGGCAGGGAGCTGCATTCATTTTATTTAGTGTACTGTGTCCTTTGCACAGCGTTCACCTAAAGATACCTCAATACAATTAGTGGTGTTCTCATACTAAAACCACAGGCAGGGAGCTGCATTATGTTAATTAGCGTACTTCTGTCCTTTGCACAGCGTGCTCCTAATGGTACCTGAATACAATTGGTGGTGTTCTCAAACTAATACCACAGGCAGGGAGCTGCAAGTATTTTTCAGTTAGTGTACTGTGTCCTCTGCACAGTGTGCACCTAAAACTAACTGAAGACAATTGCTGCTTTTCTCATACTAATACCACAGCAGGCAGTTGATTGTGCTAGCTGCAGTATAATCACTATAGATCTATATATATACATCCCACCTTTGTGCAGCTACATCTCACTGCAGGCCATTAGTATGTCTGGAAGGCAAACAAGGAGAGGAAGACAGTTGAGAGCCAATAAAAGAGGGCAAGCAGGCTCTGTGTCTAGAGGCAACAGTGCTGGTCATGGACACGGTGCATCCTCATCAGCACGTGGCCGTGGGACACGCTTGTTCTTCTTTTCGACAGCTGGCCATGTTGAGCCGCAGACTTAGTAGAGTGGATGACCAAGCCGTCCTCATCCTCCTCATCCTCTCTCACCCAGGCTCAGGGTACTTGTTTGGCAAAGCAGCTGCCAAAGCGGCCTCTTCCATCTGCTCAATGGCATCAGTCACTCCTTCCCTAGCCCCACCATGTCCTCCTGAGGAGTCCCCCGAACTGTTTGACCACAGTGTTGGGTACATGCTCCAGGAGGATGCCCAGCGCTTTGAAGGCTCCGATGATGGTGCCCAGCTAGAGTAAGGCAGTAACGTGAGCCCAGAGAGAGGGGGTGCCCAACAAGGACAGCAATCTGGCAGTCATGTTCCCCCAGCTGCAGCATACTGCCAGATTTTCTCCAGTGATGAGGAGGGAGAGGATTATGAGGTCACTAACTCCACGCAGGTGCCTGATAGGAGAGAGGAGGAGGAGGAGGCGCATCTCCAATGAGGCAGGATGCCCTCCAGGGGCCAGTTTAAGGGCAGCAAACCGACTGCATCACACCGCAGTGTTCCGCATGTTCAGGGCACTGCTGTCTCTGTGCGTTATTCCAAAAGTTCTTTGGTGTGGGCCTTTTTTGAGACGTGTGCAGCAGATCGCACCGTTGCTATTTGCAACATATGTCTGAAGCGTATCTCCCGTGGCCAAAACATGAGCCACTTGGGCATCACGGGCTTGACCAGACATATGTCGACCTGCCATGAAGTCCGTTGGCAAGCATACAAAAAAGACCGACACCAAAGAACAAAGTGGACCTCTCCTTGCTCCTCATCAGCTGGGATCTCCAACCCCACTATACCTTCAGTCCTCTCTGAAACCTGAACTAAGAGGAATGAAGGTGTAGAATTAGGCGTGTCACAGCCAAGTACTTGCGGGCAATCTGCTATCGGTACACCGACGTCAGATTGTACCAGGCAAATTTCCCTGCCCCAGCTGCTGCACTGCCGAAAGAAGTTCGCTCCCAGCCATCCACATGCCCAGTGGTTGAATGCTGGCTTGGCTAAATTGCTAGCACTTCAACTGCTGCCTTTTCAGTTGGTAAACTCTGCCCCCTTCCGTGAGTTTGTGGAATGTGCGGTTCCTCAGTGGCAGGTTCCCAAACGCCACTTTTTCTCATGGAAGGCGATTCAGGCTCTCTACCGGCATGTGGAAGGCAGTGTCTTGGCCTCGCTGGTCAGTGGTAAGTGGTAAGGTGCATATTACCGCTGACTCATGGTCCAGCAGGCATGGACAGGGACGTTACCTATCTTTTACGGCACATTTGATGACTCTGCTGGCAGCTGGGAAGGATGCAGGACAAGGTGCAGTAGTGTTGGAGGTTGTTCCGCCCCCCACGCCTCCAAAATGCTACTACTGGTGATTTTGACACACCTCTCTCCTCCACCCCCTCCTCTTCTTCTTCCTCCATGGCCTCTTCCTGTGCTTTGTCCTCGGAACCAGCGGTGCTCCGTAGGCGTTAAAGGGGCTAAACAAGTACGCAGGCAAAAAGATGCCATGCGGTGCTTGAGCTGGTGTGCTTGGGGGACAGGAGCCACACTGGGGCAGAGATTATGTCAGCTCTGCAGGGGCAGGCTCAGAGGTGGTTGATGCCACGCCAGCTTAAGCCAGGAAAGGTGGTTTGCGACAATGGCACCAACCTCCTCTCCGCCCTCTGACAGGGACAACTGACCCATGTGCCCTGTTTTGCTCACGTTCTTAACTTGGTGGTGCAGCGGTTCTTGGGTAGATACCCAGGCTTACAGGAGGTCCTGAAGCAGGCCAGTAAACTCTGTGTGCATTTACGCCGGTCATATAATGCCAGTGCTCGGCTGGCCGACCTCCAAAGGGAATACAACCTGCCCAAGAACCGCCTAATCTGTGACTTGCCCACCAGGTGGAACTCTACGTTGGCCATGCTGCAGTGGCTGCACATGCAGCAGAGGGCCATCAATGAGTATCTGTTGCAATATGGCACCAGGACAGGGTCAGGGGAGCTTGAATTTTTTTCCCCACGCCAGTGGGCCATGATCAGGGATGCTTGCACTGTCCTGTCACCATTTGAGGAGGCCACGAGGATGGTGAGCAGTGACAGTGCATGCATCAGTGACACTGTCCCTCTTGTCCACCTGTTGGAGCACACGCTGCATGGAATAATGGACAGGGCACTTGAGGCAGAACAGAGGGAGGAAGAGGAGGACTTCCTTACCTCTCAAGGCCCCCTTTATCCAGACAGTGTTCCTGCTGGCCCGCCTATCACACAGGAAGAGGACGAGGAGGAGGAGGAGGATTGTGTCAGCATGGAGGTGGAGCCTTGCACTCAGCATCAGCAGCAGTCTTCAAGGGATCAATTACAGTCCCAAGACACCCATGGACTTTTACGTGGCTGGGAGGAGGTGGCTGCGGATGATGTCGTCCTGAGTGACCCAGAGGACGCCGGACCGAATGCCTCAGCAAACCAACACTGCATGGCCTCCCTGATCCTGCAAAGCCTGCGGAAGGATCCTCGTATTCGTGCCATCAAGGAGAGGGATCATTACTGGCTGGCAACCCTCCTTGATCCATGTTACAAGGGTAAGGTTGCGGACCTTATCTTCCCATCGCAGAGGGAGCAGAGAGTGAAGAATCTTCGGGAAGCCTTGCAGAAAGGTCTGTGCAACGCGTTCCCAGAGACTGGGAGGTTACAAATTCCTGGTCCTGGACAACGTGTTGCTGAGGCTTCGGTCAGTCAAAGAAGGAGCGGTGGAGAAGGTGGCCGTTTGACCGATGCGTTCAGACAATTTTTTAGTACGCAGCCCCAAGGTATGATCGGTTCCAGCAACCATCGCCAGCGTCTGGTTTACATGGTGCAGGAATACCTAGGGGCAAGATCAGACTTGGACACCTTTCCCACTGGAAATCCTCTGGGTTACTGGGTCTTGAGGATGGATCACTGACCAGAGCTTGCACAGTATGCAATTGAGCTACTGGCCTGTCCTGCATCCAGCGTTCTTTCGGAACGCACAGTCAGTACTGCTGGAGGCTTTGAAATCGATCACAGGGTGCGCCTGTCCACCGACTCGGTCGATTGACTGACCTTCATAAAAATTAATCGGTCTTGGATCACCACCAGCTACCAAGCACCTGATGCTGATGTAACAGAATAATTTTCTTTGAAATGTCAGATCCCTTCAAGACTGCCTATGCTGATGCAGAGTGACTATCCTGTTATGCTGAGTGACTATCCTCTTCCTCCTCAATGATCATGCTGATAGCATGTAAGAACATTTTTGTTTCTGGGCACCCCGCCACCAGTTCCTAAGGCCCAATTTTTCAGCCCCTGTTTAACAGGGGCGTGTAATTACAATTTTTGATGCAATACTTTGCAGCAGGGCTCATTGCTGTGCTCCAACTACAGTATCTGTGAGGGGTTGCAGTGTTGTGGCACCAGTGCCTAAGGCCCAATTTTTCAGCCCCTGTTTAACAGGGGTGTGTAATTACAATCTGTGATGCAATACTTTGCAGCAGGGCTCATTCCTGCGCTCCAACTAGAGTATCTGTGAGGGGTTGAAGTGTTGTGGCACCAGCACCAGTGCCTAAGGCCCATTTTTTCTGCCCCTGTTTAACAGGTTCGTGTAATTACAATTTTTGATGCAGTACTTTGCAGCAGGGCTCATTGCTGAGCTCCAACTACAGTATCTGCGAGGGGTTGCAGTGTTGTGGCACCAGCACAGTGCCTAAGGCCCAAATTTTCAGCCCCTGTTTAACAGGGGGGTCTAATTACAATTGTTGATGCAATACTTTACAGCAGGGCTCATTCCTGCGCTCCAACTAGAGTATCTGTGAGGGGTTTCAGTGTTTTGGCACCAGTGCCTAAGGCACAATTTTTCATTCCCCTGTTTAACAGGGGCATGTAATTACAATTCTTGATCTAATAATTCACAGCAGGGCCCATTCCTGTGCCCACCAAGAGTAACTGTGAGGGCTTACAGTGTTGTGGCAACACCACCACCACCAAAGGCCCAATTTTTCCTACCACTGTTCAACAATGGCATGTAATTACAATTCTTGCATAGTATACTAGCTCATTATGTGGCACTTACCTGAAATCAAAGCCCCCGAAGTCCTCCTCGTTCTCCGCCGCCGCCATGTCCGCTCGGAGCTTCTTCCTGTTATCGCTGCTCCGGCGCTGTGATTGGCCGGAGCGGCGATGACGTCACAAACATGTGCGCTCGGGCCGGCAAGATCCCAATCAGAAAACTGGCAATGATACCAGCCCGCTAGTGCGCATGCGTGTGACGTCATTGGTGCTGTGTTTTTCAGCAAATATCTCCCTTAACTGTGTAGGTTAAAGAGATATTTCATGCACCTACAGGTAAGCCTTAATCTAGGCTTACCTGTAGTGCATGTTGTCAAACTTGGTTAACAACCACTTTAAGGCTTTGGATATCTTTTTAAATCCTTTTCCAACTTTATAAAATTCAATTACCTTGTTACGCAGATCTTTTGACAGTTCTTTTCTGCTCCCCCTGTCTCAGTATCTAGCCTGCTTAGTGCATCCACATGAGAGATAACAAACTCTGACTATTTATACGCTGACACTGATTGCATTTAAAAAGCCTAATGCCCCGTACACACGATCGTTTTTAATGTCATTTTTTAAACCGACGTTTTTCTCCTCGTTTTTTTCATGTTTCCTCTCAAGCCTGCCTTGCGTACACACCATCATTAAAAACAACGATCAAGCAAAGAGCAGTGACGTTTAACACGTATGACGGCACTATAAAGGGGAAGTTCCGTTCGAATGGGCGCCACCCTTCATGTTAGTAAAGTTTGTTGAGCGACGATTCGCGCTTTTCAGTCCGTTACTGTGTAATGAATGTGCTATCTCCATTGCGAACGCTAGTTTTACCAGAACGAGCGTTCCCGTCTCATACTTGATTCTGAGCATGCGCGTTTTTTTTTCACGTCGTTAAAGCATACACCACTATCGTTTTTCACGTCGTTAAAAAAAACGATATGAAAAACGACGTGAAAAAAGAGAGCATGTCCGGAATTTTTAATGGCCGTTTTTCACGTCGTTAAAATGCTCTGGAGCATACACACGATCATTTTTCAGGGCCATTTTTTAAAATGGCAGTTTTAACAGCATGAAAAACGATCGTGTGTACGGGGCATTAGATGTGGGAAATTAACGTTTAATTGACACTTTGACCTGTGTGCGTCGCCTTGTGTGTCTCTGTACCAAGGCCAAACATTCCAGGGTATGTAAACTTTTGATCAGGGCCATGTGGGTGATTCCTGTTATCATTATGATTTAAAAAGGAGCCAAACAACTATGAGATAATAAACAGCTTCATATGATCACTATCCTTAAATAAAAAAAAAAAAATTTTGGCATGATCAGTCATATTTTCAATCTCAATGACACAACTTCTCAATTTCTGCCGGGGTATGCAAACTTTTGAGCACAACTGTATCTCCAGCCCAAAACTTTTTTATTTGTAGCTTTGGATATGGTGGGGAAGGGTTAGAGACCTTATCAAGTTGTTAGTGCTATCTCTAGCTCCATTAGAGATATTTCCTGTAACTTCAATGGGGTAGGATTTAAAGTTCAACGTTTTTGGACCTTACAATAGGTTTGGCGAACACCCTGCAAACCGAAACCCTCACACACTAGCTTATCCCTAATAATGTATCCAGGTATTGGAAAAAAAAATCTTCTGAAAAGGATGTCAATGTTGTATGAATCATGTGAATTCCTTTTAATATTAAGCTGTAATGAAGAACACTGGGACATGGTCTCAAACTAGTAAGAAGAAAGTTCAAAACTAACCTTTGGAAGTATAATTTATTTTTACAGTAAGTGAACCTAAACATGCTGTGTACAAAACATACAGTGCCTTGAAAAAGTATTCACACCCCTTGAAATGTTCCACATTTTGTCATGTTACAACCAAAAATATAAAGTATTTTATTGGGATTTTATGTGATAGACCAAGACAAAGTACCACATAAATTGTGAAGTTAAAGGAAAATGAAAAATTATTTTCAATGTTTTTTACAAATAAATATGTGAAAGGTGTTTGTAGAACCACCTTTCACTGCAATTACAGCTGCAAGTCTTTTTGGGGATGTCTCTACCAGCTTTGCACATCTAGAGAGTGACATTTCTGCCCATTCTTCTTTGCATAATAGCTCAAGCTCTGTCAGATTGGATGGAGAGCGTCTGTGAACAGCAATTTTCAAGTCTTGCCGCAGATTCTCAATTGGATTTACAGCTTTGATCTAAACCAGGGGTCTCCAAACATTCAAAACAAAGGGCCGGTTTATTGTCCTTCAGACTCTTGGAGGGCATCTGTGGAAATAAACATCTGGTATTAAGGGGAGAAATAGTGCCCCATCGTTGGTATCATAGGGCATCCGGCCCTTGAGCCGCAGTTTGGAGACCACTGATCTAAACCATACAGCTCTGGCTGGTACAAAAGTCTCTGCCACAGACTTGATGATAGTAATTGTTGAACAATCCTCTGCCACAGGATTTGGAAATCAGTAATTGCTTTAGCGAACACAGCTACACAGTACCAAAGTCCTTTAAGCCCATCCGGCAGTACTGTGAGGTAGATTGGTTAGGATGCATCCTCCAATTGAGTCACCAGGCTCTTTTTGAGATACCAGCCTTTTGCTCGGTCCTCTCCAAGAAGAGTCCTCCCCTGGATCTTCCAATTACTCGGCTTCTTACCACAGGCAAGACAACACAGGACCATCCCCAAACCAGTAGGCCCCAGACATACTTCTGGGCCTACGTAAAGTAACGTAGCCTTGGGCCAGCAGGGCCCAGAGGCAGAAGAGGAGTTGCCACATACCTTAGGCCAGGCGGACCATGAGGTCAGAGAGCGAGAAAAATGGCGTCTGCCCCTTAAATATCCTCTCCCAGAATGCACAGCGGTAAACCACTCCCACTGGGCTGTCTCTCGGGAAAGAACACCCAATACACTCCAGCCTGTTGTATTTCCAACACTGGCCGGCGATGACAACGACACCTACCGGCGACAGTGAGAAATGCTCTCAACACAGCCAAAGCTGGAACAGAGGCTAATTTAGCCATAAACATCACGTTATGAACTATGTACAATTCAGATGACCCACTAAATTTACACAATAGCGCCTGGTCAACAGGAGCAGGGCACTACAGGTATAACTGACAATGGATAAAAAATTAAGAGTGAAAAAATAAATATGTGAACATAAACATTATACACTCTTAGTAGAAAACGTGCAAATACATATATGTATATACTTGAAAGAGTCCACAACTTGATAACAAGTGAGTAATTAAAGTCCATGGATGGCGGCTGGAATATGCTGTGGATCCTGATAAGTGGATAAGAAAACTGCAACTGATGGCACCAACAGATGATGATCACACTGTCATTCAAATGGCTCCCAACAAAGAAGGAAAACTCAGAGGGAGGTTGACCAAATCTTTCTCATGTTCTCACAAGATGCGACCAAAAATGAAACAGAAGTTCCACATAGTGTAGATCCGCATTACAAAGGATATTTATTAAAATAGAGGAACACTGACATTTTGAGTACTGTATTTATTGGCGTATAACACTCACTTTTTTACCCTGAAAATAGAGGGTAAACTGTGCCTGCGTGTTATAAGCAGTGGGCTGTGGAAAGTTTTTTTCCTGAAACTTCCCTCTGAAAGTTAGGGTGCGTGTTATACGCCGATAAATACGGTAGATAAAAAGCAATTGTAAAACAGACTGTAAGTTCACGCAATGACAACAGCAAGGCTCGTATCGAAGCGTTTCGTCTAAGGAGACATCATCCGTTGGTGCCATCAGTTGCAGACATGGATGTTCATTGTATTGGTGTGGTTTCACCACAAGCCCTGATGACTCAGTTGGCGTATGCCTTGTTGAGTCCAATAGCTCTGGTAAGCCTTCCATATGTTGTTGATGGTTTTGCTCCTCTTATTCACTCTTCACAACTGTCCTCCCACTGATGTCTTAAGGTGGTCATCCACTTATCAGGATCCACAGCATATTCCAGCTGCCATCCATGGACTTTATTTACTCACTTGTTATCACGTTGTGGACTTTTTAAAGTGTATACATATATGTATTTGCACGTTTGCTACTAACAGTGTATAATGTTTATGTTCCCATTTATTTTTTCACTCTTAATTTTTTATCTATTGTCAATTATACGGTCTTATATTATATGCCCGTTTCTATTTAGCGCTGCACATATACCCATCACATTTTTCCACATGTTTGCTGTGTCCCCCACATGGCTTCTTGCAAACTGCAAACAGACTTCTTGTGGCTTTCTTTCAACAATGGCTTTCTTCTTGCCACTCTTCCATAAAGGCCAGATTTGTGGAGTGCACGGATAATAGATTCTCTCACTGTGCTGTAGATCTCTGCAGCTCCTCTAGAGTTACCATAGGCCTCTTGGCTGCTTCTCTGGTTAATGCTCTCCTTGCCCGGCCTGTCAGTTTAGGTGAACGGCCATGTCTTGGTAGGTTTGGTAGGTTTGGAGTTGTGCCAAACTCTTTCCATTTTCGGATTATGCATTGAACAGAGCTCCGTGAGATGTTCAAGGCTCTGGATATTTTTTTATAACCTAACCCTGCTTTAAACTTCTCCACAACTTTATCCCTTACCTGTCTGGTGTGTTCCTTGGTCTTCATAATGCTGTTTGTTCATTAAGGTTCTCTAAGAAACCTCAGATGGCTTCACAGAACAGCTGTATTTATACTGAGATTAAATGACACACAGGTGGACTCTATTTACTGATTCAGTGACTTCTGAAGGCAATTGGTTCTACTAGATTTTAGTTAGGGGTTAGGGGTATCAGAATAAACAGGGGTGAATACAAATGCATGCCACACTTTCAGATATTTATATGTAAAACATTTTGAAAACCATTTATCATTTTTCTTCCACTTCACAATTATTTGCCACTTTGTGTTGGTCTATCACATAAAAACCCCAATAAAATATAATTACGTGTTTGATTGTAACATGACAAAATGTTTACATTTCAAGGGGTATGAATACTTTAAGGCACTGTAGACCTTTACTCAGACAAAAAGTTTAAAAAAATAAAGGAAAAAGGGTCAGACTTGATGGACCATGTGGTCTTTTTTTCTGCCATCGCTCTTCTATGTTTCTATGTAAACTCACTTGTTATGGAGAACATAAAGTTAGATCCACAGACATCCTCCTCTGATGGACAAGGTAATACTTCCCCTTGGCAATGAGTTCTCTTCGAAAAAACATCTGCTGTGTCTATCTGAGGAAAACTGAACACACTGCAGAAAGCGCAACTGAGGGAAGAAACTAAAAAAGAAAAAAAGTTTAAAAAGAGATAAGGAATTCTTTTTTATTCATCAATGCACATGTTTAAAAAAAAATATTTTCAGCCTGATGATAAAACCCACAAACATTAGATAAACTGTAGACTAAAATAGTTGTAGTTCCAATTTTTTTAAATTGCATGCAATATTAGCGCAATTTATCAAGTGCAAATTTTCAGTAAGAAATACACTTGTTAATTTTAGGGCACACAAATTGCAACATATTACCAATTTTTTTTTGTAAAATATAAGAGGTGAGATTGAGCTGAGTATATATATATATATATATATATACCCAACACCTTAAAATTCCACGCACCCGTGAAATGGCGACAAAAACGTTAGTTCCCTACATTTTCCATGATCAACACTTAAAAGTGATTGTAAAGTCTCCCTTCTTTTTTTTTTTTTTTTTTTGGTTAAACTAATAAACATGTTATACTTACCTGCTTGGTGTAATGGCTTTGCACAGAGCAGCCCCATTCCTCCTCTTTTCAGGTCCCCTGCCAGTGCTCCCAACTTCTCTCTTCCCACCGACTGCCCCCATGGGGGCACTAATGCGTGCTTGCTCCCGAGCCCTGTTCTGTGTGTCTGTGTGTTAAATGAGATTCTAAGCTATCGACCCTTTCTTGAGAGTTTCAATTCGGGCAACACTGAACATTTAATTTGAATACTTCACAGTATATAATATCTATGTGGTCCGTGGGTATTGTCGTTTCGTGTTTTGGCCCTTTTCCCCTGTTCTTTCTGGGTTTTTGTTTTGTTTTTGTGGTTACTTTGTAATGTACTATTTTTGGTACTTTTTGTAATTATATATTCTTACAATCTGTTTTCACAAAGCAGACATCCATGAGTTTCTTAGTGTCCAGTCCAGGGAGTCATTCCCAGCACGCGCAGCCCCCACACAGTTCATCTGGAGCGTGGGGCTAGCGCCATTTCCTGGGTGTCTGCTCCTTCTTCCATCTTGGACGTTCCAGTCCATTCTGCATTCATCTTTGGATTAGGACCTTCTAGTTCTGGAGAAGTTGAGCGGTTCCTAACATCAGCGTCACATAAGTGCCTCCGGTGCCCTGGGTCCGCGCACAGCGTGCTGGCATCATTGCATCAGCTAGATGCACGCACCGTGGGCCCTGTCATAGCCAGACCTGACGTTACACGTCAACCGGAAGTGACGTTTAGTCTTGACGTGCGAGATGGGGGAAAGTTGGGCGGCTGGAACGCACGCCGTATGCGGCTCACGGCAAGACTCACCCTGTTTGCTGGGTCATTCAAGAAGGCTCAGCTACATTGGTTCCTTGTTGCCCTGACAATTATCAGGGCCTATCAGTGGTATATTTTTTATACTCCACCCACATAGCGAATATATAAGAGGTGGTATTCTGTCTCTTCAGGAGCAGATGCGCACCTCTTAGCATGCAGAAGATCGTTGCTATATATCGCTATAACAACATATTTGGTGAGTTGGCTAAGGGGATATTATGAGGTCCTGAGTTGTGTCCTTTTTGGGTCATTTATAGTATTCATTCTTGGCTTTTTTACACAGGCAATTACTGCCTTCAGAATCTTCTGAACACAAAGCTACTGTTTGATGGTAATCCATGCTCTCTAATGCAGGTGGGGGCTTCTTTGGTCATGTTTTGGATGAGATATTTATTTAATCTTTTTTATACACTAGGATACTTTCTCTTGAATTGTCTCCCGACTTCTGGACTTTTTGGAACCATCTCCGTGTCTGAATACGGTTATCTTTAAATCTATACACTGTAAGGTATATTTACATAGTTGATATGTGATTCTTATATATTAATAGCAACTCTTTATTGTATGTCATTAAAGTGGAAGTAAACCCACCTGTCGTTTTCAGCCAAGGAAGCTGCCATCTTGGCCTCTGTTTAATCTACAACTGCCATGATGCTGCACATGTGATCAGTTAAGACACCAGCCATTGGATGGTTTGACAGTTTGGTTGAGAGCACAACCAATGGGAGTGTCACATTTCCGGAATGTCCCGGAAATGTAACTGTTGTACGGATGGGTTTACTTCCACTTTAATTTACATTTATTTTGTAGTGTCCATTTACTGCACTCCTAAATAAAAAGCCCTGAAGACGACTCGGCGAGTTAAAACGCGTAGGGTCCCTCCCCTTTTGAGGAATGGAATTCTTTGTATTTTCCTGTTTTTCACATGTAACATGTATATTCCATGTGTATGATCTTTTATCTCTATATTGATTTTAAACTGTATGTACAAATGAACTTTTCTACATTTGATACAATACTGTGTCCACATTGGTGCCTTTAAAGTCCCTCCCTACTTTGCTTTTTTCGATTCATTATCAGGATGGGACACCTCTTGACAGTTTAGGCACTTCTGATAGATTTTACTGTTCTGTGTGTCCATAAGACACATAAAGCAGGGCTTGGCCCCTCCCCTGGCTCCCTCATCACTGGCTTTGATTGACAGCAGCAAGAGCCAATAGCTACTGAGGAGGGAGAGAGCCGAGAGGGCCTGTGCTCCCATGCACAATGCTGTATTGAGATCAGGCTCAGATATGTATTTAAGGGCATAGAATACAGTAAGGTAAAAAAAAAAGAAAAAACCTTCTGCCTTTACGATCACTTTAACCACTTAAGGCCCGGGCCTATTTTTTTTATACTTGGTGTTTACGAGTTTAAATCAGGTATTTTTGCTAGAAAATTACTTGGAACCCCCAAAAATTATATATATTTTTTTCAGACACACTAGAGAATAAAATGATGGTCATTGCAATACTTTATGTCACACCGTATTTGCGCAGCGGTCTTACAAATGCAATTTTTTGGGAAAAAATTAAAAATGTAATTAAAAAATAAGAAAACAGTATAGTTAGTCCAATTTTTTTTATATTGCGAAAGATAATGTTACGCTAAGTTGATACCCAACACGTCACGCTTCAAAATTGTGCCCGCTCATGGAATGGCGACAAACTTTGACACTTAAAAATCTCCATAGGCGAAGCTCAAAACAGGGCGCTTTACATTATTTATTTATTTTTATTATTTTTTTTACACTGTTCCTTTAAAAAAAAGTTTGGATCACTTTTGTTCCTATTACAAGGAATATAAACATCACTTGTATTAAAAAAAACAGCATGACAGGACCTCTTTAATGTGAGATCTGGGGTCAAAAAGACCTCAAATCTCACATTTATGCCCCATACACACAAGCAGAATTTCTGCCAGCAAAAGTCCGATGTGGGCTTTTGGTCAGAAATTCCGACCGTGTGTATGCTCCATCAGACTTTTTCTGTTGGAATTTCTGCCAGCAAAAGATTAAGAGCAGGTTCTCTATTTTTCCGATCGTCTGTATGCAATTCCGACGGGAAAAAAACATGCATGCTCGGAAACAATTCGACGCATGCTCGGAATCATTGAACTTCTTTTTCTCGCCTCGTCGTAGTGTTGTACGTCAATGCGTTCTTAACGCTCGAAAGTTCAGAGAACTTTTGTGTGACCGTGTGTATGCAAGCCAAGCTTGAGCGGAATTTTGTCGGAAAAACCGTCCAACTTTTTTCCGACGGAAATTCTGCTCATGGGTACGGGGCATAACACTTAAATGCAATTAAAAAAAATAATAATAATTTCTTTCTTCTTCAATAAAAAATAAATGTCCCCTTTAAGACCATTGGGCAGAAGTGACGTTTGACGTCGCTTCCGTCATCCAATGGTATGGAGTCGAGTGGGGGCCATCATTCCCTCACTTGACTTCATGCCTCAGAGGGGAAAGAACCATTCAGTTACCAGCAGCAGTATACATAACGCCTAAATGTGTAACCACGACGCATGCTTGCTGAAGTTACATTATCCAGGATTCAGTAGTACAATTGTACAATGCACGGCACATGTACCACAGGGTGCTATACATGGAGTATTTTCCTTTTTCTATACTGGAATTGACCATGTGGTAAAAGTGTGCTGCAACAACTCCCAACTGGTCAATGTGTAAAACATGGATAAAGTATTCCACCGGTACACCAACAAGATTGTTTTTAAGTTCAAAACTCTATTCTTATATGATCATGTTTCTATGTTTAGTGTTACTGGCGAGGGACCCTTCCTTTGGCCCGTGCATGTTAAAAATTACGGAAAGCCACTTTTTGGCAAAAAACTAAAAACTTATAAAGTCTTCTCTACCAAAAATTCATACCCTCTAGGGCAACCTTTCTCAATTTTTTCAACAAAGAGGAACCCTTGAAATAACTTTCTGGCCTCAGGGAAGCCCTGCTTAAAATTACTATATCTACAACTCATGATACATTCTTGTGATGGTCAGTGGAAAGAATGCTCCTTACATTGGTGGTCATTGAGAAGAGTTATGGATAGCTAAAAAGATCAATGGTGTCATTGGGAACTTACCTGAGAGGCAGAAATTGTTCATTGCTCAAGGAGAAATAATATATGGTCTGGGATTAAAAGTACCATTTCAGTCTTTGCAGATGAAACCAAACTATGCAGTGGAATAACATCCTTGTCTCGAATTTACAAGCCAACCTCAATGCTCTGTCTAATTGGGCGTCTATGTGGCAAATGAGGTTTAATGTTGATAAATGTAAAGTTATGCACTTGGGGGCTAAGAATATGCATGCATCATACATTCTAGGGGGAGTACAACTGGGGGGATCCGTAGTGGAGAAGGATCTGGGGGTTTTGGTAGATCATAAGCTCAATAATAACATGCAATGCCAAGCTTCTTTTTCCAAAGCGAGCAAAGTCCTTTCTTGTATTAAGAGAGGTATGGACTCCAGAGAGAGAGATATAATTTTGCCCCTGTACAAATCATTAGTAAGACCTCACCTGGAATATGCAGTTCAGTTTTGGGCACCAGTTACCAAAAATGATATCGGGGAACTGGAGAAAGTGCAGAGAAGGGCAACCAAACTGATAAGAGGCATGGAGGAGCTCAGCTATGAGGAAAGATTAGAGGAACTGAATTTATTCACTCTTGAGAAGAGCAGATTGAGGGGGGATATGATCAACATGTACAAATATATAAGGGGTCCATATAGTGAACTTGGTGTTGAGTTATTCACTTTACGGTAAACACAGAGGACACGGGGGCACTCTTAACGTCTAGAGCAGGGATCTCCAAACTAGGGCCCTCCAGCTGTTGCGGGACAACATATCCCATGAGGCATTGTACATCTCTGACAATCACAGACATGATTAGGCATGATGGGAATTGTAGTTCCTGAACAACTAGAGGGCCAAAGTTTGGAGACCCCTGGTCTAGAGAAAAAGAGATTTCATCTCCAAATACGGAAAGGTTTCATCACAGTGAGAGCTGTGAAAATGTGGAATAAACTCCCTCCGGAGGTGGTTCTGGCCAGCTCATTAGATTGCTTTAAGAAAGGCCAGTATTCTTTCCTAAATGCACACAATATAACTGGGTAATATATTTTTATTTTTAAACTGCGTTTTTATTAATCTCAATAACACAAAGGATACAGTGGAAACATAATACACACAAAATTCAGTGTACATGTATCAGTCCATCAACAATTACATTCCTTCCCCTCCCCTCTTATTCCAACACCAAAGGATAACTGTATTCTACATATTTCCATATCGGGATGATCTCTAACCAATTCCTGGATGAACATGAATATTTAACGCTTCTAATCTAAACAACCTAAACCAACTAAGCACTTGCACCTATAGTAATAAACAGTAAAAACTGAAAAGTATATTCCTTGCTCCTCAGGTACCGCAGACAAATAGGAGTTTTAGTACACATTATGGACTAGTAAACACATTATCTTGTCCAACTCATCATTCAGGAAATTCACAGGCATCTGATAGTTCAGTCCACTTTCCCCATATTTTAATGAATTTACTAGCGCAACCCCTAGCTTCATAGGTGAGTTTGTACGTCGGTAATACCTGATTTATCAGGGTTTTCCAATTATTAAGGGAGATTGGTGTGGAGTATATCCATTGCAACACCACCGTTTTCCGGCCATAAAATAATAAGAAGCGCAGAAATTGTTTTTGATATGAACTTAACTCCACATCCTCAAAAATCGGCAATATACACCACTTCGGACAGCAAATATTGGGTAAGCTAAAGTTAGTCGCAATAAAGTGGATTACCTGTGACCAAAACGGTCGTATAGTTTCGCAGCTCCAGAGCATGTGGAGTAGATCACCCGTATCCTTACAACATTTATGGCATATGGGACTATTAAGTTTACGCATACGGAAGAGTCTCAATGGAGTATAATAAATTATATGAAAGATGCGTAATTGTATCATTCTGTTCCTGGCAGAAATTGCAGTGACAAAATACGTACTAAGGAGTTCATCCCAATTTTCCTCCGAGATCTGATATGTCCCCTATCCATTTGTCTTTTAGGGCCTGTAAGCGATTGGATTTGGGGTTCCCCAGGGTCTTATAATATGAGGGGATCAGACCTGTGTGTTCTGGTTGTATCAGTGGCCCTTCCATGGTAGAGTTTTCAAAAGAAATACCTCTTAGGGTCCTTTCACACGGGGCGGATCCGTGCAGATCTGCCCCGTGAAGCTCCGCTTGCTCAGCGGGGATCGCTCCATTGATCCCCGCTGAGCCGACGGATGACTGGGCGGTCCCCGCACACTGTGCAGGGACCGCCCTGTCTAAGCGCCGCTCTCCCCTATGGGGAATCGGATGACGACGGACCGTAGAGTCCGTTGTCATCCGATCCGCTCCGCCGACGGAAGGAAAAATAGGGTTTTCCTCCGTCACACTTTGGCGGAGCGGAGCGGAGCGGATGTCAGCGGACATGTCTCCGCTGACATCCGTGCTTCCATAGGGCTACATGGAGGATCCGTTTCAGGTCCTCCTAAAAAACTGACAGGCGGACCTGAACGGACCTCCGTGTGAAAGGGGCCTAAGGCCTAATTGAGACAGGGCTCTGGTAATAACATTTATAGGTAAAGTTGATCTAGGGAAAATCTGTTTGCCTCTTTGGGGTCAGGAAGAATTTTTTTTCCCCTACTGTAGCAAATTGGATCATGCTCTGCTGTGGTTTTTCGCCTTCCTATGGATCAACTGTGGGTATAGAATTGGGCATATGGGATTGTATGATATTATTTTCAATTATTTATTTTTATGGTTGAATTAGATGGACTTGTGTCTTATATTAACCTGACTATGTAATCATGTAACCCCTAGCAACCTCTGAAGGAACCCTAGGGTTCCATTGAACTCTGGTTGAGAAACCCTGATCTAGGGTTTTTTTTTATTTAATCTTTAGTTTTCCTTTGGAATAACACAAATCAACCATTTCATTCATTCAGTGAAAAATATCAAGAATTTAACATGTAACCTGCAGATAAAATATTAAGCCTTTTATCAATTCTTGTTAAAGAGGAAGTAAAGCCATTTAAAAAAAAAAAAAAAAAACTGCAAAAGAAAGGCATAGCATACTAGCTCATTATGAATGACTTACCTGAGATCGAAGCCCCCGCAGCGGTCCTCGGTCACCTTCGCCACCGCCGCTATCTTGCCTCGATGTCCCGTCACTGCTGTCAGTGTATCGCCGCTCCGGCTCTGTGATTGGCCGGAGCGGCGATGACGTCACACGCATGCGCGCTTGGGCCGGCAAGATCCCATTCATAAAACCGTCAATGATGCCGGCCCGCTAGTGCGCATGCATGTGACATCATCAGTGCTGTGTTTTACAGCAAATATCTCCTTAACCGCATAGGTTAAGGAGATATTTCTTGCACCTACAGGTAAGCCCTAATCTAGGCTTACCTGTAGGTGCATGTTGTCAAAGTGGGTTTACAACCACTTTAATAGTTAATATAGGTTTTGCTCACCTGTTGATAAAAGGGCAGAGGTGATGAACAGGGCAGGGAAGATCCTTTTCATTGTGCTAATGTGCGTGTGACAAGGATGTCAGCTTTCCGTTCCATACACAGCACCGATAATGACTGAGAACATCAGCCTTAACCTTATTTTAGCTGAGAACACAACATAGCAGGTCATCAGGGAGCATAGAGAATGGTTAGCAAACATAAGCAGGTTGTTAAAGAAAACGTACAGTTCTGAATGTTTATTGGTCTTCTTGAGTCACCTTAGGCACTGTTCATACCCAGCCTTTTTGCTCCCACTGCAGTTGTGTGTTCCTTGTAGCATGTTGCCAGTTTCTGGGAAAAGTGCAGGAGCTTCTTTAGGGCAGGGTCTAGCACTTTTGGTTCCTATATGCTTCAATGGGAGCGCCAAGAAAAAAAACAAAAACACCTGAAAACAAGTGCTTTTTGCCCAATTTCTTGCCTATCCTTCCCCTACCCTGTTTCTCCGAAAATAAGCCCTACCCCAAAATTAAGACCCAGCGTGAGTTTCTGGGATGGCTGCAATATAAGCCCTACCCCAAAAATAAGTCCTAGTTAAAGTCCTTGTAAAATCATTTAATCCGTTCTGTAAAAAGATTATATATTGTGCAGTGTGTCTCCTTGTGTAACTTTATTGTGGAAATAACCTTATTTACAGGGCCACTCAGCGCTCACGTGATCCGCCGGAGATCTTCTCCTCTCCTCCTGGTTGATGTCAGCAGCCCCTCCCTCTGCAATACTCAGAGTGGGGCTGATGTCAGCGGGGATCTCAGCCCCTCCCTCTGCAATATTCAGAGCAGGGAAGAAGAGCTCCGGCGGGTCACGTGAGCGCCCAGCGGCGCTGTATATAAGGTATTTTCCACAATAATTTTACACAAGGAGACACACTGCACATTATATACTGTATATACGTGAGTATAAGTCGACTCGAATATAATTTTACCACAAAAAACTGGGAAAACGTATTGACTCGAGTATAAGCCTAGGGTGTCCATCTGCATGCCTCACTTTGCCTCACTGACTGTGTCCATGTGCATGCCTCACTGTGTCCATGCCTTACTGTGCCCATGCCTCACTGTGCCCATGCCTCACTGTGTCCATGACTAGACTGACGTTTAACATGGGAGAAATGGGGCTACATGTGTGCCAAGTTTCGTGTCCAGGGGACCTATGACTGGCCAGTACCAGGTCCCCAAATTTACCGGAGAAATTACCGTTTAACATTGGAGTCTATTGAAAAGGGGCCCGGGTTTGAAAAATCGGTGCTCCCAAGCCGTAGGTTCCCCGGACAACAAACTTTGCACACTTATAGAGGAAGAGTAGTACTACATGTGTGCCAAGTTTGGGGTCCGGGGATCCTACGGCCAGCCGGTACCGCATCCCCAAATCCAGGAGATCAGGCGCAAAAAGGTGACTCGAGTATAAGCCGAGGGGGACATTTTCAGCACAAAATAATGTGCTTAAAAACTCGGCTTATACTCGAGTATATACAGTAATCTTTTTACAGAACGAATTACATGATTTTAGAGGACTTTCCGGGTTTTTTTTGGGATTACAGAATTTCAGGGGGAGGGGGACAGGGGGAGGAACTTTTTTGTATTTACCGTAAATAAAAAAAGACATCCCCTAAAAATAAGCCCTAGTGTGTTTTTTGTAGCCAAAATTAATATAAAACCCGGTCTTATTTTCGGGGAAACACAGTAGTAGATGGCTTTCTATTGGCTAAAACAGAAAAGCTCAAGCATGAGGACGCTCAAAAAAAGTTCCAAAAAAATTTGAAAAAGTTCCAAAAATATTTGAAAAAGTTCAAGCTCCAATGGGAACTTAACCTTAATGTTGTGGCATTGCTCGTTTAAAGAGATGATATGTTTCAGAATTTTGAACATAATTGCCTCAGCAGATGAATGAATAAAATGCCATTGATCATGTTTCCAACAACCCAATTAATTAACAGGATGATAAAAAGTAATGAGACTATCAAAGCTGACCTTGATTAAACAAACGAGTTGCCTGAAAAAAGGAATTCTCTCTTTTTCGTTTGCTACCTGCTTGTTCCAGATCAGGGACCCAGAAGTATGGATGCCAAACAGAGTCAGAACCAAAAGGCGTATTGTGTCATGATACATAGCTTTGAATTTTTTTCTTGTCAAGGAATAAGGCTGGATACCCACCCAGGTCATCATTGAATCCCCAACTGCTCAGTCCTGACATAGCCGGCTCACTTTGGTTTATGAATATGCACCACAGCGCAGTTTGGGGTCACTCGTAGGCAGGTAAGTTCTCAGTCTTTGTATTTTTATAATATACGCTATATTACCAAAAGTATTGGGACACTTGCCTTTAAATGTACACAAACTTTAATGGCATTCCAGTCTTAGCCGTAGGGTTCAAATTTGATTTGGCCCACCCTTTGCAGCTATACCAGCTTTAACTCTTCTGGGAAGGCTGTCCACAAGGTTTAGGAGTGAGTCTATGGGAATGTTTGACCATTCTTCCAGAAGCATATTTGTGAGGTCAGGCACTGATGTAAACGAGAAGGCCTGGCTCGCAGTCTCCGCTTTAATTTATTCCAAAGGTATTCTATCAAGTTGAGGTCAGGACTCTGTGCAGGGCAGTCAAGTTTCTCCACCCCAAACTCGCTCATCCATGTCTTTATGGACCTTGCTTTGTGCACTGGTCCAAATCATTTGGTGGAGGGGGAATTATGGTGTGGGGTTGATTTTCAGGGGTTGGGCTTGGCCCCTTAGTTCCAGTGAAGGGAACTCTTAAGGCGTCAGCATACCAAGACATTTTCATGCTCCCAACTTTGTGGGAACAGTTTGGGGATGGCCCCTTCCTGTTCCAACATGACTGTGTGTGCACCAGTGCACAAAGCAAGGTCCATAAAGACATGGATGAGCGAATTTGGGGTGGAGAAACTTGACTGGCCTACACAGAATCCTGACCTCAACCTGATAGAATACCTTTGGGGTGAATTAGAGCAGAAACTGCGAGCCAGGCCTTCTTGTCCACATCAGTGCCTGACCTCACAAATGCACTTCTGGAAGAATGGTCAAACATTCCCATAGACACACTGCTAAACCTTGTGGACAAGAGGTGAAGCTGTTATAGCTGCAAAGGGTGGTCCAACTCAATATTGAACCCTACAGACTAAGACTGGAATGCCATTAAAGTTCATGTGCATATAAAGGCAGGCACCCCAATACTTTTGGTAATATAGCGTATATTATAAAAATACAAAGACTGAGAACCTACCTGCCTAGGAGTGACCCAAAACTGCGCTGTGGTGCATATCATTAACCAAAGTAACCCGGCTATGTCAGGACTGAGAAGTTGGGTATTAAATGATGACCTGCATCAGCCGTATTTCTTGACAAGAAAATAATCCAAAGCTATGTATCATGACACAATACGCCTTTGGGTCTGGCTCTGTTTAGCATCCATACATCTGGGTCCCTGACCTAGAACAAGCATGTAGCAAATGATTGCTGAGAAAAAGAGAATTCCTTGTTTCAGGCAACTCGTATGTTTAATCGAGGTCAGCTTTGATATTCTCATTATTTTTTTATCATACTGTTATACTGGTAATATCGTGTCCAATTGCTAGAGCTAATAGATGCACCTTAAAGTATATCTTGATCCAAAATGTTTTATTACATTTTGGAGGAGAATGCTTAAATCCCCTGCCTGTTTTTTGTTTTGTTTTTTTTGTCATATGAACAACACTTTGGAGACTCAGCCACACCGAGCAGAGCTGAGGAAGACTCCAATGATGTAGACCCCTAAACTATAGGGGTACTAGGTGCGTACTCACCCCCAGGAGAGTATTGACTGGGTTCACCCATACCAACTGGACTGTCCCCTCTGTGTCTATATGGAGACATACCAGGTCATTTTCAGGTACTTACTCCTTTCATTAAAAAATATATCAGAAAAAATACAACAATAGTGGCGCAAAAACTGTAGTGTACAAAGTAAAAGCAAGTCCATACAAGTCCTTTGAGCTGTATGGCTCTTAGTGTGAAGTAACAGTCTTATATGCCCAGGGCAGCCTTGCAGAGGGAGCTGAAGCAGGACTCCAAATCATGTAAAAAGAATAAACAGAAAGACTGGCGCCACTTGAGTAAAACTGTAGAATTTAATAGCCAAAATGCATTAAAACACTCACATATAAGTTTCTTTATAGAGTCATGGTGATGTCCTGTGATAAAACACTCTCTGCTCTGGTCAGCGGTCTTCGGAGACACTGCGCATGCTCCAAAACACGTAGCATTACGTCCGTGACGTCATCCCGCTCCACGCTGCTTTCCAGCATTCGTCCGAGCCCTGTAGATTGCGTCCCAGACCTCGCTCTGATCATTGGCTGAAGACCTGGAAGTCACCTGGTGGTCTCGTCACATATGGCTACCCATCGCAGATTGCTACGGAAGTGACGTTCCGCTGGAAATTTCACACTGCGCATGCGTGCCGCCGCCACATGCGTTCCAACTAGGGTTGTCCCGATACCACTTTTTTAAGACCGAGTACAAGTACCGATACTTTTTTTCAAGTACTCGCCGATACCGATTACCGATACTTTTTTTAAATGTCATGTGTCAGTATTTTTATTTATTTATTTATTTATTTTATTTTACAGTGCTTTATTTTTTACATTTTTTTTAGGGGGGGGGGGGGGGAGTGGATTGTGTCAGTGTGTTTTTTTTATTTTTATTTTTATTATTTTTTACAATTCATTTTTTTCCCTTTTTTTTTTTTTAGCGCTGTTGGGGGGCTTTGGTGAGATTTCAGGGGTCTTACCCCTGACATCTCCCCTATGAGACAGACAAAGGGACTGAGGACACAGATTCCCCAGTCCCTTTCTCTGCAGCCTCAGCTAAAATGAATGGACAGGAGGCTCCTCTCCATTCATAAACTGAAGCATCGTAAACACAGGTTACGATGTTTCAGTTATATGAATAAACAGAGTCAGTGATCACTGACTCTGTTCATTCGAAAAGGAAGGAGCCGGCTTTAGCGGCTCCTACCTCCGCTCTCCATCCTGAGATACCGAGGACAGAGGGGGTGGAGGAGGACATGGTGGGGGGACTCGGAGCGCAGAGGGGGAGAGCAGCAGGAGGGTGACACGGGACACGGAGCGCTGACATCAGCAGCACGGAGGGGGATACAAGGACACCCGGAGAAGGAGAGCAGCACCGAGGGGAGCACGGAGGGGGAGAGCAGCACAGAGGGGGACAACGAACCGGAGAGGGAGAGCAGCGCCGAGGGGGACACAGAGCACGGAGGGGGAGAACAGCACACAGGGGGACACAGAGCGTGGAGGAGTATAGCAGCACGGAGAAAGATACAGTGACAGTCAGTGGTGATCAGTGCGTGTTGGGGGGGAGTTACAAGCACCAATCACCGCTGTATAAATTTCACTAAAGCAGCTAAAAAGGGGGAAGGGGGGTCCGGGGAGAAGCTGTCAGGCTTTATTGAAATGTATACAGGCAGATCAGTGCTTGTAATTCCCCCCGCCGCACCGATCATCCCTGACTGCCCAGGTATCGGGTGAAGCATCGGAGCATTTCCCCCGAGTACAAGTACTTGGGGAAATGCTCGGTATCGGTGCCGATACCGATACTAGTATCGGTATCGGGACAACCCTAGTTCCAACACTTTTACGACAAAACAGCACACTAAAGCCGTGTACACACAATCGGTTTTACCGATGAAAACAGTCCGATGGACTTTTCTCATTGGACAAACCGATCGTGTATGGGCCCCATCGGTCTTTTTTCCATCGGTGAGAAAAAATAGAACATGTTTTAAATTTATCCGATGGGAAAAAAAATGATAGCAAATTCCGAACGTCTGTGTGGAACTCCATCGGACAAAAAACCCACGCATGCTCAGAATCAATTTGACGCATGCTCAGAAGCATTGAACTTAATTTTTCTCGGCTTGTCGGAGTGTTTTACATCACGGCGTTTGGGACGGTCGGATTTTTGACTGATGGTGTGTAGGCAAGACTGATGGAAGTCAGCTTCATCGGATTTCCGATGGAAAAATCCATCGGATTAGAATCCATAGGAAAACTGATTGTGCGTACAGGGCTTAAAACCGCGTTGGGTAGCCGAATGTGACGAGACACCGCCATCTTTCTACACTCCGTACTCCTCCACACTAAGGATACAGGGAGAAGGGGACAAGCGGACATCTTTATACACCCCCCCCCCCCCGGAGTTTTAAATTTTACACTTATTTATAACAGTAAACTGAGGTTATATAGTGAAATTCAGTACTTAGAACTCCGTCTGACTGTTTAGATGTTGAATTTTAAAAGCAGCGGCAAGCCTGCTGATCTCAAAGGTTTGCTAATGTGACAGAAGTCCGCTGCTTTTAAAATTCAACATCTAAACAGTCAGACGGAGTTCTAAGTACAGATTTTCACTAAATAACCACAGTTTACTGTTATAAATAAGTGTAAAATGTAAAACTCCGGGGGGTGTACAAAAATGTCTGCTTGTCCCCTTCTCCCTGTATCCTTAGTGTGGAGGAGTGCGGAGTGTAGCAAGATGGTGGTGTTTCGTCACATTAGGCTACCCAACACGGTTTTACTGGGCTGTTTTGTCGTAAAAATGTGTTGGAACGCATATGTCGGCGGCGCGCCTGCGCAGTACGAAAATTTTCAGTGGAACGTCACTTTCGTAGCAATCTGTGATGGGTATCATATGTGACGAGACACCGGCCAGTCTCAACACAGCTACACAGCATCACAGGGACATCTCGAGACCACTGACCAGAGCGGAGAGTGTTTTATCACAGGACATCACCATGCCTCTATAAAGAAACTTCTAAGTGAGTGTTTTAATGCATTTTGGCTATTAAATTATACAGTTTTACTAAAGTGGCGCCAGTCTTTCTGTTTACTCTTATTAAAAATATATATTAATGACATAATAATGAATGCAGAACTGCATTAATATGTGTATTTTATACATGCCTGGAGTTCAGCTTTAAAATCTTGCAAACATCCACATATCACAGCTCAGCCAACAAACACATAAGAAGCAGGTGTAGCCTGCACTGTGTACCAATATCCCATCCCGAGAGAGAGAAGATCAGTTTTATAGCTTCAGGCATGTAAACTGCTAAACAACATTCAACAGTTTTTTTTTTGTTGCAGTGATACAATATGTTTTTTTTTCTTCAACTTAAAGCGGAGGTTCACCCAAAAGTGAACCTCCACTTTTCGGAACCCCCCCCCCCCCCTCCGGTGTCACATTTGGCACCTTTCAGGGGGGAGGGGGTGCAGATACCTGTATAAAACAGGTATTTGCACCACTTCCGGTTATAGACTCCCGCGGGAGTCCCACCCCTTCGCGTCACCCCCTGTTGTGTTCTGGGAAACACACGGCTGTATGGTCTTGGCCACCGTGCTGCAGCTCAGTTCCAGGGTCTTGGCAATCTTCTTATAGCCTAGGCCAACCAATTTTTTGGAGGTGCCATGTTAAGTTTACAATGACCAGTATGAGAGAGTGAGAGCGATAACACCAAATTCAACACACCTGCTCCCCATTCACACCTGAGACCTTGTAACACTAACGTGTCACATGACAACGAGGAGGGAAAATAGGTAATTGGGCCCAATTTGGACATTTTCACTTAGGGGTGTACTCACTTTTGTTGCCAGCGGTTTAGACATTATTGGCTGTGTGTTGAGTTATTTTGAGGGGACAGGAAATTGACACTGTTATACAAGCTGTACACTCACTACTTTACATTGTAGCAAAGTGTCATTTCTTCAGTGTTGTCACATAAAATATTTACAAAAATGTTAGGGGTGTACTCAGTTTTGTGAGATACGGTGTGTGTGTGTATATATATATATATATATATATATATATATATATATATATATATATACACCGTATTTATCGGCGTATAACACCCACCAGGTGTATAACACGCACCCTAACTTTAAGAGGGAAGTTTCAGGAAAAAAACTTTCCACAGCCCCCTGTGTATAACACGCAGGCACAGTTTACCCTCTATTTTCAGGGTAAAAAAGTGATTGTTATACGCCAATAAATACAGTATATATTTATTTAAGATTTTTGAGATTGGGCTTACATATATTTAACTAATAATAAACTATTTTATAATCAGATTTTTTATTTTATTTTTATTGATTCAGCGTTTAGCTTAACCACTAGGGGTCCGCGCTATAGCCGAATGACGGCTACAGCGCGGACCTAGAATGCCGGGAGGACGTCAATTGACGTCCACCCCTTTCCTCGTCCCCGGCGCGCGCTCCCGAGCACGCATCGGGGAACTTCCGTGTCCGCCGCGTCACGCGGGTGCCGATGCGCGTTCCTGGCGGCCGCGATGTCCACCAGGTACCCGCGATCGGCATTTACAGAGACAGGGACGTGGATCTCTGTGTGTAAACACAGAGATCCACGTCCTGTCAGGGAGAGAGGAGACCGATGGTGTGTCCCTTGTACATAGGGACAACCATCGGTCACCTCCCCCAGTCAGTCCCCTCCCCCCACAGTAAGAATCACTCCCTTAGGTACACTTAACCCCTTCAGCGCCCCTAGTGGTTAACCCCTTCACTGCCAGTGTCATTTTTACAGTAACCAGTGCATTTTTTATAGCACTGATCGCTGTAAAAATGACAATGGTCCCAAAATTATGTCAAAAGTGTCCGATGTGTCCGCCATAATGTCGCAGTCACAATAAAAATCGATGATCGCCGCCATTACTAGTAAAAAAAAAAATATTAATAAAAATGCTATAAAACTATGCCCTATTTTGTAGACGCTATAACTTTTGCGCAAACCAATCAATAAACGCTTATTGCAATTTTTTTTTACCAAAAATATGTAGCAGAATACGTATCGGCCTAAACTGAGGAAAAAAATATTATTATTTTTTTAAAATGGGAATATTTATAATAGCAAAAAGTAAAAAATATTGTATTTTCAAAATTGTCGCTCTTTTTTTGTGCATAGCACAAAAAATAAAAACCGCAAAGATGATCAAATACCACCAAAAGAAAGCTCTATTTGTGGGGGGGAAAAAGACGTAAATTTTGTTTGGGAGCCACGTCGCACGACCGCGCAATTGTCATTCAAAGCGTGACAGTGCTGAAAGCTGAAAATTGGCCTGGGCAGGAAGGGGGTTTACGTGCCCAGTAAGCAAGTGGTTAATGTCGACTCAACTAAAAATTTTAAAATGTATTTGTATGTTGTAACCTTTTATTTTGCCTGTTTGCCCATTGTTGTCCTTTTACTGTATATTGCCCATATTAAAATCTATTAAGGGATTTGCTGGGGTAATAAAAAATTATTTTGATTTAGTTGGGCCTTATGGTGATTCATTTGTACCATCATGCCAAATTCGTTAGAATAGGTGGAACCTAGAGCAGTTGACTGAGAAACAACATTTCCAGCTCAGATCTGCATATGTAGGTGTAAATTATAGGTGTTCTTCCTCTCTCTCTAGCCTGTTTTATGATTACTTATCATTAGCCTGGGTCTCTTAGGAGCTGTTGTATATTCTTATCCAAGAATGTCTGAGCCACTTGCTCCCAGTCACTGTCAGTGCTCTGTAGGGTGTGAAAGCTGATCTCCTTCTCACGGGTATATCAGCACAATGAAAGCGACCTTCTTTGCTCTGAGCACCATCCCTGCACTTTTATCTACAGGTAAGTGCAGACTTATACCTGCTTATAACAGACTAAAAAGGGTATCAATAATTATCAGCGTATAACACGCACTTTTTACCCCTTAAAATCAGGGGGAAATCGTGGGCGCGTGTTATACGCTGAACTGCTGCCTTGGAGGGGAAGGAGGGAACGAGCGCCGCCGAAATAGACAGAGCCGAGTGTAATAGGCTCCGCTCGGCTCCGCTCACAGTCACGCCCAGACCCGCCTCCTAGCAAATACGCATACCTCCCAACACGCACGGATTCTGCGGGAACTTCACGCACGGACACTCAGTTCCCGCAGACCCGCAAGAGGATCTTAATTCCCGCAAGGAGGAGGAGAAGGAGGATCTCGGAAGACACGCAGGCAGCAGCGGTAAGACAGCCCCACTCTGCTATCCTGAAAGCAGAACCCCCCCCCCCCCGCTCGGCAACTAAGACTAAAGCCCTCCTTAAAAAAGCAATGTTCCTATGTTCCTCGGCAGAACCCCTCCCCCCCCTCTCAACAACTCCGATCCAAAGTTAGGTTAGGTATAGAACGAACCCCAAACCCCCCCTCCGCTCAACAACTCCGATCAGAATATAATGCAGAATGAACCTCTCCGTCCCGCGGCAGCACCCCCCCCCCCCCTGGGAGGGGGAAAAATTAGGATAAATGTCCCGCAGGGGCCAGTTGAAAATTTGGGAGGTATGATTACGTCCTGCCATATGTCCATCATAGGAGCCGGGCCAAGGGGCGGGACTGGGCGGGACTGCGAGACAAGCCGAGAGGAGCCGAGTACACAGGACACCTGGCTCTGTCTATCATCGGCGGCGCTCTTTCCCTCCTCGGCAGACAAAAGGAAGGTTTGTGTTGTTCACAGCAGCTGGATTTATCTGCCTATTCAACTAAACACTTCACGATGCAAAGTGAAAAATTGAGTACCAGTAACAATTTAAAACCCATCATTGATCATGCTGCAATTTTGAGCAAGGCTGGACACTGTTGGGCAAGGCTGCAGATGGACACTGATCATTCTGCAATGATGGGCAAGGCTGCAGATGGACACTGATAAGGCTGCATTGATGGGCATTTAAAATGAAAGTTTTTTTTCCTTAACCTCCCTGGCGGTAATCCCGAGTCGGGCTCGGGGTGAGTTTTTACTACCAAAAGCGGTAACCCCGAGCCAGACTCGGGCTGCATCGCAGTATCCAGGGATCCTGCGATGTCTCCCCGCAGTGTGTGTCTCGCTCGATTCACACTGCAGAGTGCCGAACTCCGTTTCCCTGTGACGTTGCGATGCATGGGGATGGAGTTCGGCGCCAAATTCAAAAAGTAAAAACACAGTATAGATACAGTATACTGTAATCTTACTGATTACAGTACTGTATCAAATAATTACACATCCTCTTTGTCCCTAGTGGTCTGTCCAGTGTCCTGCTTGCAGTTTTATATTATAAAAACATTTTTTTCTGCCTGGAAACTGGAGATTGTCCATAGCAACCAAAAAGTGTCCCTTTATGTCAAAAAGTGCTTTTAGACCAGCTAGAAAACAGTGATAATAAATTAGAATCACTTGCAGAATTATGCGATAGAGATTTGTGGGGAAATTCGTCATCAAAACACAAAATCTAATGACAGCAACAATTCTGCAACTGAGCAAATTTCAGTGTTTTTGATATGATTACATTATTGAATAATTTTTATTATTATTATGTAGCGGAGCCTCACTCTCCCTCTTGGCTATTGTGAATGGCTTGTGTCTAGGGGTACCTGAGAGAGGAGAGTGCAGGAACACTACGCCAAGCTCTCCCCTCGTATGTGTATGAGGGTTGAGCAGAGTTACTTGAGTGAGTGAAGAGTGAGTGAAAAACTTGTATAGCGCTAACAAATGCGAACTAAATCGCCTCAAGGCGCTTAGCATCCAGTAGCTTCATGATCCATCAGAAGAGGTGGGTCTTAAGTTTTTTCCTAAAGGCCCGATGGTTTTCTTCCATACGGATATCCGTGGGTAGCGCGTTCCATAGCCGTGGTCCTTGGACTGCAAATCTTCGTTCTCCCTTTGATTTGTAGCGAAATTTGGGGATGTGAAGGAGGTTTTGGTTTGTTGATCGGAGACTGCGTTTGGGGGTGTAATGCTTTATCTTCTCGCATAAATATTGCGGAGAGATTCCTTGTGTGCACTTGTGGGTGAGACAGAGGGTCTTGAATGTGACCCGATCCTTTACGGCTAACCAATGAAGGGTCCTCAGTGCAGGGGTGATGGATTCCCAGGGTTTTTTTCCTGTTATCAGTCTGGCTGCCGTGTTCTGGATGACTTGTAGGCGTGACATTTGGTATTTGGGTAGTCCGAGGTAGAGGGAGTTTGCGTAGTCGAGTCGGGAGTTGATAATTGATCCAACTACTACTGCTGTGTCCTCTTCTGGGATGAAGGGAATGAGTCTACGCAGCAGGCGGAGGAGATAATGAGATCCGCTGATTACTGATCCTATTTGAGCATCCATCGACATCTCCGAGTCAAAGATGACTCCGAGACTTTTGACTTTGGTGCTCGGGGTGATGGTCTGTCCGAGAATGGTGGGTGGTGTCCAAGAGGTTTTAGTTTTTGTCTTTCGGTTAGCATGGAGGAGAAGCAGTTCTGTTTTGGATCCGTAGAGTTTAAGTGAACTCTCAGTCATCCAATCATCGATCAATGTGAGGCACTTTTCCAATCCGTGATATTGGTCTTTTTTTCCAGTGATACGAAAGTAGAGTTGGGTGTCGTCCGCGTATGAGTGGTAGCATAAGTCCTGTTTGCTAATGATTTTTAGGACTGGGCGGAGGTAGATGTTAAGGAGCAGGGGTGACAGTGGTGATCCTTGAGGGACTCCGCAAGAAATTGCGCGAGTTTCAGAGGTGAAGGCACCTAATTCCACTGTCTGAGAACGATTCTCAAGAAAGGAAGCGAACCAAGGAAGGTCAGGGTCTGCGACTCCTGCTACTTCTTTAAGACGAATGAGTAGAGTTTTGTGGTCTACTGTGTCGAACGCTGCACTGAGGTCCAGCAGCACCAGGAGACATGATTCTCCGTCATCTGCGGCTTCGAGGACGTCATCCCATATTTTGAGAAGTGCCGTTTCTGTGCCATGGCCTGGGCGGAAGCCTGATTGTAGTGGATCCAAGAGTTTGTAAGTGTCCAAATGGCCTTGTAGCTGTTGTACTACCGCTTTCTCCATGATCTTGGAAATGGTGTTGAGGCTTGTTACCGGTCTGCGGTAATTTGGGTCCTTAGGGTCAAGATTGGGTTTCTTTAGGAGGGGTTTGATTATACCTTGCTTGAGGGAGTTCGGAACCAAACCTTCTTTGAATGATAGATTTACGATGTGTGTAATGGTAGGAGCTAAAATGTCGGTACATTCTTTCAGGAGTTTTGTGGGAATTATGTCATTTGACGATGTAGTGTCTCTGAGGCTTCTGATGATGTTTTTGGTGATGTCAATGGTGATCGGGACCAACGAAAATTTTGCTAGTTGTATAATGTTCATATTGATTTTCTCTGTTTGCTTTGGCTGTGTGAAGTTGGTTGTTTTTTTTCTGTTGAATTATTTCTCGAATATTTTCGATTTTGTCGATAAAAAAATCCGATAGCTCATTGCAGAACTCTTGGGTTTCGTTTGCTGGAGGCTCTAGACAGGTAGGGTTCATGGTCCGAGTGACCAGTTTGAAGAGTTCACGAGGCCGGTTTAGGGCTTTTTTTATGGTGTTTGAGAAATGTTCCTTTTTTGCTTTAAAAATTGCTTTGTGATATTTCTTAGTGAGTGCTTTGTAGTTTGTGTGGTTTTCCTCCGTTGGGTTTCTTCTCCAGGCTCCTTCAGCTCTTCTGCGTTCTTGCTTCAGTAGCGTAAGAGTGTCACTAAACCAGCCCGAGTTGTTTTTACGGATGTGTGCTCTGCGTCTTGGAGCGACTGTGTCCGCTGTTTGTAGTAATATTTTGTTTAAGGAGTTGAGTGTTTGTTCCGTTGAGCGGTTATGCTTTAGCGTTCCTATTTTTTTTGATAGAGTGGTTTTGAAAAGTTTTGAGTGTAGCTTCTTCTGAGATCTTGTCCAGTATGTTTTTGTTGAGTCTTCCGGTTTTTGGGAGATGGTGCTGGTGGTAAATTTGAATTTGATAGCGTGGTGGTCCGTCCATGGTAACGGCATGTTGTCCAGTATGTTGATGTCCATATTTTGTTTGAAGATAAGGTCAAGAATGTGACCCGATCCATGTGTGGGTGCATTTATCAGTTGCTGCAACCCTAGTTCTTCCAATTGGTTGATACAGGCGGTGGCGATGGGGTCCTGAGTGGCGTTAGCCCAGAGGTTAAAGTCCCCGAGTAGTAAAAACTTTTTGGTTTTTAAAGTGTATGTCGAGAAGAATTCGGTGAAGGGTGTGAGGAGATTTGTCTTCGGTCCTGGTGGTCTGTAGCATAGCAGTATGTGAATGGTGTCATGGGGTGTTGTTTGGAGTTGCAGGGTGAGTGTTTCCATGAATGGCAATGAGTTCTGTAGGGTTGGTTTGGTAAGAGAGAGGTGCGATTTGAAGATAACTGCTAGGCCTCCTCCTCTTTGTCCTATTCTGTGCTCAGTTAGGATGCGGTAGTTCCCAGGTACTAGTTCCGTTAGAACGGTGTTACAATCCGGTGTTAGCCAACTTTCCGTGATAAAGAGGCAGTCTGTGTCGTTTTGCGTGATGAAATCGTGAATTTCCTGTCTGTGCTTGACTGCCGATCTGGTGTTAATCAAGGCGCATGATAAATCTTGTAGATGAAGCGGTGTCTTTGTGGTTTTGATAGTCGATTGTTCCTAAGCAGTTGTTCTTTTTGTAGGATTTTTTGGGTGGCGGTTGGAAGTGTTGGGGCGGTATTCCTTAGCCTGCGGAGGGTGTCCGCTGAGTATTTAAAAATGCACATGATGGGAGGAAAAAGGTGATGGGGATGATGGATGGGGCCCAATGACCTAAACAGACCTCCGGGTCTGTTCACTGCATACGAGCCTTAGTTGTTCTGTGGAGATGTGTCTGCCAATAACATAGAGCCCCACACCAATCGAAAGTCCAACACTCCTTTATTTATTTTCTTGCAGGGTGAACACAATCAGTTGAACTTTCAGTAATGAACAAACAGGGGTGTGGATACGAGTAGGCCCAGGCACAACTGAACTCTCCTATTCCTTTGCTAGCGAATAGGCCTGGCGCACGGTCTCTGCCACCGACCGTGAGTTTTGGTCGCTGCCACCGACCGGATGAACCGTTGAGGCCCCTGCCACAGGCCTAATAGCAGGCCTCTGCCACTGACCTGAGTTGAATAGCAGGACCGCTGCCACCGGTCATTGAACATGAATCACCTTCCTCTCTGAACTTGGCCCCTGTTTGGGAAGATATCCCTCCGGGTGGTCTCCAGAGGTTCATCCGGCACTGGCAATCTGTTGCACCAGGTCTTCGGGTGAATCTCTCCTCCGGTCCCTTACGCCGCTGGATTCGGGTGCCCCACTCCCGGGGCCCCCTAGGACAATCCCTCCCTCGCGGGACCCAGCGGAAGGTACTGGACCCCAGGCCTCCGGCTGAGTACCTCACCCCAGACTGAAGGTGTCTGGGATGGAACACGAACTCCAGGTGTCCAGGCCTAGGCCGCCTGGACCCCGACTGCGAACAGCAGCCCTCAGGCTGAAGGTGCCTGGGACTCGAACCTCGTGGCGAAGATGTCCGCCCCCTTATACCCTCCCCCAGGATGCATGGTGGGTTCCCCACCCTGCCGTACAACCGCTGCGAGAGGCCACAAATGGTACGGCACTGCAGCGATGGTTCAACCCCGGCCCAAAGTGACAGCGCCACCTGCTGGGCCGCAGGGAACTATACATCACTGGTGTCTTCACCAGAATTTAAAAGTATATACCCGCTACAATTATATTATAATTTGTTATAATTTATAGTTATTTATTATATTATAATTTATGATTTTGTGTTTCAAACTTTATCATGCCCGGGATGTCTACTAGACTCTGGTTTGGACAGATTTAAGTGAGTTATTCCTAAGAATTACAGGCCTACAATATAAAAAGCCAAATTTCCATGAAAAATAATTGTACCGCTTTCAGCACCTAAAATCTGACATAATTATACCGCCAGGGAGGTTAAACTTCCCTCCTAAAAGTTTTTTTCCTTAAACTTCCCTCCTAAACTTGGGGGGCATGTTATACGCATTTGTGTGTTATACGCCGATAAATACAGTATTTGCTACATTCCTGAGGTTTTGAATGACTACTTGCTTTGGGACTAGAGTGTGCAGGTGGGGATCTGCACGGACCAGCCTACGCTCCCCATGTGCATCAATAAGCCTTTCTCACCCATGACCCTGTCGTTGGTTCGCCAAACAAGGATTGCTTTTGGTGATATTATCTTGCATTTTTTTTTCTTTTACGCAATCTATAGACACAAAAAGATAAAAAGTAAGAATTTGGGAATAGAGTGTGTGGGCAGGGATCTGTGGAACTAATTTTAACCACTCTACTGATTGCTCTCAAATAATAATAATATCCTCTTTTTATATATATACGGTATATACTCGAGTATAAGCCGACTCGAATATAAGCCAAGGCACCTAATTTTACCACAAAAACCTGGGAAAACGTATTGACTCGAGTATAAGCCTAGGGTGTCCATCTGCATGCCTCACTGTGCCTCACTGTGCCCATGCCTCACTGTCACTGTGTCCATGCCTCACTGTGCCCATGCCTCACTGTCACTGTGTCCATGCCTCACTGTGACTAGACTGACGTTTAATATGGGAGTCTATGGAAGGGGTGCCCGGGTTTGAAAAATCGTTGCTCCCCGGCCGTAGGTCCCCCAGACACCAAACTTTGCACACTTGCAGAGAATTAGTTGGTCTACATGTGTGCCAAGTTTGGCGTCCAGGGGACCCAGGGCCGGCCAGTACCAGGTCCCCAAAAATCACTGGAGAAATGACTGTTTAACATTGGAGTCTATGGAAAGGGGTGCCCGGCTTTGAAAAATCGGTGCTCCCCGTCCATAGGTCCCCAAACTTTGCACACTTGTAGAGGAATAGTTGGGCTACATGTGTGCCAAGTTTGGGGTCCAGAGGACCTACGGATGGCCGGGATCAGGCGCTCAAAGTTGAAGTCGGAAACAGACTCGAGTATAAGCCGATGGGGGCATTTTCAGCACAAAAAAATGTGCTGAAAAACTCGGCTTATACTCGAGTATATATGGTATGTAGCGACCTCACCCCTCTCACCCCTTATCATTCTCGGCTTGTCTGTCTTTGTCTAGGGGTGTTAGTACCGGGGGGAGGGATGAGATACACCATGGCCCATGTCCTCCATAGTGAAGAGGTGAAGGCCAGAAAGATCGGGCTTTGTGTAGGTGTCCTAGAGTCAAATCCTTTCCTCCGTCCTTGACTCCCCCTTTGCTCCTAGTAACCAGAGTTCCACACACTGAATAGGTCCAACACAGTTTTATTCTTCTCAGTGAATAAACATACAGCACAGTCAAGTTGGGACCTTTGCAACAGTTCAGTATTAATGGGAGTAGGTCGAGGCACAATCCTTTAAAGTATCGCTAAACACTGTGGTGTCACCAATGGCGAATAGTCACTGCCACTGACTATATGAGGTAGAACATGAATTACCTTCGCTAGCACAGCCCCTATCAGGGGAAGGATATCCGTCCAAGGGAGTCACCGGATGCCTCTCTGTCACCAGCAATGCTGTGCCAAACTCTCCAGAGAAGTTCCGCTCACCAGTCTCCTCGACCTCAGACATGGGCACCCCCCAAGGAGTTAGGACCCCCTCGGATTCCTCCACCCTCGCGGAACTCAGTCGAAGGTACTGAGCCCCAGGCATCCGCCATAGTACCTCACCCCAGTCTAAAAGGTGCCTGAGATGGACTCTATCTCCCGCTCCGGCCAGGTCAAGGGCATCTGGGCCCGGAACACCAGAACGCCAGCACCCAGGCTGAGGGTGCCTGAGTGCGGCCGCGTCCTCCGACTCTGAACTCTGAACCCCGTGGTAAGGGCGTCCACCCCTTTTATCCCCTCTCCCTTTGCGTCACAGCGGGTTCCCCGCCCCCCCATACCAGCGCCAGGGGAGGACAAAAAGGCACAGTCTTGCGGTGTGGGATAATGTACAAAAAACAAACAACAATCGTTGCGCAACACTGCCACCTGGTGGTAATGCCACTTATCAAATCCAGATGAAATTTTCTCTCTTGCGCTTTTTTTTTTTCTCTGTGGCCCTACACTGACTAAAACCCCAAAGTCACTGATTTCTCTTGATGAGGGGAGGAAAAGGAAACAAACAGCAACAGTTCCCATTCTCCCAAGAACAAACACCCAGAAAAATAGAGGGCACAGTCTCTGTGTTCCAGCACTTGCTTCAGGAAAACTCAGCAGTAATAAACAGAAAAGAGTCTCTTTCTCTTACAAATAAAACTTTGGATGCGGCAGGAACACAGGATTCAAATGCTTGTCAAAAGCCTCCATGTTATATTCAACATTTCCTCCATCCTTGCGACAAATTACCACTCTGTCCGCATGGATATGCCTTCCCAGCATCCACTTAGCCTTACAGTCCCGAAACTTTTTGGTGACCGTTGGTGAACATGAAAGGTATCGGCGTGCTTGAGGTACCTTGAGTTTGTCCCAAACAAAATTATCGTACCACCTCTGGCGAAAAACTTCCACCTCGTAGAGCAATTCTCGAGGCAGGTATGGGTACTCCCACCCATACTATTGGGCAACCTTCTGGCCAAAGAGACGCTGCAGCCTTGATAAAGGTGGCATCGTAACACGGTCTCCTTCTCCAGGCAAAACAATAGCTTCCGGATAGTGAGGTGCGTTCACCACCTCGGCAGACTTGGGCATAGGGGCCCCCAGTGACTGGCGATGCACTCCCGCAACAGGAGCAGGTGAAATGGAAGTTGAATCCAGAAGAGGGATTGCAGACAGTGGACCAGATTTCTCCCTAGGCTCCGAGGCCTCCACCCGGGGTGTACTATCCCCAATGGACATAGGTCCCTTTTGACATGGGACAAGGGTAACTTCATCTTGTCCCATCCCTTCCGGTGGAAGATCTCGTCTCTCTCCCTATCATCGCCATTGTCAGACAATGAATCCAGGTCGGAGGTGTCATAACACTCAGCGGGCAGATAATTCCCAGTCACGGAATCATCCCCCTTGACGGCCTCCACCGACAGTGGGCTGCTGACACCTCCAACCACACACACAGTCCCAACCCTTGGCTCACCTGGGCCTTCAGAAGAACAGGGATGTCCAGGGCTCTTCCCTCCGGATCCATCCAGGCCAGGCAAGCGACGGGGCAAAGCTCTTCCACGACCACAGGAGGCCTGTACCAGGCCGACTCTCCTCTTCGGCGGTAGGAGCAGGGAGCTGCTGGTGACCGAAGCAGCATCCTCGGATTTCTCTCTCTTAATCTCCGCTTGGGCAGTCACTTCGCCCTGGTCAGCGTGCGCAGGAATGCCCGCCATGGCATTGATCTCTCCCTCCGGAGTGGCAGTACCTGTGCGGTAGTTGAGGTGGAAGGCGCGAGGCCTTTCTGTGGATGGTTCCACCTCGAAAAGAAACTCCTTGCAGACCTCACATCGCCCGAATGGCTTCAATTGGACCACCAGTCCCGAACAGCCCGAACAGATCACTCCGAGGGCCTCCATGTCTCTGCAGGTGTACAGAGCCAATCGCCCCCGGGGCCTTAGTCTGATTCCTGTGTCCATAATCGGAGCAGCTAGAGAAGTCATGTCCGTGAAGGAAAAAGCAGAAATCCACGGGGTACTTGAAGTCATCTTCCCTGTTTGCTGCTCCAATGCGCACTGACCCACTCGTGCCGGAATCTCCACGTGAGTCCGTCCACATGGCCAGACTCCTCCCGCACGCTGCACTTGTTCGCAGGCTTTTCCCCGCCCACGAACTGCGCAGCTATGGTTTGCCTCGTGGCGCATTGGCCAATATGGCCAACCTACTCGGAACTCCTCCTGGCAGCAAAGTTCAAATTCAGACACCATACACATCCCGGACACAATGCCCCCACGTGTAGCGACCTCACCCCTCTCATCCCTTCTCATTCTCAGCTTGTCTGTCTTTGTCTAGGGGTGTTAGTACCGGGGGGAGGGATGAGATACACCACGGCCCATGTCCTCCATAGTGAAGAGGTGAAGGCCAGAAAGATCGGGCTTTGTGTAGGTGTCCTAGAGTCAAATCCTTTCCTCCGTCCTTGACTCCCCCTTTGCTCCTAGTAACCAGAGTTCCACACACTGAATAGGTCCAACACAGTTTTCATTCAAGTATTTTTATTAAGAGATTTTTGCGATAACAGAAGTATCAGAAATAATGGTGAAATGACATAAGAACATACAGTATATTCCAAAGGTCCAACACAGTTTTATTCTTCTCAGCGAATAAACATACAGCACAGTCAAGTTGGGACCTTTGCAACAGTTCAGTATTAATGGGAGTAGGTCGAGGCACAATCCTTTACAGTATCGCTAACCACTGTGGTGTCACCAATGGTGAATAGTCACTGCCACTGACTATATGAGGTAGAACATGAATTACCTTCGCTAGCACAGCCCCTGTCAGGGGAAGGATATCCGTCCAAGGGAGTCACCGGAGGCCTCTCTGTCACCAGCATTGCTGCGCCGGACTCTCCAGAGAAGTTCCGCTCACCAGTCTCCTCGACCTCAGACACGGGCACCCAAGGAGTTAGGGCCCCCTCGGATTCCTCCACCTCGCGGAACTCAGTCGAAGATACTGAGCCCCAGGCATCCACCATAGTACCTCACCCCAGGCTAAAGGTGCCTGAGATGGAATCCATCTCCCGCTCCGGCCAGGTCAAGGGCACCTGGGCCCGGAACACCAGAACGCCAGCACCCAGGCTGAGGGTGCCTAAGTACGGCCGCGTCCTCCGACTCCGAACTCTGAACCCCGTGGTAAGGGCATCCGCCCCTTTTATCCCCTCTCCCTTTGTGTCACAGCGGGTTCCCCGCCCCGCCGTACCAGCGCCAGGGGAAGACAAAAAGGCACAGTCTTGCGGTGTGGGTTCCACAATGCCACCTGCAGGCCGCAGGGAACCTCACACCACTAGATTCCTCCAAGAACCATAAAAGGGTCTCGGATTCCCTAGCAATCAGTGCATCTGGGTTACACTACCACCCAGATGCTTCCCTTAAATTCAAATACCCGCTACACATATATATATATATATATATATATATATATATATATATATATATATATTGTGAGGGGGTTAGCTCGGCAGCGGGTGTGTGTGACCCCCGGGATGGGCTCCCCACACAAAACAGGCCCAGCAAATGGAGGTTGTGGTTTTCAAAATCAAAAAGGTGCGGTTTATTTTCTATTTACAGTGACAAAACACAGCAAAGCAAAAGAAAACATAAACAAAATAAATCCTGGTCAACTTGACCTCTGACTAAACATACAGGTTTCCTAACTAACAACTGGGATCAGCCTAGTGCTGTCCTAGTCCCTAAGTCCCTGGTTTTAAATGTCCAAGCAAATAGCCACACAGGCTTTGTCTCACCGCACAGGGGTTCACTCTCCCTAGACAGTCCACACAGGTCTGGTTCCAGGCATGAGCTAACACCTAATGAATCTGGGAGTTCTTATAGAGGCCTAAATGAGCTGACAAGCTTCAGCTGGTCTCATCAACTCCCTGTCTGCACGACGCCCCACACTCTCCCTAGAGGTATGAGTCATCCATGAGCCCACTAGCCTCAGCTGGGCTTATACAACTCTCCACCTAGTTGTAGAAGTCGGCGTAAAGCCTGAATCTGGGCGAAATATATCTACCCCCCTGGATGCAACCAGGTGACTTTACCTTCCTGCTGTCACAATATATATATATATATAATGTGTAGCTGGGTCTCCTTTAAAGGCTCCGGGACTACGTTACCCAGAACCCCGTTTGGCACCCAGGGTGCATTCAGCCACCGCAGAGACTGATGGGAGGGGCTATATAAGAGGAGGGCGAGGCTGAGCTCGGCCTCTTTGGGACACCGTGCTGCAATCAACAGGTCTTCCTGTGCGGATCTGCTGCAGTGCAGGGCCTGAAGCCAGGGCCTTGCACAACTTCCAGAGAGCCTTCCACCCCACTGCAGAACCTGGGTGACACCTGACTTTGCTGACTACTTACATCAGTTGGATCGGAGACCCAACCGTTGCAGACGCTGTGTGTAGACACAGCAGGTGGAAGTCCCGGAATGGGATCGCGTCCGGAGTGGTGAGCGAGCACCTGCTCAATCTTATAGGCTGTACTGTTGTTAGGCCTAGAGACTGCCTTGGCCCACCGGCCTTTTTTTCTGTTCCACTGGAGACTAGTGGCGGAACTGTGTTGAGTTAGTCTCCGGTGAAGTGTTATTTATTGTCTACCCCTTTGGATTACAAATACTGTTCCTGTTGTGCACCACCAGTCAAGTTGCATGCATGCGAAGAAATCGTTCTGCTAGAGACTGAGTTAAATCTGAGTGAGGCCTGGCCAGGAGTTCGAACTTTTTGTTGCTGCGCCATTAGGGCGTATAGATAGAGATAGCTGCACTAGAAGGGAAATAGCCTGCATTATCAGGGTGTAATATATTTTCTGCTGCAGGGCTCTGCAGACATATATGTGTTATGTGTTAACCTTGTGCCTTTTACCCAAAGTAAAAAACCCATTATACTTCATCACTTGCTATCAGTATAGCACACATATACGCTATATTGTCAAAAGTATTGGGACACCTGCCTTTACACGCACGTTTATTAAAAGTCAGCAGCTACAAAAGGTGTAGCTGCTGACTATAAACAGACACTCACCTGTCTCACGGTCCAGCGATGCGGGCGCCTGAAGCCCCGCTTCTCTCCGCCGGTGCCGTCATAGCAACTGTGGGTACCCGGCAGTGACAGCTTTCAGCTTCACGGGCAGGCGCGCACTGTGCATGTGCGAGTCACGCTGCGCTCTCCTAGTGGGCAGGCCATCTGCTGGGACCTGTGACGTGTCCCAGGAGATTGCCTAGAGGGAGGGGCCGCCTAGGGGGAGAGGAGGAGTCGCCTAGGCAGCCAAGAGCAGGGAGGAGGAAGTGGGACAGGAAGTCCCACCTTAAACTAGGTACACACCCCCCCCCCCAAAAAAAAAAATTACATGTCAAATGTGGCATGTCAGGGGGCGAAGAGTACTTAAAGGAAGTTCCACTTTTGGGTGGAACTCTGCTTTAAGGCTCCATGAACACTAGCGTTTTTCATAAGCTCAAAAAAAGCTAGACAAAAAGCTGGATGAAAATGCCATAATAGCATTTTTGTGCCAGCTTTTAGTAGTAGCTTAGTAGCTTCTAGAAGCATTTGGAAGATTTTAGGAGCATTTAGCTGCATTAGCATTTTATTAGCGTTTTTGCAGTACATAAGGAAAAAAAAAAAATGCTGTTAGTAGCCTTTTAGTATCATTTAGAATCAGTTAGGGGCATTCACCTTTTCTTTTCTGCTGGAAAAACGCTCCAAGAAACTCGTAAACATTGTTTTTTCTGCTCCTAGACGCTAAGGCCTCGTACACACGGCCGAGATTCTCGTTGAAAAAAACATGTCGTTTTTTTCGACGAGATTCTTGGACAAGAAACTTGTCCCGGCCGAGTGTACACACGCTCGTTTCAAAGAACCCGCGGTTCTTTGAAAGGAGTGTACGCGGTGACGTCATCGACTACGTTGAGCATGCGCTCGTCACATTCGATGCCGTCGCCGCCATCTTGGTATACCCTACGTATGCCTAGGAAGCTACCGCGCATGCGTCGAATTCATTTCGAACATGCGCGGGCTTCCCGGCGGACAGGTAAGTGTACACACACTCACTTTTCTCGTCGAGAAACATGCCGAGGAGAATCTCGATGAGAAAATAGAGAGCAGGTTCTCTATTTTCTCGTCGAGGTTTCTTGTCGTTTTTCTCGACGAGAAACCCGATAGCAGCGTACACACGACCGATTTACTCGGCAAGACCTCTCTGCCAGCAAGTTTCTTGCTGGTTCTTGCTGAGAAAATCGGTTGTGTGTACGAGGCCTATAGCTCAAAAAATGCTACTAGCCTAAAGTAGTGTATATGGACACATAGGGGGTTATTTACGAAAGGCAAATCCACTTTGCACTACAAGTGCACTGCAAATGTCCTCACCCGAATGCCGACTCGTCCCTCGGCTCTCGGGTGGAGGTGCCGCCATCTTCAGTAAGGGAATCAGGAAGTGAAGCCTTACAGCTTCACAGCCTGGTTCCGTACTGCGCATGCACGAGTCACGCTGCGCATCCTGACTGGTCCCTGCTGTCTTCTGGGTGTGTCTCCAAGAAGACAGCAGGGGGGGAGGGGCCGGACATGGCATAGATCACTGCGGATTCTGCGGCGTTCTATTGCCGGAAGTGGAAGCAAATACCTGTATTAGACAGGTATCTGCTCCCCCCTCCCCCTGAAAGGTGCCAAATGTGACACCGGAGGGGGGGGGGGGGGGAATCCAATAAGCGGCAGTTCCATTTTTGGGTGGAAATCTGCTTTAAGTTAAACATGGATGCAAAATAGAGAGGGAAAAAAAAGACGACACTGGCAGCGAAAGGGTTAATGAATGGAGAGCTGTGTCACTTAGAGTTCAGCTTTAATACAATTCATTTAAAAAAAAAAATTCTAATGCTAGTTACCAGGAAATAACCGCTTATTTCTAAAAATCAGTCCATGGTTAAGAGCGGCCTGGAGCGAGGGGATTTAAAAAGGAGCTAGCAGAGGGCCAGCATGACAGGAGTGATAAGGGCAACAGCAAGGGGTTAAAAGAAAATAGTCCAGAGGTGGGGAAGCAGTGGATTGGACGAAAAGATAGGGATAGGAGGGGTTTCGTTTATTTAAGGGGTTAGGGGGTGACCCGGGCAACACTGCAGAGGATCGTTTAGCAGGAGCAGTTTTCCACCCGCCCTCCCTGTTTTTTTCGGTGTTCATTTTTATTTATTTCAGGTGCGGTGCAGCAGGACATGTCATGGCAGCAGAGAACTGGCAGTGGTGGTCTTTGATGGTGGCAACTAACCTATGAGATGGAAGTGTGGGGGACTCATCAGTGGTATGGGCTCCCTGGTATATTCAGTTAACACGGGTTAGCTGCAAGATGGTAATGGTGGCACTGCAGGTAATGGGTTGTCTCCGAGCTGATGTGACACGGCTGGAGGCCTAGTACGGAAAAAGGCCCGCAGTGAAGAAGAGTTATGTTGGGAAGTGCCGTCAAATACCACTGGGGGGGGGGGGAGCAACTGATATTTGGGGATTTTTGTTATGGTTAAAATGTGATATATATTTAATATTTGTGAATAAAAAGGCTGCTATGGCCAGTTATACTCCAATTCAAGCATGGTCTCGTTATTTGTAGGTAATGTTAAGTGGGGGTTAGGGTTGGAGTATGACAATGGTGGCAGTCATAGGAAGGTGTGGACATCTTATCTACCATGGTCATGTATTCTGCACAATGTCAAGTGATTGAAGTTCAATCCTGGTGTATCACGTATCTTCTGTTTCCATCTAGAATGCATTACCAGACTTCTCTATATTATTTATTCCTCTTCTTTCAGTCTCCGCCCTCAGGTGTATATACTGTGGGGTGCTAATTAGCCTCGAAAAAGGCTCAGTTTACAATCCAGATGCTCAGAGGCGTACAGAGCCATACTGTGAAGGTCATGCATACAACTGTACTTCAGAAGACGCCGCCTGTGCATCTATATATGTTTCCTTCACAAAATGTGAGTTCTACCTACAAAGAAATTTGTATCATTCATACGACATTCTCTCTCTTTTTTATTAACTGGGTCATGTGATCATTACCTAGGTAAGGTTGTTCTAAACCCATCTCTGACCTTTAGTGACTATAAGACACTAAACCTTTCAACTCAAATTTATTTTCTTTCTCTCTCTTTCTTCAACCTCTTCCTACTATTGCTATCTCTCTCTTTTCCCTCTGTCTGTCTATCTCACACTCTTTCTTCTCTCTCTTTTTTTCTTCTCTGTCACTCTCTCTGTCTTCTCTCTATCTCTCTTCCTTTTGCTCTCCATTTCTCCTCTCTCTTCTCCCTCATTCTATCTTCTCTCTCTCATTCTTCTTGCTCTCTCACTTATATCTCTCTCTCCTATTCTTCTATGTCTCTCTTCCCTCTCATTCTCTATCGTCTTTCACTCCCTATCTTCTTTTATTCTCTCTCTATCTTCTCCCTCTCTCTCTTTCTCTATCTTTAATCTCTCTAAAACATCATATAAGCCATGCTACACTAAACCTTTCAACACGTATCTCAAATTATTAAAAGGTATCTTCTCTCTTTCTCCCTTCTCTCGCTCTCGTTTTCACTCTCGTTTTCTCCTCCTTTCTACTCTCTCTTCTCTTTCCCTCTCTACTCGCTCTTTCTTCTCCCTGTATTCCCCCTCTCTCTCTCTCTCTCTCTTTCAAATTTCTCTAAACCCTAAACCTTTCAACACATACTCCAAATCAGTGGCGGCTGGTGCTAAAAAAAATTTGGGGGGCGCAAATAAACTGAAAAGAATTTGAAAAAAAAACCATCAAACGCTGCCACTGTGCCCACCAAATGCTGCGACTGTGCCCACCAAATGCTGCGACTGTGCCCACCAAATGCTGCGACTGTGCCCAACAAATGCTGCGACTGTGCCCACCAAAATCTGCGACTGTGCCCACCAAAATCTGCGACTGTGCCCACCAAATGCTGCGACTGTGCCATCAAATGCTGCGACTGTGCTCCCCAAATGCTGCGACTGTGCCCACCAAATGCTCCGACTGTGCCCACCAAATGCTGCCAGTGTGCCAAATGCTGCCAGTGTCCCATGTGCCCAATGCTGCCAGTGTGCCTCAAGTGTTGCCACAGTGCTCCAAACATTGCCCCCCCCCCGCATGCCTGCCGTCTGCCCGGCCCTTACCTTGTTTCGGGTCGGCATCATGTGACGGCGGGAGGCGGCGAGCGGTGTCCTTCATTTCTTCCTCAATGAGGAAGACTCTTCTCCAGCCAGCTCCTCCTCTCATCCTTCCAAGCCTGCCGATTCAGCCAATCAGGTGACCGGTAACCAGACCCGGTGAACCTGATTGGCTGAGAGGCGGGTCAGTGTTAGGGAAGCGATTCCCTAACACAGCACTGTTAACCAGGGAACGCACAGCCTGTGCGCCCTCTGGTTAACCATTTGGAAGCCGATTAGAGCTCACAGGCTGTACACGGGAAGCCTATTAGAGCCTCTGGCCTCTGGCTTTAATCAGGCGCTTCAAAAATACACCCACCGCTGTTATTCAGATTGCCGGTGCTCAACAGGGGGCCGGACACCTGAACAGTGGGCGGCAGCGGCGACAATACATAGATCCATGCAATGCATGAATCTATGTATTGTTGATTGATGGGTGCAGGCGAGAGGGGGCGGCGCTCCTGCTCCCACTCTTTTGTCTCTCTAACATCATATAAGGCATATAGCATGTAGAGGTCTGTAATTTTTATCATAGGTACTCTTCAACTGTGAGAGACTGAATCTAAAATAAAAATCCAGAAAATCGCATTGTATGATTATTAAATAATTAATTTGCATTTTTTTGCATGACATAAGTATTTGATCACCTACCAACCAGTAAGAATTCCATCTCTCACAGACCGGTTATTTTTTTTTATTAAGAAGCCCTCCTGTTCTCCACTCATTACCTGTATTAACTGCACCTGTTTGAACTCCTCACCTGTATAAAAGACACCTGTCCACACACTCAAACAGACTCCAACCTCTCCACACTGACAAGACCAGAGAGCTGTGTAAGGACATCAGGGATAAAATTGTAGACCTGCACAAGGCTGGGATGGGCTACAGAACAATAGGCAAGCAGCTTGGTGAGAAGGCAACAACTGTTGGCGCAATTATTAGACAACGGAAGAAGTTCAAGATGACGGTCAATCTCCCTCGGTCTGGGGCTCCATGCAAGATCTCACCTCGTGGGGCATCGATGATCATGAGGAATGTGAGGGATCAGCCCAGAACTACACGGCAGGACCTGGTCAATGACCTGAAGAGAGCTAGGACCACAGTCTCAAAGAAAACCATTAGTAATACATTACGCTGTCATGGATTAAAATCCTGCAGCGCACGCAAGGTTCCCTTGCTCAAGCCAGCGCATGTCCAGGCCCGTCTAAAGTTTGCCAATGACCATCTGGATGATTCAGAGGAGGAATGGGAGAAGGTCATGTGGTCTGATGAGACAAAAATAGAGCTTTTTCGTCTAAACTCCACTCGCCGTGTTTGGAGGAAGAAGAAGGATAAGTACAACCCCAAGAACACCATCCCAACTGCGAAGCATGGAGGTGGAAACATCATTCTTTGGGGATGCTTTTCTGCAAAGGGGACAGGACGACTGCACCGTATTGAGGGGAGGATGGATGGAGCCATGTCTTGCGAGATCTTGGCCAACAACCTCCTTCCCTCAGTAAGAGCATTGAAGATGGGTCGTGGCTGGGTCTTTCAGCATGACAACGACCTGAAACACACAGACAGGGCAACTAAGGAGTGGCTCCGTAAGAAGCATCTCAAGGTCCTGCAGTGGCCTAGCCAGTCTCCAGACCTGAACCCAACAGGAAATCTTTGGAGGGAGCTGAAAGTCCGTATTGCCCAGCGACAGCCCGAAACCTGAAGGATCTGGAGAAGTGGGCCAAAATCCCTGCTGCAGTGTGTGCAAACCTGGTCAAGAACTACAGGAGACGTATGATCTCTGTAATTGCAAACAAAGGTTTCTGTACCAAATATTAAGTTCTGCTTTTCTGATGTATCAAATACTTATGTCATGCAATAAAATGCTAATTAATTACTTAAAAATCATACAATGTGATTTTCTGGAATTTTAGATTCCGTCTTTCACAGTTGAAGAGTACCTATGATAAAAATGACAAACCTCTACATGCTTTGTAAGTAGGAAAACCTGCAAAATCATCAGTGCATCAAATACTTGTTCGCCCCACTGTATATGTAATAATTACATAAATATATATATATATATATATATATATATATATATATATGTTACCGGCCTCAAAATGTGAATTAAGAGAGCCGATAATTGTAGACGTGATGAGATAAGGTGATCAGCTTGGCGTGGACTGCAAAGAATCACACAACAGCATAAGACAGGACCACTGGGTTTTATGGCTGGAAATCGTTTGACTCCAGTCACATGGTGGGTGGCCTTATATAAACTCTGTTTGTGTACCTTCTCTGCCATCTACTGGTTCTTGCTAGAATAGCAGGAAGGTATTTCTTTGCTAGAAATAAAATAAAATGAGTATGTACTTTGCTTTGGGGTGTCTGTTTTGTGACCATATAAACCCCAGTCCGTCACACTCTCCCCTCCTTCAGTTAATGGCTCCTGACATTAAACTCAATGGTTATCTAAACACGGTTTAGTGATTTAAGTAACCCAGATAGGTACTTGTTGCCACCAAGGAGCTATGTTAACTATCTGGCATGTCATGGGAGTAGCTAGCATTGTAGGAGTTTGTACGGTGTGAATCTGACTTGGTATGTATCTTGGTTGACATAGTGTGTCATATGTAAAGATCTCTTTAGGCTTAGCTTGTTTGGTAGATCTTCTGACAGGAGTTGAGTCATCTCCATCAACATCATTCTGCATTTGCATATCTTGGCTCACAGGCAAGTCTTGACTTAATGATTGTAATTCTGCAGTGTCTAGTCTCACCATGTCTGTAGCCCAGATTTGGTCGCCAACTAATGTTCCATCATTTTGTTCTTGTTCAAGATTGGGTGTGGTAGTTGTAGGATAGAACTCTTCTGCAGAAACTCTTAAAGGGATTTTCTGTACGTTTTGAGAGTTTTGTTGAGACACAACACGATCATGACTTTCTGTAGTCTCTGGTATATAAGGATTATACCATCTTTCTTCATCTGAACATTCCTCCTCTTGGTCTACATCCATTCTGGTCTCCTTTCTGTTACTTGTCTTTGTTTCATTGGTACTCTTGGAATGTGTCCTTCAATTGGTAGGTCATTTACTGGTAGTAAAAGATTTCTGTGCAGCACACGAATAGTCTTTTTACCACTTTCAGGCTGAATTTTGTACACAGGCCCATCTTTGATTCGATTCTTTCTACCACTTTGTGTACTGATTCTTCCCAGTATGAACAAAGTTTACCAGGTCCTCCTCTTTCAGAGAGATTTCGTACTAAGACCCTATCACCCGGTTGAAGAGGTGCTCCTTTTATCTTCTTGTCATAGTACTTCTTCCCTTTAGCAGATGATTTTTGGCTATTCTCGGATGCGATTTTGTAAGCTTCTTGCATTCTGGATGCCCATTTTTGAGTAAATGTTGGTTGACTTTCTGATTCCTTTCCCAAATTTAGGTTGAGCATTAGGTCAATAGGCAAACGAGGAGATCTTCCATACAATAGAAAGAATGGCGAGTATCCTGTGGCTTCATGCCTGGTGCAATTGTATGCATGAACCATATGTGGAAGATATTCTTTCCAATCTGACTTTTTCTCTTCCTCTAAGGTGCGAAGCATCTGTAACAAAGTACGGTTCAGTCTCTCCACTGGGTTACCCTGTGGATGGTACGGAGTAGTTCTTGAATGAGAAATCCCTGCCAATCCTTGCAATGTCTGAAACAAGTTGTTTTCAAATTCTCTTCCTTGGTCATGGTGGAGTTTCTCTGGATAGCCAAAACGTGGTATGAAATCTTGAAAGATCTTTTCTGCCGCCGTTTTTCCAGATTTGTTCTTAGTGGGATACGCTTGTGCAAAGCGTGTAAAAGTGGTCAACTATTACAAGTATATACTCATATCCTCCTTTGCTTTTTTCCAAGTGAAGATAATCAATGGATACTAACTCCAAGGGTGAACTGGTAGTAATCAAACCCATAGGTGCTCTTTCGAGCCGATAATTGTAGACGTGATGAGATAAGGTGATCAGCTTGGCGTGGACTGCAAAGAATCACACAACAGCATAAGACAGGACCACTGGGTTTTATGGCTGGAAATCGTTTTACTCCAGTCACATGGTGGGTGGCCTTATATAAACTCTGTTTGTGTACCTTCTCTGCCATCTACTGGTTCTTGCTAGAATAGCAGGAAGGTATTTCTTTGCTAGAAATAAAATAAAAAAAATGAGTATGTACTTTGCTTTGGTGTGTCTGTTTTGTGACCATATAAACCCCAGTCCGTCACATCTACAGTATATACACACATTCTGATAAATAAATGTGAAAACAGTAGGGCAGTGGATGGTGTCAGTAAGGCAGTGGACAATGTCAATTGTTTTTTTTTTTTGTTTTTTTTTGTATTATTTTTTTACAATTTTTGCTATATTATTTTTCTATTTATTTTTTTAGGAGCCCCATTGGGGGGCTTTGGTGAAATATCAGCAGGGGGAATCTGCGCCGCACGGGGTGATTAGGGTGTTCCCAGGCACACCCAGAACACCCCCTGTACATGCCTATGGTTGTATATCTGTTGCTTGGAATTGCCCCTACAGTAGGGTGGTCAGACATCCCCGGTTTCTGGGGACAGTCCCCGGATTGAGGACACTGTCCCCAGACAAAGTCTGTCCCCAGTTTTGTCCCCAGATTGTATTTTAACAGGGGCTGGGGACATTTCAAAGACAGTCAGTGCAGAATTAAAAATAGAAATTCTGAATTACACATCCCCCCCCCCCCCCGCTCCTACTAGCTTAGGGAGGGGTGTATTTTTTACATTACCTGTGCCCCTTTCTGATGATCATGTGCTGGTCGGTGCGGAGGGAATATTTCTTCAGTTTCGGGCGCATGCCCATTCAGCTCCGCTCGCATGTTCTTCTGCCTTGGCTCAAGTCCCGGCCAGCCGCCTGTCTGCTTATCCCATTGCCTTCCCTGGTGGAGTGATCTTCCTCCGCTCCCCACCCAGTAGTAGCCGGGGCCCGGAGAGTAAGACTTGAAAGGCTGTGAGGCGGGCAGCGATGGCGACGGGCAGAGAGTCGCTGATTTCCACTATTACTAGTAAAAAAAAAAAAATATGTCCCCGGATTTCATTTAAAAAATCTGGTCACCTTACCCTACAGTGTTTCTACCATCTACATATGACTAATCAAACTAACTTGTATGCCAACACAGAATCCCAGGTCCAAGAGACAAGCTCCAACTTGCACTGTTGATTACAATTTGATTCAGTATGCAGCCAAGAACCACATGAGAAGCATCTGCAGGCTGCACACCAGTTTCGTATCCCAGGAGAAAGAAAACAAATTTCTAAAGCTTCAGGCATCTAGATTGCTAAACAACTTTTGGCTTTCCTTTTAAGACCCCTTTCACACTGGGGTGGTTTTTAGGCGCTTTAGCGCTGGAAATAGCCTCTGCTAAGCGCCTGAAAACCGCCTCCCATTCATTCAAGTGTGATTCTGCACATTGGATCAGTGCGCTTGCGAGACATTCCAAAAAGTCTTGCAAGCAGCATCTTTGGGGCGGTTTGGGAGTGCTGTATTTAGTGCTCTCAAAACGCTCTGCCCATTGGAATTGGAATGGCCATTGGAATGAATGGGCAGCACTTCCGAAGTGCCAGAAAAGTGATTCGGAAGTGCCACAACACAGGAGTTTTTTAACCCATTCTTTGGGGTTAAAAGCGTCCCGCTATCGGCTGAAAAGCTCAGCTTAAACAGCACTATAGTGCTGCTAAAACGAGCGTGAAAAGGAGTCTGAAGGTGAACTCCAGACAAATAATGACATACGCATATTATATTAATAAATTATATATATATATATATATATATATATATATATATAGCGGCCTCACCCCATCTCTTTTGTCTAGGGGTATCTCATACGACAGGGTGAGATGCGCTACGGCCCATGTCCTCCCCATAGCTGTGGGTGAGGTGAAGGCCAGTACCAGATATTTCCTCGGGCCTGTGTGTTTCTGTCAAGGATTAAGTCCTGCTGTGCCAACACTTCCCTTTGCTCCCATTAACCAGAGTTCCACACATGTATCACAGTCCAACTCTTGTTTTATTGCATAACTCACAATAAACAGTGCTTCAGTAGCCAACTGGTTGGGATCCAATAACAGTTTGATACAGTGGAATGAGCAGGTCGAGGCACTATCCTGATTGTCAGCTAAACCACTGTGGTTTCACCAGCGAGCGGTTACTATAGCCTTGGCCATACCTCCCAACTGGCACGGATTGGGCGGGACTTACCCGGAATGGCAACTCCTTCCCGCACTCCCGCACAAGTGGTTTCGTTCCCGCACAACGATGTGAGGAGGAGGAGGAGGTCCTGGGGAGAACGATGGATGGCAGGTCTCCGGCGGCTGCAACCCACCCCCCTGCTGACAAATGTAAGTAGACACCTGCTACCCCCCTCAACAAGAAGCAGGAGTTGTTAAAAAAAAAAAAAATGTCTTTGCCCCGCGGCACCCCCCCCCCGCTCAGCAACTAACAGCGGTAGTCTGTAAAAACAGCTTGGCCTTGGCTACAGAGAACTTAGAACTTGAGAGTCTCTACCAGCGACTCAAGAGAACGTAGATAGGAGTACCTTTGCTGCGTTGTGGCCCCTGGCAGGGGAAGATGTCCCTCCAAGGGAGTTACTAGAGGCCCATCCGTCACCGGGTTGATGCTGCTCCAGACTCTCCAAATGGGTAACCTCCCCGGCCTCCTCGCCTCAGACATGGGCCCCATCCACTTCAGGGACCCTTGGACTTCTCCACCCTCGCGGGACCCAGTCAAAGTCACTGGGCCCCAGGCCTCCTGGTTTAGTACCTCATCCCAGGCTGAAGGTGCCTGAGATGGACTCCAACTCCATTCCGGTCAGGCCTAGGGCACCTGGGCCGGAATTCAGAACCGCCCGCACCCAGGCCTAAGGTGCCTGGGCGCGTGATGAAGGACCTCCAAGAGAGCAAGACCTCGTGACCAGGGCGTCTCCCCCCTTTATCCCCTCCATTGACGTCACGGCAGGTTCCCTGCCCTCGCCGTACCATCTCCGAGAAGGGACAAAAAGGACAGCACTATGGCAGCAAATCTACCTTGAGTCTGCGGGCACCTGCCACCCACAGGCCAAGGAGATTATTACACCGCCCAATCCTCCACGAATACAAATGGTCCAATTACTCCCATAATTTACACACCTGGATCATATTACCACCCAGGTGTACCCCACCTAAATTTCGAGACCCCGCTACATATATATATATACCGTATTTATCGGCGTATAACACGCACAGGCGTATAACACGCACCCTAACTTTAAGAGGTTAGTTTCAGGAAAAAAACTTTCCACAGCCCCCTGCGTATAACACCACGCAGGCACAGTTTACCTTCTATTTTCAGGGTAAAAAAGTGAGTGTTATACGCCAATAAATACAGTATACTGTTTTTTCTGAAAAAGATTTATATTTTCTTCTTTTCAGATGATAATGCCAAAGAAACCTATTTTAGAAGAGAATGTTTGAAGATACAGGACTGCAATGTGAGCGAGAGCATTTCATCGCCTTGGGGGAAGACTACATACAGTACAAGCTGCTGCCATACGAACAGCTGCAGACCTGTTCAGCCAGTGTGTAAGGGTTTAGTTTGAAACTTTAAACTTTTTTTTTTTTTTTTAGGTATTATGCTCTTCACCTGAACCTTTCAAACGATGTTGATGACATCTGTGCAAAAGCCCTGGTTCACACTGGTGCGTTTTGACATGCGATTTGGCATGTCAAATTGCATGTCAAAACGCCGGTATTTGCCACAAATTGCCGGCAATGGAACCGATCTAATCGGTGCGACGCCGCATCTGCGGCGCTGCACCAAATTTTAAAAAGTAGTTTCTGTACTACTTTTTGCGATTTCGGGCCGCGATTTACATTGACATCTGTGCAGAAACCTGCACAGATGTCTTTGTAATCACGGCTGAAATCGGGACTGACATGCGGGAGTGAAATCGTGCGAGTTCAGCTAAACTCGCACGGCTTCACTCCCGCAGCCCAGTGTGAACCTGGGCTTAACATGAGTTGTGGACACATTGAACATTGCTGCACAGCATTGATAATTAGATGGGATGAGCAGAAGTGAGAGTTTTCTTTTTCCTAAGATTTCAGGGAAAATTGGGAGAAGTTTGATAAATGGATTAGAGTCAACAGGGAAGGCAATGGGGGTGATTTACCAAAACTGGAGCACTCAGAATCTGGTGCAGCTGTGCATGGTAGCCAATCAGCTTCTAACTTCAGCTTGTTCAATTAGGCTTTGACAATAAAACCTAGAAGCTGATTGGTTTCTTTGCAGAACGGCACCAAATTTTGCACCAAGCTGTTTTAGTAAATAACCACCAATGTGTAAGTAGTTTTTTCTATGGCGCAACAGACTTTAAATGAGTGTTGAGTAAGGATGAGCTTAGGTGCGGTCCAAAACCCATGGCTGGCTAAACCTAGAAGGAAACTGTCAGTGCTTGTCCAATTAGGATCCGATGAGACTTTACCACCCCACGGCTGCGCCATTGGTGGCCTAATATGACCACATGGCCATATTAGGTCAATGATATTGACTTATTATAGCCATGTGTCCAGATTAGGTCAATGACCTCATGAGCATCCCTGCTTCATTGTGCATGTGCAGCTGCTGGGTGGCGAATGCTTTGGCCCAGCACTGACAGCTTTCTTCCTTCCAAACCCAAGCTGAACCGAAGCTCAACCTTGCTCTTGAGGTTTCCATAAATGCCATAGTTTCAACTATGTTGGACCTGTTCTTGTGCCAAAAAAAAAATCCCTCAGTGTCTAAATTCTAAACTTTTTTTTCACAGAGAAAGAAAATGGACAGACAAAGTAAAATATGGAAAAAAGAGGGCAACAATATAGAATTAAACACACAAGAAAGGAAAAAAAACAAAACAAAGAACAGTAAGGGGTCTACAGGTCTAAGGTTACTGAAAGGTCTGCTTTGAAATCCTACCAAAATCCAGCATTGCAACGGTTAGAATTTAGTCAGGGCCGCCATCAGGGGGGTACAGGCAGTACACCTGTAAGGGGCCCGAAGGTCCTCAGGAGCCCGGATGGCAACCCCCCCTTTTTTTTGTAAGGGGCCCAGAGGTCCCCAGGGCCCCGGATGGCAACCCCCCTTTTTTTTTGAAAAAACTAATTATTTTGTTTTTATAATTTTTATTTTTTTATCTTTTTTTATTTTTGTAAGGGGCCCAGAGGCCCGGAGGTCCCCAGGGCCCCGGATGTCAACCCCCCCCCTTTCTTTTCTTTTTTTATACATTTTTTTTTCTGTAAGGGGCCCAGAGGTCCCCAGAGACCCGGAGGTCCCCAGGGAACCCGGATGGCAACCCCCACCTTTTTTTTGGTTCTTTTTTTTTTTCTTGTTCGTCATCACCCAAAGCCCCCCGACCTCAACAATTGCCACAGCAGCAACCCCCCTGCTTCTCAATTCGTGGCACCCCCCCGCTTCTCAATTCGCGGAAGCCCCCGCTCCTCAATTTGCGGTTGCAGCACCCCCCTGGTTCTCCTCTGCTCCAGGGGGCCCATGCCTGAAGCTGTGTAAGGGGCCCCAAAATTCCTGATGGCGGCCCTGCATTTAGTGCTGCTGTTAAAGTGCATTTCCACACTGCTAATAGCAGCTTGGTGTACTTTTTATCTGGTATAGTGATTAGTACCAAAATTTTGCTTTGGAAAGCAGTGGGTCTTTTTGAGCTAAGGGGACACCTGAATGAAGACGTAGTTGACAATTCTAGGGAGACCTGGAAAAGAGCAAATTGATGGAGGGTCTGCATGACTAATGCCCTGTACACACGAGCGGAATTTCCGTCGGAAAAAAGTTGGATGGTTTTTCCGACGGAATTCCACTCAAGCTTGACTTGCATACACACGGTCACACAAAAGCTCTCTGAACTTTTGAGCGTTAAGAACGCAGTGACGTACAACACGAGGCGAGAAAAAGAAGTTCAATGCTTCCGAGCATGCGTCAAATTGTTTCCGAGCATGCATGTTTTTTCTGATAGGAATTTTTCCATCGGAAAAATAGAGAACCTACTCTCAAACTTTTGCTGGCGGTAATTCCGCCAGCAAAAGTCTGATGGAGCATACACACGATCGGAATTTTGCTAGCGGAATAAGGGGAAGAACAGGTCAGAAAAGGTTAAAAAATGTGAGGTCAATGTGGAAGGGGTGTAGGTCCTACTGGAGCTGAAGGTCAGTTGGGAAAGGTGGAGATGCAAGGGATCTTCCTGTGAGGGCTGCTGGGTATGCAAAGTTCAGTCGAAGAGGAAGTGCTTCCACTTGGTTATTTATTGGTGGTTCTTCCAGGAGCTAGGTCCCCTGGGTAAAACGTAAGAGCATGTGTGAGTTTCTAATGTCTTCAAGCCCATTGGGGCACAGCCAAGGACATAGGTGATTCGTTATATATTGTGCCTTCAAGGACACCTAAAGTCCCTTTCTGATTGCGTTGTCAAAATCATCTATCAATTGTTGTTAATGATATGATATTTTATTCTGTGAATAAAATGCCTGATGTGGGCATTTATACCCACGTCATGCAGTCCCTGTTATTATTTTAATGGTTGACAAATTCTTTAGTCATGCCCACATTTGCCTAAATGATTTCTGACCACCAGACTGTTAGAGCGATAATGCAGTAATGACAGTTTTGCCTACTTTATAAATGATATATGTCTCACGCTTTCAAAAACCATTCTCTTCTCTTCTGTAACTACTTCAAGTAAAAGCAGCTAACAAAACCAAGAATGGAGTCTCATGCCCAGCCTGCCACTCCGAGGATAATGAGTGTAAAGCCGAGTATGCAATGCATTGTACAGGGGAAGAAAAATATTGCCTGGATTTTAGAAGAACGACCACATTTAGTAAGTAAAGTCAATCAGGTCTGAATTTAACTACATACTCTATTAAGTTAGGTGGAAGGTGACCCGTAGATATCCAGTGTGTGGCATTGCCAAAAATAAAAAAAATATTGAAAGTTGAAGGACTTTTCAGGTCTTGAAGGAGAGACCTATTGACATATTATTGTATAAGACAGTATAATTTTATTGTTATTGCATTAAAACATTTAAAATAAATGTTGCTATTAGATACATCAATTTTTATCTCAGTTGTATAGGTATCTCCCTCCAGTACTCATTAGCTATTGATAGGTTCGTACATTGAACTCCTCAGTCAAACGATCATGCATACTATACATTTCCTAATGTGGCGAGCTGTCTTAATGCATTTCATGGATACATTCTGCTTCTTCAGAAACACATCTGAAGCTGTCTCTAACATGATTATAGAGTTATATCAATGACACAAATATAATTACAATTACAATATGCATAAACTGATAATCTCTTGGTTAAATGATGTAACACAAACCCCGATGCCTAGGTCAGGAACTATAGCTGGCTGGTGTTTCTTCTACCTATAGCAGATCCCTTAAGGCAAGCAGGCTTATTTGGAACATAGAACATGATGCTATAGTTTCTGTCCAGATGGCACCAGAACTGAAAGGCTAAGATAAGGAAGGATATGAGTAGTTCCTAAACTAGTCAGGCTGCGGCAGTAGACTGTGGTTGGCAGTGGTATCCTTGGACAGTCTAAGGTCAAGGCAAGAAGTTAGCAAGCGTAATCCAAAAACAGTTCTGAGTTCAGAGTTGGTAATTAGCAATAATAGTCCATTTAACAATCTGAGGTCAAGTTCTGGTGGAAATCCAAAGAGCAATCAAGGTACAATGCAAAGGTTGGCAACAACAGTATCCGACTTAAAGGGGTTGTAAAGGTTCCTTTATTATTTTCTAAATAGGTTCCTTTAAGCTAGTGCATTGTTGCTTCACTTACCTTTTCCTTTGATTTACCTTCTAAAGGTTTGTTTTCTTTGTCTGAATTTCTCACTTCCTGTTTCTCCTCAGTAAACTTCACACCATCACCCGAGTGGTATGGAGTCAGCCAGAACAGCTTACTGAACAGCTTACTGAGGAGGAACAGGAAGTGAGAAATTCAGACAAAGAAAAAGAAAAAAAATATTTAGAAGGGAAATCTAAGGAAAGGGTAAGTGAATCAACAATGCACTAGCTTAAAGGAACCTATTTAGAAAATAAAAAACAAACCTTTACAACCCCTTTAACAGCAGTGGTCAGGCAAGGAACCAGACAAGGAGCCAGGAAGAAAAAGCTATCACAAGCACAGAGACACAGGCGGGTGAGATTTAAATAATGTGCCTCTCACACTGATCATCAATCCAGCTAGGAGGCATGTGGCCAGACTCTTAACGTCTCAGTTGTAGGGAGTAGCTAGGAGTCTGAGAAGACTTGCTAACCCTCAGCTGAAGCTGAAAGGCTTTCCAAACACATGGCTCAATCACAGCACAATGTCAAAGTATTCTCAACAGAGAGCAGCCTGGACATCCAGGGCTGGCCAAGGATGGTTACGCAACAATATTAAATTAAAATAATTTTATATATATTTTTTGGGGCTCTCTTATTTTATAATCCCTATTCTCATAATTCACTGTACCTTTACAGAGGTCTGTAGGGGCAACCAATCCCACGCTATAAAATTATGTAAATGTAAGGAGGACTATGATTGGCTATATGTTGGTGCCAAAATGTGAAAATCCCCACCCCACTCCTTCTCGGAGAGGACAGTGACCCACTGCTGGTAGTTTGAAAGCCTTCGCTATATTGTGCCCAACTCATTGCCATAGGCCATGACATCTCTGGCCATGAGCTTTTATATTCCTAAAAAATGAATGTCCACACGAAAAGTATATTATCTGCACTTTACTGATGCTTTTTAAAGATGGCATTGACCTGTAACATAACATTGCCATTCTGACAGAACTGTTCTGCACACATTGCCATACATAGGAGCAAGCCTTCGATAGCAGTTACTCGGGCACAGAATGCCAGCACATAAATATGAAGCCATCTTCCCTCCACTCTCCTCCTCTCTCCTTTGGGAGCACCACAGCGTTGGGATCCCCATGATTAGTCTCCGGGGGCGTAGTGAAACGCGTTGGGGCATGACCTAGTTGGAGCCCAGGCTGAGGTTGTCACACTCAACACCACCATAGGACTACGTGGATATGCGGCATCAGAGATTACCTCTTTCTTCTCTTGAGCTACAGCTAAGAGCCAAGATGTGCTCTGTTCCTTGCCAGCACTCCCAGCAGCAGATGCGGAGGAATCCACAAGCACACCCCACATCGGCGAGCCTGAGTGGCACATAGAATAATACCACAGGTCGCAGTGCTGGGACCCATCGCCTGTATACTAGAATTCACAGCATTTTGCTTCTCTCAAACCCTATATTGAAAGTGCTGAGGATAGAGAATATATAAAAATTGTTGCCTTCGTCCCATCAAAGGTTGTATGGAGGGAGGAATGAGGCTAGTGTGGACTATGTTGGGACCTTATGTGAACTGATAGACAGTTGAGAATAGAAATTTAAAAGATTTTTATTACAAAAATATATATATATATATATATATATATATATATATATATATATATATAAAGAATTTATACATTTCATAGAAATAAAATAATTTCGTGACGTTCAATATATCGTACCATTGCGATCAATGGAGAAAAATACAACTGTACATACATAATATGCGATGCTCTACATGTTTCACGTTATGATTCAAAAAAGAAGCTTCTTCAGGAGCTATATCTATGTATAGGTTTTCAGTGGACACATGAAAATTTTTTGTCACGTGGCTATGAATGGAAAGAAAACATGGTAAATAAAAAATTGTGGATATATAAAAAAATATACACATTTCAGAATAGAAAAACCTCACTCCCAGATCCAGTACGGTAACTGACACAAGTGGATTGCAGATTCACTGTCTGGATACTGGGAATGATCCGGGTTCTCCTGTCTGCAGCTTCCCCTTTGGAAGGGCATCCCTTATCCAAGATGGCGGTCCTTGCATCGACCTGGGTTTTGTGCCATTGTTGGCTTCCTTGCGGATCACTTCCGGTTCTGTGCATTGGGGCCTTCTAGTTCACGTCATGTGGGAAACGACCCTGCATTCCACCCATTGCATGGGGCATACATGTCCATATGGTGGAGCGTATCTACGAATCCACCATTTAGGACACCGCGCATGCGTCCTCCGACGCATGCGCACCACGTGACCTGACTGATTACACCAGACGCACTACCAGCGTACGGGACTCCTCTGCACATAAAAACAGGCACAACAGCTGATAGTCAGCTGTGTGCTGCTTGGAGGACACATCCTGACTCATCTCTCTGGCATGTCAAGTAAGTAATTTATCCAATCTCCTTTCTGATATTACAAACAGAGCGGTGTAAACACAACTCTGATGACACCATTATTATTGCAGACCTTCTCCCTACCCGGGAAGTCTGATTTATACAGGCTTTTGGACTCTCTGTTTTAAAATTCACCTTGGTTACAAACAGCAACTGAACATCTAACATGGTAATTACACTCCCTTTATTACATTATATTACATTCATTATTCCTTTTTATTTTATTACCTTTCCTTCATCCGCTTCCCCCCCCCCCCTTCCCTCTTTCTATCCCCTCTTTTTCCACCTCCCCCCTCCCCCCCTTTTTTCCTTCATCACTGATCCTCATTCACCACTGATTTTCAATTTAGTAGTTTGTCTTTAATTAGGCACCTGTTTATATAATTTCACACACAGGTTACCACCACACATCACAGAGATCTTCCAAAATAATCCATCTACTGAAACATATAACTGGTGTCTACTTTTTTAAGAAAATTTAAGGTGTGTGTATATATATGCTTTTTGTATACGTATGATTGTTCACATGCATACACATGTACTTTATATGTGTGTAGCGGGGTAGTCCTTGTCTTCTTGATCCCCAAGGAATCCAGGAGCTTCCGGATCAGCCGACTTTCAAAGTCCCTTCCCTGATCTGAATGAAGCCATTGTGGTAGCCCATAGTGTACAAAGTATTTTTCCATAAGCACTTTGGCCACAGTCGAGGCCTTCTGGTCTTTGGTTGGGAAGGCCTGGGCATACCGGGTGAAATGGTCGGTTACTACCAGAACATTTCCTAGTCCACTCAGGTCAGGTTCAAGGCAGAGAAAATCAATGCATACCAGATCAAGTGGGCTTTGACTCTGCAGATGGCCCATTGGGGCAGCTTGATGGGGGTAAAGTCTTTCTCTGGATGCATCGTGCGCATGAGTGGCAGTATTCTTCAACTTCAGCCCTCATGCAGGGCCAATAGAAACGGTTCCTAACGAGTTGGAAGGTCCTTTCCGCCCCCAGGTGGCCATGGTTGTCGTGCAGAGCAACCAGGACAGTCTCTCTGTGTTTCTCGGGCAGGAACAGTTGCCATTTGTCTTCCAGGTCATCAGAGGGGCCCCTTCGGTAGACCACTCCCTGATGCACCTGCAACCTGTCCCACTCTTTCCTCAGCAGGCGAGCTTCCTTTGAAGGGTGCCGTAAGAGTCTATTCGGGTCCTGATTCTCCAGGGCCTCTAGAACCAATCTTCTCATGGGGTCTTCCAATTGGTCGGATCTCAACTCCTTCTTGGACAGTTTTGGCAAGTTATCTTCCCCCAGTTGGGTTACTCCACAGTATTGCTTGGGGACTCCTACTATGGTAACCCCTATCTCTTCTGCTCTTAAGCCGCCACTGGCTTGGAGTTCAGCCCCTTGACAGAGGGCCTGCATCCCGTCGGGTGCCACTTGGGTCCAGTCTTCTGTACTGCAGGTACGGACAATGTATTTAAGAAAGAATGGGAAAAAACCCTGAACAAATGCTCCAGAGACATGATGAAACATCTAATAGAGGCCTATAGGAGACAAATGTCTGATCTAGAACTAGATCTGGATCAGACTCTGGCTTTATTACAGCCCCTGCTGGGACAAGCATCCTATAGTGAACGAGAAAAGCTCATGACAGAGCGCTTGGAAAAATTCAACAAGGGTATTCTTGTCAAAAAAGAAAAGAAGATGATGAGAGATAGAACTGCTTTTAGGGAGGGGAAAGCGTATAAGTGGTCAACTTATCAATCTCAAATGCCATCTAAATCTAATTTCAATTTATCCAAAACATATGTAAACAATGTTTCACAGTCTTCTTCTAACATTTCTTCTTCTCAACAACAACCTCCCTCTAGACATAGGGGCAATGGACGAACTAAACGATCGAGACAACAGGAGGAACCACAGGAACATACAGTGAAAAAATCTATGCGAGGACCAAATACAAATTCAACACAAAACATGCAGGTTTCTGGGTGTCCTTCCACTTCTTTGGTAACAGGTAATTCACATATGGGTGTGGCTGTGGAACTATCCTCTATATCTTCATGCGAAGATCTGCATGATCCGATAGACATCAGATATTCGTTAGATCGTAAAGAAACTGTCTCCACTCCCGTGGCACCTATTTTCTCTTCCTCCTCTTCTTCTTTTCAGACCCGCTCGATGTCTCACATTCAAAAAGGACCCACATTAAATACAATGCCATCAGTGAGTTAGAAAATGGAGGGACTGACTCTCCCAATCCCCTTCCCTCCATGAACATAATCAACCTCTCTTCACATACTTTAAGTTTGGATGAGAGAGATGTTCTATTGAGGGGTTTGGGATTCTGTCCAAATGAAGATTTTGACAAATTTGAATTAATAAGGGACCTGCAACTTTTTGTAAGGAAACTTCTATTGAGAAACATGTACAGTAAGGATATTAATCCGACCACACAACTTAGTAAAAAGGAGGATTTGGCAAATAAACAGCTTATCTCCCTATTAGAGAAGAACGATCAATCTGATCTGATCGATAGTGTGAACATAGAACAACTCCTTTTTGATGCTGGGGCAAAATCGGTAGACCCAATATCCAAACCCAAATCCCTGCTAAAAACAAAATCAGATCAATTTCCGGCACCTAGTTCCAACCCTAATACAGCCACTTTTTTAAAACTTGTATCACGTGAAATAGATAAGATGTCAGGTACTATCAAGTCTGAAGAGAATCTGACGGCAAGAGAAAAGCGAGCTTTACAAAATTTGTCAAAAAACTGTTCTATAGTAATTAAACCTTCCGACAAGGGTGGAAACACCGTAATAATGGATAATACCCAATACATAGATATGTGTAAAAAAATCCTGTTGAATGATAACTGGTACCGTTTGATATCTGTCAACGCTATCAAAAAATTCAACAGTGATTTTTACGACCTAATAGACAAAGCTGGAAGAGAGGGAATAATCACAGCCACTACGTGGAAATACATACGAACTGAGCATCCCAAAATTCCAACCTTCTATGCACTCCCAAAGATACATAAAAACAAGCATGATCCGCCGGGCCGCCCCATAATTTCTGGCAATGGCTCAATTTCCGAAAAATTGAGCCGCCTAATTGATGAACATCTGCGACCATTTGTGGTTAGTCTTCCGTCCCATGTAAAAGACACAATTCACTTCTTGAAAATTCTAGATGGCATGACTATATCAGAGCACTCGACGCTGGTCACGATCGACGTCAAGGCACTCTATAGTTCTATTCCCCACACCTTAGGTTTAGCAGCCATACATCACATACTGTCACAACAAATTGACGATCAGTGGCCATACAGTGACTTTATAGTTCAATCCCTTGATTTCATTCTACATCACAACATCTTTTCATTTGCTGGCTCCCACTACCTCCAGGTACAGGGTGTTGCAATGGGGACTTGCTGTGCCCCATCATACGCCAATCTGTACCTGGGGGAGTGGGAGCGAGCTTTGATGGCTGATGATTCTTGTACAATATTCACTGACCACATTACTATGTGGGTACGATACATCGATGATGTTTTCTTGATCTGGGATGGACCAATGGAGATGCTATCAGCGTTTCTCAATAGGTTGAACAAAAATCAATTCAATCTAGCATTTACGATGATGCATGATGCTGATGAGATAACTTTCCTTGATGTTACTGTTTTCCGGGGGAAGGAAGGGGCAATACAGACACGTCTCTTTCGGAAAGCTACGGCGGGCAACTCCTTGCTGCACGCATCTAGCTTCCATCCCAACCCACTTATGGCGTCAATACCATTTAGCCAATATCTTCGCATAAGACGAAATTGTTCAGATATGGACATTTTTCGAACAGAGGCAAAAAAACTACAAATGCGTCTCTTGGAGAGAGGCTATTCTAAGACCTGCCTCAAAAAGGCATACAAAAAATCTCTGATAAAGACACGATGCGAACTTCTATATTCACGGAAACCTGAAAAAGAACGTCCTAGCAATAGTGAAACTAGATTGATAATATTCTCTAATCAGCATAAGAAGATCCGCAATGTCATTGAAAAATATTGGCACCTTCTGTCTATGGACTCTAATCTGGGCAGATTTGTGACCACCAAACCATCCATCACTTTTAGGCGGGCAACTTCCATTCGTGATCGAGTGGTTCACAGTGAATTCAAGGGTGAAAACCAGGGGGATCCATGTAAAATCAAGGGAACCTACACCTGTGGAGGCTGTAGTTTTTGTCGCTATATACATGTGGGACCTACGTGTATACTGCCTAGTGGAAGGACTTTTAAATCTGCTCACTATGCCAACTGCAACACCAAGGGGGTAGTATACCTCCTGCTCTGTGAATGTGGCCCTTTCTATGTTGGGAAGACCAAAGTAGAGCTACGAACAAGAATGACCAAACATATATGGAGCATGAAGGGATGCAATCCTGACTTCCCTTTGGGAAGACACACCATTGCTCTTCATAATGGGACTTTCCCCAAGGTCAAATTCATAGTACTTGACAGAGTGCATCCAAATGCACGAGGAGGTGACTGGAACAAGCTACTGTTACAGAGAGAGTTGAGATGCATCTTTCTCCTCCATGCCACCACCTTCCCCGGCCTCAATGAGGCTGTCAATTACAGGCCCTTCTTGGAGGGTTTGTATCGGGAGGCATGGAGAAATAAGATCTGTCCAACAATCAGTTGGGATTTTGTGTTGCACATGTTGGAATACTTATTTCATTGTATGTTATAATTTGATTTAATCCTATGGAGTTTCTTGCAATCAAAACAATTTCTGTGTTTGCAAACAATGCCTATTTCTGTTAATCAGGATTTGGAGGTATGTCCCATGTGTTCTCACAGGGATGCCCGCTTCATATTTTATGTATGTAGTAATCAATTTTTTGTATTCTCAGATTTATATGTTTGTTTTTATTTTTAATTTTATGCAATTTATGATTTGGTGATATTTACTCACTTCTGCAGCTGCCTATTTATCTCTATTCCGTTTGGATACATTTTGTGGCTATTGGCCCTTAATACAAATACTTTTCAGTAGTTTATGAAATCTGTATTGGCCTGTTCAAGATTGAACAGCAGTGGTGGCAATTATGCTGCGCACGTTTCCCTGTCTGGATTCGATCCCGGCACACATAGGCCTCTCCGGCTGCTGGCCGGATCTCTTATGGATGCTGCCATCTGTATGAGCCGGCTTTTTGCGTCGGTTTGGCCTATTTTTTGCGGCACTGCCACTCATGCAACCCGGGACAATCTGACGTCTGACAGCCTCTCCGTTTCCATTCGTCCACTGGGATCATGTGTGAATCCCTTGTGCCGCACTCATGTGTCGGTGGGGGCGTGGCGCATGACGTGGCTCTCACTCACTGGCTATCTCGCCTTTGGGGGGAGGACTTGGTGGTGCGCCGCGTGCCCGGGGGACCGCAGCATTCTAATGACAGGGCACACGTGGTGTTTGACACCCACGTGTATCGCTGAGGAAGCCAATCACTGTGCCTTGATGCTCTTTAAAAGCGACTAAGTCAGTCCTTCAATAGTGCTGTGGCTGATGGGGAGAGAGCACGTGGGGCAGGACAATAACCAGGTGAGATGTGATTTTTTGATCTTCAACTCGTGGCGGTGACTTTTTGGCAATATTAGCAGATGACTATCATCCCCCACTCTGGGTCCATTTGAGACCACAAATGTAGGGTGATACTACAAATGCATCAAGTAATGATGCAATCTTGTGTCTTTTCTTTTGTCTCTCCTCTCATATAGACTCCATAGGCAATTTTGCTTGATGAGTGGACTTGCAATACAAGATAGGGAGTTGGTCTCCCTTTCCTCCGTTTTCCGTGTATGCTGGATCTGTGAGGACTCCACCTGTATCTTGTTTTTTCCTTCTTGTGGGAGCTGTGCATACTACATCAAAAGTTCTCCATTTTGTCTATCTGCATGCCCCTTCCCTCATCTCCCCATTTCCCATAATTATACAGTATTTTGGGAAGAGGTAAGAAAAATCTATCCAATATCCATGTGAATTCCACTTGATTTCCATCTTGTGTCAACAATATATTTATATTTTTTATAAAATTAACCCTTGAATCCCTCCCCTTGGGGAAAAGGGTATAAATTTTGGGACAATACCATATAGTGTACAATATGCTTATTTGACGCATTTATGTGCATTAATACATAATTAATTTGAGAATTTTTCTTTTTACCTCAGGTATATTGATTTTTCTATGCTTCCCTTTGGAGACGTTTGCGGTCCCGGGTCGCTGTCTGGACATCGCATGTGCGCAGTTTCCACCCATTTCCCCATATAGGGGATTTTTTTCACCACTTGTTTTCAAACCATAACCCTTGCGTTTTCTGGGTGTTGTGGTTCTATGATGACTGATATATAAGCTTGATATATGGCTGCAGAGGTGAGTACTCTGCCAATTGGGTGTTTTCCATGCTCACCCTCATTTGCATATTTATTGTTTATGCTTGTCAACGACGGCCCACTTGAGGGCCAGGAATTCCAACTTATGAGTAGGATAATTCTTTTCGGAGGGGGTCAGGCTTCTGCTCACATACGCAACAGGTCTCAGTTGCCCTTCATGCTCCTGATAGAGCACTCCTCCCAGACCATCATGGCTGGCATCTACATGGAGTTCATAAGGCTTCTTTGGGTCTGCATAGGCCAGGACAGGGGCAGTGGTTAAGTTCTTTTTCAACATTTGGAAGGCATCTTCGCACTTCTCATTCCACTGGTCCTTGACTGACTCCCCTGGCTTCCTAGGGCCCGAGTCATCCTCTTCCCCCTCCGTCTTGAGCAGCTCATTCAGAGGCCTGGCTATCCGAGCAAACCCCTCCACGAACCTCCTATAATAGGAACAGAATCCCAGGAAGGACCTGAGTTCTGTCACAGTAGTGGGCCTTGGCCAAGAGGTGACTGCCTCCAACTTTTCGGGGTCTGTGGCCACCCCATCTTCAGACACTATGTGTCCCAGATAGTTGACTGATGACTGATAGAATTGGAATTTTTCAGGTGAGAGCTTGAGTCCTTCCTCGCTCAGTCTCTTCAAAACTTTCTCCAGCCTCTCTTCATGTTCTTCCAAGGTTCTTCCGAAGACAATGATGTCATCCAAGTATATGAGGACTTCAATGGAGGTTCATATCTCCCACAGTCTTCTCCATGAGACGTTTGAAGGTGGCTGGAGCTCCAGACAGACCTTGAGGCATCCGGTCGAATTCGAAGAACCCTACCGGGGTTATGAAAGCCGTCTTCTCTTTGTCTTCTGGATGCATCGGGATCTGATAGTACCCACTCTTGAGGTCCATAACACTGAACCACTTGGCTCCGGACAAGCTCTGTAGTGTATCCTCTATCCTCGGAGTGGTATACTGGTCCGGTATGGTTCTCCTGTTGAGGGTCCTATAGTCTATGCACTGCCTCAATGACCTATTCTTCTTTCGGACCACCACTATAGGGGAGGCATAGGGACTTCTAGATTCTCGAATCACCCCTGTTTGCTTGAGCTCGGCGAACTGCTCCCTCAAGTCTTCGAGGTCTGCTAACGGAACCCGCCTAACCCTCTCCCTGAAGGGCTTGTCTTCCTGGAGGCGGATTCGATGGGTGGCACTCCTATCACACCCCACATCGAATTCATCTTGGGAAAAGATCCTTTCTCACCTGGTCAACTGGGCCTTGGCTCTCTCTTTCCAAGCCCTGGGCAGGTTCGGATTCTCCATGGAAAGTTTCTCCCACACAGTACTTTCTCCATCTGTCTTCTCCACATCTGATGAAGCAACTGGGGTAGCTGGGCTCACCCGGCCCAGCAACAGCCTGGCTGGGACTTCCATGGGACCATCCGTGGTATTTCTGACGCTCACAGGCACATTACAGTGAGCCTTATTCAGGGCCCTCACCGGGACCACTTCTGGGACTACTTCTAAGCCTGAATGTTCTTCCCTGGGGTCGGGTTCCAACATGACAAAAGGGCCAGGCTGCTCCCAAGTGAGTTTCACTGTGGCTTTCAAGCAGGCTACTTCACCGGGCTGCAGCACTATCCCCCTTCTTCCCAGCCTCCAGACCTTCCCTACCCCCTCTTCCGGGGCCTTCTGTTCCAAGATCAGCCGTTGGTAGGCTGTCTTCAACATTGGGTGGATCTCAGTGACTGTGGGGTCTTTCCTTGTCAGAGGGGCGAGAAGTCTTCGGACCAGATCCGTGTTGGTCCCTATTATTAGGGAACTCCTATTAGCTCCAGGCGGTCGGGGGCACACCACAGCCAAGGTGTCAAACACTTCAGCCTTTTCGGCTATGGGCGGGTCGAAAGTCAGTTTTATAGGCAGATAGCCATCATATAGGAAACTCTCTGTCCCAATTCCCCATATCTCCAGATCTTCAATCCTCTGGATGGGCAGGTGACCTAAATGCTTGTCATAAAAGTCCCAGTACAACAGGGTCACTTGCGCCCCAGTATCCAATATGGCTCTTGTGTAGACTCCCTCCACTTGAACAGGTACTATCGGAGAGGGACCCACCAGCTTCTCTGGATATCGCTTCGTAGGTGTCTCTTTCTTTTGATCTTTGCATTTTCCCTTTTTACTTTCTTTCTTCCATTTCTCTTTGGACTTAAGTCTCTCCTGGGCCTGGTATGGATTGATCTCCCTCCTTTTGACGGGTGTAACTACCCGCTGAGGGACACTACTCTCTTTCTTTGGGGTGCGTTCCCTCTGAGGAACCTTGTGTTTCTTCTGAGGGGTCTTGTCCACTCTTTTCATGTGCTTCTCATTCAGTTTGGAGCTCACTGGAGATGGGCACCCGGTTGACTCCTTCACCGGGGCCCGCTGAAGTTTTCCGGCGGCTTGCGGTTATTCATCTTTTTTTTCTTTGGACTGGAACACACTTTGGCGAAATGGCCAGCTCCTCCACAATTGAAGCAAATCACATCCCCCCTCTTCCAGGGATGCGGGCGCTGAGGTGTTGGGAAACAGCTCCTTCCTCGGACTTTCCCTCTCTGGTTCCCTTGACTTCTTTTCCATCAGGGAGGTCAACATTCCCAATACTTGGGACATCTGTGACTTCAAGGTATCCACCTCTGAGTCTCTTTCCAGGGTCATGGCCATCCTGACCATCACCGGAGGAGGATTTATCGACTCAACTGGTAGGCTCCTCTTCTTCTCCTCCAGCATAGCTTCTTCCTCTCTGACCACTCGAATCAAGTCAGGGTACTCCAGGCTCTTCCCGTCCTGTCTTGTGCGTAGCGCCAATGCAATGGGGTCCAGGAGCTGAGATCCTCTCATCACCTGTTGAACACGGGCCTCATCCACCTTCCGCGGGTCAATCCCCTTCTTAAGAATCATCTTATGCAGGATCTTATCCAGGCGCCTCATGAACTCTGACAGTTTCTATCCTGTCTTTTGGTAGCAGTGCTCCAGCTGATAAGTGAGCTCAGTGATTTTCTCTGTTCCACCCTATTAATGCGTGGGTCAGTGAGGAATTTGTCTTGACATCCCCCACCCATGCCTTCTGATACGGGACAGTGACATCACTAGCTGCTTCACTGCTTCTTCTTGCCAGATCCCTGGAAATTCTATGACTACTACCCCGTCTGGATCTGTGCCGACCACTTTGCACCACTGTCCTACTTCTAGTGGGTCCATTCTGGTACTTTTGGTGCGTTACTTGCTGCAACAGGATCCCGGACTCGAGAGCCCCCACGTGTAGCGCTACCCCCAGTTAAGAGAGCTGCTGGTTTGATTTCGGGCCCTGCATACAGCACCGCCAACCCCCGGCAATCTTACTCGACCCACTCTGGCACAGTTAGTCTAGGGTTAAATTTATATCACAATCAGAAATATTGTAAGGGGCAATCTCTTTTACAGTAAGACAACACACTGAGGCGAGAGATCAAATGCAACGGCTTTACTTTTATAAAAAAAGCATAGGCAGAACAGAACACATGCAACTTGCTTACAGAGCCCTGTATCAATAGGTGTAGCACACAACAATGGCCCAGCGCGGTAACCCACCACTCGCAGCTATTATGGTGTGCATGCCCTGTGGCGCACTAAACAATATTCTATCTCCCCCCTAGTCAGGCCTGACATAGAAGAAATCTCAGTCTTTTCACTCTAGGATTTCTTCGCATGCAAACTTTCGGTGGTGCACTTGATGAAATAATATTTGTAATCCACAAGTAGCCAGTCTCAAGGAACACCACACTGGAAACCCTTCAACTCTGACCTGCTACGGGTCTCCTAATAGAACAACACACAACGATAGGTGGGCCAAGGCAGTCTATAGGCCTAACACGGTACAGTCTATTGGCTTGAGCAAGTGCTCGCTCATCACTCTGGATGCGATCCCAGTCCGGGACTTCCACCTGCTGTGTCTCTGCACACAGCGTCTGCAACGATCGGGTCCCCGATCTAACTGATGTCCTTACTCGACAAGTCCGGTGCCACCCAGGCTCCGCAGTGGGGTGGAAGGCTCTTTGGAAGTTGCGCAAGGCCCAGGCTTCAGGCCTTGCACTGCAGCAGATCCGCACAGGAAGAAACTCTTGCTTGCAGCGCGGTGTCCAAAGAGGCCAAGCTCCGCCTCACCTCCTCCTTAAATAGCCCCTCCCATGAGTCTCTGCGGTGGCTAATTACACTCTGGGTGCCGAACGGGGTTCTGGGTAACGTAGTCCCGGGGCCTTAAAGGAGACCCCGCTACATGTGTATGTACGTGCATACTTACTGTAGCGCTACCCCCAGTTAAGAGAGCCGCTGATTTGATTTCGGGCCCTGCACGCAGTACCGCCAACCCCCGGCAATCTTACTCGACCCACTCTGGCACAGTCAGTCTAGGGTTAAACTCCTATCACTCTCAGGTGTATTATACTTAATAATTTCTAAACAGTCAGACAACACATTGAGGCAAGAATATAAAATATATATATATGCTTTACTAGTAGTGAAGGATTCAAGGTATAACATGCAACATATAAATGGGCCTGCAGAGCCCTGCATCAATCAATGTACTAGGTGCAGCACAATAATATGGCGCCGCGCAGTGTCCACCACGCGGAGCTATTATGGCGTGTGCTCGTCTATGGCGTAGTAACACAAACTTTCTAAACTCCCCACCTAAGTCAGGCCTGACATGGAATGGAACTGAGTCTCTTTCCCCTAAGGAAGGAAGGTTTCTTCACCGGCCAGCTTTCGTTGGTGCACTTTAAAGAAATAACCATTTGTAATCCACATTGGGTGTTAACTTGAAATAACAGGGTAAAACGGGGGGGGGTAGATACTTCAACTCTGTCCCGCTACCGGACCCCCCAAGAAACACTGGTGAGCGAACAGCGGGCCTAGGCAGTCTACAGGCCTGAACACAACTCAGTCTATTGATATGGGCAGGTGCCCGCTCACCACTCCAGGCACGATCCCAGCCTGGGACTTCCACCTCCTGTGTGTCGCACACAGCGTCTGCTCCGATCGAGTCCTCGATCCAACTCACGTCCTATCACGACGGGTCAGGATCCACACAGGCTCCGCAGTGTGGTGGAAGGCTCTTCGGACTTCAAGCAAGGCCTCAGGCTTCAGGCCTTGCTTCACAGCCGATCCGCACAGGATGACTTGTCACTTGACGCGCCGTGTCCCCAAGAGAGCGAGCTCCGCCTCGCCTCCCACTTAAGTAACCCCTCCCATGAGTCTCTGCGGTGGAACCTCCGCCCTGGGGCCGAATGGGGTTCTGGGTAACGTAGTCCTGGGGCCTTAGAAGAGACCCCGCTACACACTCCCCCCACTTGAACTCTTTGGTCCCCAAAGACAACATAACTTCAAGCTACACATTTAACATCCATCAATTCTCCATATGATGTCGGCAGAGGAAATTCCCACCAGAAACGAGGCGGTGAACTCCTCTGCCCACAGGACACTAACAGCATCCTGTCTAACTGTGCCAGAGAGTGAGCTGGGGTTGCCTCCCACCAAATGAACAGTGGGAGGGTCAGGGTCTTCCATACTCCTTCTGGCAGTGAATACAGTGTCTTCCGCACTCTTCCCCATTTGTGGGTAGGTTAATCTCCTGGGAGGTTTTATGGCCCTCCGCTTCCTCTGTCCTCTGGGACATTCTGTGGGAACAGATTCTTCTTCTGTAACCAACTCGGGGGTTCCTTCTAATTCAGGAGCATCTGGCTCCGGAGCAGGAAGATACATGGCTTCCCTTGGGTCCTCTTCAGGGGATAGTTCACTGACACTCTCCCAAGCATCTGATCAGTGACTAGATGGAATGAACTCCGTAGCTTCTGCATTCAGTGTCTGATCCTCGGTATCTTCGTCAGGTGGAAGATCAATAGCAGAAGTCGTTGGGCCCTGGGAAGGCCAAAGCCAGCCAATTTCCTCTCCCTCGTCTTCACTCATTTCTGAATCTTCTGCATCCTCCATCCGAGGGGTCTGAGACCGAGTGTTGGGTCTAGGGGTGTTCGGAATGGACATGGGTTCAGGAGAATCCATCCTAGGAGGCAACTAGGGATGAGCTTCGTGTTCGAGTCGAACATACGTTCGACTCGAACATCGGCTGTTCGATCGTTCGACGAAGATCGAACGATTTGGGCCGTTCGCGCCAAATTCGAGTGACGCGAACGGCCCACAATGCACTACGCCATCGCAGTGTCATCCAGGCGCTGTGATTGGCCAAGCATGCACTGTGACCCCGCATGCTTGGCCAATCACAGCGCCGGCAGCGAGGAGAGCAATGATTGGCCACAGGCAGGATGCCTGTGGCCAATTATTGCTGAGGGTGTTTAGTACACGCCCCACACTATAAAAGGCCGCCAGCACGGCGGCCTAGTGTAGTGTGTTCCGGAGCAGGGATAGAGCAGCATAGGCAGGGACAGTGACTGTTATTTCTTTCTTGCTTAACCTGGATTCCTTTAGTTTAGGGAAAGAGAAGGATAGGTAGGGAGAGTGTCAGTGTGTTTTGTGCTTGTGCTATAGTGTGCTTAAAAAAAACATTTATTCTAGGGACAGAAAACTGTAGGTAGGGACAGTGTCAGTTTCTTTCACTCTGCAAGTCCTTGTTTCCAGGGACCTGTAAGGACAGTGAGTGAATTGTCCTTGTGCTATATTGTGCTTAAAAAAAACATTTATTCTAGGGACAGAAAACTGTAGGTAGGGAGAGTGTTTATTTTCTTTCACTCTGCAAGTCCTTGTTTCCAGGGACCTGTAAGGACAGTGAGTGAATTGTCCTTGTGCTATATTGTGCTTAAAAAAAACATTTATTCTAGGGACAGAAAACTGTAGGTAGGGAGAGTGTCAGTTTATTTCACTCTGCAAGTCCTTGTTTCCAGGGACCTGTAAGGACAGTGAGTGAATTGTTCTTGTGCTATATTGTGATTAAAAAAAACATTTTTTCTAGGGACAGAAAACTGTAGGTAGGGAGAGTGTTTTTTTTCTTTCACTCTGCAAGTCCTTGTTTCCAGGGACCTGTAAGGACAGTGAGTGAATTGTCCTTGTGCTATATTGTGCTTAAAAAAAACATTTATTCTAGGGACAGAAAACTGTAGGTAGGGAGAGTGTCAGTTTCTTTCACTGTGAAAGTCCTTGTTTCAAGGGACAGAGAAGGACACCTGAAGGTAGCCCTTATTGCTTTTTTCCCATCTCCCTGCAGGCCATCTATTAGAATGTCTGGAAGGCAAACAAGGAGAGGCAGACAGTCAGGAGGCAATAAAAGAGGGCAAGCAGGCTCTGTGTCTGGGGGCAACAGTGCTGGTCGTGGACGCGGTGCATTGTCATCAGCACATGGCCATGGGACACGCTTGTCCTTCTTTTCGGCAGCTGGACATGTTGAGCCACATCATGCCGAAGACTTGGTAGAGTGGATGACCAAGCCCTCCTCCTCCTCCTCATCCTCTCTCACCCAGGCTCAGGGTACTGGAAAAGCAGCTGCCAAAGCGTCGTCTTCCCTGGTATCAATGTCAGACAAATCATCAGTCACTCCTTCCCTAGACCCACCATGTCCTCCTCCTGAGGAGTCCCCCGAACTGTTTCAGCACAGTGTTGGGTACATGCTCCAGGAGGATGCCCAGCGTTTCGAAGGGTCTGATGATGAAACCCAGCTAGAGGAAGGCAGTAGCGTGAGAGCAGAGGGGATGCTCAAGAAGGACACCAATCTGGCAGTCATGTTCCAGCAGCTGCAGCATACTGCCAGATTGGCTCCAGTGATGAGGAGGGAGGGGATGATGAGGTCACTGACTCCACGTGGGTGCCTAATAGGAGAGAGGAGGAGGAGGAGGATGAGGAGGAGGCACATCTCCAACGAGGCAGGATGCCCTTTGGTGGCCAGCGTAAGGGCAGTACACCGACGGAATCACACCGCAGAGCTCCGCCTGTGCAGGGCGCTGCCTCTGCCCGTCATTCAAAAAGTTCTTTGGTGTGGGCCTTTTTTGAGGCTAGTGCATCAGATCGCACAGCTGCTGTTTGCAACATATGTCTCAAGCGTATATCGCGTGGCCAAAACATCAGCCGCTTGGGTACCACATGCCTGACCAGACATATGTTGACCTGCCATGCAGCTCGTTGGCAAGCCTACCTCAAAGACCCACACCAAAGAACAAAGCGGACCTCTCCTTGCACCGCATCAGCTGGGATCTCCAAGCCCACTATAACTTCAGTCCTCTCTGAAACATGCACTGAGAGGAATGAAGGTGTAGAATTAGGTGTGTCACAGCCAAGTACTTGCGGCCACTCTGCTAGCAGTACACCGACGTCCGATTCTAGCAGGCAAATTTCCCTGCCCCAGCTGCTGGACCGTCGAAAGAAGTTCACTCCCAGCCATCCACATGCCCAGCGGTTGAATGCTAGCTTGGCTAAATTGCTAGCGCTTCAACTGCTGCCTTTTCAGTTGGTAGACTCGGCCCCCTTCCGTGAGTTTGTGCAATGTGCGGTTCCTCAGTGGCAGGTTCCCAAACGCCACTTTTTCTCACGGAAGGCTATTCCGGCTCTCTACCGGCATGTGGAAGGCAATGTCTTGGCCTCGCTGGACAGGGCGGTCAGCGGTAAGGTGCATATTACCGCTGACTCATGGTCCAGCAGGCATGGACAGGGACGTTACCTTTCTTTCACGGCCCATTGGGTCACTCTTTTGGCAGCTGGGAAGGATGCAGGACAAGGTGCAGTAGTGTTGGAGGTTGTCCCACCGCCACGCCTCCAAAATGCTACTACTGGTTGTGACACACCTCTCTCCTCCACCCCCTCCTCTTCTTCTTCCTCCATGGCCTCTTCCTGTGGTTTGTCCTATGAACCAGCGGTGCTCCGTAGCCGTTCACGGGGCTACGCAAGTACGCAGGCAAAAAGATGCCATGCCGTGCTTGCGCTGGTGTGTTTGGGGGACAGAAGCCACACTGGGGCAGAGGTCCTGTCTGCTCTGCAGGGCCAGGCCGAGAGGTGGTTGACGCCACGCCAGCTTAAGCCAGGAATGGTGGTTTGCGACAATGGCACCAACCTCCTCTCCGCCCTCCGACAGGGACAACTGACCCATGTGCCCTGTGTGGCTCACGTCCTTAACCTGGTGGTGCAGCGGTTCTTGGGCAGGTACCCGGGCTTACAGGATGTCCTGAGGCAGGCCAGGAAAGTCTGTGTGCATTTCCGCAGATCTTATAATGCCAGTGCTCGCCTGGCTGAGCTGCAAAAGGAGTTGAACCTGCCCAAGAACCGCCTTATATGTGACATGCCCACCAGGTGGAACTCAACGTTGGCCATGCTGCAGCGGCTGCACACGCAGCAGAGGGCCATCAATGAGTACCTGTGCGACTACGGCACCAGGACAGGGTCAGGGGAGCTTGGTTTTTTTTCTCCACGCCAGTGGGGCATGATCAGGGATGCATGCACTGTCCTGGCACCATTTGAGGAGGCCACGAGGATGGTGAGCAGTGACAGTGCATGCATCAGTGACACTGTACCTCTTGTCCACCTGTTGGAGCACACGCTGCATGGAATAATGGACAGGGCACTTGAGGCAGAACGGAGGCAGGAAGAGGAGGACTTCCTTGCCTCTCAAGGCCCCCTTTACCCAGACAGTGTTCCTTCTGTCCCACCCATCGCACAGGAAGAGGAGGAGGAGGAGGAGGAGGAGGAGGATTGTGTCAGCATGGAGGTGGAGGCTGGCACTCAGCATCATCAGCAGCAGTCTTTTAGGGATGATTTACAGTCCCAAGAAACCAGTGGACTTGTACGTGGCTGGGAGGAGGTGGCTGCGGATCATGTCGTCCTTAGTGACCCAGAGGACTCCGGAGCGAATGCCTCAGCAAACCTACGCTGCATGGCCTCCCTGATCCTGCAAAGTCTGCGGAAGGATCCTCGTATTCTTCGGATCAAGGAGAGGGACCATTACTGGCTGGCCACTCTCCTTGATCCACGGTACAAGGGTAAGGTTGCGGACCTTATGTTACCGTCGCAGAGGGAGCAGAGGATGAGACAACTCCGGGAGGCCTTGCAGAAAGGTCTGTGCAACGCGTTCCCAGAGACTGGGAGGTTACAAACTCCTGGTCCTGGACAACGAGTTGCTGAGGCTTCGGCCAGTCAAAGAAGGAGCGGTGGGGAAGGTGGCCGTCTGACCGATGCGTTCAGACAATTCTTTAGTCCGCAGCCCCAAAGTATGATCGGTTCCAGCAACCATCGCCAGCGTCTGATAAACATGGTGCAGGAATATCTAGGGGCAAGGTCAGACTTGGACACCTTCCCCACCGAAAATCCTCTGGCTTACTGGGTCTTGAGGATGGATCACTGGCCAGAGCTTGCACAGTATGCAATTGAGCTACTGGCCTGTCCTGCATCCAGCGTTCTTTCGGAACGCACATTCAGTGCTGCTGGAGGATTTGTCACGGATCACAGGGTGCGCCTGTCCACCGACTCGGTTGATCGACTGACTTTCATCAAGATGAACCAGTCTTGGATCACCACCAGCTACCACACACCTGATGCTGATATAACAGACTAATTGATTTTAACATGTCACATCCCTTCAAGACTGATGCTGATGCTGAGTGCCTGTGCTGTTATGTTGACTGGCTATCCTCCTCCTCCGAGTCCTCAATGATACGATTGATGATGATAGCTTGGAAGATCATTTTTGTTTATGGGTGCCGCCACCAGTGGCTAAGGCCCAATTTTTCAGCCCCTGTTTTACAGGGGCGTGTAATTACAATTTTTTTAGCAATAATTTGCCATAGGGCTCATTGCTGTGCTCCAAGTACAGTATCTGTGAGGGGTTGGAGTGTTGTGGCACCAGTGCCTAAGGCCCAATTTTTCAGCCCCTGTTTAACAGGGGCGTGTCATTACAATTTTTGAAGCAATACTTTGCAACAGGGCTCATTGCTGTGCTCCAAGTACAGTATCTGTGAGGGGTTGTAGTGTTGTGCCACCAGTGCCTAAGGCCCAATTTTTCAGCCCCTGTTCAACAGGGGCATGCAATTACAATTCTTGATCTAATAATTCACAGCAGGGTCCATTGCTGCACCCACCAAGAGTAACTGAGGGCTTACAGTGTTGTGGCACCAGCACCACCATCAAAGCCCCAATTTTTACTACCACTGTTCAACAATTATATGTAATTAAAATTCCTGATATAATAGTTGACAGCAGGGCGTTCCAGCACCAACCAAGAGTAACTGAGTGCTTACAGTGTTGTGCCAACACCAACAACTAAGGGGCCTATTTCTGCAGAGTATATACGGCAGGTCCCTACTTTCAAACATCCAACTTACAAACGACTCCTACTTGCAAACGAAAGAAGACAACAGGAAGTGAGAGGAAATCTACCCCTAGAAAGGAAAATTCTCTCCTGTAAGAATAAATATGGGAGAAAGGGGTCTCATCTGTACTGATGCTTTATCAGCAATCCTTGTTTCAAGAAAAACACCACATTTCAAAAACAGTTGTCATTGGGACGGAAAGTGAGGTGAAATGTTCTGAACAGGGGCACAGACAGCAAAACAAATGTTACAGGGGTGATAACCCTTACCTATGTTTCCCAAAAAGTTTAAAAATAGATTTTTGGGCTGGAGCTACACTTCAACAATGTACCTGTTCAAAATTACAAACAGATTCTACATAAGAACAAACCTACAGTCCCTGTCTTGTATGCACCGCCTGTATACGGCTGTTCAGAGTATATAGGGCCTTTTTTATTTTATGTGCGGGGTTCCCCTTAATATCCATACAAGACCCAAAGGGGCTGGTAATGGGCTGGGGTAGGGGGGGGGGTCATGGGGTAGCTATGCCATTTTTCTTAAAGAATTTCATCCATATTACCGGGACCAGACATTACATTAAAGCCGCAAGCAGTTTTAAATGGCTTTTTTTTCCTTTAGAAGTGTCATTTTGTGCAGGGACAGTTCTAAACACGGGAAACACGTGGCACTTCACAGGCATACTTTAGACACCCCCCAGGTACGATATTTAAAGGAATATTTGACTCTTTTTTTTTCACTTTATGCATCATTAAAATGACTGCTCCCGAAAAACGACCGTTTTTAAAACTTCTTTTTGCATTGATACATGTCCCCTGGTGCACAACCCGGGTTCCCAAACCCTATTTATGACAATAACATGCATAATAGTTGTTATAATTAGCACTTTAGAATTCGAACGTTCGCATCCATTGTATTTAATAGGGTTCTAATGTTCGTTCGAACTTTCGGTCCGTTCGCGGGTTCTGGTGCGAACCGAACCCGGGGGTGTTCGGCTCATCACTAGAGGCAACCAAACTGCTTCAGCGAGAGGAAGTAGGTGGTTCCGATGCCAAGTCTTCAAGGACCCTAACTTCCCCTCAGGTTTAAGTCTGTAAACGGGTAGGCCCGGTAATTTTTTACAAATGACATAAGGTTCTGGTCTCCATCTATCTGCAAGTTTATGTTTTCCAGGGACCCCCAGGTTCTGCAATAACACTCTGTCTCCTGGTTGTAGGTCTTGGATCCTAACCTTTAGGTCGAAATTCCTCTTGTTGCGAGCCCCCCTCTGTTCCGAGGCCGCCTGAGCTTGCTCATAGGCCATCTTCAAGTTGTGTCTAAGTCTATCTACATATCCCTTGTGGGAAGCAGCAGAACAATGATCTATGGAAGTGCCGTAGGCCAGATCCACTGACAATCTTGCCTCTCTCCCGAACATAAGTCTGTAAGGTGAATATCCTGTAGCATCACTGACAGTGCTGTTGTAAGCGTGCACAAGGGCCGCTATGTGACTACTCCAATGTTGCTTCTTTTCGCCACTTAAAGTTCCCAGCATGTTGAGCAGGGTTCAGTTGAACCTCTCCGGCTGAGCATCACCTTGAGGATGATAAGGAGTAGTCCTGGTCTTCTTGATCCCTAAGGCATCTAGGAGTTTTCGTATCAGTTTGCTCTCAAAATCCCTCCCCTGATCTGAATGGAGCCTTTGTGGCAGTCCATAATGTATAAAGTACTTCTCTACGAGTATTTTGGCCACAGTAGAGGCCTTCTGGTCCTTGGCTGGAAAAGCCTGTGCATACTGGGTGAAATGGTCGGTTACTACCAGAACATTTCCTAGTCCCCTCAGGTCGGGTTCGAGGCAGAGGAAATCAATGCACACCAGGTCAAGCGGGCCTTCACTTTGTAAATGGCCCATTGGGGCCGCTTGATGGGGCAGAGTCTTTCTCTGTATGCAACGTGCACATGAATGGCAGTATTCCTCAACTTCAGCCCTCATGCAGGGCCAATAGAAACGGTCTCTAACAAGTTGGAAAGTCCTTTCCGCTCCCAGGTGACCATGGTTGTCATGTAAGGCAATCATGACCGTCTCCCTGTGTTTCTCCGGCAGGAACAACTGCCACTTGTCTTCTTGGTCATCAGAGGGGCCCCTTCGGTAGACCACTCCCTGATGCACCTGTAGCCTGTCCCACTCTTTTTTCAACAGGCGAGCTTCCCTCGAGGGGTGACGTAGGAGTATGTTTGGGTTCTGATTCTCTAATGCTTCTAGGACCAATCTCCCCATAGGGTCTTTCCATTGGTCGGATCTCAACTCCTTTTTGGTCAGTCTGGGTAAGTTGTCTTCCCCCAGTAAGGTTGCTCCACAGTACTGCTTGGGGACTCCTACAATAGTGACCCCTATCTCTTCTGCTCTTGAGCCTCCCTTGGCTTGGAGTTCAGCCCCTTGGCAAAGGGCCCGCATCCCGTCAGGTGCCACTTGGGTCCAGTCTTCACTACTGTGATTGGGAACATGAGACCTTCTGGACAGGGCGTCCGCATCTCGGTTTCCCACCCCAGGTCTATATTTCAAGCTGAAACTGAAGGCAGACAACGCCGCCAGCCATCTATGTCCTGTGGCGTCCAGCTTCGCTGTGGTAAACAGGTAGGTAAGGGGGTTGTTATCCGTTTTGACAGTGAAATCTGCCCCATATAGGTAATCTCGAAGTTTGTCTACTACGGCCCACTTGAGGGCCAGGAACTCCAACTTATGGGTGGGATAGTTCTTTTCAGAGGGGGTTAAGCTTCTGCTCACATACGCAACAGGTCTCTGTTGCCCTTCATGCTCCTGGTAGAGTACTCCTCCCAGACCATCATGACTGGCATCCACATGAAGTTCGTAAGGCTTCTTTGGGTCTGCATAGGCCAGAACAGGGGCGGTGGTCAAACTCTTTTTCAGCATCTGGAAGGCGCCTTCACACTTCCCATTCCACTGGTCCTTGACTGACTCCCCCGGCTTCCTGGGGCCTGAGTCATCCTCTTCCCCCTCCGTCTTCAGCAACTCATTCAAAGGTCTCGCTATTCGAGCAAACCCCTCCACGAACCTCCTGTAATAGGAACAGAATCCCAGGAAGGACCTGAGTTCTGTTACGGTGGTAGGTCTTGGCCAGGAGGTGACAGCCTCCAGTTTTTCAGGGTCTGTGGACACCCCCTTTTCGGACACTATGTGTCCCAGATAGTTGACTGAAGACTGATAAAATTGGCATTTTTCAGGTGAAAGCTTGAGTCCTTCTTCACTCAGTCTCTTCAAGACCTTCTCCAGCCTTTCTTCATGTTCTTCCAAAGTTCTGCCAAAGACTATGATGTCATCCAAGTATACAAGGACCTCTAGGAGAAGACTGTGGGAGACGTGAACCTCAATGAGTCTTTGGAATGTGGCTGGAGCTCCAGACAGACCTTGAGGCATCCGATTAAATTCAAAGAACCCCACTGGGGTTATGAAAGCCGTCTTTTCTTTGTCTTCTGGGTGCATCAGGATCTGATAATACCCACTCTTTAAGTCCATAACACTGAACCACTTGGCTCCAGACAAGCTCTGCAAGGCATCTTCTATCCTTGGAGTGGTATACTGATCCGGAGTGGTTCTCCTATTGAGGGTCCTATAGTCAATACACAACCTTAGTGACCCGTTCTTCTTCCGGACCACTACTATGGGGGAGGCATACGGACTTCTAGATTCTTGGATCACACCTGTTTGCTTGAGCTCAGCAAGCTGTTCCCTCAAATCTTCGAGATCTGCCAATGGAACCCGCCTAACCCTTTCTCTGAAGGGCTTGTCTTCCTGGAGGCGGATTCGATGGGTGGCACTCCTAGCACACCCCACATCAAACTCATCATGTGAGAAGATCCTCTCCCACCGAGTCAACTGGTTCCGGGCTCTCTCTCTCCAAGCCCTGGGCAGGTTTGGATTCTCCATGGAAAGCTTCTCCCACACTGTACTCTCTCCATCTGTCTTCCCCACATCTGATGAGGCAACTGGTGTGGCTGGGCTCATCCGACCCAATAACAGCCTGGCTGGGACTTCCATGGGACCATCCGTGGTGTTTCTGACACTCACAGGCACCTTGCAGTGGGCCTTCTTCAGGGCCCTCACCGGAACCACTTCCGGGACTACCTCCAAGCCCGAAGGTTCTTCTCTTGGGTCGGGTTCCAACATCACAAAAGGGCCCGGCTGCTCCCAAGTGAGTTTCACTGTGGCCTTCAAGCAGGTTACTTCACCGGGTTGCAGCACTATCCCTTTTTTTCCGAGTCTCCAGACCTTCCCTACCCCCTCTTCCGGGGCCTTTTGCTCTAAGATCAGCCGTTGGAAGGCGGTCTTTAACATTGGGTGAATCTCCGTGACTGGGAGGTTCTTCCTTCTTGTTAGTGGGAACAAAAGTCTTCGGACCAGATCCGTGTTGGTTCCTATTATCAAGGAACTCCTGTTAGCCCCAGGCGGTCGGGGGCACACCACAGCCAAGGTGTCGAACACTTCTCCCTTCCCAGTTATGGATGGGTCAAACGTCAATCTTATGGGCAGATATCCATCATAAGGAAACTTCTCTGTTCCAATTCCCCATATCTCCAAGTCTTCAATCTTCTGGATGGGTAGGTGACTTGGGTGCCTGTCGTAGAAGTCTCGATACAACAGGGTCACCTGCGCTCCAGTATCCAACAGGGCTCTTGTGTAGATCCCCTCTACTTGAATGGATACGTTTGGAGAGGGACCCACCAGTTTCTCTGGGTACTGCTTCAAAGGGGTCTCTTTCCTTGGATCTTTGCATTTCCCTTCTTGACTTTCCTTGCTCTTTTTGTCTTTGGACCTAAGTCTCTCCTGAGCCTGGTATGCATTGATCTCTCTCCTCTGTATGGGTGAAACTACCCGCTGAGGAACTTTATTGTGTTTCTTTGGAGTACGTTCCTTCTGAGGAACCCTTGGTTTCTTCTGTGGGGTCCTGGCCCCTTCTCTCATGTGCTTCTTATTCAGTATGGAGTTCCATGATGGTGATGGGCACCCGGTTGACTCCTTCACCGGGGCCCGTTGAAGTTTTCCGGCGGCTTGCGGTTATTCAGTCTCTTCTTCTTGGGACTGGCACATACTTTGGCAAGATGGCCAGCTCCCCCACAATTGAAACAGATCACATTTCCCCAATTTTCCAGGGATGCGGGTGCTGAGGTATTTGGGAACAATTCCTTCCTCGGACTTTCCCTCTCTGGTACCCTTGACTCCTTTTCCATCAAGAAGGTCAACATTCCCAGCACTTGGGACATCTGCGACTTCAAGGTATCCACCTCTGCATCTCTTTCCAAGGTCATGGCCGTCCTGACCATCACCGGAGGAGGGTTCACCGTCTCAACTGGTTGGCTCCTCTTTTTCTCCTCCAGCATAGCTTCTTCCTCTCTGACTACTCGGATCAAGTCAGGGTACTCCAGGCTCTTCCCGTCCTGTCTTGTACGTAACGCCAGTGCGATGGGATCCAGGGGTTGAGATCCTCTCATCACCTGTTGGACCCGGGCCTCATCCACCTTCTTCGGGTCAATCTCTTTCTTTAAGGTCATCTTAGTATCTGCAGTATTTTATCTAGGCGCATCATGAACTCCGATAGCTTCTCCCCTGCCTTTTAATAGCAATGCTCCAGTTGGTAGGTAAGTTCGGTGATCTTCTCTGTTCCACCGAACACATTCTGCAGAATGTCTAGATAGTCCTGCGCAGTACAGTCTGTCTTGCTCATCTTGAGGTTGCGTACGGCCTCTAAAGCAGGCCCCTTCAAGCTCTCAGCAATTCTCTGCTTCTTCCTGTGGTCTGGGACTTCCCACTCCTCCAGAGCCTGAGTTGCACCGTCTAACCACTCCTCAAATCCTTCTTCGCCTGAAGGTACAGGTTTCCTTCCTGAAAACATTCTGAGTTTCCGGTATCCTGATATTTGATAATCTCCTGGGTCTTTCTTGCATTGCGCTATGATTTCCCCTAGAACTGCGCATAATTCTGTACTGAGGGTGCCCTGCGGTGACCCGGGACTCTTCTTTCTTTACATCTTTTAGGTTGGGTGGGACGCGTATTAACTTATAAGTTTGTTTATCCACCGTTTCTATGCTTGGCTTCTTGAAGTCTTCTGGGACTCCATTTTCCATTTTATCAGTACATATGTCAAAGGAGGTTCTGATCTGACATCCACTATCCATGCCTTCTGTTGTGGGGACAGTGACATCACTAACTGTTTCACTGCATCTTCTTGCCAGATCCCTGGGAGTTCTATGATCACTGCCCCATTTGGATCTGTGTTGACTGCTGCGCACCACTTCACTACTTCCAGTGGGTCCATGCTGGTACTTTTTGGCTGCTATTTGCTGCAACAGGATCCCGGACTCACGAGCCCCCACGTGTAGCGCTACCCCAAGTTAAGAGAGCCGCTGATTTGATTTCGGGCCCTGCACGCAGTACCGCCAACCCCCGGCAATCTTACTCGACCCACTCTGGCACAGTCAGTCTAGGGTTAAACTCCTATCACTCTCAGGTGTATTATACTTAATAATTTCTAAACAGTCAGACAACACATTGAGGCAAGAATATAAAATATATATGTATATATGCTTTACTGGTAGTGAAGGATTCAAGGTATAACATGCAACATATACATGGGCCTGCAGAGCCCTGCATCAATGTACTAGGTGCAGCACAATAATATGGCGCCGCGCATTGTCCACCACGCGGAGCTATTATGGCGTGTGCTCGCCTATGGCGTAGTAACACAAACTTTCTAAACTCCCCACCTAAGTCAGGCCTGACATGGAATGGAACTGAGTCTCTTGCCCCTAAGGAAGGAAGGTTTCTTCACCGGCCAGCTTTCGTTGGTGCACTTTAAAGAAATAACCATTTGTAATCCACATTGGGTGTTAGCTTGAAATAACAGGGTAAAACGGTGGGGGGTAGATACTTCAACTCTGTCCCGCTACCGGACCCCCCAAGAAACACTGGTGAGCGAACAGCGGGCCTAGGCAGTCTACAGGCCTGAACACAACTCAGTCTATTGATATGGGCAGGTGCCCGCTCACCACTCCAGGCGCGATCCCAGCCTGGGACTTCCACCTCCTGTGTGTCGCACACAGCGTCTGCTCCGATCGAGTCCTCGATCCAACTCACGTCCTATCACGACGGGTCAGGATCCACCCAGGCTCCGCAGTGTGGTGGAAGGCTCTTCGGACTTCAAGCAAGGCCTCAGGCTTCAGGCCTTGCTTCACAGCCGATCCGCACAGGATGACTTGTCACTTGACGCGCCGTGTCCCCAAGAGAGCGAGCTCCGCCTCGCCTCCCACTTAAGTAACCCCTCCCATGAGTCTCTGCGGTGGAACCTCCGCCCTGGGGCCGAATGGGGTTCTGGGTAACGTAGTCCTGGGGCCTTAGAAGAGACCCGCTACATTACTTTATCATAAACATACAGTGGATATTTATATCCTTACCGGATACCATTTATATTCTCTAGAGACCTTCCCATACCATGAGGGGTCCTTTATCAATTTGATTTTCCTCCATACATTTTTACCTTCATGCCGACTATTTGTGGGATGCCATCGGATGTGTCCCTCTAGGAGGTTGGTGATATCGACTTTTGAATATTATCTTCTACCAAACATACTCTATATAGCCGCCCTTTTATGGCATGGCCTATAGATATCTCATGTCGATATAATCTTTCCAATATTTTCAGATTACCCATACCTCCTGATTTTTTTGTCTATGATGGGGTTACCAACCCCATATGACATACCCGGAAAATTAATCCAGGATCTGGCCCCTTTGGTTCAGCACCCATGGCAAGAATGTTGACGGAGCCCGGCTTTTATGGTCTGGAAATAGCCTGGTTGTTTTTTCTATTCTGAAATGTGTATTTTTTTATATATCCACGATTTTTTATTGACCATGTTTTCTTTCCATTCATAGCCACGTGACAACATTTTTTCATATGTCCACTGAAAACCTATACATATATAGATATAGCTCCTGAAGAAGCAGATTCTTTTTTGAATCATAACATGAAACATGTAAAGCATCGCATATTATGTATGTACAGTTGTATTTTTCTCCATTAATCGCAATGGTACGCTATATTGAATGTCACAAAATTATTTTATTTCTATGAAATGTATAAATTATATATATATATATATATATATATATATATATATATATATATATATATATATATATATATATATATATATAATTTGTAATAAAAATCTTTTAAATTTCTATTCTCAACTGTCTATCAGTTCACATAAGGTGCCAACATAGTCCACACTAGCCTCATTCCTCCCTTCTCTCAAACCGTGACTAACAAGGTGCTTTTCTGTAGTATACCAGTCTGTTTTTCATTCCCATACTATAGCTCTGCTCAGCCAGGCTCGCTCCCCCGTCGGTCGGTCGCCAGACCCACACTTACCCAATTTAGGTCACAGGCAGCGCTTCCTCCGGGCGGCAGCTTTTTCTGTGACTTTTCCCTCCTTCTCCTCGACGGCCAATAGGATCACTTCTCCTCTAGGCCAATCGTGTGACAGGTCTCAGGACCTGCTTCCTGATTGGCCGGGAGGAGAATCAGGAAGACAATAGCGAACATTAATTCGCTATTGTCACACAACTGGGTGGGCTCGGGGCTCAGTGCTCTGCGCCCCAAGCCCACCCTTTTTTGAAGCCTATTAGAGTCTCTGGCTCCAATCACATGCTTCTAAAAAAAATACAAATAAACACCATTGGAATCCATGCGTCTGGCATCCTGCATGTCGATTAGGGGCCGAATGCATGAATTAGGGGGGTGGCGCCCCTGCGCCCCTTATGGACAGGCCGCCACTGGACAGGGGACACTTAGCCTGGCCTGAAAGGCCTTTTGCATCCTGCTCACAGTCTACTTAGACCACAGTCAGGGTATTAAAATACCTCACCCTGGCTTCAGCCCTGTGAAAGGCCCTTCGCAGTAGCTGACTACATCTGCATGGCTGTGGGGTGTTTGGCTCCCATGCCACAACTCTGTAAGGCTTCTACCATCCTGGCATACAGTATATGGGCAATAGCTCCACACAATATATCATTGTAGGAAAGCTTTATCTAAAAGGGGACCTAACACCCACTTATATGATTTCCTGTTACCACACTATTTTGAGACAGAGTCACTTAGTGACAGACTAGCTAACTGCACCTGCTTACATACATGCCTGGGCTCCTCAATTTTCCCTGAATTAAGAGGGTTAGTGTGAAAGTTGAGATTACAGGACGGGTTATGCCATGTACACACGATCGGAATTTCCGTCGGAAAAACCTTGGATGGTTTTTCAGACGGAATTCCGCTCAAGCTTGGCTTGCATACACACGGTCACACAAAAGTTCTCTGAACTTTCGACCGTCAAGAACGCGGTGACGTACAACACTACGACGAGCCAAGAAAATTAAGTTCAATGCTTTCGAGCATGCGTCAAATTGTTTCCGAGCATGCGTAGGAATTTTGCTCGTCGGAATTGCTACAGACGATCGGAATTTCCGATAGGAACTTTTTCTGTCGGAAAAATAGAGAACCTGCTCTCAATCTTTTGTTGGCGAAAATTCCGACAGCAAAAGTCCGATGGAGCATACACACAGTCGGAATTTCCGACCAAAAGCTCACATCTGACTTTTCTTGTCGGAATTTCCGATCGTGTGTACGCAGCATCAGTATTGGGGCTGCAGGATGGTAGGATAGTAGTCTGAGGGGAGCCGTGGGATGGGACTAGTGACTTCTATGTCTGTGAACAGGGCCATTTGAAGGAATTTGGGGGCCCCAAGCAAAATGGACATGGAGGCCCCCTCACACTCACGCAAAGCCAAAGGAACCTCAGCATAGCGATACAGTTTAAGCTCACCCACACTTTATATAAATAAAAAAGGCTTACAGTGCAAATACTACTGTTGCATATAATCCAACATACTTAAAACACATACGCACTCACATTAACATTAAGATGCTGTTTAGGACTGCTTATGGACCGTGGGATGGACAGGGGGACTCCGCACTGTAATATCCACATCATCTCCCCCACTGTAATATCCACATTATCTCCCCCACTGTAATATCCACATCATCTCCCCCCCCCCTGTACTGTCCACATCTCCCCCTGTACACATCTCCCCACATCTCACCTCGGCCGCTGCCGCCGGGTGTACCAAGATGGCCGCCACTCCGGAGCTAGGCCGAAGCCGCGGCCTTTCCTATGGCCGCAATCCGTGGATCGGCTCGGGCGGCTCGGCTGTTAGAGTCCTGCAAAGGGAACGGCGTTCCTGCTGTGAAAAAAGTGCAGGCACGCCGTTCCCATGCGTTCCCACAGGACTCGAGCCCTTGACCCATGGCGGAAATCCAGGACAGTGAAGGGCAGCAGGCAGGCACCTTAGGCTGGGGCCCCAGGCCAGCTCGGGGCCCCAAGCAATTGCTTGTTTTGCCTGTCCTGTTGCGACGGCCCTGTCTGTGAACATGGCATAACTTTTTAATCACCATTTTATGACATGCCAAGATTGCACTGGCTTTTGCAGCTGCTGCTTGACATTAAATATTGCCACTTAGCTTATTGAAAGCGAGAGTCCTTTTATAGATGCAGTCTCTAATAAAATTATTCAGTTTGGCTTAGTGATATATTTCCTTTGACAGTCTCCCTACCCACCAGTATGAATAGATAACCGTAAAATAAGCAGTAAGAAATATTTTTTCCATGATGTCCCTTTTAAAGGGAATGCAGTTCTGATCCTGTCCCCAATGTACCACTACCAATATGGCCCCAGCCTGTTGTCTAGCAACTGGGAACACCTTACACTCCTTTAAGAAGAGGACGCACCAGAAAAATTATGAGCTGCTGCAAAAGCTGCTGGAGTGTGGTGTTGGTATTTTATTACAGGCATTTATATAGCAGGAACAATTTGCATAGTGCTTTTTAATACGAAACAATCACATTAGTCCCCACCCCCAAGGAACTTCTAAGACAAGATTTCTCTTTTTGAGCCCAGAACCCTGTAAATTCTTTAAAGTTTAAACTCACACAGTAAAAATATGGGAATGCAAAACATGCATTGAAATGCTGGAAGGCTCTGGATGGGGCAGGGTGTCACTGTAGTGGGGATGGGGTGGTGAAGTGGGTAAAGGGACTCTGCAGCTGACTCGGTGACCCTGTAAAGCAGGAATCCCCAAACTTTCTAAACAAAGGGCCAGTTTACTGTCCTTTAGACTTTAGGGAGGCCGGACTGTGGCCATTTTGAGTAGAAAGGGTCCCAACGTCAGTGGGGAAAAAATAATGACCCATCGTTTGTTTTAGTAGGAGTAATTGTGCCCCATCATTGGTGTCAGTGGGAGGATTTGTGCCCCAGTCATTGGGATTATTGGGCCCCATTGTTGGTGTCATTGGGAGGACTTGTGCCCCATCATTCGTGTCACTGGGGAGAAATATTGCCCCATTGTTTGTGTCATTGGGAGGAATTGTGTCCCTTCACTGGTGTCAGTCAGGGGAATTGTGCCCTATCATTGGGGTCATTGGGCCCCGTTGTTGGTGTCATTGGGAGGAATTGTTTCCCTTCATTGGTGTCAGTTGGGGGAATTATGCCCCATTATTGGTATCAGAGGATAAAACAAACAGTGTCCCAAGGGCCAGATAAAAGCAAGCAAAGGGTTGCATCTGGCCCCCCGGATGCAATTTGGAGACCACTGCTGTAGAGGATGAGAAATCTGGAAAGGGCTGGGGAGCACTGTGGGAGGTTGTGGGGCACTGTTGGAGGTTGGGGGTACTATGGGGGGGGCTAAAGGTTCTGCAGCAGGCTAAGAGGCACTGTGGGATACTGTGCAGCACTGTGGGAGGTTGGGGGCACTGATGCTGCAGGCTATCAGGTGTCCTGGTTGGCACTATGGGTCACTCTGTGATGTTGGGGGTGCACTATGAGAGCTGGAAGGCACTGTGGGAGGTTAAGGGGTCTGCAACTGGATGGAGCCCTGGAAAAGGGGAGGCTGCATCTTGGCAGTTGAGAACAAATTTACTAAGCTCCCTTCCTCGCATGCATAATTACAGTATATATTACAGTGCCAATTTAGTCAGGAGCCAGTGTTCTGCAAAAAACAGTAGACTGACTATTTGTCTATTTAAATTTCCTATTACAGAATTGAATCAAATTTATGTCAGTGGTTGCTCCACAAAGAATTTCTGCAAAACAGATGAAAAAATGAGATTTTTAAACAGACCAAAGACTTTAGAAAACCATTTCTGTAAAACAACGGACAGCAACCCCGATCAAAGAACAGGTGAGTAAAGTCCACAATTTATTTTTAAACAGGAAGTGGAATTTGCAGTAAGGGAGAACCTATTGGCTTTTAGTTAGTTTTAACGTAATCACTTTGAGTACCAGCCTGTGAAATTCCTTCATTACCGGGCCATTTTTTCAGTTTTCAGTGCTGTGATAATTTGACCAACAATTACTCCATCATGCCACGCTGTACCCAAAAACATTTTATATATTTTTTTTTTAGGTAGAGAGAGAGCTTGGTGGTATTAACCACTATTTTTTAATTTTTTATATACAGTATATATATATATATATATATACACATACATACATACATACATACACACACACACATATACACTATAGACTCACTATATACACACATGTATACCCCTAAACTTTAGAACTTGAGAATATTTCAGGGATAGTGACCTGTGGTGCCCATAGCGTGCTATGGTAAAGAGTGTGTGTGGGTAAATTGTGGGTGTGGCCAAACTGTTAGAGGGAGGGGCTTACGGGGCATGGTTAACTACTTCCCGACCCCTACCGCAGATGTACTGCGGCAGGTCGGCTCTATTGCGCAAAACGACATACTTGTACGTCATTCCATGCAGCAGACATTGGGGCGTGCGCGCGCCACTGATTGGACAGAGCCAAGCAGCGGGCCCAATGTCCGCCGGCCACCCATGATCATTCCCCATAGAGGCAGAACGGCGATCTGCCAGCAAGGCATATCGCCATTCTGACAGGGGTGAAGATAGAGATCGGTGTTCCTGCTAAGCAGGAACACCGATCTCTGTCTTCACCCAGTCAGAGCAACCCCCACACAGTTAGCAAGCACTCCCTATGAACACATTTAACCCTTTGATCGCTCCTGATGTTAAGTGTCACTGGTTCCCAAAAAAGTGTCAAAAGTTTTAGTTAGATGTCCGATTTGCCCACTGCAATGTCGCAGTTCCGCTAAAAATTGCTGATCGCCGCCATTACTAGTAAAAAAAAAGAAACTCATAAAAATATCCCATAGATTGGCTTGTGCAAGAGTTATCACGTCTACAATCAATATACGCTTATTGGGATTTTTTTTACCAAAAATATGTAGTAGAATACATATTGGCCTAAATTGATGAAGAAATTCGATTTTTTAAAATTTTTCTTATTGGATATGGTTTATAATAGAAAGTAAAAAAATATAGTTTTTTTTTCAAAATTGTCTTTTTTTTTTGTTTATAGCGCAAAAAATAAAAGCTACTGAGGTGATCAAATACCACCAAAAGAAAGCTCTATTTGTGGGAAAAAAGGACATTTTATTTGGGTATAGCGTCATACAACCGCACAATTGTCAGATAAAGTAACGCAGTGCCGTATCGCAAAAAATGGCCCAGTCATTAAGGGAGTAAAACCATCCGGAGCTGAAGTGGTTAAAACTAGGCTTCTTTGTACCTATAAAATGCTTTGGTTGCTGGGCCACAAACGTACACACGGCCGATTTTAATGTCATTGAAAAAACCGACGTTTTTCTCGACGTGATTTTTCTTGTTTCCTCTCAAGCCTGCCTTGCATACACACGTTCATGAAAGAAAACGCTTGAGCAAAGTGCGGTGACGTACAACACGTACGACGGCACTATAAAGGGGAAGTTCCATTCGAATGGCGCCACCCTTTGGGACGCTTTTGCTGATCCTCGTGTTAATAAAGTTTGTTGAGAGACGATTCACGCTTTTCAGTCTTCATGCTTTTCAGTCCATTACAGCGTGACGAATGTGCAATCTCCATTACAAACGCTAGTTTTACCAGAACGAGCGCTCCTGTCTCATACTTAATTCTGAGCATGCGCGTTTTTTTTCCCCTCGTAAAAGCATACACACTACCGTTTTTCACAACGTTAAAAAGAACGACGTGAAAAACGACGTGAAAAAATAGAGCAGGTTCTAATTTTTTTGAGCCCATGTTTCACGTCGTTAAAAATGCTCTGGAGCCTACACACGATCGTTTTTAATGACCAATTTAATTTCCATTGACCATTTCAGACACATAAAAACCTCAGCACAATCAGTAAAAATAATGGGACTCTTCTATTACATATGGCTTTGTGCACACTGAAATACTGTAGATAGAGTTAAAGTGGTTGTAAACCCTCATGTTTTTCCACCTTAATTCATCCTATGCATTAAGGTGAAAAAACGTCTGTCACTGACCGGTCCCCCATCCCCCCGTTTTACGCCCCTGAGCTCCGTATTTCCCAAGCCGGAGACTCACTCTTCCCCTCTGCCCGTTTTCTCAGCTCTTGATTAGATTGGCTCCCACTGCTGTCAATCAAATCCAATGACGCGGGCGCCAGAGGCGGGGCTGAGTCCGGCATTCTGCGTCTATGGACACAAATGCTGGACTCATGAACGCGCCCGCAAGGTAACCCCCTAGGAGAACGCTTCTCCTAGGGGGTTATACGATGCAGGAAGGAGCTACCAGCACTACCGGGGGACCCCAGAAGTCGAGCATCGGGGCCACTCTTTGCAAAACAAACTGCACAGTGGAGGTACATATGATATGTTTAAAAGGCTGTTTGATCCTGTCTCCTCTGATCCTCCCCCTTCCCCTTCTCTAATCTATCTGCTGATAGAACAGAGCCTTAGGGGCAAGCTGCACATGCTCAGTTTGGTGTGTATTGCTAGAGAGTATTTTTTTTAAATTGAAAATGCATGTGATCAGCACAGGGCCAGACAGAGGGTCAGGGGTCCTGTAGCCTCATAGGACAATTGGGAGAATGAAAACTCCTCCTACAAGCTTTAACTAGATACTGATAGAAGTCACATGACTGCTATATACTGCTGATGAGAAACAGTATTTAGCAGTTTATATTTACTAAAATTATTGCATTTCCATGTTCTGTGTACTGTGGGAGACCAGATATAATGAATACAGGGTCCTGGGTTTAGTAAGACTTTAAGTAGACTGATCTGCAGGCAAGGGCCTTTGACACTTCTACTATGAACACCGGCACTGACTGTTTCTTTATAACATCCTCCACCAGCAGATCAGTCTGCTTAGGAGTACTTCTAAGTCCCTTTAAAATTCTGCCATTTCACCCAGCCCTGAAGAAGAGGGATTATGTGGCCCCCGAAACATGTTGCATGTCTTTTGCCCTACTTGTTGTTACCAGTTGAATGATAAAGACTTTGGACTCCTAAGGATTTTTAATTTGGAACTTCCTTTTACCTACAATTTGTAGAAATTGACGTGTAACTGTTTCTCTTCCAGGTCATTTCATCTGGTGTAGTGTATGTCACGATTACAATGTCAATAACTGCATGGACTCTCCACAATTGTGCTCCCCCCATGAGGATGTCTGTGTGTTCGAAAGAGCAAGGAGTATATATGGTAAATTTGTATTATGTATGCACGTAATATGATGAATGAGTTGCAGGAACAAGAGCTTGTAATTAATAATTATATACAGAAAGATACCCATTGATCCACCAGAAATCCAGTGAGCTTGTAACTTTGTGTTTTGGCTGACAACATAGTGAAGGAAAGGGCCTCACTGATGACATCACAAGAGTTAAAGCGGAGTTCCACCCAAAAGTGGAACTTCCGCTTGTCTGATTCCTCCCACCCTCCGGTGCCACATTTGGCACCTTTTGTGGCGGAGGGGGGGAGCAGGTACCTGTTTTTTACAGGTACATTGTCCCCACTTCTGGGAGACCAGGCTGCGGCAAAGTACGTCAGCAGCTCGGCCCCCCTCCTCCTCCCTCCCCTTCTGCCAAGCCAATGAGAGAGCGCAGCACACTTAGCGCATGCGCAGTAGGGACCCGATCGTGAAGCTGAAAGGCTACACTGACGGGTTCCCTTACCAGCAATGGCGGCGGCAGCACCCGACAGCTGATGGAAACATCGGCTCTGATGCCGACATCGCTGGACTCCAGGACAGGTAAGTGTCCTAATGTTAAAAGTCAGCAGCTACAGTATGTGTAGCTGCTGACTTTAACATTTTAAAGGGGTGGGCGGAACTCTTCTTCAAACATTTTATTCAGGTAACACAGATCAACAACATGACATCCCATCTGTAATCCAGCCTCTCAGATGCATTTCCCTCCAAAGGGCTTACTCATCGAGACTCACCATGAGCAAGCCCATTTGGACGCAACGCGTTGGCTCAGGTGGACAACAGGCGGGATGTGATGTTGTGGCTCTAAATAAAGTTTTTAAGTACTGTGACGTCATTGGTTTGTGGTCCTTTTGCTCCAAAGCTTCTACTCCTCTTTAACCGCTTGCTGCCAAGGCCAGTTCTGACATTTTTCATATGCATGTTAAAATCAGCATTTCTTTTGCTATTACTTGAAAATTACTTTAAAGACTTCCAAACATTATATATTTTCTTAAAGCAGAGGCCCCGGAGAGTAAAATGGTGGCTGTTGCAAGTTTTTATGTCACACAATATTTGCGCAACCGTTTATCAAATGCAAATTTTCAGGAAAAAAATATACTAAATAAACTTTACTGCACAAAGACACAATAAAACACCCAGTATTTTGGTAACATATAAATGATAAAGCTTCGCTAAGTACATAGACACCAAATATGTCAAGATTTTAAATTTTACACACCCATGAAATGGCTAAAAACAAAAATAGGCGACCCTTTAAAAACCTTTACAGGTTACCAGTTAAGCGTGGTGCTAGAATTATTTATCCCACCCTGACGTTTGAGGCAATACCTCACATGTGTGGTCCAATCATTGTTTACATATGTGTGTGGGACTTGGGTTCACGTTCGCATTTGTGTTTGAGCATGGAGGGACAGGGGCACTTTCTTTTTTCTTTGAATTCTATTATTTATTTTTAAAAAAAAACTTTTTTTTTTTTTTTTTAATTCAACTTTATTACTATCACAAGGGATGAACAACATCCCTTGTGATAGCTGGGACAGTGACAGGCACTTTTTATTGAGACATCAGGAGTCTATAAGACCCCAAATTCCTCCTCTGCCCTCCAGAGCATCTGATAAAACTGACATCAGATTGATCAGATGCTTGCTTGGCTGGTATGACCAGTAAACAAACAGCTTTAACTGTAAAAGGACAAAATCCTTGTTGCTTCTGACTTTATTAGAGGAAGGGAAGGAATTCATGTTGCTTCTTCTCTGTTGGCATCCTACCTGTCATCAATCTGCCCCTACACATTTCACAGAAAAGGCTCTCCATGATTAGGTCCATTTGGACGAAACACGTTGAGACAGGTGGATGAGAGGCATGATCTCATGTTGTGGATCTGCATTACCTGAATAAAGTTTGTAAGTACTGTAATGGCATCAATGTGCACCCCTTTCCTTCCACTTGGATGCATTGTTGTTGAGCAGGGACACTCTCCAGGGCAAGCACCTGATACAGACTGGAGAATTAAAGTGGATTGGAAAATTTTGGAGCGAAATTATTTGCTGCTGACAATGCAGTTTTTTTGCTGCACTGAAGCCCCAAGCAGTGTATTCAGCCCTGTCTAGTCCCTCCACTCATTTAATAGACTTCAGAACACTTTCCCCTCTATAAAAACAGATATAAATTGGTAATTGTTAAATATCAATATAAAAATGTATAAGTAATTAAGATGAGTTTAGCCCTAAACCTTTAATTTCCCTTAAAGTATGATTGAGAGGTGTATTTATAAAAAAAAATAATCACATCCTATCTTAGTCATCCTCTAAAACTGCATGTACATTCGTTTTGTGTAAATGGGGGTGTGGCAGACCTAGCCGGGACAGAGACTTTTGGAGAGAACTGAATGCTAGCCTTCTGATTATGGGCCCTGGATTTTAAGGGAACAATACTCTTTGCGAGGTGTATGCCTGGGCACCCTGAAGTAATGTTACTTTGGATTCAAGTCCATGTTCCCCCAAAACACACAGACCAGTATATGCCATATTATAAATAGTGACTGCTTCATAATGTTGGGGCTCATAGAAGATGCTGATGTCATCTACTCCAGCCACCTGTCTGTCGTCTGCTATAATGTGTTTATTGTAAATAAGGCTAGTGTGGGCTCTAAGGCCCCATGCACACGAGACGCTGTTATTTGCTGTTAAACGCACGTTCAGAGGCAGTTGGACACTTTTTTCAACTGCTCCTGAACCCATTCAATGTTATCCTATGTGTCCATGCACACAGTCTCGTTTATTGCCATTTTTAGGCAGTTGCGTTTAACCTCGTTTTTCCAGAAGCAAAAAAATGGGTTCAGACGCAAAAGTTTTCCACGTTTCAGACGCAAAACGCGGCTAAACGCCGCTAAACGCGGCAAAACGTGGTACCGGCGTTTTGCCGCGATTTCGTTTATTAGCGTTTTTAAAGGTGACCTATTTTTTTTACATTAGAAATCTCAAAAATGGTGGCAAATGATGAAAAACCCATCAAAAAAATATGAAAAAAAACTGTAATTGCTTGCATTGCACTGTAGACAATCCACAACTTGTGGCAGGTGACGTGGCAAGTGGACAATCCACAACTTGTGGCAGGTGATGTTGCCAGGTGACATGGCAGGTGACGTGGCAGGTGGACAATCCACAAATTGTGGCAGGTGACGTGGCCAGGTGACGTGGCAAGTGGACAATCCACAACTTGTGGCAGGTAACGTGGCCAGGGGACGTGGCCAGGTGACATGGCAGGTGACGTGGCAGGTGGACAATCCACAAATTGTGGCAGGTGACGTGGCAGGTGACGTGGCAAGTGGACAATCCAAAACTTGTGGCAGGTGACGTGGCCAGGTGACGTGGCAGGTGGACAATCCACAAATTGTGGCAGGTGACGTGGCAGGTGACGTGGCAAGTGGACAATCCAAAACTTGTGGCAGGTGACGTGGCCAGGTGACGTGGCAGGTGGACAATCCACAAATTGTGGCAGGTGACGTGGCCAGGTGATGTGGCAGGTGACGTGGCAAGTGGACAATCCACAACTTGTGGCAGGTGATGTGGCAGGTGACGTGGCAGGTGGACAATCCACAAATTGTGGCAGGTGACGTGGCCAGGTGACGTGGCATGTGACGTGGCCAGGTGACATGGCAGGTGATGTGGCAAGTGGACAATCCACAACTTGTGGCAGGTGACGTGGTCAGGTGACGTGGCATGTGACGTGGCCAGGTGACATGGCAGGTGATGTGGCAGGTGACGTGGCAAGTGGACAATCCACAACTTGTGCCAGGTGACGTGGCCAGGTGACGTGGCAGGTGGAAAGCCACAAATTGTGGCAGGTGACGTGGCATGTGACGTGGCCAGGTGACATGGCAGGTGACGTGGCAGGTGACGTGGCAAGTGGACAATTCACAACTTGTGGCAGGTGACGTGGCAGGTGATGTGGCCAGGTGACGTGGCCAGGTGACGTGGCCAGGTGACGTGGCAAGTGAACATTCCACAACTTGTGGCAGGTGACGTGGCAGGTGACATGGCCAGGTGACGTGGCCAGGTGATGTGGCAAGTGGACAATTCACAACTTGTGGCAGGTGACGTGGCCAGGTGACGTATCAGGTGACGTGGCAAGTGGACAATCCACAGCTTGTGGCAGATGATGTGGCAAGTGATACGCTAAATACAAGTACACTGCTGCTCTCTCAGCTGCTGGTCTCCCAAAATGGCTGAAATGGTTAAATAATAATGTTTTTTGAGCTTAGGGAGGGTCTTATGATGTTTCTTAACTATACGCCTATAGACGCAAACGCGGTAAAACGCCGCTAAAATCGCGGCAAAACGGGCATTTTTAAACGCCGGTTTTAGCCTTTAAAAACGTGTGTTCAGCAGAGTTTGCACCGGCGTCTCGTGTGCATGGGGCCTTAGTCTTTCACCCATTGTTGTTTGTGTTAATTAACTCTGCTATTGTGAGAAGGTTATCTGTGTTTTTATTTATGATAATGTTGATTGTGTCTTCTGAGCTAAAAGATGGCAAGTCTGTCCTAAAGGTAATGCCTCTGAGTTAGATAATTAGCTCATGTTAATTAGGTTTCTGGTTACAGTTTGTATTGTCATCCTTGTGTATATATTTGTGTGAGATCTCAAATAAAAGGCTATTCCTGATGTACTCCAAGATTGGTGTTGTCTGGTGGCTGGGTGGGTTAAATAGTCTTGGATAGTGCTGGTTCTGGACAAAGAAAGCATTGACGGCAGACATAGTCCTGGGTTCGTCACAGGGGGCAATAACAAATTTTCTTTGGCTATATTCTCTCCAGGTTGAATGTTTTTCATTTATAGAGTTCAATAAATTAGGGAAACTTGATTTATGACCACTATATGGAGTATTTGTTTCCTATGATCATCAGCTCCATCTAGTGGTCTTAATGCAAAAAAAAAAACATGAACTGGATAGAAAATCGCTTTATAACATTAATTTGGCCCCCATTCACATAAAACAAATGTACATGCAGTTTGACAGGATGAATAGCTGTGTGAATATTTTATATATGTACCCCTAGTGGCCATAATAAATTGAAAGCTTACAATTCACTGGCTTTTCTTGGGACAAATAAACAGCTATGAGGGCTATCCAGGAAGGAAGCACAGATATTATTCTAGAGCGGTCTTCTGTTTCAGATGGGATGGATGAAGTTGAGATTACTAAGCGATGTGGCCAATCCCATGAATGCAACCGTGCCGGAAGCATCCGCAGTTCAACCAAGACCATCCTGATAAACACCACCTGCTGTGACGAGAGTGTGTGCACACCACCTGTGCCAATCTGTACGTATCCATTATACATCCTGACCTACCTCTTTTTAATTCATGGTTGACACAAACACAATGGACTTTAGGAATTTATATTTGTATGCCTATGTTTGCTCTGTCATGCCACATACACACAATTGGAAATTCCGACAAGAAAAGTCCGATGTGAGCTTTTGGTCGGAAATTCTAACCGTGTGTATGCGCCATCTGACTTTTCCTGTCGGAATTTCCGAGAAGAAAATTTTGAGAGCTGGTTCTCAAATTTTCCGACCAAAAAAATTCCGATCGTCTGTAGCAATTTTCGACGCGCAAAATAACTGCGCATGCTCGTAAACAATTTGACGCATGCTCGGAAGCATTGAACTTTATTTTCTCAGCTCGTCGTAGTGTTGTACGTCACCGCGTTCTTGACTGTCGAAAGGTCAGAGAACTTGTGTGACCGTGTGTATGCAAGCCAAGCTTGAGCGAAATTCCGTCCGAAAAAACATCCAAGGTTTTTCTGACGGAAATTCTGATTACATGCACGCGGCATAATTCTTAAAATAATGGTGGATCATAAAGATCCACCAAAAGGAGGCTCCAAGGTTAATTTGGCCTGCAGTCATCTCAGGTACAAAAATGCATCCTGCCCCCCGCCCCCCCCTACCCAATGCCGGGACTACTGAAGACCTTTCTGGATGTACAAAAGATTAGATCTTTCACCACCGTAATCACAAAGTAAGCTACGTATGGTAAAACATTCTGTGATCTGACTTAAGAGGACAAAATTCTAAAAGCTGTGCTCCAAAAGAAGGAAGGCAGAGTACAAAGGACTAGTGACCAGTATTGCCTGTGGTCTTCTAGCAGTTGATCTTTCGACATTATTGACTTTCCATGACTTGTTCTGCACTGTGTGGAGGCCGCCATATTGGTAGAGGCAGGATATTACTTACTCATGTGATGGCCTCCAACAAGAAGATCAGTGAGCAGTACAGTATTGATATCATCAAATCTCACTCCAAATTTCCTAAGAGTAACTGTCAAAGGCAGCAGTGCCTTAGAGCTCACACTTCGGATTTACATCTATAAGGACACAAAAAAGGATTGCCTTGGCACACTCACTGATATTTTTCAGGAGGAGTTCCAGTAAAAAGGTTCCCTTTTCAAGATACTTCTTAGATACAGTTTACATTTTAGGTATTCCCTACAACACCTAACCCTTTAGGTCAGGGGTGTCCAAACTTTTTTCAAAGAGGGCCAGATTTGATGAAGTGAACATGCTCGAGGGCTGACCATTTTGCCTGACATTCTTTGAACCATTAAAATTCAGCTAAGTGTGTTCGTTCGAGCACTAATACACTGCCCAACAAGAATTCTCTTGCCTTCGTGGCTGTGTGTGGTGAAGAGATAAGCTCAGGCATATTATTTGGATATACCGTATTTATTGTCGTATAACACGCACCTTCACTTTAAGAGGGAAGTTTCAGGAAAAAAACTAAAAATTTTAAATAAAGAACTGTGAAGCAAAATAAGGGTCAGTGCCTATCTGCAGACCCCCAATTGCCAGGAATGCAGCACCCACGATTGCTAGGAATGCAGCACACACCATTGCTAGGAATGCAGCCACTATTAGCAGGAATGCACTCACCATTGCCAGGAATGCAGCACCACCATTGCCAGGAGTGCAGCACCCATAATTGCCAGGAATGCACTCACCATTGCCGGGAACGCACTCACCATTGCCAGGAATGCAGCACCTATCATTGCCGGGAATGCACTCACCATTGCCAGGAATGCAGCACCTATCATTGCCGGGAATGCACTCACCCTTGCCAGCAATGCAGCACCTATCATTGCCAGGAATGCACTCGCCATTGCCAGGAATGCAGCAGCTATCATTGCCAGGAATGCAGCACCTATCATTGCCAGGAATGCACTCACCATTGCCAGGAATGATCAGTGTCCATCTGCAGCAAAGCCGTGCCCAAGTGTCCATCTGCAGCAAAGCCGTGCCCAAGTGTCCATCTGCAGCCAGCCGTGCCCAAGTGTCCATCTGCAGCCAGCCGTGCCCAAGTGTCCATCTGCAGCCAGCCGTGCCCAAGTGTCCATCTGCAGCCAGCCATGCCTAAAAATTAAGCTTTATTAGTTTAAAATGTTGCTGCCAAGATAGAGCCGGATGTCCTGTGTATTAGGCTGTACTCGGCTCCTCTCGCAGTCCCGCCCCTTGGCCCGGCTTCTATGATGGACATAACACACGTCCAATGACGGGACTGGGCGTGACTGCGAGCGGAGCCGAGCACACAGTACACTCGGCTTGGGCTATTTCGGCGGCGCTCACTCCTCTTCACCTCACAGTCAGCAGGGATCGGCGCATAACAGGCACAAAAGTGCCTGTTATATGCCGATACATACGGTATATCTTTTGTGGCCCCGGTGCTGGGAGATCGTCGGGGGCCACAAAAGATATATATGTGTAGATAACCAGGCGAGCCGTTCAAAACCGGGCCGCGATTGGCCCGCGGGCCGGACTTTGGACATGCCTGCTTTAGGTAAAACATTAATAAACTTGTAAGTAACTTGTTAAGTGTAGCAAACCTCTATGTTGACTATTCTACACCACTTTTGCCACAGGTGTCAATTTTCCATGATTAGTAATGATAAAGTAGAAACGGGTCACTTCTCATTTCGATGAGTGATAAGAATTCCTGATATGTAGGCATGATATCCATATACAAGATAATTACTGCATCAAAAAACATATAAACAATATTACTAGTCCTGCCTCAAACATGAGTGACCTTATGCCCAATTCCAGGTTGTCCCCACTGTTTCTTGCCGCAACCCCTCTTAAATCACCCTCCACAATTTTTTTTAAATGCATTTATGTATACAGTACATACCTTTTTCCATGGGTCTCCAGTCTGGTCATTTGACATCAGAGGCCCTCATCACCTTTTCTTCCTCTGGCAGTGGCTGGGTCACTCACAGAATGGCATCATGTTGGCTGACATATGTATTTCATTAGGGATGAGCCGAACACCCCCCCGGTTCGGTTCGCACCAGAACCTGCGAACGGACCGAAAGTTTGCGCAAACTTTAGAACCCTCTGAAATACAATAGACGCGAACGTTCGAAATGTAAAGTGCTAATTATAACGGCTAATATGAATGTTATTGTCCTAAAAAGGGTTTGGGGACCCGGGTCCTGCCCCAGGGTACATGTATCAATGCAAAAAGATGTTTTAAAAACTGTCGTTTTTTCGGGAGCAGTGATTTTAATGATGCATAAAGTGAAAAAAAAAAGTGAAATATTCCTTTAAATATCGTACCTGGGGGGTGTCTAAAGTATGCCTGTGAAGTGGCACGTGTTTCCCGTGTTTAGAACTCTCCCTGCACAAAATGACATTTCTAAAGGAAAAAAAGCCATTTAAAACTGTAATGTCTGGTCCCGGCAATATGGATGAAAATTATTGAGAAAAGTGGCATGGCTACCCCATTACCCACCCCTTCCCCAGCCCTCTACCAGCCCCTTTGGGTCTTGTATGGATATTAAGGGGGACCCCGCACCCAAAATAAAAAAAGGCTCTATATACTCTGAACAGCAGTATACAGGCAGTGCAAATAAGACACGGACTGTAGGTTTGTTCTTAAGTAGAATCTGTTTGTAATTTGGAACAGGTAAATTTTTTAAGTGTAGCTCCAGCCAAAAAATATGTTTTTAAGCTTTTTGGAGTACATAGGGAAGGGTTAACACACCTGTAACATTTGTTTTGCTGTCTGTGCACTTGTTCAGAACATTTCACCTCACTTTCCGTCCCAATGACAAATGTTTTTGGAAAATTTGTTTTTTTTATTGAAACAAGGATTTGTGATAAAGCATCAGTAGAGAGGAGACACCTTTTTCCCATATTAACACTTACAGGAGAGAATTTCCCTTCCTAGGGGTATATTTCCTCTCACTTCCTGTTGTCTCCTTCCGTTTGCAAGTAGGAGTCGTTTGTAAGTTGGATGTTTGAAAGTAGGGGCCTGCCGTAGATACTTTGCAGAAATTTGCCCCTTAGGTGTTGGTTTTACCACAACACTGTAAGCCCTCACAGTTACCCTTGGGGGGCGCTGGAACGCCCTGCTGTCAACTATTATATCAGGAATAGGGATGAGCCAAACACCCCCCGGTTCAGTTCGCACCAGAACCTTCGAACGGACCGAAAGTTCGCACGAACGTTAGAACCCTATTAAATACAATGGACGCGAACGTTTGAATTCTAAAGTGCTAATTATAACGACTAATATGCATGTTATTGTCCTAAAAAGGGTTTGGGGACCTGGGTTGTGCCCCAGGGGACATGTATCAATGCAAAACAAAGTTTTAAAAATGGCAGTTTTTCGGGAGCAGTAATTTTAATGATGCATAAAGTGGGAAAAAAAGTGAAATATTCCTTTAAATATCGTGCCTGTGGGGTGTCTAAAGTATGCCTGTGAAGTGTCATGTGTTTCCCGTGTTTAGAACTGTCCCTGCACAAAATGACATTTCTAAAGGAAAAAAAGCCATTTAAAATTGCTTGCGGCTTTAATGCAATGTCTGGTCCCGGTAATATGGATGAAAATCTTTGAGAAAAATGGCATGGCTACCCCATCACCCCCCACCCCCACCCCAGTCCATTACCAGCCCCTTTGGGTCTTGTATGGATATTAAGGGGAACCCCGCACCCAAAATAAAAAAAGGCCCTATATACTCTGAACAGCCGTATACAGGCGGTGCAAACAAGACAGGGACTGTAGGTTTGTTCTTAAGTAGAATATGTTTGTAATTTTGAACAGGTACATTGTTTAAGTGTAGCTCCAGCCAAAAAATCTAATTTTTAAGCTTTTTGGAAAACATAGGGAAGGGTTATCACCCCTGTAACATTTGTTTTGCTGTCTGTGCACCTGTTCAGAACATTTCACCTCACTTTCCGTCCCAATGACAAATGTTTTTGAAAAGTGGGGTTTTTATTGAAACAAGGATTGGTGATAAAGCATCAGTAGAGAGGAGACACCTTTTTCCCATATTAACTCTTACAGGAGAGAATTTCCCTTCCTAGGGGTATATTTCCTCTCACTTCCTGTTGTCTCCTTCCGTTTGCAAGTAGGAGTCGTTTGTAAGTTGGATGTTTGAAAGTAGAGGCCTGCCGTATATACTCTGCTGAAATTTGCCCCTTAGATGTTGGTGTTGCCACAACACTGAGCCCTCACAGTTACTCTTGGTGGGTGCTGGAACGCCCTGCTGTGAACTATTATATCAGGAATTGTAATTACATGCCATTGTTGAACAGTGGTAGGAAAAACTGGGCCTTTAGTGGTGGTGCTGGTGCTACAACACTGTCAGCCCTCACAGTTACTCTTGGTGGGCGCATGAATGGGCCCTACTGTAAATTATTAGATAAAGAATTGTAATTGCATGCCCCTGTTGAAGAGGGGCAGAAAAATTGTGCCTTTGGTGGTGGTGGTGTTGCCACAACACTGTGCACCCTCACAGTTACTCTTGGTGGGCGCAGGAATGGGCCCTGCTGTGAATTATTAGATCAAGAATTGTAATTACATGCCCCTGTTGAACAGGGGCAGAAAAATTGGGCCTTAGGCACTTGTGCCACAACACTGCAACCCCTCACAGATACTGTACTTGGAGCACAGCAATGAGCCCTGTTGCAAAGTATTGCATCAAAAATTGTAATTACATGCCCCTGTTAAACAGGGGCAGAAAAATTGGGCCTTAGCCACTGTGGCGGCACCCAGAAACAAAAAAGTTCTTCCAAGCTATCATCAAGAATTGGATCATTGAGGAGGAGGAGGATAGTCAGTCAACATAACAGGACAGTCACTTAGCATCAGCATCAGTCTTGAAGGGATGTGACATTTGAAAATAAATTATTCTGTTATATCAGCTTCAGGCGCTTGGTAGCTGATGGTGATCCAAGACTGGTTCATCTTTATGAAGGTCAGTCTATCAACCGAGTCGGTGGACAGGCGCACCCTGTGATCCGTGACAAAGCCTCCAGCAGCACTGAACGTGCGTTCCGAAAGAACGCTGGATGCAGGACAGGCCAGTAGCTCAATTGCATACTGTGCAAGCTCTGGCCAGTGATCCATCCTCAAGACCCGGTAAGCCAGAGGATTTTTGGTGGGAAAGGTGTCCAAGTCTGACCTTGCCCCTAGGTATTCCTGCACCATGTAATATCAGACGCTGGCGATGGTTGCTGGAACCGAACATACCTTGGGGCTGCGGACTAAAAAATTGTCTGAACGCATCGGTCAGACGTCCTCCTTCTCCACCGCTCCTTCTGCTACTGACCGAAGCCTCAGCAACTCGTTGTCCTGGACCAGGAGTTTGTAACCTCCCAGTCTCTGGGAACGCGTTGCACAGACCTTTCTGCAAGGCCTCCCGGAGTTGTCTCATCCTCTGCTCCCTCTGCGACGGCAAGATAAGGTCTGCAACCTTACCCTTGTACCGTGGATCAAGGAGAGTGGCCAGCCAGTAATGGTCCCTCTCCTTGATCCGAAGAATACGAGAACACTTCCGCAGACTTTGCAGGATCAGGGAGGCCATGCAGCGTAGGTTAGCTGAGGCATTCGGTCCGGAGTCCTCTGGGTCACTAAGGACGACATGATCCGCAGCCACCTCCTCCCAGCCACGTACAAGTCCACGGGTTTGTTTGGACTGTAAATCATCCCTAAAAGACTGCTGCTGTTGATGCTGAGTGCCATGCTCCACCTCCATGCTGACACAATCCTCCTCCTCCTCGTCCTCTTCCTGTGTGATGGGTGGGACACAAGGAACACTGTCTAGATAAAGGGGGCCTTGAGAGGCAAGGAAGTCCTCCTCTTCCTGCCTCTGTTCTGCCTCAAGTGCCCTGTCCATTATTCCATGCAGCGTATGCTCCAACAGGTGGACAAGAGGTACAGTGTCACTGATGCATGCATTGTCACTGCTCACCATCCTCGTGGCCTCCTCAAATGGTGTCAGGACAGTGCATGCATCCCGGATCATGCCCCACTGGCGTGGTAAAAAATACCCAAGCTCCCCTGACCCTGTCCTGGTGCCGTAGTCACACAGGTACTCATTAATGGCTCTGTGCTGCGTGTGCAGCCGCTGCAGCATGGCCAACGTTGAGTTCCACCTGGTGGGCATGTCACATATAAGGCGGTTCCTGGGCAGGTTCAACTCCTTTTGCAGCTCAGCCAGCCGAGCACTGGCAATATATGATCTGCGGAAATGCACACAGACTTTCCTGGCCTGCCTCAGGACATCCTGTAAGCCCGGGTACCTGCCCAAGAACCGCTGCACCACCAGGTTAAGGACGTGAGCCACACAGGGCACATGGGTCAGTTGTCCCTGTCGGAGGGCGGAGAGGAGGTTGGTGCCATTATCGCAAACCACCATTCCTGGCTTAAGCTGGCGTGGCGTCAACCACCTCTCGGCCTGCCCCTGCAGAGCAAACAGAACCTCTGCCCCAGTATGGCTCCTGTCCTCCAAACACACCAGCGCAAGCACGGCATGGCATCTTTTTGCCTGCGTACTTGCGTAGCCCCTTGTGGGTGGCTGGGAGTGAACTTCTTTCGACGGTCCAGCAGCTGGGGCAGGGAAATTTGCCTGCTACAATCAGACGTTGGTGTACTGCTAGCAGAGTGCCCGAAAGTACTTGGCTGTGACACACCTAATTCTACACCTTCATTCCTCTCAGTGCAGGTTTTAGAGAGGACTGAAGGTATAGTGGGGTTGGAGATCCCAGCTGATGAGGAGCAAGGAGAGGTCCGCTTTGTTCTTTGGTGTGGGTCTTTAAGGTACGCTTGCCAACGAGCTGCATGGCAGGTCAACATATGTCTGGTCAAGCATGTGGTGCCCAAGCGGCTGATGTTTTGGCCACGCGAGATACGCTTCAGACATATGTTGCAAACAGCAGCGGTGCGATCTGATGCACTCGACTCAAAAAAGGCCCACACCAAAGAACTTTTGGAATAACGGGCAGAGGCAGCACCCTGCACAGGCGGAGCTCTGCGGTGTGATTCAGTCGGTGTGCTGCCCTTACGTTGGCCCCCGGAGGGCATCCTGCCTCATTGGAGATGTGCCTCCATCTCATCCTCCTCCTCTCTCCTATCAGGCACCCACGTGGTGTCAGTGACCTCATCATCCCCTCCCTCCTCATCACTGGAGCCAATCTGGCAGTATGCTGCAGCTGCTGGAGCATGACTGCCAGATTGGTGTCCTTCTTGAGCATCCCCTCTCTCTGCTCTCCTCTAGCTGGGTATCATCTTCAGACCCTTCGACACGCTGGGCATCCTCCTGGATCATGTACCCAACACTGTGCTCAAACAGTTCGGGGGACTCCTCAGGAGGACACGGTGGGTCTAGGGAAGCAGTGACTGATGATGACATTGAGGACGCTTTGGCAGCTGCTTTGCCAGTACCCTGAGCCTGGGTGAGAGAGGATGAGGAGGATGAGGAGGGCTTGGTCATCCACTCTACCAAGTCTTCGGCATGATGCGGCTCAACACGTCCAGCTGCCGAAAAGAAGGACAAGCATGTCCCATGGCCACGTGCTGATCACTATGCACCGCGTCCATGACCAGCACTGTTGTCTCTAGACACAGAGCCTGCGTGCCCTCTTTTATTGGCTCCTGACTGTCTGCCTCTCCTTGTTGGCCTTCCAGACATAGTAATGGCCTGCAGGGAGATGGAAAAAACAGCAATTGGGTAGTGTTTATTGTGCTGAAGGCACAAAACACCTACTAACTCCAGCAGATGCCTTTATTAGAGAACAGCAATGACGGGTATATACAGGTGTATACTGTGCCACTAACTCCTGCAGATGCCTGTATTTGAGAACAGCAATGATGGATATACAGGTGTATACTGTGCCACTAACTCCTGCAGATGCCTGTATTTGAGAACAGCAATGATGGATATACAGGTGTATACTGTGCCACTAACTCCTGCAGATGCTGTATTTGAGAACAGCAATGACGGATATACAGGTGTAGGGATGAGCTCGGCGTTCGAGTCGAACATAGGTTCGACTCGAACATCGGCTGTTCGCGCGTTCGGCGAACAACGAACGATTTGGGCCGTTCGCGCCAAATTCGAGTGACGCGAACGGCCCACAATACACTGCGCCATCGCAGTGTAATCCCGGCGCTGTGATTGGCCAAGCATGCACTGTGACCCTGCATGCTTGGCCAATCACAGCGCCGGCAGCGAGGAGAGCAATGATTGGCCACAGGCAGGATGCCTGTGGCGAATTATAGCTGAGGGGGTTTAGTACACGCCCCACACTATAAAAGGCCGCCAGCGCGGCGGCCTTGTGTAGTGTGTTCCGGAGCAGGGAAAGTGAAGGATAGGCAGGGACAGTGTCAAATCTTGTCAAATCTATTCTTTGCTAAACCTTGTGTGTAGGGACAGAGAAAGATAGGCAGGGAGAGTGTCAGTGTCATATACTTTGATAAACCTTGTGTACAGGGAGAGAGAAGGATAGGCAGGGGACAGTGCCAGTGTCATATTCTTTGCTAAACCTTGTGTGCAGGGAGAGAGAAGGATAGGCAGGGGACAGTGTCAGTGTTATTGTTGCTAAGCCTCCTGCACATTATACACCTGAAGTTAGCCCGTATTGCTGCTTTTTCCTGGTGTGTTACACCAACAGGATTTTGCGGCACTTACAGCGGGCAGAGTGTACCTCCTGACCATATTACACCTTAACTTAGCCTGTATTGCTGCTTTTTCCTGGTGTGTTACACCAACAGGATTTTGCGGCACTTACAGCGGGCGGAGTGTGCTTCCTGACCATATTACACCTTAACTTAGCCTGTATTGCTGCTTTTTCCTTGTGTGTTACACAAACAGGATTTTGCGGCACTTACAGCGGGCGGAGTGTGCCTCCTGACCATATTACACCTTAACTTAGCCTGTATTGCTGCTTTTCCCATTTCCCTGCAGGCCATTAGAATGTCTGGAAGGCAAACAAGGAGAGGCAGACAGTCAGGAGCCAAAAAAAGAGGGCAAGCAGGCTCTGTGTCTAGAGACAACAGTGCTGGTCGTGGACGCGGTGCATCGCCATCAGCACGTGGCCATGGGACACGCTTGTCCTTTTTTTTTTTGTAAATAGTATTTTATTTGTGTCAAGCGTAACACAGCAATAAGGTAGTATTTTCATATCAACAACAACTATTATCTGTATAACAAGACAATGCGAGGGTGTTCTTTGCAGATGGAGCAGTCATGGCTCAAGGAATTGTTGCTCCTGAAAAGTTAGCATCCGCCCGCGGGACGGCCCGAGCCGGCTACATATTTAGGGGGGGGCGGGGGGAGCCGCGGCAGCCAACCCCAGGGATGACCTTCCCCGAACGCCACACCGAGCGAGGGGGGCCCTTTAGGGCCTCCATCAAACCTCCCCTGGCGCCCCGCCCGGGTCCGCAACTCCCCCCCACCCCCACCACGCAACTGCACATCATCGGTGCCACTGTCCAGGGCACTCGTGCGCACAGGCCCGGCCACACCACGAGCAGACACCACAACTGTTTACGGACTGCTACTATCAGTCTCATCCGCCCTAATCATTGTAATAGACAACCATAGAAAAGAGATAGAAAAATTACAGTGGGGGGAAAGAAAATAGAAGTTGACCGAGACAAGGGGATAAGGACCTCAGGTTCCGTCATTAGAGTGGACTCAGGAAAGGAGGGGGGGGACTGGGATAGAAAATGGGGAGAAGGGGGGAATTCAGTGTCTCACCTTTTTGCGCCCATAGGGTCTACCTTGCCCGCACCGGACCGCTAGCCGCTCGTTCGTCATGTGGTGGAAAAAGCAGGGACCACCGTACAGTGGTTCACTATCCGTGGCCCATGTCTCCCCCCTTGATGGGTTAGCATCAGGTATTCTTTGTCGTCCCACCATGACCCATAGCCGGATCTGCTATTCGTAGAAGAGATTCATCCAGACTGGAGGGGACGTGATTGTGAGCAGAGAAGTGATCTGTCCAGAGAGCCCACCTGGCCGTGTGTTTCTCTCTAGTGCCCCTACAGGTTGCAATCCATTCCTCCGCTACCCTGATCTGATTCGTCCTGCATATCCATTCCTCCCTATTTGGTATCTGCGTTGTCTTCCAGAAAATAGGAAGTAGCCGTCTAGCGGCGTCTAGTAGGTGAGGGAGTGCGTTTTTTTTGTAACGACTCATGGGCATGGAAGGGACGTGCAAGAGAAAGTGGACCGGAGAGAGGGGGATATCTACTCCCAGGACTTCCTTAATCTGATGTTGAATATCCTCCCAGTACGGAGTGATCATGGGGCAGTCCCACCATATGTGTAGGAGGGTTCCCCGGCCTCCGCATCCCCGCCAGCACCGGTCGGAGCTATTGGGGTACATTCTCGCCAAGTCTGCTGGCACTCTGTACCAGCGTGATAACAATTTGTAATTTGTTTCTTGCATTTTGGAGTCTGCAGAGCTAGAGTGTGTCATCTGATACAGGTATGACAATTGGGAACTCGTGAGTTCCTGCCCCAGTTCTCTTTCCCATAGCCGTATGCAGGCGGGTTTGGGGGCCGAGGGCCCCAACAGTTGATACAGTTCCGACACCATCCGCGGGACCGGCTCGTCCGCTACAAACAGGCCCTCGAAAGGTGTGAGTGTCGTGAGGTCTCTCATCGAGCTACTGTTTATCCCGAAAAAGTGGTGCAACTGTCTATATTTCCAGAAGTTCAGTTGTGGTTTCCCCGTTCTGTCTGTCAAGGAGTCGTAGGGTGTCAGTTTGCCGTTCCTCAGTAGTTTCCCACAGCTAGCATTCCTATCGTCGACCCATGTACCAAAGAAATCTGCGTTTTCCCCAGGGGGGAACCAAAGGAACCCTCCTAGTGGGGCCAAAGGTGACATAGGGGGGCTAAGCTTCTCGTTCGGTTAAGTTTGTCCCAAGCCCTGAGTGTCAGAAGTGTCAGAGGGGATGTGTTATCCGATAGCCCCCTGTGCTCCCTCAGGAGCCAGGGTGCATAGGCTAGGTTCCTTCCTGCCACATACTTCTCCATTGTGACCCAAAGTTTGGTTTGGTCATGAAATCGCCAATTAAGCAATCTTTGGAGAATTATAGCCTGGTAGTACCTCTGTAGGTCCGGGACCCCCAAGCCACCGGAGCGCCTTGGGCGTCTCAGAACCCCCATAGCTATACGCGGTTTCTGGGAGTTCCATATGAACTTAGTGAGCATGTGGGATATGTGGTTAAAGAAGGTTTTGGGTAGGAATATAGGGAGCATTTGCATATAGAACAGGATTCTGGGTAAAACATTCATTTTTATCACATTTACTCTCCCTAGCCATGTGAATGCGGTTTTCGTCCAGTGTAGTAAGTCTTGTTTAACCTCCGATATCAACTTGGGGTAGTTCATCGTGTATAGCGTGTCAAAGCTGTCAGTCAATTGTATGCCTAGGTAGCGAAGAGAATTCTTGGCCCATGTAAAGGGAAATTTTGTCTTCAGTATGTCAGTCATGTTCGGGGGCAGTTGTATGGGCAAAATTTCAGACTTTGAATAATTAATTTTGAAATTCGTAATTGTCCCGAAGTGTTGGAGCTCTTTCAACAGGGCGGGTAGTGAGGTCAGGGGGTTTGTCAGGTGGAATAATACATCATCTGCATATGCAGAAAGTTTATGCTCTACCTTCCCTACCGTCAGGCCCGTTATGTCTGGGTTCGTTCTCACTCTACGTAGCAAAGGCTCCAATGCTAGTGCGAAGAGGAGGGGCGACAGCGGGCACCCCTGTCTCGTGCCATTCCTAATCGGGAATGTGGATGAGAGCATGCCGTTTACTTTGACCTGTGCGCTAGGTTTTGTGTACAGGGCCTGTATCCAATGTAACATGTTGGAGCCCAAACCCCATGCAGTGAGAACCGAACGCAGGTAGGACCAATCTATGCGGTCAAATGCTTTCTCGGCATCCGTGGAGAGAATTAAGTAGGGGGGGAGGTTTGCCTGTTTCCTGGCCCAGTGAATGAGGTGGATCGCTCGTATGGAGTTGTCCCTGGCTTCTCTTCCTGTGATAAATCCCGTTTGGTCTAAGTGGACCACTTGGGGTATAAGGTGTTTTAATCGGTTTGCCAGAATCTTTGCCAGTATTTTTACGTCAGTGTTTAGTAATGATATGGGACGATAGCTTTGTGGGGTGGTTGGGTCTTTCCCTTCTTTTGGTATAACCGATATATGCGCTAACAGGGCTTCTGGGGGGATGCAGTTGCCCTTTGTCAGGGAATTGAAATATTTGCACATCTGGCCAGCCAGTATCTGGGAGAATTTTTTATAGTACGCCTTAGTGTAGCCATCCGGGCCTGGGCTTTTGCCGTTGGGGAGTGCCTTTATTGTGGATACTATTTCTTCAACGGTTATGGGGGTATCTAGTTCAGTTTGTCGGTCTATGGTCAGGGGAGGCAACCCATTAGTATGTAAGTATTCATGTATTGTACTTGCTTTGGCCGCATTGTCGGTCGGGGCCACGTCAGCATTTAGGTTGTATAAGGTTGCGTAATAGTCACGGAACCCTGCAGCAATTTGGGAAGATTTGTACACCAAGTCTCCCGAGGGAGAGCAAAGTTTCTGTACGTGTGTTTGGGCTCTTTTTTTCCGTAGTGCTCTTGCTAACATGCGGCCACACTTATTACCCTGTTCGTAATATTTGTGTGACAAGTACCTTAACTGCTTCTGTGCCTGTCTTTCCAGTAGACGCGAAAATATGTCCCTAAGCTCTGTCAATTTTTTAAGGGTCTCGAGGTCGCTGTTATGTTTGTGCTTAAGTTCCGCCTGCTGGAGTGCGGTAAGTACTCTATCGAAATCGGCCTGTCGTTCCCGCTTGATTTTGGTGCCCAGGGCAATCAGCGCTCCCCTTACGACTGCCTTGTGGCATTCCCATATTGTTCCCTCTTGCAGGTCTGCAGTGGTATTTTCTAGGAAATAGTGTTGCAAAGTTTCTGCTATCCTCGACTCTGCTACAGGGTCGTCCAACAGATTTTCGTTAAGTCGCCATGTCCAGGTCCTGTGGGCACCTGAGGGCAAGTCGAGAGTGAGAATAATCGGGGCATGATCAGATATTGTTATATTACCGATGGACGACCGCTGCAGCAGTTCCAAAGAGGGCCGATCAATATATAACATGTCTATTCTGGTGTAAACGTCGTGGACCTTGGAGTAGTAGCTGTAGTCCCTATCTTTAGGATGGAGTATCCTCCAGCTATCTACCAGACCCGCAGTTTGGAGAGACTTTCGGAAGTGCCTGAGGAAGGCGTTTGTGTGTGAGGGCCGCCCGTGTGATGTATCTAGTAGGGGGTCGGGGCTGATATTAAAGTCGCCACCCAGGACTAGTAGGCCTTCCTTGAATTCCGCCAGGCGTTCCATTACTTTATCCAAAAAGGTCAGTTGGTTTGAGTTAGGGGCATAGATGGTGGCAAAAGTGTATTTCGTACCTGCGATGGTACCTTTTAAGAAAACATACCTTCCTTGAGGGTCTATAAGGGTACCTCCGGGTTGTAGGGGGCAGTGTTTGTGGACAGCAATCGCTGTGCCTCTGGATTTGCTAGTTGGCGATGTGCTAACAAACCACTGGTTATAGAGGTGAGTGGGCAGTTTGGGAACTGATTGATGGGTGAAGTGCGTCTCCTGCAAGAGAACTATCTGGGCCCTCATCTTCTTCAATTCCCACCACAGTTTGCTACGTTTGTTGGGGGAGCAAAGGCCACAGACATTGTATGAGATTACCTTAACCTCTGCCATGGAGTCGTCGTACAGTGTGTTATCTTTTCCCTTGGCGGTGCGGTCCGGCGCGAGCTGCGGCGGTTTACACGGATTCCAACTGAGGGAAAGGCGAGAGAGAGGACAAGAGAAAAAGGGAGAGGGTGGGAAGGAAGAAGAGAGAGGTTAACATCAAGAAGTACAGTGTTAAAATACACTGTTACAAAAAACCAACTAACTGTTGGAAAAAACTGCAGGTCGAGGCCCGAGGGTGCCCCCAGCATGGGGGACCCACCTGGCCTGGGCCTGTTATCCCAAATGGGATCAATACCCGTATGTGGGGGGCCTACTGGGGGGTCGTGGGCCAGCATGGAGGTAAGTACGGAAAACAAAAACAAACAGAAGGGGGGGGTCCGCTCCGCAACCACCTCTGGAAGGGTGTCCTGAAGTACCGGGTATCTGGGCGTAAGTGCCCATGTAAGAGGGGGTTTCGTGGAGTCGGGTAAGTGCTGCCTATGAGGTACAGGCCATGGGGGGGGGGTGTGCTAGGGCCCTAGGGATAGAGATTAAGCCTGATGAAAATGTTCCCCTCACGGGCTCTTGTCAGGAACTTCGGGCAGTCCTGTAGGCATTGTAGAATAGTTCCTGATGAGGGGGGGAATGTTCAGCACCAATGTTCAGCCCCTGTCATGCCCGGAAGGTGGGTGTTGTTGGGGAGTAAGATAGTTCCAGGTTAGCTGGCAGGATGATTGGCGGCGTCGGCTCTAGCTTGGGACATCAGTCTCTCGAGGCCGAGTGGTCAGGCAATGCATCTCTCCCTTGGCGGTTGTGACTGCGTCTCCTGTTGCGCCTTTGCGGCATCTGCATCCAGGGTTGGGGGGGTCTAGTGGCTGAGAGTCCCATCATCTCGCCGTCTCCGCGCCAGTCCGGAAAGTCCACCAAGCCCAGACCGAGCACCGAAAGGAAGTGTGGGAGGTCATTCTTTGTGCGTAAGGTTACCGTGCGGTCATCTTTAGTCGCTTGTAGATAAAATGGGAAACCCCAGCGGTAGGGCAGGCCTGCGTCTTGTAGAGCCGCCAGTACTGGTTTTAGGGCTCTACGTTGCATGAGGGTGCGTCTCGAAATGTCCTGGTAGAAGAAGAGGTGGGCACCGTCAAAGTCAAAAAAGGGTCTATTGCGCATCTTCTGCATGATGCGATCTTTAAGGGTGTATTTGTGCAATTTGCATATAATGTCTCTGGGGTTATCAGCATTTTGCGAGGGGGGTTTCAGGGCTCGGTGAGCCCGGTCGATCTCGACGGGTACTGTATTAGGGAGATCCAGTATTTCTCTGAATATCCCAACCAGAGAGGGGATTATATCTTTGGGGGCCGTAGCTTCAGGCAGTCCACGTATGCGGATGTTCGCACGCCTGCTGCGATTTTCAAAATCGTCAAGTTGCGACAATAGTGCATCTAGTTTGTGGTCCTGGGCTGTGCATCGCATTTGGAGCTCTGATATGGTGGGAAGGGTTTCATCTAGTCTTTGCTCCAGTGTCTCCACCCTGTTACCCAGGTGTGTTGTGTCTTCTTTAAGCTGAGCTATATCTTCCTTAAAGGCCTTTTCCACCCTGGAAGTGAACCTTTCCAGATCTTCTCTTGTGGGGAGTGACCAGATGTGTCTTTTAATGTCCCCATCTTCCATGAAGTCAGCTATGTCTGATCCCCCTGCCTTGGAAGCTGTGGATCCCGGGGATGCTGGGGGTGCAGAGTCACTCACCATTTCAGGGGATAGCCGTGGGGATGCAGGGGATGCTGCTGGCTGCACAGGCTGCATCTGTGGTGCTGCATGAGTCTTAGCTGACTTCCCGGCCAGCGCCATCTTAGGTTTCTCGGTCGCCTTCCCTCGGGTCCCGTACAGGTACGAATCCAGCTGCCCCTGTTTGGATTTATTAGCCCCCGGGTCCTGGTTTGTGTTCCGCCGATGTTGGGACATATCCTGAGCCGTTTTCAGGCTCGGATTCTCCGGTATGCTGTGATCTGTGCTGCGGTGGATGCGGAGCTGGGAACAGACACGTCCTCACAGCTCCATGTCCAGGACACGCCCCCGCTTGTCCTTCTTTTTGGCAGCTGGACGTGTTGAGCCGCATCATGCCGAAGACTTGGTAGAGTGGATGACCAAGCCCTCCTCATCCTCTCTCACCCAGGCTCAGGGTACTGGCAAAGCAGCTGCCAAAGCGTCCTCTTCCCTGGTATCAATGTCATCATCAGTCACTCCTTCACTAGACAAACCATGTCCTCCTGAGGAGTCCCCCGAACTGTTTGAGCACAGTGTTGGGTACATGCTCCAGGAGGATGCCCAGCGTTTCGAAGGGTCTGATGATGATACCCAGCTAGAGGAAGGCAGTAGCGTGAGAGCAGAGAGAGGGGATGCAAAAGAAGGACACCAATCTGGCAGTCATGTTCCAGCAGCTGCAGCATACTGCCAGATTGGCTCCAGTGATGAGGAGGGAGGGGATGATGAGGTCACTGACTCCACGTGGGTGCCTAATAGGAGAGAGGAGGAGGAGGAGGATGAGAAGGAGGAGGCACATCTCCAACGAGGCAGGATGCCCTCGGGGGGCCAGCGTAAGGGCAGCACACCGACGGAATCACACCGCAGAGCTCCGCCTGTGCAAGGCGCTGCCTCTGCCCGTTATTCAAAAAGTTCTTTGGTGTGGGCCTTTTTTGAGTCGAGTTCATCAGATCGCACAGCTGCTGTTTGCAACATATGTCTCAAGCGTATATCGCGTGGCCAAAACATCACCCGCTTGGGCACCACATGTTTGACCAGACATATGTTGACCTGCCATGCAGCTCGTTGGCAAGCCTACCTTAAAGACCCACACCAAAGAACAAAGCTGACCTCTTCTTGCACCGCATCAGCTGGGATCTCCAACCCCACTATACCTTCAGTCCTCTCTGAAACCTGCTCTGAGAGGAATGAAGGTGTAGAATTAGGTGTGTCACAGCCAAGTACTTGCGGGCACTCTGCTAGCAGTACACCAACGTCCGATTCTAGCAGGCAAATTTCCCTGCCCCAGCTCCTGGACCGTCGAAAGAAGTTCACTCCCAGCCATCCACATGCCCAGCGGTTGAATGCTAGCTTGGCTAAATTGCTAGCGCTTCAACTGCTGCCTTTTCAGTTGGTAGACTCGGCCCCCTTCAGTGAGTTTGTGCAATGTGCGGTTCCTCAGTGGCAGGTTCCCAAACGCCACTTTTTCTCACGGAAGGCGATTCCGGCTCTCTACCGGCATGTGGAAGGCAATGTCTTGGCCTCGCTGGACAGGGCGGTCAGCGGTAAGGTGCATATTACCGCTGACTCATGGTCCAGCAGGCATGGACAGGGACGTTACCTTTCTTTCACGGCCCATTGGGTCACTCTTTTGGTAGCTGGGAAGGATGCAGGACAAGGTGCAGTAGTGTTGGAGGTTGTTCCACCGCCACGCCTCCAAAATGCTACTACTGGTTGTGACACACCTCTGTCCTCCACCCCCTCCTCTTCTTCTTCCTCCGTGGCCTCTTCCTGTGCTTTGTCCTCGGAACCAGCGGTGCTCCATAGGCGTTCAAGGGGCTACGCAAGTACGCAGGCAAAAAGATGCCATGCCGTGCTTGCGCTGGTGTGTTTGGGGGACAGGAGCCACACTGGGGCAGAGGTTCTGTCTGCTCTGCAGGGGCAGGCCGAGAGGTGGTTGACGCCACGCCAGCTTAAGCCAGGAATGGTAGTTTACGACAATGGCACCAACCTCCTCTCCGCTCTCCGACAGGGACAACTGACCCATGTGCCCTGTGTGGCTCACGTCCTTAACCTGGTGGTGCAGCGGTTCTTGGGCAGGTACCCGGGCTTACAGGATGTCCTGAGGCAGGCCAGGAAAGTCTGTGTGCATTTCCGCAGATCTTATAATGCCAGTGCTCGCCTGGCTGAGCTGCAAAAGGAGTTGAACCTGCCCAAGAACCGCCTTATATGTGACATGCCCACCAGGTGGAACTCAACGTTGGCCATGCTGCAGCGGCTGCACACGCAGCAGAGGGCCATCAATGAGTACCTGTGCGACTACGGCACCAGGACAGGGTCAGGGGAGCTCGGGTTTTTTTCACCACGCCAGTGGGGCATGATCAGGGATGCATGCACTGTCCTGGCACCATTTGAGGAGGCCACGAGGATGGTGAGCAGTGACAGTGCATGCATCAGTGACACTGTACCTCTTCTCCACCTGTTGGAACATACGCTACGTGGAATAATGGACAGGGCACTTGAGGCAGAACAGAGGCAGGAAGAGGAGGACTTCCTTGCCTCTCAAGGCCCCCCTTTACCCAGACAGTGTTCCTTCTGTCCCACCCATCGCACAGGAAGAAGAGGAGAAGGAGGATTGTGTCAGCATGGAGGTGGAGCCTGGCACTCAGCATCATCAGCAGCAGTCTTTTAGGGATGATTTACAGTCCCAAGAAACCAGTGGACTTGTACGTGGCTGGGAGGAGGTGGCTGTGGATCATGTCGTCCTTAGTGACCCAGAGGACTCCGGACTGAATGCCTCAGCTAACCTACGCTGCATGGCCTCCCTGATCCTCCAAAGTCTGCGGAAGGATCCTCGCATTCTTCGGATCAAGGAGAGGGACCATTACTGGCTGGCAACTCTCCTTGATCCACGGTACAAGGGTAAGGTTGCGGACCTTATCTTACCGTCGCAGAGGGAGCAGGGGATGAGACAACTCCGGGAGGCCTTGCAGAAAGGTCTGTGCAATGCGTTCCCAGAGACTGGGAGGTTACAAACTCCTGGTCTTGGACAACGAGTTGCTGAGGCTTCGGTCAGTCAAAGAAGGAGCGGTGGGGAAGGTGGCCGTCTGACCGAAGCGTTCAGACAATTCTTTAGTCCACAGCCCCAAGGTATGATCGGTTCCAGCAACCATCGCCAGCGTCTGATATACATGGTGCAGGTGCGCCTGTCCACCAACTCTGTTGATCGACTGACCTTCATAAAGATGAACCAGTCTTGGATCACCACCAGCTACCAAACACCTGAAGCTGATATAACAGACTAATTTATTTTCAAATGTCACATCCCTTCAAGACTGATGCTGAGAGTTTGTCCTGTTATGTTGACTGACTATCCTCCTCCTCCTCAATGATCCGATTGATGATGATAGCTTGGAAGAACATTTTTGTTTCTGGGTGCCGCCACCAGTGGCTAAGGCCCAATTTTTCAGCCCCTGTTTAACAGGGGTGTGTTATTACAATTTTTTTATGCAATGCTTTGCAGCAGGGCTCATTCCTGCACTCCAACTAGAGTATCTGGGAGTGGTTGCAGTGTCGTGGCACCAGCACCAGTGGCTAAGGCCCAATTTTTCAGCCCCTGTTTAACAGGGGCGTGTAATTACAATTTTTGATGCAATACTTTGCAACAGGGCTCATTGCTGTGCTCCAAGTACAGTATCTGTGAGGGGTTGCAGTGTTGTGGTACCAGTGCCTAAGGCTCAATTTTTCTGCCCCTGTTTAACAGGGGCATGCAATTACAATTCTTGATCTAATAATTCACAGCAGGGCCCATTCCTGCACCCACCAAGAGTAACTGTGAGGGCTCACAGTGTTGTGGCAACACCAACATGTAAGGGGCAAATTTCAGCTGAGTATATACGGCAGGCCCCTACTTTCAAACATCCAACTTACAAACGACTCCTCCTTGCAAACGGAAGGATACAACAGGAAGTGAGAGGAAATCTACCCCTAGGAAGGCAAATTCTCTCCTGTAAGAGTTAATATGGGAAAAAAAAAGAAGTGTCTCCTCTCCACTGATTCTTTATCACCAATTCTTGTTTCAATAAAAAAACCAAATTTTCAAAAAACATTTGTCATTAGGACGGAAAGTGAGGTGAACTGTTCTGAACAGGTGCACACTGCACAGACAGCAAAACAAATGTTACAGGGGTGATAACCCTTCCCTATGTTTTCCAAAAAGCTTAAAAATATATTTTTTGGTCTGGAGCTACACTTCAACAATGTACCTGTTCAAAATTACAAACAGATTCTACATAAGAACAAACCTACAGTCCCTGTCTTGTATGCACCGCCTGTATACGGCTGTTCAGAGTATATAGGGCCTTTTTTATTTTGTGTGCGGGGTTCCCCTTAATATCCATACAAGACCCAAATGGGCTGGTAATGGGCTGGGGTAGGGGGGGGGGGGGTGTGTGATGGGGTAGCTATGCCATTTTTCTTAAAGATTTTCATCCATATTACCGGTACCAGACATTACATTAAAGCCGCAAGCAGTTTTAAATGGCTTTTTTTCCTTTAGAAATGTAATTTTGTGCAGGGACAGTTCTAAACACGGGAAACACGTGGCTGTATTTGAGAACAGCAATGACGGATATACAGGTGTATACTGTGCCACTAACTCCTGCAGATGCTGTATTTGAGAACAGCAATGACGGATATACAGGTGTATACTGTGCCACTAACTCCTACAGATGCCTGTATTTGAGAACAGCAATGACGGATATACAGGTGTATACTGTGCCACTAACTCCTGCAGATGCTGTATTTGAGAACAGCAATGACGGATATACAGGTGTATACTGTGCCACTCACTCCTGCAGATGCCTGTATTATAGAACACCAATGACCGGTATATACAGGTGTATACTGTGCCACTAACTCCTGCAGATGCCTGAGAAAATAAAATAGAACATAGAACACACTGTCCTTGCCTATGTATCTCTTTCCGTGCACGCCAACTGTGCCACTAAGTCCTGCAGATGCCTGTATTTGAGAACAGCAATGACGGATATACAGGTGTATACTGTGCCACTAACTCCTGCAGATGCCTGTATTATAGAACACCAATGACCGGTATATACAGGTGTATACTGTGCCACTAACTCCTGCAGATGCCTGAGAAAATAAAATAGAACATAGAACACACTGTCCCTGCCTATGTATCTCTTTCCCTGCACGCCAACACACTACACAAAGCCGCCGTGCTGGCGGCCTTTTATAGTGTGGGGCATGTACTAAACCCCCCTGAGCTATATTTGGCCACAGGCATCCTGCCTGTGGCCAATTATGGCTCTCCTCGCTGCCGGTGCTGTGATTGGCCAAGCATGCGGGGTCACAGTGCATGCTTGGCCAATCACAGCGCCGGGATTGCACTGCGATGGCGCAGTGTATTGTGGGCCGTTCGCGTCACTCAAATTTGGAGCGAACGGCCCAAATCATTCGATCTTCGAACGATCGAACAGCCAATGTTCGAGTCGAACGTATGTTCGTCTCGAACACGAAGCTCATCCCTAATCAGGAATTGTAATTGCATGCCATTGTTGAACAGTGGTAGGAAAAATTGGGCCTTTGGTGGTGGTGCTGGTGCCACAACACTGTAAGCCCTCACAGTTACTCTTGGTGGGCGCATGAATGGGCCCTGCTGTGAACTATTAGATCAAGAATTGTAATTGCATGCCCCTGTTGAACAGGGGCTGCATAAAACGGGCCTTTGGTGGTGGCGGTGGTGCTGGTGCCACAAGATTGTAAGTCCTCACAGTTACTCTTGGTGGGCGCAGAAATGGGCCCAGCTGTGAAATATTAGATCAAGAATTGTTATTACATGCCCCTGTTGAACAGGGGCAGAAAAATTGGGCATTAGGCACTGGTGCTGGTGCCACAACACTGCAACCCCTCACAGATACTGTACTTAGAGCGCAGCAATGAGCCCTGTTGCAAAGTATTAGACCAAGAATTGTAATTACATGCCCCTGTTAAACAGGGGCAGAAAAATTGGGCCTTAGGCACTGGTGCCAAAACACTGCAAACCCTCACAGATACTGTACTTGGAGCGCAGTAATGAGCCCTGCTGCAAAGCATTGCATAAAAAATTATAAATACACGCCCCTGTTAAACAGGGGCTGAAAATTTGGGCCTTAGGCACTGGTGCTGGTGCCACGACACTGCAACCTCTCCCAGATACTCTAGTTGGAGTGCAGGAATGAGCCCTGCTGCAAAGCATTGCATCAAATATTGTAATTACATGCCCCTGTTAAACAGGGGGTGAAAATTGGGCCTTAGCCACTGGTGGCGGCACCCAGAACCAAAAATGTTCTTCCAACCTATCAGCAGGATCATTGAGGAGGAGGAGGATAGTCAGTTAACATAACAGGACAGACACTCAGCATCAGCATAGGCAGTCTTGAAGGGATGTGACATTTAAAAAAAAAAATATTCGGTTACATCTGCTTCAGGTGCTTGGTAGCTGGTGGTGATCCAAGACTGATTCATCTTTATGAATGTCAGTCGATCAACCGAGTCGGTGGACAGGCGCACCCTGTGATCGGTAACAAAGCCTCCAGCAGCATTGAATGTGCGTTCCGAAAGAACGCTGGATGCAGGACAGGCCAGTAGCTCAATTGCATACTGTGCAAGCTCTGGCCAGTGATCCATCCTCAAGACCCAGTAAGCCAGAGGATTTTCGGTGGGAAAGGTGTCCAAGTCTGACCTTCCCCCTAGGTATTCCTGGACCATGTAAATCAGAGGCTGGCGATGGTTGCTGGAACCGATCATACCTTGGAGCTGCGGACTAAAAAATTGTCTGAACACATCGGTCAGGCGGCCACCTTTTCCACCGCTCCTTCTGTGATTGTCCGAAGCCTCAGCAACTCGTTGTCCTGGACCAAGAATTTGTAACCTCCCAGTCTCTGGGAACGCGTTGCACAGACCTTTCTGCAAGGTCTCCCGGAGATGTCTCATCCTCTGCTCCCTCTGCGACGGCAAGATAAGGTCCGCAACCTTACCCTTGTATCATGGATCGAGGAGAGTGGCCAGCCAGTAATGGTCCCTCTCCTTGATCCGAAGAATACAAGGATCCTTCCGCAGGCTTTGCGGGATCAGGGAGGCCATGCATCGTAGGTTAGCTGAGGCATTCTGTTCGGAGTCCTCTGGATCACTAAGGACGACATGATCCGCAGCCACCTCCTCCCAGCTACGTACAAGTCCACGGGTTTCTTGGGACTGTAAATCATCCCTAAAAGACTGCTGCTGCTGATGTTGAGTGCCAGGCTCCACCTCCATGCTGACACAATCCTCCTCCTCCTCCTCGTCTTCTTCCTGTGTGATGGGTGGGACAGAAGGAACACTGTCTGGATAAAGGGGGCCTTGAGAGGCAAGGAAGTCCTCCTCTTCCTGCCTCTGTTCTGCCTCAAGTGCCCTGTCCATTATTCCACGCAGCGTATGCTCCAACAGGTGGACAAGAGGTACAGTGTCACTGATGCCTGCACTGTCACTGCTCACCATCCTTGTGGCCTCCTCAAATGGTGCCAGGGCAGTGCATGCATCCCTGATCATGCCCCACTGGCGTGGTGAAAAAAAAAACGAGCTCCCCTGACCCTGTCCTGGTGCCGTAGTCGCCCTGGTGGGCATGTCACATATAAGGCGGTTCTTGGGCAGGTTCAACTCCTTTTGCAGCTTAGCCAGCCGAGCACTGGCATTATATGATTGGCGGAAATGCACACAGACTTTCCTGGCCTGCCTCAGGTCATCCTGTAAGCCGGGGTACCTTCCCAAGAACCGCTGCACCACGAGGTTAAGGACGTGAGCCACACAGGGCACATGGGTCAGTTGTCCCTGTCGGAGGGCGGAGAGGAGGTTGGTGCCATTGTCGCAAACCACCATTCCTGGCTTAAGCTGGCGTGGCATCAACCACCTCTCGGCTTGTCCCTGCAGAGCTGACAGAACCTCTGCCCCAGTGTGGCTCCTGTCCCCCAAACACACCAGCGCAAGCACGGCATGGCATCTTTTTGCCTGCGTACTTGCGTAGCCCCTTGAACGCCTATGGAGCACCACTGGTTCCGAGGACAAACCACAGGAAGAGGCCATGTAGGAAGAAGAAGAGGAGGGGGTGGAGTAGAGAGGTGTGTCACAACCAGTAGTAGCATTTTGGAGGTGTGGTGGCGGAACAACCTCCAACACTACTGCACCTTGTCCTGCATCCTTCCCAGCTGCCAAAAGAGTGACCCAATGGGCCGTGAAAGATAGGTAATGTCCCTGTCCATGCCTGCTGGACCATGAGTCAGCGGTAATATGCACCTTACCGCTGGCCACCCTGTTCAGTGAGGCATGGACATTGCCTTCCAAATGCCGTGAGAAAAAGTGGCGTTTGGGAACCTTCCACTGAGGAACCGCACATTGCACAAACTCACGGAAGGGGGCAGAGTCTACCAACTGAAAAGGCAGCACTCGAAGTGCTAGCAATTTAGCCAAGCTAGCATTCAACCGCTGGGCATGTGGATGGCTGGGAGTGAACTTCTTTCGACAGTCCAGCAGCTGGGGCAGGGAAATTTGCCTGCTACAATCGGACGTTGGTGTACTGCTAGCAGAGTGCCCGCAAGTACTTGGCTGTGACACACCTAATTCTACACCTTCATTCCTCTCAGTGCAGGTTTCAGAGAGGACTGAAAGTTTAGTGGCATTGGAGATCCCAGCTGATGAGGAGCAAGGAGAGGTCCGCTTTGTTCTTTGGTGTGGGTCTTTAAGGTACGCTTGCCAACGAGCTGCATGGCAGGTCAACATATGTCTGGTCAAGCATGTGGTGCCCAAGCGGCTGATGTTTTGACCACGCGAGATACGCTTGAGACATATGTTGCAAATAGCAGCGGTGCGATCTGATGCACTCGACTCAAAAACGCCCACACCAAAAGAACTTTTGGAATAACGCGCAGAGGCAGCGCCCTGCACAGGCGGAGCTCTGCAGTGCGATTCAGTCGGTGTGCTGCCCTTAATCTGGCCCCCGGAGGGCATCCTGCCTCGTTGAAGATGTCCCTCCTCCTCCTCCTCTCTCCTATCAGGCACCCATGTGGACTCAGTGACCTCATCATCCCCTCCCTCTTGATCACTGGAGCAAACCTGGCAGTATGCTGCAGCTGCTTGAACATTTCTGCCAGATTGCTGTCCTTCTTGAGCATCCCCTCTCTCTGCGCTCACGCTACTGCCTTCCTCTAGCTGGGTATCATCATCAGACCCTTCAAAATGCTGGGCATCCTCCTGGAGCATGTATCCAACACTGTGCTCAAACCAGTTCGGGGGACTCCTCATGGTGGGTCTAGGGAAGGAGTGACTGATGACATTGATATGAGGGAAGAGGACGTGTTGGCAGTTGCTTTGCCAGTACCCTGAGCCTGGGTGAGAGAGGATGAGGAGGATGAGGAGGGCTTGGTCATCCAAGTCTACGGCATGATGCGGCTCAACACATCCAGCTGCCGAAAATAAGGACAAGCGTGTCCCATGGCCACGTGCTGATGACAATGCACCGCGTCTATGACCAGCATTGTTGCCCCTAGACACAGATCCTGCTTGCCCTCTTTTATTGGCTCGTGACTGTCCGCCTCTCCTTGTTGGCCTTCCAGACATACTAATGGCCTGCAGGGAGATGTGAAAACCAGCAATAAGGGGTAGCTTCAGGTGTATACTATGCATGAGGCACCTACACCCACTGTAACTGCTGCAGATGCCTGTCTGTGTTACACAACAGAACAACACCAGCAATGAGGGGTAGCTTCAGGTGTATACTGTGAAGGAGGCACACTACACCCACTGTAACTGCTGCAGGTTAACAAGCAAAGATGACACTGACCCTGCCTATCCTGCTCTCTCCCTGCACGCCAACACACTGTAACTGCGCTAGGTTTAGCAAAGATGACACTGACACTGTCCTTGCCTATCCTGCTCTCTCCCTGCACGCCAACACACTGTAACTGCGCTAGGTTTAGCAAAGATGACACTGACACTGTCCCTGCCTATCCTGCTCTCTCCCTGCACGCCAACACACTACACAAGGCCGCTGCGCTGGCGGCCTTATATAGTGTGGGGCATGTACTAAACCCCCTGAGCTATAATTGGCCACAGGCATCCTGCCTGTGGCCAATTATGGCTCTCCTCGCTGCCGGCGCTGTGATTGGCCAAGCATGTGGGGTCACAGTGCATGCTTGGCCAATCATCAGCCAGCAATGCACTGTGGCCTGTTCGCGCCACACGAATTTGGCACAAACGGCCCACAAAGTTCTGGTTTCGTCGAACAGGCGAACGGCCAATGTTCGAGTCAAAAATGCGTTTGATTCGAACCGCGAGCTCATCCCTATATTTCAACTGTGTTTTTAGTTGTTTGCGTTGAGTTTATTGTCCAACTGCACATGCAGTGCAAGGGTCAATTGCTCATTTAGATCCAAAGGATTTGTTAGATATTTACTTACCCGCTTCTCTACACTGCTAGACCACTCGCCAAAAGCTTCCATCAGGGACATGTTGGCCAACTGGAGTTCCCTAATGAATGCTAATGCTCAGGCGCGGTCCTGAAGGTGCCCTTCTTGCTGGGCGCATGCAGATGCGGTTGTGCGCGCACATGCGTACCTATGCACATGCGCATTAGCCAGTGACACTGGCTCCAAGTGGCCTATATAAGTGCAGCAGCTGCACTAGTCCATTGCGGTCTGATCTGCAGCTTTACCTGAGTTCCTGTATCCGATTTGTGTGTTTGACCCAAACACAGAACCCTGACTTCGCTTGAATGCTACCTGCCCCGATCTTGGCTTGTCTCTGGACTTTGCTCTGCCTTCTGCTCATCTACCTTATCTCATGTTGCCAACCTCTTCTTGTATCCTGACTATTCCTTGCATGCACACTATGTCTGTATCTGACCGTCTGTTGCTGACCTGGTTTGACCATGCATCCAGTTGCATCGTTGTTCATCTGCCCTGCATGCATCTACCTAGCTCCTGCTGGAGCTTCCTCTACTGTGGGCCACTGCTCTTCCTGCACCTGCTATCAGTCATTGCCCACTGCTGCCTGCTGTTCACCAGCCCAGGGTCTGCTGTTCCTGCTGACATCTGCTGTTCCAGCTATCCGGTCCACTCTGGTGACGCACTTGTCATGCATCATGACTTCCAGCGGAAGACTACACAGGCACTCATACCTTGCCACGCTCTAGTGGCCACTGTCACAACATCAGTGGTCTCTGAGCTGGGGCTGTACGAGAGGCCTTCCCTCTGCACGTCAGGCTCAGCTGCAAGGTATGTGGCAGCTTCTCCTCAGCCATGTTCCAGCTTTCTAAGGTCCTGATGTCATCAAAGCAGGGTCCACTGCACTTCATGTTAAGGGAGGTTCCACCATCAGAATGTGGGGGAGAGCCATCTGCTGAGGTGGTAGATTAGTGATGTCATCAAGATGATCAAGATGAGTAATGTCAATGCAGGTTCCACTGGACATGATGACGTCAAAGAAGGTTCCACCACCAGAATCTGGGGGAGAGCCATCTTCTGAGATAGTAGAGGACCAGGTAAGGTCCTTTCCTCCTCTCTACTAAACGTGCAGTTAACACTTGCAGTGCGGGTGAAGATTTACTGTAATCAGGCATTAATTCAGGTTGGAGATGGTCCTATGTTTCCATAATATTTTCATCATATTGTCTGTCCCTTCTCTTGTCTTTAGTGCCTTCCATTGACAACAATACCAATGGGGTGATCTGTCCAGCCTGCTTTGTCCCCAACTCTGATCGATGTCTTGGCCGCAGTGATTTAAAATGCACTGGGAATGAGAAATGCTGCTTGCACTACATGAGGACTGAAAAGCAAGGTATGTGAAGAAATGATGATGATCGTTGCGTAGAATCTATGAATCTATATACAGGATTTTCTTCAGTAACTGCATATTTTATGTGATATTATTGTAACATTTTTAATGTAGCACTCACCCTCAAAATGGCCCACTAATGTGCCACAGGTTCCTTTCCAAGAATAGTGCAACTGCAGTAAAGCACACAGCAACAGTCACTCGTTCTGGCTCAATGAATAGTCTAGGGCAGGGATATGCAATTAGCGGACCTCCAGCTGTTGCAAAACTACAAATCCCATCATGCCTCTCCCTCTGGGTGTCATTCTTGTGGCTGTCAGAGTCTTGCTAAGCCTCATTGGACTTGTAGTTCTGCAACAGCTGGAGGTCCGCTAATTGCATATCCCTGGTCTAGGGATTGCCTTCTTTAAATGTATTGCTGAATAGACATAGATAGGGCTCCCTGAGCCCTGGGATACTCTATTAACATTAAACAGTAATGAGAGGATACTCTTCACTTTGATTGTTACTAGACATGTGCAATTCGTTTAGTTACGAATTCGTTATCCGTCAAAATTCGTTATATTCGTTGATTCGTAAACATACGAATGAACGAACGGTTCGATAACATTACAAACGAACAACGAATAATCTAAACGAACGAATATGGAAAACAAATAAAATACGAATTTAGTAAATTTGAAACAAACAAAAAACGAAAAAGTGAAAAACGAAAACATAAAAACAACGAAAACACAGAAAAAGATAAAAAATAACGAAAATAAAAATGAACGAAAACGAGATATTACGAATATTCGAAAAACAAAACAACGAATAACGAACAAAGATCCATATTAACGAATATCAAAATGAACGTAAAAAAAATTACGAATCTTCGGAAAACGGAAATGAAAACAACGACAATTCGTAAAAACTTAAATTCTATTTCGTTAGTTCTGAATTAGTTCTGGACTTTGGCCAATGGCCAATAAGCTTGTCCCTTCCCCTGAAGAGGTTGTCTCTTCCCCCAATGAGCTTGTTTCTTATAGACATGTGCTATAATGTGTGTGTGTGTGTGTGTATGTGTGTTTTTTTGTGTTAGACTGCAGTGCATTCCATCCAGAGTCCAGATAGGGTGTGGTTGGGTAGGCTGCACTGTTCTGTTGGATTTTGTGAGTAAATTTTTTACTTGGGAGAGAGAAATTCTTTGTTTCTTAAGGATATTAGATTGAGATTCTAGAGTCTACATTCTAATTTATAATTTTATTTATGTAATAGCTCTGACATATTGTATTTTTCTTCTTTGTCAGACTACATTCTAGACAGGGTGTGGGTGGTGTTTGATTTGTGAGTCATTCAAAGAGATTGATATAGAAATTATACATTTCTTACTATTTCTATTACTCCTAGGATTTTCTAAAGTTAGTTTTTTTCCCCTTTTCTGGGACTGTGTTTTATTATATTGCTGTCTGTCTGCCCCTACCTATTTTTTTTGTTGTGTTAGCCAGTGCCACTACTAGGCCAGCCCAGGCAGCATATACTACGTATTCATGGTAGGAGAAGTAGATTAGTATATATTTTTTTTTGCATGGACCGGTAAAATAAGAATACTCCAGTCCTCAATCCCTTTATTTTCCAGAACCAATTATTTCATTTTTTTTTATATAAAAAAAAAAGATTAATAATACTATTTTAAAATAGAAATATTTTATAATGGACTCTACTTCTCCCACTCATCACATTCCCACCACAAGGGAAGCAACAAAGGAAAAAGTTCAGTGTGACACAGCAACAACTTAAAAAAAGAGGCCAACTGTAACACCGTCTCTTTTTTACAAGAGAGGCTGTGCAGTTCCTAGTACTAAGGCTGTTGCTAGTGTCCATAATTTTAGGCAGCCAAAAATTGAAATTTTACAGCTTGAGCAGGAGGGAATTGCTCAGCCTCCAGATGTAAAAAAAATATCAGACAATATCACAACAGATAGCAGCAGCTTTTTTGATGTAACTTCAGTATATCCTAATCCAAGTAGGCACCAGGCAGAACAGGCTGCTGAAGTAGAATTAGCTGTGAGTCCGACCCTTGAAGGTCTGGCCTTAGAAGGAATTGAGTTCAGTATAGAGGATGAGGCACTACAAGTACACCAATATCATGATGATATTATTTCTATGAGTCCTTACTCCCCTCTGTTATTTACCGAGTCCTCCTCACCCTCAAAAAGAGTGTCAGCACCATTAAAATCCTCTTCCGACTTTGTTGTTTTGCCTAACTCTCTCTCACATTCAAGTAGTGCCACTGCCACCATTGTTAGGCCACCAAATTCTTCACAAGCCACGGAAGCTGCACAAACCCATCAGCCAGAAGAAATTGTACAACATTATTTACCGGCCACTGGCAAACGCTGATCCAAAATCTGGGAACATTTTGTTTCAGTTGGTGACGGGCGCCTAGTGAAATGCAAATTATGTGGCAGGGAAGTGAGCCGTGGCAGAGACTTTGGGCATTTAACCAATTCAGGAATGAATTACCATTTTCGTACACACCATATACCAGTGCTGCTGAGAGAAGAAAGTGGAGTTGCAGCTCCACCTAGTAAAAAGAGAGCAAGCAGCAGCACTACTGCTGCCATTAACACCAAAAGGCTGAACAAGGGACAGGAAGATCAAGGGACTTCTTGTGTAGCTGACACGAGGCGTCCCAATCCTTTACAGCAGCCCACGCTGCAACAATTTAGCAGCTTTCAATCAAGGGGGATGTCTCGGCAACAATCCCGTAAAATAACCCGTCTTATAGGTGAACTCATAGCAGTCGGGGGAGCACCCTTTAATATAGTTGAAGGAGAGCCATTTAAAAAACTCATGAAGGTGGTTGCCCCGCACTATATTGTCCCCTGCCGTACTACCTTTAGTCGCAAAATTGTACCCTCTTTGTATCATTCCTGTGCACTTTCACCCCCCTCCTTCCCAGACCAGGCCAATTTTCAGCTTTCAGCGCTGTCACACTTTGACAATTGCGCGGTCATGCTACACTGTAGTCAAATTACATTTTTATAATTTTTTTCACACAAATACAGCCTTTTTTTGGTAATATTTAATTACCACTGGTGTTTTTATTTTTTACGCTACAAATAAAAAAAAAAAAAAGTGAAAATTTGCCCAAAAATAAAGCATTTTTCTTAGTGTAGCGGGGTCCTCAAATTGATGGGATACACCTGGGGAATAGTGTGACCCAGGTGTATAATTGTGTTAGGGTTTAGACCCCTTTTTGTTTCGTGGAGGATTGGAGGATGTAGTATTCTCCTTTGCCTGTGGGTGGCGGGGTACCCACAGGCTTCAGGTAGAATCATCTCCTGCAGTGCTCCCTGTTTTGTCCCTTCCCGGAGATGGTATGGCTGGGGCGGGGAACCCGCCGGGCCGTTGATGGGAGGAGATAAAAGGGGGAGACGCCCGTACCACGAGGTCTTGCGGAGAAGGAGGTCCTCGGAGGAGGAGGGTTGCGGTCCGCACCCAGGCCCCTCAGGCCTGGGTGCTGGAGATCCAGGAGTCTGGTCCAGGTGCCCATGGCCTGGTCCGGAGTCATGTTGGCGTCCATCCCAGGCACCTTTAGCCTGGGGTGAGGTACTATCGAGGAGGCCTGGGGCCCAGTACCTTCGACTGGGTCCCGCTAGGGTGGACTGTCCGAGGGTCCCTGAGCGGAGGGACTCGTATCTGAGGTGAGGAGGCCAGAGAGGTTACCCACTGGAGACCCGGAGCAGCACCAACCCGGTGGCAGTGGGCCTCTGGGAACTCTCTTGGGAGGACACATCCCCCTGATAGGGGCCACAGCGTATCGAAGAGGGCTCCATTGCTGTTCATAGGGGTTGCTGGAAGAGACCCCATCTTTCCTGTTCTGTAACAGCCGGATTGGCTTAGGCGCCGCTGGTCATAGTACAGTGGCATAGAACTTAAACTTTAGGAAGTGCCTCGATCTGCTCGCCACACCGTTGGCAAGGTTATAGGTCCCAACCAGTTTGCTGCAAAAGAACTGTTTATTGTGCTTTGCTTATTGGAGTGTCAATTAAACAAGTGTTGGACCTTTCTCCGGTGTGTGAACTCCAGTTACTGGAAGCAAAGGGGAGGCTGGTGAGCTTGCAATTACAGACTCAGTGCATTCACAGAACAGACCAGCCCGAGGAAACATCAGTAAGTGGCCTTCACCTCCCTACTACAATGGGGAGGACATGGGCCGTGGCGCATCTCACTCTCACAACCCAGGAACCCCTAGACATGAGTTGGTGTGCAACCGATAAAGATGGAGAGAGAGTGGGGCCGCTACACGTGGGGGCTCGTCCGGGATAGAGTGTGTTCTAAAGATGGACTTGAGAATGTCTACATTTGAACTTTGCTGCCCAGAGGAGTTCCGAGCAGATCGGCCATATTACTGGCCAAAGTGCGTCCCTGCTCGGAGTTGTGGAAATGACCCTAACACGGGAAAGGCCCATGCGGAGGAGCGGAAAAAGGGAGAAGTCCAGCCGTGTGACGTACTGCACGTGGGGACTGTTAACGCACTGCGCCACGAGGCACCCCATGGCGACATCGTTCGTGGGCGGAGTCAAGAGGAAGCCCGCGAAAATGTACAGCTCATGGGAGGAGTCTGGCCAAGTGTGGGGATACACGTGGAGACTCCGGCGCGGGGTCAGTGCATGATGGAGCAGTAGATAGTCGGGATGACCTCAAGTGCCCCGTGGATTATGGTTCCTCGCCCCACGAGAATGACTTCCTTTGCTGTCCCCATCACAGACACGGGGATAAGACTTAGGCCCCGAGGGCGGTTGGCTCTGTACACTTGCAGAGACACGGAGGCCCTCGGTGTGATCTGTTCTGGCTGCTCGGGACTGGTGGTCACCCTGAAGCCATTCGGGCGATGTGAGGAGTGCAGAGAATTCCTTTTTGAGGTCGAGTCGTCCACAGCAAGGCCCCGGGCCCTTCGCCTCAACCACCTCACGGGTACCGCTACTCCGGAAGGGGAGATCAAGGCCTTTGTCGAGGTTCCCGTGCGCGCTGACCAGGGCGATGGACTGCCCAACAGAGAAAAATCCGAGGATGCTGCCTCGGTCGCCACAAGTTCTCTGCTCCCACCCCCGAAGAGGAAAGTTGGCCTAGTACAGGCATCCTATGGACGTGGTCGAGCTTCACCCCGCTGCTTGCCTGGCCTGGATGGCGCCGGTCGAGAAGGAAGTCCCGGACATCCCAGTCCTCTACAAGGGTCAGGTGAGCCAGGGGCTGGGACTGTGGTGGTGGTTGGAGGTGTCGGGGGCCCATTGGAGGTGGAGCCCCCCAGGGAGGATGATTCTGTGTCCACCGGAAGATATCTGCCTGCGGAGATGTATGACACCTCCGACCTAGAGTCGCTGTCTGACTGCGGAGATGATGGCGAGATAGACGAACTGTTTTGCCACAAAGTAGCTCGGGAATATGGGTGGGAGTACCCGTATCTGCCCCGAGACTTGCTGTTTGAGGTGGAAGTCTGGAGAGCAAGATGGTATGACGAGTTTGTGTGGGACAAGTTGAAGGTGCCTCATGCTCGCAGGTACCTGGAATGTGTACCGGCAGTGTCTAAGAGGTTTGAGGACTGCAGAGCTGAATGGAAATTGGGGCGCCATATCCATGCTGACAAGGTAGTCATTTGCAGAAGAGAAGGAGAAGATGTCGAGTATTCGATAGAGGCATTTGACAAACACCTGAAACCCCTGTATCTGCTGGATCCAAAGTTTTACTTATAGGAGAAAAGAACTCCTGTTTATTTCCTTTGTGCACTTGAACTTTCTGGAAGAGCCATTCCCAGACACCCAGGACTATGCCCTGCTTTTGTTTTTATTTGGGCTTTTCTTTTTCTCATTGGAGACTTGGGGCTGTTGTGTTTTTTTTGTGTTTCCCCTTTTCTTCATGTGCCAAAGGCAAGGACATTTGGGAATAGTGGCAGAGTAGGGAAAAGCTGGAAGAACGAAGACTCGTTGAGTGTCATGACCGCGGCGTTGTCACCAGGTGGCAGTGTTGCGCAACAAATGTTTGAAAATGTTTCACACACACATCACCTTGCTTGTTGGAGTGAGTGGGTCTCTCGGCTGACGGGCCCACTCATGCCAAATGACAAGAAATTATGTTAGGATGTTGTTTTTTTCTTTCCCCTGCAGGAGAATCGTCAATCAAGACCATTGAGAGTGGGTGGCTCTTAGACAGTGTGGGAGAGGGGTTGTGATTATGCAGATGTTTAAAGTGTTTTATGACATAAGTTGTTTTATATGTTCCCCATTCCCTGAGCAGGTCTTGGCACTTGGGAAATTTAGAGGAACTGCCTCAGGGGTTTCACTCCATGTCACCACTTTATGGGAGGCATGGGTGTGCACCTGACGCTGGGGACCAGCGTCCAATCACAGGGGGGAATGTGTAGCGGGGTCCTCAAATTGATGGGATACACCTGGGGAATAGTGTGACCCAGGTGTATAATTGTGTTAGGGTTTAGACCCCTTTTTGTTTCGTGGAGGATTGGAGGATGTAGTATTCTCCTTTGCCTGTGGGTGGCGGGGTACCCACAGGCTTCAGGTAGAATCATCTCCTGCAGTGCTCCCTGTTTTGTCCCTTCCCGGAGATGGTATGGCTGGGGCGGGGAACCCGCCGGGCCGTTGATGGGAGGAGATAAAAGGGGGAGACGCCCGTACCACGAGGTCTTGCGGAGAAGGAGGTCCTCGGAGGAGGAGGGTTGCGGTCCGCACCCAGGCCCCTCAGGCCTGGGTGCTGGAGATCCAGGAGTCTGGTCCAGGTGCCCATGGCCTGGTCCGGAGTCATGTTGGCGTCCATCCCAGGCACCTTTAGCCTGGGGTGAGGTACTATCGAGGAGGCCTGGGGCCCAGTACCTTCGACTGGGTCCCGCTAGGGTGGACTGTCCGAGGGTCCCTGAGCGGAGGGACTCGTATCTGAGGTGAGGAGGCCAGAGAGGTTACCCACTGGAGACCCGGAGCAGCACCAACCCGGTGACAGTGGGCCTCTGGGAACTCTCTTGGGAGGACACATCCCCCTGATAGGGGCCACAGCGTATCGAAGAGGGCTCCATTGCTGTTCATAGGGGTTGCTGGAAGAGACCCCATCTTTCCTGTTCTGTAACAGCCGGATTGGCTTAGGCGCCGCTGGTCATAGTACAGTGGCATAGAACTTAAACTTTAGGAAGTGCCTCGATCTGCTCGCCACACCGTTGGCAAGGTTATAGGTCCCAACCAGTTTGCTGCAAAAGAACTGTTTATTGTGCTTTGCTTATTGGAGTGTCAATTAAACAAGTGTTGGACCTTTCTCCGGTGTGTGAACTCCAGTTACTGGAAGCAAAGGGGAGGCTGGTGAGCTTGCAATTACAGACTCAGTGCATTCACAGAACACACCGGCCCGAGGAAACATCAGTAAGTGGCCTTCACCTCCCTACTACAATGGGGAGGACATGGGCCGTGGCGCATCTCACTCTCACAACCCAGGAACCCCTAGACATGAGTTGGTGTGCAACCGATAAAGATGGAGAGAGAGTGGGGCCGCTACATTAGTTTCTGTTATAAAATTTTGAAAAAAAGTAATTTCTCTTGATAAATTTTGACCATAAATGATGCTGCTAGATTTCTTCTGTAAAAATAACCCAAGTCAGTGTTTATTTGGTGTTGCAGTGATGGAGGACAGACAGGTGTTTTATGGGGACAGGGGTGACAGTGGTGCTTGGTGTACTGTTTGTGGGGTGATCTGTAACAGCTCTCTGTGTAAAATCATCATCACACAGAGAGCTGTCACAGATCAGCCGTCACGTGATCGGGAGGGCCAATCACAGCGCCCATATCCGATCTCTGCTCAGCTGGATTCTGTGATCATAATGATCACAGGATCGAGCCGCAGCGCATGGCTCGTTCAGAGGGACATTCCTGACGAGGAAATGACCACACAGCCATTTATGTGCAGTGGCCGGGTGGGAGGTGGTTAATGTACGGAGAGAGAGGTGGGGCTCTAAAAAGAAAAGGTGGAGCCCAGGGCCGGCCCTACCATGGGACCCGATGGTACCATTGTACCAGGCGGCACAATCAGGGGGGCGGCAAATTGCCGCCTGCCCGCTCCTCTCCCCCACTCCACCTATCACTGTGAAACAGCAGCAGCGGCATTGTAAAGAATACACTGTGCCTGCGGCTGCGGTGTGTGTTTGGGATTCAAAGCTCCTTCCTGTCTCTTCCCCCTCCCTCCAGTCTCCTGCCGTGCGGGGTCCCTGTTATCTCTGACATCAACCTCTCCCCCTCCAATCACCAGTGCGGAGTGTTGAGAGAACTGGGAGGCGGAGCTCACTGGATCTCCTGTCGGGCTGGCCAGAGGAAGGGAGGAGGTGAGCTGACTTTTTCTGGGAGAAGTTTTCTAGGGTTGATAGTAGTTGCTTTCAAAGTGTTTTTTTCTACAGGAGATGCAGTGAAGGGTTAAGTTGACAGAAGAATCGGAGGAGATAGTGAGTTTGAGTGTGGGGGGGGGGGGGGAGGGGGGTCTGCAGCAGCCCTATCACATTTAACAGATCACTTCTAAGCATGAACAGTCTGTGCAAACATCCTCCAATCCAATTGTTCAGACTTGATAATGTGAAGAAGTCATTTATAACCATTAATGTAACCTGTATATATGTGGTGAGTTCACACCTCTGATTGTCCAGACTCAGAGCCTGGATACCACAGGGTTATATGAATGGTCATCAATTACCTTCACATTATCTGGGTATACAGAGTGCTAGGAGCTGGATTAGTAGTACTGTTGTATGATTTATTGTTGTATGTTTTTAGTGGATGAGTTTTTTTTTTATTATATACATCACGACCTGACCACTTCTCAACTCCCCCCAGCTGGCATCACCCCCCCCAGACCACTTTATACAGACGTCACTCAGAGCTGCTTCCTACCCCCCCCCCCCCAGCTGAGGGACATCATTTCATGGTCACTTTTCTTCCCCTATCTTCCCAACATCACTCCCTGGTCACCCCATAGACACCGCAAGAAATCCCTCCCCATTCTGCCACCGCCATACACTCCGAAGTCCTCTCCTGTACCAACTGCACCCATCATACCATCCGAACTCCTCCCCTGTACTAACTACACCCATCATACCCTCCGAACTCCTCTCCTGTACTAACTGCACCCATCATACCCTCCGAACTCCTCCCCTGTACTAACTGCACCCATCATACCCTCCGAACTCCTCTCCTGTACTAACTGCACCCATCATACCCTCCGAACTCCTCCCCTGTACTAACTGCACCCATCATACCCTCCAAACTCCTCTCCTGTACTAACTGCACCTATCATACCCTCCACACTTCTCTCCTGAACATACCGCCCCATCATACCCTCCACACTCCTCTCCTGTACTAACTGCACCCATAATACCCTCCGAACTCCTCCCCTGTACTAACTGCACCCATCATACCCTCCAAACTCCTCTCCTGTACTAACTGCACCTATCATACCCTCCACACTTCTCTCCTGAACATACCGCCCCATCATACCCTCCACACTCCTCTCCTGTACTAACTGCACCCATCATACCCTCCGAACTCCTCTCCTGTACCAACTGCACCCATCATACCCTCCGAACTCCTCTCCTGTACTAACTGCACCCATCATACCCTCCGAACTCCTCCCCTGTACTAACTGCACCCATCATACCCTCCAAACTCCTCTCCTGTACTAACTGCACCTATCATACCCTCCACACTTCTCTCCTGAACATACCGCCCCATCATACCCTCCACACTCCTCTCCTGTACTAACTGCACCCATAATACCCTCCGAACTTCTCCCCTGTACTAACTGCACCCATCATACCCTCCGAACTCCTCTCCTGTATTAACTGCACCCATCATACCCTCCGAACTCCTCTCCTGTACATACTGCCCCCATCATACCCTCTACACTCCTCTCCTGTACATACCGCCCCATCATCCCTTCCGCATTCATCTCCTGTACATACTGTCCCCCATCATCCCCTCCACACTCCTCTCCTGTACAAACCGCCCCCCTCATACCCTCCCAACTCCTCTTCTATACATACTGCTCCATCATACCCTCCACACTTCTCTCCTATGCATACTGCCCCCATCATACCCTCTGCACTCCTCTCCTGTACATACTACCCCCATCTTACCCTCTGCACTTCTCTTCTGCAGAACCCTGTGCATTCAGATGTAAAGGGGAACTCTGTGGATTCAGATCTAAAGGAGAACTCTGTTGACTCCGATATAAAGGGGGACTCTTGTGATTAACTCCATATGATTAGAAATTTTATTTAATCACAAAAATATATGTACAGTGTATACTAAATAAAAAAAATTAGCTGTGCATTGCTTTGTACAGAGGTAATGAATTTAATGTACTACAAAAAAATATATATATTGGCGTGCGCTGCTAATGTGTTCGGGTTTGGCTTGACGAAAAGGTGGCAACCCTACGCTGCACTGTGAGGCAAATTGTCGCCAACCCGTTCCGCCTGCTCCGCGCTCCACTGTGAGGCAAATTGGATGCCGGCCAGCCCGCTCTGCTCCCCGCGCGCTCCATTCACCTGGGCTTTGGGCCCAGGTGAATGGAGCGTGCGGGGGGAACAGTCAGTGGGCGGGACAGTCAGCAGGTAAGCGGGCTTGCTGGCCAAACAGCGGGCGGGGGAGCAGAGAGATGACATCATCTCTCACTGCCCGCCCTGCATCACTGCAGTTCCGCCCCCACTGTGCGGGCAGCAGAGAGATTACATTATCTCTCTGCTGCCTGCCTTTACTCTGGGACACAGCAAGTGGCAAGTGACAATCTGCAACGTGTGGCAGGTGACGTTGTGGCAAGTGACAATCCGCAATGTGTGGCAGGTGGCGTTGTGGCAAGTGACAATCCGCAACGTGTGGCAGGTGACGTCGTGGCAAGTGACAATCCGCAATGTGTGACAGGTGGCGTCATGGCAAGTGACAATCCACTACGTGTGGCCGGTGACATCGCGGCCGCCGGCCACGCACAGGTCCTTTTATACTCCTATATACATGTATAGAGCCATGACAGGTCCTCTTTATACTCCTACATACATGTATAGAGCCATGACAGGTCCTCTTTATACTCCTACATACATGTATAAAGCCATGACAGGTCCTCTTTATATTCCTACATACATGTATAGAGCCATGACAGGTCCTCTTTATATTTCTATATACCGTATTTTTCCGTGTATAAGACGCTTTTTTTTCCTAAAATAATAGCCTGTAAATCGAACAGCGTCTTATACACGGTCAGTCAGCCTGGGAGACAGCCGCGCAGGTGCGTCGCGGCCCATAGCTTGTCAAGCGGCTTCCTCCAATCACGAGCCGTATGTTACTGACGTCAGATAGAGCTGGGGGTGGAGGTGGAGAGTGATCAGATGCAATCCTGTTGGAAGTGGAGATGCACAGATGCAACAGGGACCGGAGTGTTCTGGGACCAAGATGTCAGAAACTAATAAAAGTAAGTGATTGTCTTACTCTACCAAATCAAACCAAATGTAGCCAGCTATGCAAAAAAGAGCATGGGAATAGAGCTGCAGAGAAACAGTTTGGACTTGCCTCCGCAGAGTGTATGATAGACAGTGGAGAAAACAGGAAGAACAACCGCTGCATAATATACTAGTATTTAAACGTTACCTGCGGTAATTACTAAATAAAAATGTGTTCTGTTTTACCTATGTGTAAAATATTGATTTCTTAATTTTGGGTTGGAAAAATCTTGTACATGGGGGCGTCTTATAGACAGGAAAAATACGGTACATGTATAGAGCCATGACAGGTCCTCATTATACTTCTATATACACGTATAATGCCATGACCTCTTTATACTCCTGTATACATGAATAGAGCCATAACAGGTCCTTTTTATAGAGCCATGACAGGTCCACTTTAGTTATCATGATATAAAATGATGGATGTGGGGGCATTTTGGTGGGCGTGATTTTTTTTTGGGGGGGGGGGCAGCATTTCATTCTTGGTACCAGGCAGCACAATGTCTTGGGCCGGCACTGGTGGAGCCTAAAGAGAATAGGCTGTGGTTTACAGATGATAGGGCGGGTCTTAAACAGGAATGGGCGTGGCATTGACAGGAAAGGGTGGGTCATATTTAAATTAGGGGGTGCACAAGTTTAGTCAGGTGTAGGGCAGCACAAAACATAAATACACCACTGAGTGATTGTACCACCCTTTTGTAACCAATAAAAATGTTTGTGAACAAAAACAAAAAATATTGCAATAATTACCTGTGTCTGACACCAGTGGTGGGCCTGCAAAACTTGGAGACCAGATTCACGGAGTCCTGGACCCGTCCCCAGCCTGCTGCCTTCTCGGATGTTGGCACTGTTTGGCAGAAGAGTGTCACTTTGTCTTTTAGAACTGCAGCAACCAATGCTGCATTCTCCTCTTGGGTATATACAGGCCCCCTTGATTTTTCCTGCTTACTTTTGTGGTGGGGTTGCTGCATGTCTGATTCAGCACTATCTGATGTAGGGGGGGGACACATGTCTCCGTTTTTTGGCATGCTTCCGCTCCACTCCACCTCCACACTCCCTTTCAGGCCTTGGCTCCACTACACGCCTCCGTTCACCTCCACTACTCTCCCCTCCACTCCTCCTCTCCCCAACAATACTCTCCCCTCCACGCCTCTCCTCCCCTCCACGCCTCTCCTCCCCTCCTCTCCTCTCCTCCACGCCTCTCCTCCCCTCCCCGCCTCTCCTCTCCTCCCCGCCTCTCCTCCCCTCCCCGCCTCTCCTCTCCTCTCCGCCTCTCCTCTCCTCTCCGCCTCTCCTCTCCTCTCCACGCCTCCCCTCTCCTCTCCACGCCTCCCCTCCACGCCTCTCCTCCCCTCCACGCCTCTCCGCCTCGCCTCCCCTCCACGCCTCCCCTCCACGCCTCGCCTCCACGCCTCGCCTCCATGCCTCGCCTCTCCTCCACTCCACGCCTCTCCTCCACTCCACGCCTCTCCTCCACTCCACGCCTCTCCTCCACACCTCTTCTCCACACCTCGCCTCTCCTCCACTCCACGCCTCTCCTCCACACCTCTTCTCCACACCTCTTCTCCACACCTCTTCTCCACACCTCTCCTCTGAGTCCCCTCCTCCACTCCTCCGCTCCCCTCCACTCTCAGTCACACCAACACCAACTCTCATACCAACACACTCACTAACACCAACATTCTCACTTACAAGACTCACACGTCCATTCTCACTCCCAGACATTCTAATTGCAATAAAACCACCAAACCACACAAAAACAACTACAAAAACCACAATATCACTCTCTGCACTGCTCTCTGCTCCTCCCTCACCACACCACTTACACCCTCTCAAAATGGCATACAGGGGCAGAGGCTATAGCCGCTTGTTGAAAACGAAACTAAAATACGAGATTGCGAATGTCCGCAATGTATTTACGAAAGTACGAAGGCTATAGCCGCGTGTTGAAAATAAAAATAACTAGTAACGCGAGATTGCGAATGACCGCGCCGAGATGTATTTACGAAAGTATAAAAAAATTACGAATCCATTCGAAGCACGGTAGTAGACACGAATCAAGGAAAACAAAACAATGTTACGAATCAACAGAAACGGCAGAGTAGTGTACAGAAAAACGAAAATTATTATCTAACAAAATTACGAATTACGAATCGTTCAGTATCAACGAAAATCAAACTGTTAAGAAAGTACGAAAATAACTTAAACAGAAATACGAATCATTCAATATCAACAAAATTACGAATTTCAAATCAACGAAAATAACAGACAGAACTACGAATCATTCAGTATCAACGAAAATTAAACTGTTACGAACGAGTCCGAATAGGAAAACTCGCGTCTTACGAAATTACGAATCTTTACGAACCTACGGAACGAAACGATAGGAAACTAATTTTTTGGTTGTGCACATGTCTAATTGTTACTCCTTAGAACAGCCCCTTTAGTAATGGCCGAGAAAATGAACAGCGCTGAGACACCATCAAAAATATCCCAGGCTGAGCAAGCAGTAGTACTGATGCACAAGGGATAGCAACAGTCATCGGAATCCTACACTCAGGTCTGTACTCATAATGTCCCTGGATACTTGGACACCTCCTTCCAATATCAGTCAGACATTTCCCCAGTGAACTCTCCAGACTAGATCCTCTGTGAAATTCCTTGATTAGTTCCAGAGACTTTCAGCAAATAGACCCCCCAGCTTTAGCATTTGACCTTACTGAGCATAGGTAGAATTCCAGCTGGGCTATCTAGAAGGCCTTCAGAAGCCCTTCAGGCTGGGAACTTCTCCTCCTGGGCCAGAACAGGGCTGCCCCACACTCCAGCCTATCTATGCACTCTCCAGCCATCTACTGGACATCCTCCCCCAGGAATTGGCTGGGACAACATAAATGTTCCAGCTGCTGATTTGCCTCCTCCCAACCTGCTATATTCTAGAACATTGCAGAAGACAGGGGAAAGCAATCAAACCTGCAGCCTATAAAACCCACAACCGCTTGAAACAATTACAAATGGCTCAACTGATTACAGGGTAGCCAAAAAAAAAAAAAAACACCTCTATCTAGCCTATTCAGCAACCTACCTAGAAGGGTGCTACATCAAGTAGGCGATTATCAATGCGTTACCTGCTTGCTGTTACATATTTTGATTATTGAAGTCAGTTTACTAATATATACTGGTAACTGTTCCTTCTACTGATAATCTGTATAAGATGGGAATAACTTCATTGCTTGAGGTTGAAGTATTATCTGCTTGGATTTTGCCTTCTCATTTTTTTTTAAATACAACTTTTCCATTTTCATTACATACTTTATTTTAGACTCAGTGAGGTCATCTCTAGGACTCTGTATTTCTTTATGCAATGCAGAATAGAAATAGGGCTTAAGGGACCCCAGAACCCAAAAAGACCCAAAATGGAGAAAGCGGGCAGTAGGACTATTGCGGTACAAGATGAGCAGATAGACTCAAAAAGAGCAGGTATACTGTAATTTTTGATAAATTTATTAACATAGAATCAAGATAAAAACATCAAACAACATAAACAATAAAAAACAACAATACAAATATAGAGACAACCATACGTGTCACTGAAAATGCAATCCCCTTGGGGAGATCCCGGTGGATGTAGGGGTCACGATAAGGGGGTCTCTACTAGTTTTGCAACATTCGTCAGAAGTTCTGAAATGAATTGATATACAAACATGAACTATAAAGAAGATTGAACAGCTATAAAATTTCATGCAGGTCAACTTACCATCAAGAACAGATATATACATTGGATGAACATTGGGGGACAAGGGCTGCATCGCTTACCTGGGAGCATATATCCTGTCAGCTCAGACGCCAGAGCCACCAAGGGGGTGTCTACCACGGTGGCCAAGGGGGCGGATGCGGAGCTGGACCTATCAACTACATGTAGCGGGTACCCCAAAAATAGGGAGGCGCTATGCCTAAATTTAAGGGATGACCCGAGCAATAGTTTGGCTCGGGCCTTCTAATTATGTTCTGGACTCTGTTATGTTGCTGTGTCACTTGGTGTATAATTCCTTGTTGGCCTGCTGGTGGCATTGCCATGTCAGGTCCGGGTTGAACCACAGGTGATATAGTGGAGATTGGATGTCCTCTCTTGGCTACCATACAGTGGGCAGTTTTGGCCTGCTGTGCATGCCGGGAGAGGATATATAAGGGGAAGACGCCATTAGCTAATGGGGGAGTAACCGGGGATCAGTACCCGGAGGAGTGTGCCCCATGAGGGGGGTGCGTGCACTGGCCGAAGGAGTCTCGGGCACCTTCAGCCCGAGGCTACAGCATTCCAGGTAGGCCCGGTACCTTTGACTGGGTCTACAAGCAGAACCGTGGAGTCCCAGGATACCCAGGTGAGGGTATCCGCTCTGACTAAGAGGAAGCCGGGGGAGGATCGGTCCCATAACAGGAGGCGAGTGATAGAAGATCGCGGTCTCGGGAAAGGCCTGGTAACCTGTCAGAGGGAAGGATTCCTGCTCTGCAGAACTGACCCTGCGGAGGGCTGCTGATCTAAATGATCATCTGAACTTGTCCTTGGAGGGGATAAAGTGACAGAACTGTTCGAGCTTCACACCGGTTGCTAGGGCCGCTCTTATAGGGATTATCTGGGTGAGCTGTACCCACTTGGGATTAGGGTTGCCACCTCATCCCTTTAAACCCGAACACATATTAATTACACAAGTTCTCTGGCTGATTAAGGTGGTAATTAAACTCACTTGGTGCCGTATGTGCAATAAATTAGCCTCAGAACCTGTGTAATTCATATGTGTTCGGGTTTAAAGGGGTGAGGTGGCAACCCTACTTGGGATCAAGTGGCGACGAAGCCAAGAGTTGTGCCTGAATCTGCTCTATAACTCTGCTAACTCCTTTCTTTCTTCAATTTCTTGTTCTACTGAAGCAAAGGAAAATAAACTCATTGTTGGAGTTAAAGTGTTGTGGACATTGACATCCTTGGGGAAAACATAGACTTGTCTCTGCATAGTTGGAGATGAGAACCAGTGGAAGGGGGTGACTCGCTGCGGGACCCAAATACATAAACACCGCCTGACCTCCAACACAGAGGACACAGGCTTGTGGCATGGTGTGTCTTATCCCCTGCAAGAGAAGGTAAGCGGGGGAAAGAAGATCTGTGTGCTACATACATATTAAGGCAACTATGAGTACAAGCTATGTTGATAGTAAGGGGCAGTGAACATAACATAGCTTGTACTCATAGTTGCCTTAATATCTAGTTGATAGGTCCATCTCAGCATCCGCCCCCTTGGCCGCCTTGGGAGACACCCCCCTCGGTGGCTCTGGCATCTGAGCTGACGGGATATATGCGCCCAGGTAAGCGATGCAGCCCTTGTCCCCCAATGTTCATCCAATGTATATATCTGTTCTTGTTGGTGAGTTGACCTGCATGAATTTTTATACCTGTTAAACATTCTTTATAGTTCATGTTTGTATATCAGTTAATTTCAGAACTTCTCCTAACGAAGCGAAACTAGTAAAGACCCTCTTATCGTGGTGACCCCTACATCCACCGGGATCTCCCCAAGGGGATTGCATTTTCGGTGACATGTATGGTTGTCACGATATTTGTATTGTTGTTTTTTATTGTTTATGTTGTTTGATGTTTTTATCTTGATACTATGTTAATAAATGTATCAAATTCCAGTATACCTGCTCTTTTCGAGTCTATCTGCTCATCTTGTACCGCAATAGTCCTACTGCCCGCTTTCTCCATTTTGTTTTTTTTTGGGTTCTGGGGTCCCTTAAGCCCTATTTCTATTCTATTAATTCTAGGATGATGGTACCACTATTAACTAAACTATATGTATTTTACTAAAGAGGCTAACAATTAATTTATGCAATGCAGGATAATCATGGCTGGTGTGTGGGGCTGGTGCTGGCTGTAGGCTGTGCTCTAAAATGTGATGGGGACAAGAAGGAAGGGTGAATTTCCATTGGTGCAGACAGGGTGACTGTTGGCTTTCTGATGTAAGAAATCTGGCAGCTCTGACCCTTAGAAGGGTGACCCCCCCTTCCCTGTGCAACAACTAACACTATGCTTCCCGGGCTCCACTGTCCCACCTGCAGGTCTGGGACCCGCATGGTGGATGTTGCCACGTGGAGGGGAGAAAGACCTGCGATCCTCTGTTTGCTGATCGGTACTAGCTGCCAAGAACCTAGGAGCTACGTATCTAATGTCCCTTCTAGTTTCCAGTGTCACGTTCCCTGGCCCCCTGTGGCGAAGGAAGAAGCTAATGGCATGTGATCTGTTCTCCATTAGCTTCAATGGAGGCCAGGTGAGACATCAGGGGTCTAATTAGAGCCATGATTTCTCATAAACGAGAACCTGTCTCAAAGAAATTTAATCATTTAGGGGACTTTTTGTCCCCTATGTAATATAAAAAAAAATTAAAAAAATACACCCCCATCCCCAAAAAACTTTTGAGCTTACCCCGTCCTCACAAACACGCACATACAAATGTTAACACACCTGTTTGGGCGCCTACATACAAAAACATTGCTTGCGCTACACATGTTACATACCGCCTTGCATTCCAGAGTAAGAGCCATAATTGAAGGAGGGCCAATAACTCTAAACTAATGAGTAGGGATGAGCTCGGTGTTCGAGTCGAACATACGTTCGACTCGAACATCGGCTGTTCGATCGTTTGAAAAAGATCAAACTTTTTGGGCCGTTCGCGCCAAATTCGAGTTACGCAAACGGCCCACAATACACTGTGCCATCGCAGTGCAATCCCGGCACTGTGATTGGCCAAGCATGCACTGTGACCCCGCATGCTTGGCTAATCACAGCGCCGGCAGCGAGGAGAGCCATAATTGGCCACAGGCAGGATGCCTGTGGCCAATTATAGCTCAGGGGGGTTTAGTACACGCCCCACACTATAAAAGGCCCCCAGCGCGGCGGCCTTGTGTAGTGTTTTCGGTTCAGGGAGAGAGAAGGATAGGCAGGGACAGTGTTAGTGATATTTGTTAATTTACCTTGTGTGCAGGGAGAGAGAAGGATAGGCAGGGACAGTGTCAGTGATATTCTGCTAAACCTTGTGTGCAGGGACAGTGTCAGTGATATTTTTGCTAAGCCTCCTGCACAGTATACACCGAAGCTAGCCCTTATTGCTGTGTTTTCCTGTTGTGTAACACAGGCAGGCATCTGCAGCAGTTATAGCAGGCGTAGTGTGCTTCCTGCAAAATATACACCTGAAGCTAGCCCTTATTGCTCGCCTCCTGCACAGTATACACCGAAGCTAGCCCTTATTGCTGTTTTTTCCTGTTGTGTAACACAGGCAGGCATCTGCAGCAGTTATAGCAGGTGTAGTGTGCTTCCTGCAAAATATACACCTGAAGCTAGGCCTTATTGCTGTGTTTTCCTGTTGTATAACACAGGCAGGCATCTGCAGCACTTACAGCAGGCGTAGTGTGCTTCGTGCAAAATATACACCTGAAGCTAGCCCTTATTGCTCGTAGGTTTTTTTTCTTTTGTGTTACACTAACAGGCATCTGCATCACTTACGGCGGGCGTAGTTGTTCTTCTTGCAAAATATACACCAAAAGCTAGCCCTTATTGCTGTTTTTTCCTGTTGTGTAACACAGGCAGGCATCTGCAGCAGTTATAGCAGGCATAGTGTGCTTCTTGCAAAATATACACCTGAAGCTAGCCCTTATTGCTGTGTTTTCCTGTTGTGTAACACAGGCAGGCATCTGCAGCAGTTATAGCAGGCGTAGTGTGCTTCTTGCAAAATATACACCTGAAGCTACCCCTTATTGCTGGTTTTCCCATCTCCTGCAGGCCTTTAGAATGTCTGAAAGGCAAACAAGGAGAGGCAGACAGTCAGGAGACAATAAAAGAGGGCAAGCAGGCTCTGTGTCTAGAGACAACAGTGCTGGTCGTGGACGCGGTGCATCGTCATCAGCACGTGGCCATGGGACACACTTGTCCTTATTTTCGGCAGCTGGACGTGTTGAGCCGCATCATGCCAAAGACTTGGTAGAGTGGATGACCAAGCCCTCCTCATCCTCCTCATCCTCTCTCACCCAGGCTCAGGGTACTGGCAAAGCAGCTGCAAAAGCGTCCTCAATGTCATCATCAGTCACTCCTTCCCTAGACCCACCGTGTCCTCCTGAGGAGTCCCCCGAACTGTTTGAGCACAGTGTTGGGTACAAGCTCCAGGAGGATACCCAGCGTTTCGAAAGGGTCTGAAGATCATACCCAGCTAGAGGAAGGCAGTAGCGTGAGAGCAGAGAAAGGGGATGCTCAAGAATGACACCAATCTGGCAGTCATGTTTCAGCAGCTGCAGCATAATGCCAGATTGGTTTCAGTGATGAGGGAGGGGATGATGAGGTCACCGACTCCACGTGGGTGCCTGATAGGAGAGAGGAGGAGGATGAGGAGGAGGCACATCTCCAACGAGGCAGGATGTCCTCCGGGGGCCAGCGTAAGGGCAGCACACCGACTGAATCACACCGCGGAGCTCCGCCTGTGCAGGGCGCTGCCTCTGCCCGTTATTCCAAAAGTTCTTTGGTGTGGGCCTTTGAGTCGAGTGCATCAGATCGCACCGCTGCTTTTTGCAACATATGTCTCAAGCGTATCTCGCTTGGCCAAAACATCAGCCGCTTGGGCACCACATGCTTGACCAGACATATGTTGACCTGCCATGCAGCTCGTTGGCAAGCCTACCTTAAAGACCCACACCAAAGAACAAAGCGGACCTCTCCTTGCTCCACATCAGCTGGGATCACCAACCCCACTATACCTTCAGTCCTCTCTGAAACCTGCACTGAGAGGAATGAAGATGTAGAATTAGGTGTGTCACAGCCAAGTACTTGCGGGCACTCTGCTAGCAGTACACCAACGTCCGATTCTAGCAGGTAAATTTCCCTGCCCCAGCTGCTGGACCGTCGAAAGAAGTTCACTCCCAACCATCCACATGCCCAGCGGTTGAATTCTAGCTTGGCTAAATTGCTAGCACTTCAACTGCTGCCTTTTCAGTTGGTAGACTCGGCCCCCTTCCGTGAGTTTGTGCAATGTGCGGTTCCTCAGTGGCATGTTCCCAAACACCACTTTTTCTCACGGAAGGCGATTCCGGCTCTCTACCGGCATGAGGAAGGCAATGTCCATGCCTCGCTGGACAGGGCGATCAGCGGTAAGGTGCATATTACCGCTGACTCATGGTCCAGCAGGCATGGACAGGGACGTTGCCTTTCTTTCACGGCCCATTGGGTCACTCTTTTGGCAGCTGGGAAGGATGCAGGACAAGGTGCAGTAGTGTTGGAGGTTGTTCCGCCGCCACGCCTCCAAAATGCTACTACTGGTTGTGACACACCTCTCTCCTCCACCCCCTCCTCTTCTTCCTCCATGTCCTCTTCCTGTGCTTTGTCCTCGGAACCAGCGGTGCTCCGTAGGCGTTCAAGGGGCTACGCAAGTACGCAGGCAAAAAGATGCCATGCCGTGCTTGGGGGTGTGTTTGGGGGACAGGAGCCACACTGGGGCAGAGGTTCTGCCAGCTCTGCAGGGGTAGGCCGAGAGGTGGTTGACGCCACGCCAGCTTAAGCCAGGAATGGTGGTTTGCGACAATGGCACCAACCTTCTCTCCGCCTTCCGGCAGGGACAACTGACCCATGTGCCCTGTGTGGCTCACGTCCTTAACCTGGTGGTGCAGCGGTTCTTGGGCAGGTACCCGGGCTTACAGGATGTCCTGAGGCAGGCCAGGAAAGTCTGTGTGCATTTCCGCAGATCATATAATGCCAGTGCTCGGCTGGCTGAGCTGCAAAAGGAGTTGAACCTGCCCAAGAACCGCCTTATATGTGACATGCCCAACAGGTGGAACTCAACGTTGGCCATGCTGCAGCGGCTGCACACGCAGCAGAGGGCCATCAATGAGTACCTGTGCGACTACGGCACCAGGACAGGGGAGCTTGGGTTTTTTTCACCACGCCAGTGGGGCATGATCAGGGATGCATGCACTGTCCTGGCACCATTTGAGGAGGCCACGAGGATGGTGAACAGTGACAGTGCATGCATCAGTGACACTGTACCTCTTGTCCACCTGTTGGAGCATACGCTGCATGGAATAATGGACAGGGCACTTGAGGCAGAACAGAGGCAGGAAGAGGAGGACTTCCTTGCCTCTCAAGGCCCCCTTTACCCAGACAGTGTTCCTTCTGTCCCACCCATCCCACTGGAAGGAGGAGGAGGAGGATTGTGTCAGCATGGAGGTGGAGCCTGGCACTCAGCATCAACAGCAGCAGTCTTTTAGGGATGATTTACAGTCCCAAGAAACAGGTGGACTTGTACGTGGCTGGGAGGAGGTGGCTGCGGATCATGTTGTCCTTAGTGACCCAGAGGACTCCGGACTGAATGCCTCAGCTAACCTACGCTGCATGGCCTCCCTGAACCTGCAAAGTCTGCGGAAGGATCCTCGTATTCTTCGGATCAAGGAGAGGGACCATTACTGGCTGGCCACTCTCCTTGATCCACGGTACAAGGGTAAAGTTGCGGGCCTTATCTTACCGTCGCAGAGGGAGCAGAGGATGAGACAACTCCGGGAGGCCTTGCAGAAAGGTCTGTGCAACGTGTTCCCAGAGACTGGGAGGTTACAAACTCCTGGTCCTGGACAACGAGTTGCTGAGGCTTCGGTCAGTCAAAGAAGGAGCGGTGGGGAACGTGGCCGTCTGACCGACGCGTTCAGACAATTCCTTAGTCTGCAGCCCCAAGGTATGATCGGTTCCAGCAACCATCGCCAGCGTCTGATATACATGGTGCAGGAATACCTAGGGGCAAGGTCAGACTTGGACACCTTTCCCACCGAAAATCCTCTGGCTTACTGGGTCTTGAGGATGGATCACTGGCCAGAGCTTGCACAGTATGCAATTGAGCTACTGGCCTGTCCTTCATCCAGCGTTCTTTCAGAACGCACATTCAGTGCTGCTGGAGGATTTGTCATGGATCACAGGGTGCGCCTGTCCACCGACTCGGTTGATCGACTGACCTTCATAAAGATGAACCAGTCTTGGATCACCACCAGCTACCAAGCACCGGAAGCTGATATAACAGAATAATTTATTTTCAAATGTCACATCCCTTCAAGGCTGATGCTGAGTGACTGTCCTGTTATGTTGACTGACTATCCTCCTCCTCCTCAATGATCCGATTCATGATGATAGCTTTGGAAGAACATTTTTGTTTCTGGGTGCCGCCACCAGTGGCTAAGGCCCGATTTTTCACCCCCTGTTTAACAGGGGCATGTAATTACAATATTTGATGCAATGCTTTGCAGCAGGGCTCATTCCTGCACTCCAACTAGAGTATCTGGGAGAGGTTGCAGTGTCGAGGCACCAGTACCTAAGGCCCAATTTTTCAGCCCCTGTTTTACAGGGGCGTGTAATTACAATTTTTGATGCAATACTTTGCAACTGGGCTCATTACTGTGCTCCAAGTACAGTATCTGTGAGGGGTTGCAGTGTTGTGGCACCAGTGGCTAAGGCCCAATTTTTCTGCCCCTGTTTAACAGGGGCGTGCAATTACAATTCTTGATCTAATAATTCACAACAGGGCCCATTCATGCGCCCACCAAGAGAAACTGTGAGGGCTTACAGTGTTGTGGCACCAGCACCACCACCAAAGGCCCAATTTTTCCTACCACTGTTCAACAATGGCATGTAAATACAATTAATGATATAATAGTTCACAGCAGGGCGTTCCAGCGCCCACCAAGAGTAACTGTGAGGGCTCACAGTGTTGTGGCAACACCAACATCTAAGGGGCAAATTTCAGCTGAGTATATACGGCAGGCCCCTACTTTCAAACATCCAACTTACAAACGACTCCTACTTGCAAACGGAAGGAGACAACAGGAAGTGAGAGGAAATCTACCCATAGGAAGGGAAATTCTCTCTTGTAAGAGTTAATATGGGAAAAAGGTGTCTCCTCTCTACTGATGCTTTATCACCAATCCTTGTTTCAATAAAAACCCCTCTTTACAAAAACAGTTGTCATTGGGACGGAAGGTGAGGTGAAATGTTCTGAACAGGGACACAGACAGCAAAACAAATGTTACAGGGGTGATAACCCTTCCCTATGTTTTCCAAAAAGCTTAAAAATATATTTTTTGGCTGGAGCTACACTTAAACAATGTACCAGTTCCAAATTACAAACAGATTCTACATAAGAACAAACCTACAGTCCCTGTCTTGTTTGCACCGCCTGTATACTGCTTTTCAGAGTATATAGGGCCTTTTTTATTTTGTGTGCGGGGTTCCCCTTAATATCCATACAAGACCCAAAAGGGGCTGGTAATGGGCTGGGGTGGGGGGTGATGGGGTAGCTATGCCATTTTTCTCAAAGATTTTCATCCATATTACCGGGACCAGACATTACATTATAGCCGCAAGCAGTTTTAAATGGCTTTTTTTCCCTTTTAGAAATGTAATTTTGTGCAGGGACAGTTCTAAACACGGGAAACACTTGCCACTTCATAGGGTTACTATAGACACCCCCAGGCACGATATTTAAAGGAATATTTGACTTTTTTTTTTTTCACTTTATGCATAATTAAAATGACTGCTCCCGAAAAACTGCAGTTTTTAAAACTTCTTTTTGCATTGATACATGTCCCCTCGGGCAGGACCCGGTTTCCCAAACCCTTTTTAGGACAATAACATGCATAATAGTCATTATAATTAGCACTTTAGATTTCGAACGTTTGCGTCCATTGTATTTAATAGGGTTCTAACGTTCGCGTGAACTTTCGGTCCGTTCGAAGGTTCTGGTGCGAACCGAACGGGGGGGGGGGGGTGTTCGGTTCATCACTACTGATGAGCTGTAGGGGATTTTAAAGCATCACCTATTGAAAATTTACAGTACCAAAGTTTGCCATCATTTTACGGGTGCATCCAATTTTAAAGCATGGTATGTTTGGTATTTAATTACTCAGTGCAACCTCATCTTTTTTATTTTACCAAAAAAATTGGGTAATATATTGAGTTGATGTGCCTGAAAAGAAACTTTAGTGCATTTTTACTGAAAATTTGCACTTGATAAACCATTAATATGGTGTCATAAAAAAAACAGCAAATACAACTATTTTATTTTCCAAGGTGTCCGCCTTTAGAAAATAATGAATGTTTTGGGGGTTTTAACTAATCTTCAGGCCTAAAATGATTTTTTAAACGTGTGCAAGGAACAAAAAAAAACGAAAGGTGTAATCAGAGGCGTACTAAGTGGGGGGCGGGGGAGCGGGCCGCCACCGGTGACAGACACTGGGGGGTGTCAGGCCGGCGCCCCCCCCGCGGCTGAAATGAAGACAGCGGGGCGGGCGGGTTTAAGCTGCGGCACCACGGCGGTGACAGGAAGAACACGCGTAGCTTGTAGTGGCTTTGCAAGAAGGGGGGGTGCGAGCCGAGCGTCACCCGGGACCCGCAGCGATCCCCCTCTCTCATTGCCGTGCCGCAGCTCTGTTCAGTCTCAGCTGTCAGCCGAGCAGAGTGAAGCTGCCTCCCCCTCCTCCTCCCTACACAGGGGGAGGGGACCCGTCACCTGACCAGTTCTGTGTGTGCATGTCCCGCGCTTATCATCTGACTGAGGTACATTATGTGTCTGTACTGTGGGGGGGGGTGCACTGTAGGCGTGTCTGTACTGTGGGGGGGTGGGGGTCTGCACTGTGGGGGTGTCTGTACTGTGGGAGGGGGGTGGGGGTCTGCACTGTAGGGAGGTGTCTGTACAGTGTGGGGGGGTGTCTGTACAGTGTGGGGGGTGTCTGTACAGTGTGGGGGGGCTGTGTAATGTAAAGGGGTCCAGAGGTGTAAGGTGCTGTGTAATGTAAAGCGGTCCAGAGTGCTGTGTAATGTAAAGGGGTCCAGAGGTGTAGAGTGCTGTGTAATGTAAAGAGGTCCTTAGGTGCAATGTGCAGTGTAATGTAAAAGGGTCCAGATGTGCAGGGTGCAGTGTAATGTAAAGGGTCCAGAGGTGCAAGGTGCTGTGTAATGTAAAGGGGTCCAGAGGTGCAGGGTGCTGTGTAATGTAAAGGGGTCCAGAGTACTGTGTAATGTAAAGGGGTCTGGAGTACTGTGTAATGTAAAGGGGTCCAGAGGTGTAGAGTGCTGTGTAATGTAAAGAGGTCCTTAGGTGCAAGGTGCAGTGTAATGTAAAGGGGTCCAGAGGTGCAAGGTGCAGTGTAATGTAAAGGGTCCAGAGGTGCAAGGTGCAGTGTAATGTAAAAGGGTCCAGCGGTGCAAGGTGCAGTGTAATGTAAAAGGGTCCAGAGGTGCAAGGTGCAGTGTAATGTAAAAGGGTCCAGAGGTGCAAGGTGCAGTGTAATGTAAAAGGTCCAGAGGTGCAAGGTGCAGTGTAATGTAAAAGGGTCCAGCGGTGCAAGGTGCAGTGTAATGTAAAAGGGTCCAGAGGTGCAAGGTGCAGTGTAATGTAAAAGGGTCCAGAGGTGCAAGGTGCAGTGTAATGTAAAAGGTCCAGAGGTGCAAGGTGCAGTGTAATGTAAAGGGTCCAGAGGTGCAAGGTGCAGTGTAATGTAAAGGGGTCCAGTGGTGTAGGGTGCAGTGTAATGTAAAGGGGTCCAGAGGTGCAGGGTGCTGTGTAATGTAAAGGGGTCCAGAGGTGCAAGGTGCTGTGTAATGTAAAGGGATCCAGAGGTGCAAGGTGCTGTGTAATGTAAAGGGGTCCAGAGGTGCAAGGTGCAGTGTAATATAAAAGGGTCCAGAGGTGCAAGGTGCAGTGTAATGTAAAGGGTCCAGAGCTGCAAGGTGCAGTGTAATGTAAAGGGGTCCAGTGGTGTAGGGTGCAGTGTAATGTAAAGGGGTCCAGAGGTGCAGGGTGCTGTATAATGTAAAGGGGTCCAGAGGTGCAAGGTGCTGTGTAATGTAAAGGGATCCAGAGGTGCAAGGTGCTGTGTAATGTAAAGGGGTCCAGAGGTGCAAGGTGCAGTGTAATGTAAAAGGGTCCAAAGGTGTAGGGTGCTGTGTAATGTAAAAAGGTCCTTATGTGCAAGGTGCAGTGTAATGTAAAGGGGTCCAGAGTGCTGTGTAATGTAAAGGGGTCCAGAGGTGCAGGGCACTGTGTAATGTAAAGGGGTCCAGAGGTGCAGGGCACTGTGTAATGTAAAGGGGTCCAGAGGTGCAGGGCACTGTGTAATGTAAAGGGGTCCAGAGGTGCAGTTGTGGAGAGGGGGTACACAGTAGTGACAAAGAGATATTGAAGGATACAGAGGTATTCAGGGGGCACAGTGTGGTGTTTTTACATTTTAATGTGGGGGGGGGGTGCCAGATATAGGATCCACCCCGGGTGCCAAATGCTCTAGGTACGCCCCTGGGGGTAATTAAGAGTGCAAGACCTGACATATTCATCCCTACACCTGCTTTCTTCTCTCTTACAGATATGTACACTGTGACGGAAAGCTTACATGGCTGTACCACTGATGAGATCTGCAAGGCCGGATCCAACCTGGTGCTTCCAAGTGGACATTACTACAAGACCGTCAAGACTGAAATCTTCTGTAATAGTGCGATCACACCTCGCAGTGGGAGTTACACTTCCCTAAAGCTTGTTGTAACAGCCCTAATTGTCTTCAAAGTTGACATATAGTCATTAAATCCCATAAGATATACAATATCTCCATATAATCTAATTATATATGCATTTAAATACCAAGTCCAGGCAGCTATAAAAGAAATAAATCAGTGCAGCTCTGTTATAATTATTGAATCATTAAATGTATTTTATTAAATGCAAGGAGTGTAAGTACTGGAATTTGACCTGGTATCAGCCTCTTAGTAGTCTCTGTTCAGCAGAGCTCAGACTGTGAGAGGGAAAAGCAGCACAAGAACCAGTCAGTTGTGCTGTAGTGATCCTGTTCTAACATGAAACATGTTCATAGGAGGACAGAGCAGAGTAAAGGCCCATACACACGGTCTGACTTTTTGACAACAAACGTCCAACAGACCTGTTTTAGCGGACAATCCGACCGTGTGTATGCTCCATCGGACAAATGTTTTGTGTTTTTCATCGGACAAATGTTCGCTGTGAAAACAGAAACTTTCCGGCAACAAATGTCCGATGGAGCAAAATCCGATAGTGTGTACACAAGTCCATCGGACTAAAGTCCAAAGTAAAAACACGCATGCTCAGAACCAATGCTAAAGATCAACCAACAATAGCAGAAGTTGCCGAAAGTGTGGCGGTAAAGAGCAGAAAAACCACAGGATTTGGTGAAAGTTGGCTAAAAAAAGTCCTGCTGTGTGTAAGCAGAACAAGTTCCCGGCCAACGCCCTTCGGACCAAAATCCACGGAAAAGTCAGATGGAAGTCCGATCGTGTGTATGATGCCGCGTACACACGACCGTTTTTCTCGACGAGAAAAACTGCATTTTTTCCTTTCGCCGAGAAAAACGATCGTCTGTGGGCTTTATGTCGTTTTTCTCGGCGTGAAAAACGGCATTAAAAACGACGAGAAAAATTAGAACATGTTCTAATTTTTCTCGTCGTTTTTTTCTGACATTTTTTCCGCTGCAGTTTTCCCATAGGGAAACACTGCCGCGGAGCCCACAGACGGTCGTTTTTCACGACAAGAGAAAAAATGACGTGAAAAACGACCGTGTGTGGGGAACAAGCCGTTCCCCTCGTTTTTAATGTAACCGCCGTGAATAATGATCGTGTGTACGCGGCATGAGGCTTAACAGAGGCATGGGCGTTTTAGCCTTCTGCTAGTCCTCAGCCATCATCCCTTCTTTCGCATTCACGTCACAACCCTCTGTTCCTCCCTTTTCACATCACTGTCCCCAGTTTCCCTCCTTTTCATGTCGGAGTCCTCATTCCCCCCCCCCCCCTCCTCTTTCACATCAGGTTCATCAGTCCACCACCCCTCCTTTCAATTCAGGGCCCCCCTTTTCACATCAGAGTCCTCAGTTATACTCTTTTGATGTCCTCAGACCGATCAATGTCAATCAATTTATGTCCTTTGTTCCTTCCCCCCACTTCACATCAGTGTACCTACCCAGCTCTCCTCTTTTTATGTCCTCAGAACCCCCCCCCCCCCCTGCTGTATGCCAGGTAAGATAGTTTATGCTTTGTTAAATCACCAAGCATAAGGCAGAAGTTATTAACCTCTTGCCACCTAAGTAGTAACACATATGTGCAGCAACAAAGAGGGTGGCTTTAACCCCCACACACAGCACCTCTGCATTCAAGAATTGCCAAGGTTTCTATGCTGAGAGCACGCTCACTGCGCATGCCCATCACAGTGGCCGAGCTTTCAAAGTCAGCTTTTGGTCTTTAGGTTGGAAGTCTGTCCTACCCCCAGGTGTATAGACCCACTTAAGGTGACACCTGGGCTAGGTGGGAAGGGATCCATTGAATAATGTTACAAGTGGAATTTCCATTGCTGCCCTTTGGCACTGCATGGTTCCCACTCATATAACCACTGTGACAGCCAATCCTGGTGGTCCTGTGATCAGGAAGGCCGTCCCACCCCCAGGTGTATAGACCCACTTAAGGTGACACCTGGGCTAGGTGGCAAGCGCTCCATTAAATAACGTAAAAATAACGTGGACTTTTCTTCCCTGCCTTTTGGCATTCCATGGTTTCATCCATCAATGCTTACATGGTTCTATCAATCAACCCTTTCATGGATACATCCATCAATCCTTACACAGGTCTATTGAACAACCATTTAATAGTTCCCACACATGTAACCACTGTGCCAGCCTATCCCGGTGGTCCTGTAATCTGGAAGTTTGTCCCACTTAAGGTGACACCTGGGCTAGGTGGCAAGGGGTCCATTAAATAATGTTACAAGTGGAATTTCCTTCCCTGCCCTTTGGCATTCCATGGTTCCATCCACCAACCCTTTTTCATGGTTCCATCCACCAACCCTTTTTCATGGTTCCATCCACCAACCCTTTTTCATGGTTCCATTCATCAACTCTTACCTGGTTCCATTCATCAACTCTTACCTGGTTCCATTCATCAACTCTTACCTGGTTCCATTCATCAACTCTTACCTGGTTCCATTCATCAACTCTTACCTGGTTCCATTCATCAACTCTTACCTGGTTCCATTCATCAACTCTTACCTGGTTCCATTCATCAACTCTTACCTGGTTCCATTCATCAACTCTTACCTGGTTCCATTCATCAACTCTTACCTGGTTCCATTCATCAACTCTTACCTGGTTCCATTCATCAACTCTTACCTGGTTCCATTCATCAACTCTTACCTGGTTCCATTCATCAACTCTTACCTGGTTCCATTCATCAACTCTTACCTGGCTCCCTTCATCAACTCTTACCTGGCTCCCTTCATCAACTCTTACATGGCTCCCTTCATCAACTCTTACATGGCTCCCTTCATCAACCCTTACAGGGTTCCATCCATCAACCCTTACATGGCTCCCTTTATCCACCTTGCATGGTTCCATCCATTAACCTTTACTTGGTTTCATCCATCAACCCTTACATGGTTCCATCTATCAACCCTTACAAGAAGTATCATATACTCTGTAATACGTGCCTTTTGAAGGTGCCTCTTCCTGAATGCAAAGGGCGCAGATCATTTACAAATGCATTAGCTATTGACATGGGTCTAAAACTATCCATAGGACCAGGGTCTGAAAGGGAATACACTCTTTCATATAAAAATCCAAATGTTATATTGTCGCTTCAACAAACAATTAGGCAAAGTTCTAAACCTACAACAAGTAGTCAACGTCTAACTGCTGTGATGGAAAGTAAACTCAAAATTAGTTGCTTTGGTTTACTTATTTCATCCTTGCGTCAACATTTTTTTAGTGTACATATTAATCTTTATTTGTTAGTGTATTGATGAGTACATCTTTTATACAGTTTTTAATCAGATATACAGTCGGGTCCATAAATATTGGGACATCGTCACAATTCTACTCTTTTTGGCTCTATACACCACCACAATGGATTTGAAATGAAATGAACAAGATGTGCTTTAACTACAGACTTCCAGCTTTAATTTGAGGGTATTTACATCCAAATCAGGTGAACGGTGTAGGAATTACAACAGTTTGTATATAGGCCTTTCACTTTTTAAGGGACCAAAAATAATGGGACAATTGGCTGCTCAGCTGTTCCATAGCCAGGTGTGTGTTATTACCTCATTATCCCATTTACAAAAGGAGCAGATAAAAAGGTCCAGAGTTCATTTCAAGTGTGCTATTTGAATTTGGAATCTGTTGCTGTCAACTCTCAATATGAGATCCAAAGAGCTGTCACTATAAGTGAAGCAAGCCATCATTAGGCTGAAAAAACAAAACAAACCCATCAGAGAGATAGCAAAAACTTTAGGTGTGGCCAAATCAACCGTTTGGAACATCCTTAAAAAGAAAGAACGAACCAGTGAGCTCAGCAACACCAAAAGACCCGAAAGACCACGGAAAACAACTGTGGTGGATGACCGAAGAATTCTTTCCCTGGTGAAGAAAACACTCTTCACAACAGTTGGCCAGATCAAGAACACTCTCCAGGAGGTAGGTGTATGTGTGTCAAAGTCAACAATCAAGAGAAGACTTCAGAGGGGGCGTGGCCAACCGGCAGAGAAGAGGAATGCCTAAGCTCTGAGCTTGTCAACCCAGGGGACTTCACGCAACGACTACGGCCCTTCAGCTTCGCAATCCACATCCATCCTTGCTCCAGAGAAGCCCTAGACCCTAACCAAGATGTCTCGGAAGAGATTCACGGAGTACAAACCACAGAGACTCACGGAGTTTGCTTTTAAGCCGGCGGAGAAGGTCAGTGATAACAAAGATGGCGCCGGCCCGACCACGCCATGGGACTCGTGGGACTTATACACTGACTTACCGGACGAGATTCCGGCTGAGTCGTCCACCCCAGTGTCCCCGGACATCTCTGATCACCCACCAGAGACTGATCCCCTCACCAGAAGCCCTGCGAAGGCTAGGATGCGGATGGACACGCCGCCGCAGCGGCCGTCACAACTACTAATTGAGGCCCCGGCTTTCAATCCCCTCATATCCAACCAGGCCCTGCACTCCTCTATGGCCTCCTTCCCCACTTCTGGCCAGCCAGTGCTGGATTCAACGTTAAAAGATATGCTACTCTTCCTGCAGTCCTCGCTCATGACGGATTTATCCTCTCTCTTTCATAAGGTCACTTCTGACATACATTCATTAGACAACAGGGTGAATCGCATAGAGGGAAGTATGTCAGATTGTGTACCCACAGTTAATGGTGTCATAGATGTCTATGAAGATCTCAGAGAGGAGCAAAAGTGGATGTGCACCAAGCTGGCCGATTTAGAGGACAAATCCCGCAGGAACAATGTTAAGTTGAGAGGAGTGCCAGAATCCATCTTACCTACAGATCTGCCCAAGTTCGCAAAAGAACTGATACATGTCATTCTACCAAATGCAGCTCCCAGAGACCTCATTATAGACAGAATCCACAGGATTGCTAAGCCATCCCACCTTGCAGCCTTTGTTCCCGGAGATGTCCTCATGAGGGTGCACTTTTTCCATATTAAGGAAAAGCTCATGTACGGGGTCAAAGCTCAATCACCCCTCCCAGCGCCATTTACTGATGTCCAACTTTTTCCAGACTTATCCAAATTCACTTTACAAATGCGGAGACAGCTGAGCCCAATGACCAAGGGTCTCCATAACCACAAAGTCCAATACAAATGGAGATACCCGGCTATACTCTTGATTACCAAAAATTGCAAATCGCACGTCAGTGATCTGCAAACGGGGCTTGCTCTACTCCACACTTGGGGTATTCTACCTGACCCGCCTACCTCGCTACCACCACGTAGCGGCCCGACCTCCTCCCGTCGCAAACTGGACCAAACTCAAACTCCAAAGGCCTAAATTCCCACCTATATGGAGGGCCAACCAACTAATCCTATACTCCCCTGGGACCTTATAGAGAGTCTATATTGTTGAAATACTTCTTCTCGAGTTGAACTTTTTTACCCCCTGAAAGAGGTCGCAGCACTGTTTTGCTCCAACTCCAACTTTCAACTTCTTAGTTTAAACTATATACCTGTTCTATTGTGAGTACATGAACAACTTCGTTTTTTCTAGTATTTTACTTTCTTCCCACAACAGATTGCTCTATTCGCAGCTCTAGTAATTTGAGCGCAGGACATATCCGGACTTCCTCTGTTCCTCCACAATAGTACCATCAACGTTTCCTGATCCAAACCGTACTGCGTCTAACTGTGTGATACCTACACGCATTGCTCCCTACACGGCATCAGAATGTCGCTCAACATTGTATCACTCAACGTTAACAGGCTTAACCACCCCGCTAAAAGACATTCACTCTGGAAATCCGTTAAGAATCTCCACAGTGATATAATCTGCATACAGGAGACACACCTCCTCCAAGCTGACTGGAACTTGTGTCAACAGCCAATTCCCTCATATCTTTCACGCATCTCATAACTCCAAGACCAGAGGAGTTATGATAGCGATCAAATCCAAACTTGACTTCCAACTCTCCAATGTAACCCTTGATCCTGAGGGTAGATTCATAATTCTGGTATGTACAATCGACAAAACGGCCTACACTTTGGTCAACATATGCGCCCCAAACGATTGTCCAGATCTCTTCAGAAGGGCCACCTCTTAATTTGCGGTGACTTTAACCTAGTGCCGGACGTCTCTATAGACTCTACCTCAGCCGCTAAAAGAAGACCATCCCCACTGCAGAATCTCATCTCAACATATGGACTATATGATATCTGGAGATGCCACCACGGCAATGAGAGAGACTACACTTTCTTCTCCCCTAGACATAACTCCTACTCACGTATAGATCTATTTTTATCAGATAAATGGTTACTACAAAACATTTCGGCTTCCGCAATCCACACCACCACATGGTCAGATCATGCCCCCATTTCAATTTCAATTGGAGATTCCAAAAGAAACCCCAACTCTCGCATCTGGAGAGCTAACAACTACATTTTGCAACGCAAAGAATATGCTCCAGAAATTGCGAATCATATTGAGGAAGTTTTTCAGATAAACTTAGGATCGGTAACGGACCATGGGGTGTTGTGGTGCGCACACAAAGCCTTTATAAGAGGAATTCTGATGAAACAGTGCTGTACACAAAAAAAGGAGGACTGTCAGGAACGAGTATGGAGATCGAGATGCTAAGAGGGCTCCCCTTGCGGCTGAGTGCAGCGCGACCCTGGAGTTGGGAACAGGGAGCGCGGTGCCCACAGAAGCACGGTTGGCCAGGTGCTTGCTTGCAGTCTGATTAGCTCAGCCACTGGAGGGATGGCGGAGGCAGGCAGAACTGAGCTTGTTATATTCAGATGAACGGAGATATCGGAAGCCAGGCCGGGGGTCAAACACAGGAGATCAGTCCAGAGCATATACAGGGGCGAAAAAGGCATCCAGGGTGTATGATTTGGATACTGTGTGTACGGACCATCCGAGTGAGAATACTGGCTGTGGAAGGGACGTTTTGCATCACCAAAGGCTGCAGCTGGGTCAAAAGTTCAATGCCATTAACCGTTTGGCTTCTGGTAAGCTGCTCCCCCTCTCTTTGGTGGTGGATTTTTCACGGCTTGCTTTGAGTAATCACGGTGGTGTGAAACTTGGGGTCACCCTAATGACCTATGGACTAATGTAGATGATTGGTTAAATGCCACTGGACTAGTCTGGTGTGATGCCTGATAGATTTCCATACACATCTAAATAAGTTCCGAATTCCTAATAGACTTTGTTTAAAAGTGGCGCAGTTTTTCCTTTATATACGGGGGCGAGCCAAGGTCATACACGTGCAGGGTCCAGGTACAAGCCGAGGGTCAAGCCGGGTGGTCAGGAAGCAGAAGCAGAGTCCAGAAGCAGGCCGAGGGTCTAACACAGGAGATCAGGAAGCGAGGTCAAGGCAAGCCGGGTCACAACGGATAAGCACGGATCAGGAGACAAGGTCAAGGTACACAGGAGACTGAAGAGATAATCCAGCAATGAGCAGCTCCAGCAGCAGGCTTAAATAGACCAGGAAGTTAGTCAGGTGATCTGTTCAGGTTACAAGGAGGAAGTACCGCCCACCTTAGTCATGCTGTGCACCATGGTGGCCATGATTGTCTTAGGCGGAATTGCCAGTCCTTCTTCGGCTATTTCCCTGACAGTGCCCCACCCCCCCGAGGGGCAGCCTCTGGATGCCCAACCTAGACCATCTTTCTGGATATCTGTTGCAGAAATTTTGCAAAAGTCTTGGAGCATGTAAATTATCCATTGGTTCCCAAGAATTTTCCTCTGAAGAATACCCTTCCATTTAACAAGAAATTGAGTCTGCCTACCTCTTTTCCGGCAATCTAGGATGGCTTCAACGTCATATTCGGTATCGTTACCTACGATAACTGGTGGAGGTGGCAACTCCTCTCTTCCTGGAAATGGACTTGGCACAGCTGGTTTCAGAAGGGAGACGTGGAACACCGGATGGATCTTGTAGGAGGCCGGTAAAGAGAGTTCAAAAGCCACAGGGTTCACTTCCTTCTTGATCTCGAATTGACCCACAAACCTTGGACCAAGCTTCCTGGAAGGGCAAGAAAGTCTGAGGTTAATAGAGGACAGCCATACCTTGTCACCCACCTTGTAGATGGGATTCCCTCTCTTTCTCCTGTCATGTTGTTTCTTGAAGTCTTCCTGAGCCTTTCGCATGGTCTCTTGAAGGATTCGGTAATTGGTTTGGAAGAAGTTTATCCTATCCTCAACGGCTGGTACCGGAGATTCAGGAATGGTGTTGGGAAGAAAGGATGGGTGAAAGCCATAGTTTGCCCAAAAGGGCGACTGATTGGTGGCCGTGTGTATGGTATTATTGTATGAAAACTCTGCACAAGGTAGCAAGGAGACCCAGTCATCTTGGGAGAAAGAGCAGAAGCACCGCAGGTATTGCTCTAAGGTCTGGTTCGTTCTGTTTGGCCATTACTTTGAGGGTGGTAAGCGGAAGAAAGACATAAGTCAATTGACAAGATCTTACAAAGATTCTTCCAGAAACCAGAGGTGAATTGAACCCCTCTATCGGAGACTATATTGTCGGGTAACCCATGAAGTCTGACTATCTCCTTAATAAAAAAATTTGCCGTGTCCATGGCTGAGGGGTGCCAAGCATGGGCAGGAAGTGGGCCATCTTTGATAGTCGGTCCACTACTACCAAGATAGTTGTAAAGTTCTCGGATGGAGGGAGATCGACTATGAAGTCCATAGAGATGGTTTTCCAAGGCTGCTCCGGAACTGGTAAGGGTCTTAATAGACCCCAAGACCTGGTCTTGGGACCCTTGTTACGCTGGCAAACCAAACAGGACTCAACATATTTTTTACAGTCTGATCTTAGGGAAGACCACCATAGGTAACGTTGGACAAGGTTGATCGTCTTCCGGACCCCGAAATGCCCGGCCAGCTGGTGATCATGAAATCTTTTCAAGGCCTGCAGTCTGACTTCCTGGGGGACAAAGATTTTGTTCTGATGCCACAGAAATCCCTTGTGACTCCTTAAGGTAGAAATTTCCGACTCTGGGCACTGAAGAGAGGCTCGACAATGGATGCTTTTAGGTCTGTCTGAATCAGAAGGAAATTTTGTGTGGACAGGATTGTGCCGGGAGTGGTTTCTTCAGGGGTGTGTGGGAACATCCGAGACAGAGCATCCGCCTTTCCATTTTTAGATCCGGGACGAAACGAGATGTGGAAATTGAATCTCGAAAAGAATAACGCCCACCGAGCTTGACGCGGTCTCAAACGTTTTGCAGTCCTCAGATATTCAAAATTTTTATGATTGGTGTGACAGGGGTCACTTTGGGCACAGGGGGAATGAGAACCCCACCATGATCTGTGATAGTAATATTCAATGCTGTATATACATGGTATATATTGGGTGTATATTGTGTGTGGGCTGTTGTGTCCTAATTGCTGTGATGAGGTAGGGGGTGATTACATTCTACTGTCTAGTGTGGCTTGTGGTAATTAAGTCTGTAATTATAGGTATTGTACTCTAGCAGACAGACTGGCTGGGGAACACAAAGGGTCATGCATAATCATTTAAACTGAAAAGGGATTAGCTCATGTAAATTAGGTCTGGTCAAAAGTGTATTATGAGAAGAAAATCAGAAACTTCTCTCTGTGTATAAAAGTTGTAGTGGTTTTCAATAAAGAGTCATTCCTGTTGGAAAGATACAGAGTGTTTTGTCTCGTATGTCTGGAAGGATTAATCCTATGGGAAGTGGTCGCCTGACTGTGGAGGATCGGTAGCAGATGTGTGTTCAGAGGGGGAATATCCTAAACGGCGTTAACCCCTTTCATACTTGGGCAGCTGTTAGAATCAGTAAAGATCATAATGGGATGTGCTGCACCTTCAAGTAAATATCTCCACTCTTCCAGGGCTGTTTTGATGGCCAAAAGCTCCCGATCTCCGACGTCGTAATTTCTTTCCGGTTGTGTCATTTTTCGAGAGGAAAAGGCTACAGGATGTAACAATGATTTGGGGCCCTGTCGTTGAGAAAGGATAGCTCCTGTGGCCACTTCGGAGGCATCGACTTCCAAAATGTAGGGCAATGCAGGGTCAGGATGCTGAAGAACTGGTGCTGAAACAAACACGGTTTTAAGTCTGTCGAAAGCTGCCTGAGCCTCCGGGGACCACTGGAATCTGGAATGCAAATAGGTTAGTTGAGTAATGGCTGATATAATGGCTGAAAAGTTCTTAATAAATCGTCTGTAAAAGTTTGAAAAGCCAATAAACCTTTGAACACCCTTCTTGTCGGAGGGGACAGGCCACTCCAGGATCGCTTTTACTTTCTGGGGATCCATGGCCACTCCTTTCGTAGATATGACAAGACCCAAAAACTGGATTGATTCTTTCTCAAAGTCACATTTTTCGGCTTTTACATATAGTCCATGCGTTCTTAGAATAGTTAGTACCTTTTTCATGTGCACTCAATGAATCTCCAGCATGGCTGAGAAGACAAGGATGTCATCCAGGTATACAATGAGGAAGTTGTCAAGATGGTCTTGGAAAATGTCGTTCACAAAGTGCTGGAACATGGCTGGAGCATTGCAGAGGCCAAAAGGCATCACCAAATATTCGAAATGTCCAAAACGAGTTCGGAAAGCTGTTTTCCACTCATCCCCCTCTCGAATGCGAACCAGATTATAAGCACCTCGTAAGTCCAGTTTAGAGAAAACTCGAGCAGAACGGAATCGTTGGAAGAGTTCTGGAATGAGAGGGAGTGGATAGCGATTTTTGATAGTGATCTTATTCAGATCTCGGTAGTCTATACAAGGCCTAAGTGTTTTATCCTTTTTTTCGACAAAAAAGATGCCAGCACCTGCAGGGGAAGAAGAGGGACGAATTAATCCCTTTTCCAGGTTTTTAATCGACATAGAGTCGTAATGTTTCGAGTTCAGTCTCTGATAAAGGGAAGATACGACCAAAGGGAATTTCGGAGCCTGGGAGCAAATCAATAGGGCAGTCGTAGGGACGATGAGGTGGAAGGGAGTCTGCTCCCTTCTTGTCGAATACATCCAGAAATTCTAGGTAGGCAGAGGGTACATGAGGGTTGGAACTAGAAACAGGTTGTATGGTCAGGCAGCTGGTAAAGTCCTTAGGGCCACGGGGCAGACAATTCTGCTGACAGTAAGCAGATGAAAACAGCACTTCATTCTTCAGCCAGTCAATGTGAGGGTTGTGTGCTCGTAACCAGGGGACTCCCGGAATGACCAGAAACAGAGGAGAGCACAAAACATCGAAACGTACCAGTTCCTTGTGGCCAGAGCTGGTTGTCATAGGGATTGGCAGGGTCTCATGGGTAATCAGTCCAGAACTGGGTAGAGATCCATCAGCCAAATGAACTGTTAACTGCTGCTTCTTGGTAACAAGGGGAATTCCAAGTCCTTTGGCCAAGTTGATGTCTAGGAAGCAGCTGCAGGCCCCAGAGTCGATGATGGCTGAAAGCCGGATCTCTTCCCTGGCCACCGATAGGGAGATAGCGAGGACAGGGTGAGATGAGGCAAGTCCTGACACTTGACAATGTACTGGGGGTTTGAAGAATGGTTTCTTCGGCCTGAGGTGGCAATTTTGTAAGAAATGGCCATTGTCTCCACAGTAAAAGCAAAGGTTCGCCTTTCGACGGTAGAATCTTTCCTCAGGTGATAGAGCAGGGTGAAACAGGCCCATCTGTCTGGGCTTGACTTCAGGTATGGGTGGACTGGAGGCAAGGAGAAAAAGAGGATTCTGGCAGCCCTTGAGCTGATTGAAGAGTCTGAGACTTCTCGAATAGACGTTTACGTAGGCGTCTGTCCAGTTGTATGGCTAACTGGATGAGGCCCTCCAAGGTATCCAGGATTGCTTCCCTGGCCAGCTCGTCCTTGAGGGACTCTGATAGGCCCAGACGATATTGGTACTTCAAGGCAGCTTGATTCCAACATGTGCGGAAGTCCAGTGTAATCCTCTGCGGGAAGTTGCCCCTGCTGCAGGGTGTGCAGGGCATTCTCGGCCGTAGTCATACGTTGGGGATCATCGTACAACTGGGCCATAGCTGTAAAGAAAGTGTCAACAGAGTCAGTAATGGGGCTCTTCTGTTCCAGTAGGCCGTGGGCCCACACCTGGGGGTCGTCCAAGAGTAAGGAGATAATGAAACCAACTTTAATATTCTCCAAGGAGAAAGTTCTTGGTTGAAGAGCCAGGTATAGTAGGCAGGCATTTTTGAAAGTCCTAAACTTTCTTTGGTCCCCCTAGAACCGTTCAGGAGTCGGCACACGTGATTCAGGAAGTGGGATCGGCACCGTGAGAGGAACCTCCTGAGACATTGCAGCAGAGGTAGTACAACTGGAGGTAAGTCTTGGATCAGGAGATATAGGATCGGAAGACAAGTGATGCAGGTGACCCTCTAATTGCTCATGGGCACCTTGTAGTCTTTGCACTGTTTGGGTAAGTGCGGTGATCTGCTGACACACAGCCTCTATAGGGGAAGCGCCTCTGTCGATCTCTGACATGGCTGGAATATACTGTCAGGAACGAGTATGGAGATCGAGATGCTAAGAGGGCTCCCCTTGCGGCTGAGTGCAGCGCGACCCTGGAGTTGGGAACAGGGAGCGCGGTACCCACAGAAGCACGGTTGGCCAGGTGCTTGCTTGCAGTCTGATGAGCTCAGCCACTGAGGGATGGCAGAGGCAGGCAGAACTGAGCTTGTTATATTCAGATGAACTGAGATATCGGAAGCCAGGCCGGGGGTCAAACACAGGAGATCAGTCTAGAGCATATACAGGGGCGAGCCAAGGTCATACACGTGCAGGGTCCAGGTACAAGCCAAGGGTCAAGCCGGGTGGTCAGGAAGCAGAAGCAGATCGAGGGTCAAACACAGGAGATCAGGAAGCGAGGTCAAGGCAAGCCGGGTCACAACGGATAAGCACGGATCAGGAGACAAGGTCAAGGTACACAGGAGACTGAAGAGATAATCCAGCAATGAGCAGCTCCAGCAGCAGGCTTAAATAGACCAGGAAGTTAGTCATGTGATCTGTTCAGGTTACAAAGAGGAAGTACCGCCCACCTTAGTCATGCTGTGCACCATGGCGGCCATGATTGTCTTGGGTGGAATTGCCAGTCCTTCTTCGGCTATTTCCCTGACAAGGACGCAGCGAATAGATGAGATTTCATCCCAAATTGCTACCCTAGAAAACCATCACAAAGCCAATCCTCAATCCCCGACCAACTAGTGACATTACGACAGGAACTCAGATCCTTACTCCTTCACGCCTACGACTGCCTTCAGAGAAGACTTAAAGCTACTACCTATTCCACCTCCAACAAGGCAGGAAAACGCCTGGCACAACGCCTCAAAAGCAAACGTACCAAGACGAAAATAAGTAAACTATTCCATCCCCATGACCAAACTCCTATAACTAACCCCCAGGAAATAGCCAACGCATTTAGTGACTACTACAGAGACCTGTACAACCTAAAAAACGATCCTCTTACTCCCCAACCCACCCTAGATGACATCAACCAATTCCTGCTCAACCAACCCGGCTTCTTCCCTGGCGGAGGTAAATAAGTTACTTAATTGGTTTAGCGAAACTTCATACTATAAGGTTAATACCACAAAATCATATATTCTTGACATCAACTTAGACGCCACTACAAAAAATCTCCTACAACTCCAGTATAAATTCAAATTGGCTGACAAGGAACTCTCCTATTTAGGAGTCAAATTAACCAGATCAACCAAATCTCTGTTCTCTGCCAACTTTTTACCCCTACTTCTTAAAATACAAAATGATTCCCACCAGATTATGAAGCACAAACTTTTCTGGTCAGGTAGATTAGCGGCCTTCAAAATGTTATGCCTACCACAGATACTTGACTTTTTTCGAACCCTACCCATCCCACTTCCTGTGTCATATTTTAGATCCCTCCATTCGGTTCTAAACATCCATCTTCGGAAAGGGAAGAAACCCAGAAGTGCCCATTCCAATTTGATTAAAAACAAACAAGTAGGAGGAGCGGGCTCAATCGGCTTCGAAGACTATTACTTAGCATCCATTCTCGCCCAACTACCGGAGTGGTTTCGCCCCCAACCAATCACCCCATGGGGACAAATAGAAAACGCCCTCCTCCGTCGCTCCAACTTAAAGACATGGATAATGAGTATTCCACTGGGAGCGACCGTACCTACCTCCTTCCCTCCTACCATGAAAGCCTCGGCCTCTTCCTGGAAGAAACTACTCACCCTGGTGGAATACTCCCCCCCCCCCCCCCCCAACACCAGACCATCAAATACCACTAGAAACCCTCCACTTTCTCATCCCCGATCTTAATGTATCACATTGGTCCCTCTCTCCCCAAACCCTTTTCTGTCCTTCAAAAGGAGTTCAACCTCCCTACGTCAGATTTCTATACTCATATGCAGATTTCCCACTGTCTAAAGAAAGCGCCCCTACCCCTATACGCCATCCCCACAAGGACATGGGCTTAGCTCACGGACACTCTTACCAAATACAAAGTTATATCCCACTTTTACAACCTCCTTCAGGGTAAACAACAATTCCTCAAACTACCAGCTCACCGTCATTGGAAAGCAGATCTTGCCACATCATACTCAGAGGATCAATGATCCCTAGCCTTTAGATCTATCTATAGATCCACACAATGCTCCGCCCTATGGGAACTTACACAGAAAATTTCCCTCCGCTGGTATCTGACCCCAGCGAGACTAGCTTCCTTCAATCCCCAGACTTCCAACCTCTGCTGGAGGTGTAAAACCTCTAAAGGAGATACGTTACACATCTTTTGGTCATGCCCACGCATCATACAATTTTGGAAGGATGTCTTCAAACTCCTTTCGGATACTATCAATTGCAATATTACTCCCTCCCCAGAATTGGCGATACTGAACCTAACGATAGAGAATATATCCCCCCACTCTACATATGTTATATCCCACATACTCCTGGCTTCCAGATTGTGTATAACTAGGATGTGGAGATCAGAGGAGTCACCAGTAATTGCCCAAACTATTGATCTAGTGAACCTGCACCATTGCTACGAATCAATAATGGCTGCCAGTAATGGTCGAGCCGAAAAAATCCGGAAAGCCTGGTACCCCTGGGCCTCCGGATCTAGAGCAGTGCCTACACCTTAAGTCGAATGAGTATATTATATGTAGCGGCCTCACCCCCTCTTTCTGGTCTAGGGGTATGTTGTACGTGAGGGTGAGATGCGCTACGGCCCATGTCCTCCCCATTGCAGCAGGTGAGGTGAAGGCCAGTACCAGTTATTCTTCTCGGGCCTGTGTGTTTCTATTAAAAACCAAGTCTTGCTGTGCTGACACTCCCCTTCACTCCCATTAACCAGAGTTCCACACACCGATAAGGGTCCAACACTTGTTTTATTGTAGCACACAATTAAAAACAGTTCTTTATCAGCCGATAGGTTGAGACCCATAAACAGTTCAATACGGTGGGGTGAGCAGGTCGAGGCACTGTCCTAACAATAAATTAAACCACTGTGGTTTCACCAGCGGTTGCTATAGCCATTGGCTAGAGAGAGAAACTTGAAACTTGCGAGTCTCTACCAGCGACTCTGAAGAATATGAATTGGAGTACCTTCATTGCGTTGTGGCCCCTGTCAGGGGGAAGATGTCCCTCCAAGGGAGTTACCAGAGGCCCCTCCGTCACCAGGTTGATGCTGCTCCGGACTCTTCAGACGGGTAACCTCTCCGGCCTCCTCACCTCAGACATGGGCCCCATCCACCTCAGGGTCCCTCGGACTCATCCACCCTTGCAGAGCCCAGTCAAAATCACTGGGCCCCAGGCCTCCGGTGTAGTACCTCACCCCAGGCTTAAGGTGCCTGGGATGGACGCCAACTCCGCTCTGACCAGGCCTAGGGCGCCTGGGCTGGAACTCCTGACCGCCCGCACCCAGGCCTAAGGTGCCTGGGCGCCGGATGCAGAAGACCTCGTGGCGAGGGCGTCTCTCCCCTTTATCTCCTCCCGTGACACCACAGCAGGTTCTCCGCCCCCGCTGTACCACCGCCGGAACGGGACAAAAAAGGACAGCACTGCGGCAGTGATTCTACCTCGACCTGTGGGAACACCGCCACCCCAGGCCAAGGAGAATAGTACACCACCAAAGTCCTCCATGACTGAAAATTGGTCCAAATCCTTTTATAATTTATACACACCTGGGTCATACTACCACCCAGGTGTACCCCCTAGATTTAGACCCCCCGCTACATATATATTCTCTCTTTTTTTTCTCTTGACCGAGCAATCTGTATTTAAACCATCTACAAGTTTAAGTAATACTAACTAAATATCTTAAAGGGACCATTCCCTAAGTGAGGGTAATCCTCTCACCTATTGCAGCAATACGGGGCTGTTCTCCTCTTGGGTCACAAATTGTTCCCAGCTGGGGTGATTCAGGAGGAGACAGGTCCATGAAAACAAGTAATCGCACTACTATCTAAATGTGTTTTCTTTAAAAGAAATCATCTTGTTAACGCTACTATAAAAGTGTCTTTTTCTCATGTACCACACCTATTGTACTAGAGTCGTTGCACGACATATGAACAATGCAATATTTGTTAATCTGATATTTACAAATCTTTAATAAAAAAAAAAAAAAAAAGAGAAGACTTCACCAGAGTGAATACAGAGGGTTCACCACAAGATGTAAACCATTGGTGAGCCTCAAAAACAGGAAGGCCAGATTAGAGTTTGCCAAACAAAAAAGCCTTCACAGTTCTGGAACAACATCCTATGGACAGATGAGACCAAGATCAACTTGTACCAGAGTGATGGGAAGAGAAGAGTATGGAGAAGGAAAGGAACTGCTCATGATCCAAAGCATACCACCTCATCAGTGAAGCATGGTGGTGGTAGTGTCATGGCGTGGGCATGTATGGCTGCCAATGGAACTGGTTCTCTTGTATTTATTGATGATGTGACTGCTGACAAAAGCAGCAGGATGAATTCTGAAGTGTTTCGGGCAATATCTGCTCATATTCAGCCAAATGCTTCAGAACTCATTGGATGGCGCTTCACAGTGCAGATGGGCAATGACTCTGAAGCATACTGCGAAAGCAACCAAAGAGTTCTTTAAGGGAAAGAAGTGGAATGTTATGCAATGGCCAAGTCAATCACCTGACCTAAATCCGATTGAGCATGCATTTCACTTGCTGAAGACAAAACTGAAGGAAAAATGCCCCAAGAACAAGCAGGAACTGAAGACAGTCGCAGTAGAGGCCTGGCAGAGCATCACCAGGGATGAAACCCAGTGTCTGGTGATCTCTATGCATTCCAGACTTCAGGCTGTAATTGACTGCAAAGGATTTGCAACCAAGTATTAAAAAGTGAAAGTTTGATTTATGATTGTTAATCTGTCACATTACTTTTGGTCCCTTAAAAAGTGGGAGGCACATATACAAACTTTTGTAATTCCTACACCGTTCACCTGATTTGGATGTAAATACTAGGGATGAGCTTCGAGTTCGAGTCGAACTCATGTTCGACTCGAACATTGCCTGTTCGCCCGTTCGCCGAACAGCGAACAAATTGGGGTGTTCGCGGCAAATTCGAAAAATCTATGGGAGAAATCTAAAGTGCTAATTATAAAGGCTTATATGCAAGTTATTGTCCTAAAAAGTGTTTGGGGACCCGGGTCCTGCCCCAGGGGACATGTATCAATGCAAAAAGAAGTTTTAAAAACGGCCGTTTTTTCGGGAGCAGTGATTTTAATAATGCTTAAAATGAAAAAATAAAAGTGAAATATTCCTTTAAATTTCGTACCTGGGGGGTGTGTATGATATGCATGTAAAGTGGCGCATGTTTCCCGTGCTTAGAACTGTCCCTGCAAAAAGTGTCATTTTTGAAAGAAAAAAATGCATTTAAAACTGACTCGCGGCTATTAATGAATTGTCGGCTCCCGGCAATACATACAAAAGTCATTGATAAAAAATTTTTAAAAAAAAGCGTGGGGGTTCCCCAGAATTCAATTACCAGGCCCTTCAGATCTGGCATGGATTTTAAGGGGAACTCCACCCCAAATTAAAAAAAAAATGGCGTGGAGTCCCCCTAAAAATCCATACCAGACCCCTTATCCGAGCATGCAACCTGGCCGGCCGCAGGGGAAAAGGGGGGGGACGAGAGAGCGCCCCCCCCTCCCTCCTGAACCGTACCAAGCCACATGCCCTCAACATGGGGAGGATGTCCCCATGTTGATGGGGACAAGGGCCTCATCCCCACAACCCTTGCCCGGTGGTTGTGGGGGTCTGCGGGCGGGGGGCTTATCGGAATCTGGAAGACCCCTTTAACAAAGAGGACCCCCAGATCCCGGCCCCCCCCCCTATGTGAATTGGTAAGGGGTACATTGTACCCCTACCATTTCACGAAGAAAGCGTAAAAAAATGTTTAAAAAAAACACACAAACACGTTGAAAAAGTCCTTTATTAAAAAAAAAAAAAAAAAAAAAAAAAAAACCCATTCCAGCGGTGAAATCCAGTGTCCCGCGGCGATCCCGATGTCCAGCGCTGTCCGTCATTGGTTGTGCCTGAGCGGACCTGATGGGGAACTCCCTCTCAGTATTTTAAATGTATAGACCCGCCCCTTCTAAAGTTCCCCATCAGGTCCGCTCAGCGGACCAGATGCGGAACATGAGAAGGGGCGGGTCTATACATGTATTACCAAAGTGAGAGCAGTTCCCCATCAGGTCCGCCCCCTCGGTATGTCGGACCCGCCTACGGCATTGGCTTGAGCGGGGAACTTCCTTCACTGTGTAATTTAAATTTACATAGTGAAGGAAGTTCCCCGCTCAAGCCAATGACGTAGGCGGGTCTGACATACCGAGGGGGCGGACCTGATGGGGAACTGCTCTCACTTTGGTAATACATGTATAGACCCGCCCCTTCTCATGTTCTGCATCTCGTCCGCTGAGCGGACCTGATGGGGAACATTAGAAGGGGCGGGTCTATACATTTAAAATACTGAGAGGGAGTTCCCCATCAGGTCCGCTCAGGCACAACCAATGAAGGACAGCGCTGGACATCGGGATCGCCGCGGGACACTGGATTTCACCGCTGGAATGTTTATTTATTTATTTTTTTAAATAAAGGACTTTTTCAAGGTGTTTGTGTGTTTTTTTAAACATTTTTTTTACGCTTTCTTCGTGAAATGGTAGGGGTACAATGTACCCGTTACCAATTCACATAGGGGGGGGCGGGATCTGGGGGTCCCCTTTGTTAAAGGGGTCTTCCAGATTCCGATAAGCCCCCCGCCCGCAGACCCCCACAACCACCGGGCAAGGGTTGTGGGGATGAGGCCCTTGTCCCCATCAACATGGGGACATCCTCCCCATGTTGAGGGCATGTGGCCTGGTACGGTTCAGGAGGGAGGGGGGGCCGCTCTCTCGTCCCCCCCTTTTCCCCTGCGGCCGGCCAGGTTGCGTGCTCGGATAAGGGGTCTGGTATGGATTTTTAGGGGGACTCCACGCCATTTTTTTTTTAAACTTGGGGTGGAGTTCCCCTTAAAATCCATGCCAGATCTGAAGGGCCTGGTAATTGAATTCTGGGGAACCCCCACGCTTTTTTATTTTTTTTTTTCTCAATGACTTTTGTATGTATTGCCGGGAGCCGACAATTCATTAATAGCCGCGAGTCAGTTTTAAATGCATTTTTTTTCTTTCAAAAATGACATTTTTTGCAGGGACAGTTCTAAGCACGGGAAACATGCGCCACTTTACATGCATATCATACACATCTCCCAGGTACGAAATTTAAAGGAATATTTCACTTTTATTTTTTCATTTTAAGCATTATTAAAATCACTGCTCCCGAAAAAACGGCCGTTTTTAAAACTTATTTTTGCATTGATACATGTCCCCTGGGGCAGGACCCAGGTCCCCAAACACTTTTTAGGACAATAACTTGCATATTAGCCTTTATAATTAACACTTTAGATTTCGAACGTTCGAGTCCATTGTATTTAATAGGGTTCTAAAGTTTACACGAACATTTTGTCTGTTCGCAGGTTCTGGTGCGAACCGAACAGGGGGGTGTTCGGCTCATCCCTGGTAAATACCCTCAAATTAAAGCTGAAAGTCTGCAGTTAAAGCACATTTTGTTTGTTTCATTTCAAATCCATTGTGGTGGTGTATAGAGCCAAAAAGATTAGAATTGTGTCGATGTCCCAATATTTATGGACCTGACTGTATAAGTCTGAAAGAATATCAGAGATTATCAGCAATAGTCGGTCCTGGGTGATCAACTGTTCCTATGAAATCCGGTTGTTTGGGATTGCATAAAGATTAGCAGCAGTAATAATCATCCAGGGTGACCAACTGTTATTATAAAATGTATTGGTTTGGGGTTGCATAGAGATTAGCAGCAAAAATTGCTTGTGGGTGATCTATTGCTCCTATGAAATCCATTGGTTTTGGGTTACATAAAGATTAGCAGCAATAATTGATCTGGGGCAATCGATTGTTCTTATAAAAGCCTATGGTTTGGGGTTGCAAAAGCAGCAATAACCGATCCTGGGTGTGACAGATCTAGCCAGGACAGAGGCTTTTGGAGAGGACTGAATGCTAGCCTCTTGCCTTATGATTATGGGCCATGGATTTTAAGAGAACAATACTCTTTGCGAGGTGTATGCCTGGGGACCTTGAAGTAATGTTACTTTGGATTCAAGTCCATGTCCCCCCAAAACACACAGACTCTGGCAACCCTGCACATGTCATATTATAGTGATGGCTGCATAATGTTGGGACTCATAGAATATGCTGATGTCATCAACTCCAGCCACCTGTCTGTCTGTTGACTGCTATAATGTGTTTATTGTAAATAAGACTATTGTGGGCTCTACGTCTTTCACCCATTGTTGTTTGTGTTAATTAACTCTGCTATTGTGTGAAGGAGTTCTGTGTTGATTTATGATAATGTGTATTGTAGTTAGGGAGATAGGAGACAGCCAGGCTAGGAACTCAAAGGTCACCTAGACTGTCTATAGCAGTGGTTCTCAACCTTTCTAGTGCCGTGACCCCTTGATAAAATTTCCCAAGTGGTGGGGACCCCTAACAGTAAAATTATTTTCATTGGTCCCTCGCCACCCGAAGATGGCGGTGGCAGCACCCGAGAGCTGAGGGACAGATCGGCTTAGGGTGCCGACATCGTGGGTGCCCTGGACAGGTAAGTGCCCTTATTTTAAAAGTCAGCAGCTGTAGTATTTGTAGCTGTTGACTTTAAAAAAAAAAAAAAAAAATTGGCGGAACCCTGCTTTACGTCCAACATGACGTGACTATGCAAGAAAATAATTATTATGGAACAAGACATATCATTTATATATAAACGTCCCAGTTAGTTCCTCAAAAGTGGTTATTCCGTGCCAGTGCTAGATATACAAAGTGTATAGCACCCAAACACGTATCTAGCACCACTTTTGAGGAACCAACTGGGATGTTTATATATAAATGATATGTATTGTTCCATCTTTTTTTTTTTTGCACAGTCATGTTATATTTATTTATTAACGATTGATGTATTGATTGCCACAGTACAAAAATGTGTCTGACTTACCAAAGATACTCTTTCGTCAGGTGTTCCGTCAGAATCAGTAACCCGTCTAATGTGTTAAGCGGAAGTGACATTTAGGCCTGGTTCACACTGGTGCGATTTGACATGCGATTTGCCGCAAATTGAGGGCAATGGCACCGTCCTAATCGGTGCGACGCCGCATCTGCGGCGCTGCACCGATTACAAAAAGTAGTTTCTGTACTACTTTTTGCGATTTCAGCCGCGATTTACATTGACATCTGTTTCAGATGTCTTTGAAATCGAGCTGAAATTGGGACTGCCAGCGGGAGTGAAATCGTGCGAGTTCAGCTGAACTCGCAGGCTTCACTCCCCCAGCCCCAGTGTGAACGTGGGCTTAGGGAGAGGAGAGACCGCGCGGAAGTGACGTTTCGTCGCCGCCATCTTGGTACTCTCGTCCGCAGTAAGACTACAGTTAGAAGTCGGCAAGCAGACATCTTTTTACACCCACCAAAGTCCGGCATTTTACAAGTATTTTTACCAGTAAACTGAGCTGATATACTACATAAGCCTTATACAGCTCAGTTTACTGGTAAAAATACTTGTAAAATGCCGGACTTTGGTGGGTGTAAAAAGATGTCTGCTTGCCGACTTCTAACTGTAGTCTTACTGCGGACGAGAGTACCAAGATGGCGGCAACGAAACGTCACTTCCGCGCTCTCTCTCCTCTCCCAGAAGTGACGTCTTGCTGGCCGAGACGGACAGACTCGGCGTACACACAGTAACGTCGGGTCTGTCTCGGCCAGCCTTGCAGATTGGACTAGCGTTCGCGACCCTCTGGCGAATCGGCAATCGACCCCCCAGGGGGTCGCGACCCCCAGGTTGAGAACCGCTGGTCTAAAGGATTAGATAATTAGCTCATGTTAAATTAGGTTTCTGGTTACAATTTGTATTGTCATCCTTCTGTATATATTGTGTGAGATCTCAAATAAAAGTGTAGCGGGGTCTTTAAATTTAGGTGGGGTACACCTGGGTGGAAGTCCAGGTGTGCAAGTATGGGAGTAATGACCATTTGTATTCGTGGAGGATTGGGCGGTGTAATAATCTCCTTGGCCTGTGGGTGGCGGGGTACCCGCAGGCTCAAGGTAGATTCACTGCCATAGTGCTGTCCTTTTTGTCCCTTCTCAGGAGATGGTACGGCGAGGGCGGGGAACCTGCCATGGCGTCATTGGAGGGGATAAAAGGGGGAGACGCCCTGGTCACGAGGTCTTGCTCTTCTGGAGGTTCTTCATCACGCGCCCAGGCACCTTAGGCCTGGGTGCGGGCGGTTCCGGATTCCGGCTCAGGTGCCCTAGGCCTGACCGGAATGGAGTTGGAGTCCATCCCAGGCACCTTCAGCCTGGGGTGAGGTACTGAACCAGGAGGCCTGGGGCCCAGTGACTTTGACTGGGTCCCGCGAGGGTGGAGAAGTCCGAGGGTCCCTGAAGTGGATGGGGCCCATGTCTGAGGTGAGGAGGCCGGGGAGGTTACCCATTCGGAGAGTCTGGAGCAGCATCAACCCAGTGACGGATGGGCCTCTGGTAACTCCCTTGGAGGGACATCTTCCCCTGATAGGGGCCACAACGCAGCAAAGGTACTCCTTTCTATGTCCTCTTGAGTCACTGGTAGAGACTCTCAAGTTCTAAGTCCTTTCTAGCTAAGGCTATAGTAACTGCTGGCGAGATCGCAGTGGTTTAGCTGATAATTAGGACAGTGCCTCGACCTGCTCATCCCCTGTATCAAAATGTTATCAAGTCGCAACCAGTTGGCTACTGAAGCCCTGTTTATTGTGAGATATGCAATAAAACAAGAGTTGGACTGTGATCGGTGTGTGGAACTCTGGTTAATGGGAGCAAAGGGAAGTGTTGGCACGGCAGGACTTAATCCTTTACAGAAACACACAGGCCCGAGGAAATATCTGGTACTGGCCTTCACCTCACCCACAGTTATGGGGAGGACATGGGCCGTAGCGCATCTCACCCTGTCGTGTGTAATACCCCTAGACGAGAGAGATGGGGTGAGGCCGCTACAAAAGGTATTCTTGACGTACCTCAAGACTGGTGTAGTCTGCTGGTTTTTACCCTACACTGAGGTGTTGTCTGGTGACTGGGGGGGGGGGCTGGAGAGTCTTGGATGGTGCTGGTTCTGGACAGAGGAAGCATTGACGGTGGACCAAGTTTTGTTTGAGGACAAGGGGTTCGTCACACTGGGTAATCATTTGTTTCTATCCAATCCATTGGTTTGGGGTTGCATAGAGATTATTATCAATAATTGATCCAGGGTGATCAATTGTTCCTATGAAATCTATTGTTGTGGGAGTGCATAGAGATTATCGGCAATGCTTGATCCTTGGTGATCGATTTTTCTTATGACATCCATTGGTTTGGGGTTGCATAGAGAGCAGCATCAATAAATGGTCCTGGGTGGTCTACTGTTCCTATGAAATCCATTACTTTGGCATTGCATAGAGATTCACAGCAATAATCAATCTAGGGTGGTGACCAACTGTTTTTACAAAATCTATTGGTTTGGCATTGCATAGGGATTAGCAGCAATAATCAGTTCAGGGTGACCAACTGTTCCTTCGAAATCCATTGGTTTGGGGTTGCATTGAGATTATCAGCAATAATTGATCCTGGGTGAACTATTGTTACTATGAAATTTATTGGTTTGGAATTGCATGTCCAGTTTGGCGGTGGCTGAAAGACAGTCTAGGCATTTTTGTAGCAAAGCCATGAATAAGTGAAGAGCCACAACAAATAAATGGACAGAGAGGTAATCCTCTCCTGGCCAGATAGTCTTCAGTCATAAGAGTATGGTAGAGATTAGGAAATATCAGGTGATGTAATTGACAGTGAATCCGAACAAACAATACTTTTTCCAAAACATTAGGCAACTCCAGCTGAGAAATACGTGTGACGATCTCCTAGTTGCAGGGTGCTTTTACATTATTACTCATAGAAGGCTCATGACGCAACACCGAAATAAATTCAAGTGACCTTTAGTATGATGTTCTCTCACCTCGCTTTTTTGGATTGGTAAAGGTAAAATATTTCTGATCCTCTAATTATTAACAATATTGTATTATAAATATGAACTTTTGGCTTTTTTAATAAAGAGTTCTTGTTATTAAAGTAGATGGTGCCCCTAACTGAATGATATTTAGTTTGCTAAATACCATATATACTCGAGTATAAGCCGACCCGAATATAAGCAGAGGCACCTAATTTTACCACAAAAAACCTGGGAAAACTTATTGATTCAAGTATAAGCCTAGGGTGTCCATCTGCATGCCTCACTGTGTCGATGTCCATGCCTCACTGTGCCCATGCCTCACTGTGCCCAAGACTAAACTGACGTTTAACATGGGAGTCTATGGAAGGTGTGCCCGAGTTTGAAAGATCGGTGCTCACCTGCCGTAGGTTCCCGGGACAACAAACTTTGCACACTTATAGAGAAAGAGTGGGGGTACATGTGTGCCAAGATTGGGGTCCAGGGGAGCTACGACCGGCCTGTACTGGGTCCCCAAATTCGGGAGATCAGGCGCAAAAAGGTGACTCGAGTATAAGCTGAGGGGGGCATTTTCAGCACAAAAAAAAGTGCTAAAAAAAACTCGGCTTATACTCGAGTATATACGGTAAGTCTGTATCGTAATATCTCAATGCAACCTTTTTGCAGCAAGCTACTGTCTACATGCACTTCTGTGATGACTGCATGGAAATTCTTAGGATGGGTTTCCCGATTGTGACTAGGGATGGGTCGAACACCCCCTGTTCGGTTCACAGCAGAACTACCCAACAGGGGACATTAACCTGAATGGCGAACTCCATTGAAGCCTAGGAAAAAATCAAAAGTGCCCAAAAATCTAAAGTAAAGTAAAATGCCGCCACTGTGCCCATCAAATGCAGCCTCACTGTGCCCATAAAATGAAGCCACTGTGCCTCAGCAAACGCTGCCACTGTGCCTCAGCAAACGCAGCCATGGTGCCCCATCAAATGCAGCCTCACTGTGCCTAGCAAATGCCGCCATAGTGCCCCATCAAATTTTTGGATAGGGGGGTGACCTGTCCCATCCTGAAACTCTACACCGACAAACCTCCATCCCTAAATATATATGTATATGGAGAACCAAAAAGGGGGTTGGGTTGGGACTTTGAGTGAGGCCTGTGGGTATTTGTAATAATAAGTTCATAGCATGAAAATAACCTGAGAGTGTCACAAACCCCTAGGGGTGATTCATGGTAGTGATATAAGTAAACATAATTAAGCAATATAATCAGGCATTTATGATGTAGAAATACAGTCATAAAATTCAACAAAAGTTGATATAATCAAAATACATTTATTGATAAGGGAATTGATCACTAAATCATGATATGTGACAAACAGTAAAATTCATAGCAGATAAAAAGTACATATAATTTAAAACATATAATGATACATACATACAAACAAAGAACATAATAAATTGAGGTTATTGGAGCAAGCGTGGCTTGGCATCGCTGGATGGACACTCTATGCATTTCTTGGCCTTTTGCCAATCGTCAGGAGTTGGATGCGTGTGTATTACTATGGGATAATGAGATATGAAATAATTTTTAATGGTTTTCTAGGTATTTAACCCTGGGGATGAAAGCTATGGATGGTTACATTATTACTTACATAGTGGCCCATGGATGGAGATCAGCTCCAGGGATGGGATTGAGCAAGGGTTAGGTGAAAGTAGTCTCACCCGGGACTGAAGCGGGGAATCGCCAGATGATAAACAGGGAAGACATACAGTCGTGTGGACGAGTGTAATAATTAAATACACTTATAAGCACACCTAGAAATAGGTGTGAGTGCTGGAAATATCCTGTTGATAAGTGATGGGGCATAAAATGTAGGAATATGTGCGGTGGAGGACAAACATGGTGAGAAAGAAAAAAAATAAAACTAAAATTAAAAGGTTAATGAATGGGAAATAGATGTCTGTACCTATGAATGTGTGAATATGTATGTATGTATAAATGTATGTTAAAATGTGTGTGTGTGTGTGTGTGTGTGTGTGTGTGTGTGTGTGTGTGTGTGTGTGTGTGTGTATTGGAGTCTGTGTTAAATGGTATGTGTGAATAAAAGTGAGTGTGCGTGTCTAAGAGAAGGATAAAGAAAAAGGAAAGAAGGTGAACAGCATTTTCAAATACCTGTGTGAATGGTTTGGATATGAAAAGTCTGCTTCTCAAACGAGATCAAGACAGACAGAGTGCAGCGTCGGTCTGCTCCTGGCTGAGAATTCCCTGGATCTGGGTGTGTATCCCTGCCAACGTCATATATAACTCATAATTGGCCAATGGGCGGGACGGCAAGGCTCCACAGGTGCTCGTTGAACACACTAATGGATACCTGTCTCCCTCTGCCACAGTGAGAGATGTGGATAGTGCGTATCCGTCTAAACAGGCGTTGAAAACGCCAAGGACGAGGCACACTCATATGACGCCGATGCGCTGAGATCAGGCTCCGCCCCTCCAGTCAGATCTGGAAGGGGGAGAGAGAGCTGGGCGCATCGCAGCCCCGGGGAAGCGATACCAAAAAACACCAGCCCCTCCATCCTGGAGCTGGATGGGAAATAAGGTGGCATGAAAGCTATGCACAAGAAATAGAACCATACGCTGTATGGGGGAACTCTAGGGTAGCCATTAAAACAAGATGATATATTGATTTAAATCAGTGGTTCTCAACTCCAGTCCTCAGGGCCCACCAACAGGCCAGGTTTGCAAGATAACTGAAATGCATCACAGGTGATATCATTTGCTGCTCAGGGTTTGCAGTATTCTAGTCTGCATCTCACCAAGGTAATACTTAAAATCTGGCCTGTTAGTGGGTCCTGAGGACAGGAGTTGAGAACCACCAATTTAAATGAAAAATGGTTTAAAATAATGAAACGTAAACGATCAAATTATATTTTGATAAGGAAGTATGAATGCATGTTCTAGGTGTAAATTGGATTGATTAATGGGTTAATTCATGCTATCAACTTATTATTACAAACACCCACAGGCCTCACTCAAAGTCCCGACCCAACCCCCTTTTTGGTTCTCCATATACATATGCCCATCAAATGCTGCCATTATGCCCATCAAATACTGCCACTGTGCCCCATCAAACGCTGCCACTGTGCCCAAATACTGCCACTGTGCCCCATCAAATTCTGCCACTGTGCCCAAACGCAGCCACTGTGCCTATCAAATGCCGCCACAGTGCCCCATCAAATGCAGCCACTGTGCCTATTAAACGCAGCCACTGTGACCCATCAAATGCTGCCACTGTGACCCATCAAATGCCACCACTGTGCCAGATCAAAAGTTGCCACTGTGCCCCCCCCCCGCCGTCTGCCTGCCACTTACCCTTACTCTATCTCGGGGGCGGGTCAGGCAGCGGGTGACAGCTTTTTTTCGTGCGGGGGCGGCTTTTTTCCGCCCCACAAAGTGGTGCCCTAGGCCAAGAGACAGCACTGAGACACAGGGTACAGTCAGACAATGATGATGAGACTATAGACAGTGTTACAGAGATTGGGTAGTGGTACAGTACAGACAAACAGCATGTAGTAATGTACCTACCTGCTCCTCGCCTCGTCCCCTACTAAAGGCAGCAGGACAAGCAACTCGTGACGTTCTCTCTGGGTGTTGTAGTCTCTGCAGAGCACAGGCACCAGAAGTTGAAGTCTGTGTGCCTGTGCTGTGGGAGAACTACAACTCCCGCCATGCACTGGGGTCGCCGTCGCCGACTTTAGGGAAAAGGCTTAGGCTAGGAGGACAGCGCCGGAGCCTGCTATTGGACGCAGGCAGCCTGAGCCATGTCCATTATCGATCGTTCTGTATCCTCGTCCGCCGCCGCGGAATGGACCACGGTGGTTTAGCTGAGTCAGCTCTGTCTGTCTGCGGCTGTGTGCAGCGCGCCCACCACTTGCGAGTCCCGACTCCCCCACACACACTAACCTGTAAGGCAATTAGGCAATCGCACTAGGCCCTTTCTGTGGGCGAGGCCTAAGGCGATCGCCTAATTTGCCTAATTAAAGAGCTGCCTCTGAGGGTGAACACCCTGCAAATTCAGGTGTTCGGCGAACGGCTGAACAGGCAAATGTTCAGCCCGAACTCATGCTCAGGCCGAACCGTTGGCCCATTCATAATGGTGACCACGCTGCCTATTGTGAGTTGAAACAGAATCACTGAGCTCCTGAACAGACTGAGGTGCAACCTGGTGGCGTTGAATGTTCTGAAACATAATGTCTCAGGGGTGTTCTATTGGATTTAGGTCAGGCGAGCATTGGGGCCATTCAATGGTATCAATTCCTTCATTCTCCAGGAACTGACTGCCTACTCTTGCACATGAGGCCGGGCATTGTAACGCACCAAGAGGAACCCAAGACCCACTGCACTAGCATAGGGTCTGATAATAGGCCCAAGGATTTCATCCCGATACCTAATGGCAGTCAGGGTGCCATTGTCTAGCCTGTAGAGGTCTGTGTGTCCCTCCATGGATAGGCCCCCCTGGACCATCACTGATCCACCACCAAACCGGCCAAGCTGAACGATGTTACAGGCAGCATAACCCTTTCACGTCTGTCACATATGCTCAGGGTGAAACTTCTCTCATCTGTGAAAAGCACAGGGCACCAGTGGCGGGCCTGCCAATTCTGGTGTTCAATGGCAAATGCCAATCGAGCTCCATGGTGAGCACAGGGTCTACTAGAAGACATCGGGCCCTCAGGTCACCCTCATGAAGTCTGTTTCTGATTGTTTGGTCAGAGACATTCACACCAGTGGCCTGCTGGAGGTCATTTTGTAAGGCTCAGGCAGTGCTTATCCTGTTCCTCTTTGCACAAAAGAGCAGATACTGGTCCTGCTGATGGGTTAAGGACCTTCTACGGCCCTGTCCAGCTCTCCTAGAGTAACTGCCTGTCTCCTGGAATCTCCTCCATGCTCTTGAGACTGTGCTGGGAGACACAGCAAACCATATTGATGTGCCATCCTGAAGGAGTTGGACTTCCTGTGCAACCTCTATAGGGTCCAGGTATCGCTTCATACTACCAGTAGTGACACTGACCCTGGCCAAATGTAAAACTAGTGATTAACAGTCAGAAAAGATGAGTAGGGGAAATATATGTCAGTGGCCTCCACCTGGGAAACCATTCCTGTTTTGCAGGTCGTCTCATTTTTGCCCATCTAGTGCACCTGTTAATTTTATTAAAGTGATTGTAAAGGATAATTATATATTTTTTTTAAATAACCAAAAAGGTCATACTTACCTCCACTGTGCAGCTCGTTTTGCACAATGTGGCCCAGATTCACCTGTTCTGGGGTCCCTCAGCGGCTCTCGCGGCCTCTCCCTGCATTAGATAACCCCCTTGGTGAAGCGCTCTCCCGAGGGGGTTACCCTTCAGGCGTGCTCCCGAGTCATTTATTACGCGTCCATAGCCGCCGAATGTATGACGCGGCCCCGCCCCCCCAGCGCCCGCGTCATTGGAACTGATTGATAGCAGTGCAGCCATTGGCTCCCGCTGCTATCAATCTATCCAATTAGGACACAAGACACCAGCCATAGCCGATTAGCTGATGTGCTCGTCCCCGAGGAGAAGGAAACCGGGCACAGGTAAGTAAAACGGGGGGTGGGGGGGGGTGGGGGGGGGGCTGGGGTGCCAGTGACTGTAAGAAGTTTTTTCAACTTAATGCATAGGATGCATTAAGGTGGAAAACACGAGGATTTACAACCCCTTTAACACCAAAGCAGCTGAAACTGATTAACAACCCCCTCTGCTACTTAACTGACCAGATCAATATCCCAGGAGTTTAATTGACTTGATGCTATACTCTGATTAAAAAGTGTTTGTGATGGGAGTCACTTTGGGTGGGGGGGCTGTGCTTACCTTAGAGAGCTCTGGAAACCCATTTTCAGCTCCCCAAGCCCCTCTTATAAGTAAGTTACCCTGTGTCTATTAGGGGCACAGGTTGACCTGAGAAAGCCAGTTGGGTCTGCCCTAACCAGACTCCCAGTAAACTAGAGACTACTCCCAGTAGACTCAACATTTAGTGTTACCCCTGTTATCCTGGATCTTATATGTGTGGTTTGTTGAAAGTCGGAGAGGCTTTTTCACATGGGACAGTAATATTTATGAACAATATCCCTCAAGAAATATATAAAGATAAATAATTCCACCTTTCAGACTGCTAGAATATTGTAGGAGTGTTTCATAGAACATTGCTAGATAGTTTGGGGGGGTTGTTTATTGTTAAGTGGGTGTATCCCATTGCTTCAAAGGCAGTTAGAAACAATAGAACAAACTATTATTGGATGTATATGTTGATGTGGATTACCTTACAGATTAATCAAATCACTGTCAGTTAGTTGTGTAAGATCGGGGGTTGTTAGCTCTTGTGGTGGATGCGTATTTCCAGTGATGCAAGCCAGTCAGCAACTCTGTTTAAGGGCATGGTAGCCCATTTTTATTTAAAAGCACGAAAGTTCACAAACACATCTGCAGTATTCACAGGGGGGTTCCACCATTCCTGTATCTTTCATACTAACAGTAGCCTCGTAGCTTTTACCTTCTAGCGATCCAGGCCTTTAGCCTAGGCCTGACGGTCTGTTCCCCAGACCCAAACAGTGTCCAAGAGTTTCAGCTTTCTCCTAGTCAGCACCTTTGTTGCTGTATCACTAAGGCTACTTTCACACTGATGCGCTGGATGCGCTGGCGGTATAGCGGCGCTATTTTTAGCGCCGCTATACCGTTTTTTTTTGCCGCGATTTGCGGGGGTATTTTAACCCCCGCTAGCGGCCGAAAAAGGGTTAAAAACGCCCGCAATAACGCCTCTTTGAGGCGTTTTGCGGGCGTATTAGAGGCGCTACCCCATTGATTTCAATGGGCAGGGGCGCTACAGGAGCGCTATTTTTAGCGCTCCTATTACGCCTCAAAGATGCGGCTTGCAGGAGTTTTTTGAGCCTCCTGCAAGCGCAACGCTCCAGTGTGAAAGCCCTCGGGCTTTCACATTGGATAGTATTGAGAGGCTTTTTTGGGGCGCATTGCAGGCGCTATTTAGAGCGCAATAGCGCCTGCAAAGCGCCTCAGTGTGAAAGGGGCCTAACAGTGTCTGCCTCCTGCAGACATGCACCGCCTTTGACTCCACTTCAGAGGAAGAGAGCCCACCTGGCTCTCATGCACACAGACTTCCTCTCTGTTGGGTGGAGCCCTGTTCCATAATCACCTCTGAACTAAATAGCCCAAGACACAGCTGTTCCATCAGCGTGTCTCTCTTTACCAAATCTGGCATAATCCAACCCTCTTGAAGGTCGCACAAAGTCGCACCCTCACATACCCTCCCCCCTTGTTTCGAACCGGAGGGAGGAACACATGATCCCGTCACCATAAACGGGACACCTCTGTGCCAGCCATTGGCTGCGTAGGCCCATTTCTTTTTCGGGGTATGTGTCCACCAGCACTTCACCTTGGCGCCTCTGTGCCAACTATCCGTAGCAGTAGTCCTAATCTGCCCAACCTTTTTTCTAAGGGGGCACTCCACCCACATCTTCTTCCGGGTGTACTTCCACCAGCCCTTCTTCCTGAACCATGGGCTCCCACTAATCTCTCTATCCCTTCTACCTTTTGGCCTCAGGACCCTTCTTTTTCCTCCCACAGACCTACTATCCCGGGACTGTTGGGGACCCACTTTCATGACATCTGTCAGGGACTGGCCACTCTCACTACCTGACGCAACATTAACCATCAACATTTGTTTCTCAGGTTCACCAACCCCTGTGTGGTCACTCTTGGCCACCAAACCATCTGTGATTAATACCATATCCTCAAGAGCAATGTTCCACAAGGGGTTATTCAACACAATATGGTCATTCGGATCTCTTGTCCTGTTTGCTAGGACAGTGTCTATGGAGGGACCATCTACAGGCAAGCAGTTACTCCCTATGGGACAGTCCCGTAGTTTCACATCGCCCCCTGCTGTCCAACACTCCAATAACAATTGTCCTACCAACGCACATGTTCCACCACATTTTCCCACACCAATCTCTTTAACCATTTCTGTGTCCACTGGTACCTCAACCAATAGCTCAGAGTTGTCTGACAGTGCTCCACAGTGCTTCTCATACATATTTCCGTTACAGTTACCATTACTGTTATTTCCTGTCAAAGTGTCTCCGGGTACCTCAAACTGCACCTCTCTGCGCGTGATGGACTGAATTCCCACTACCGCCACGTCCGTTCCGGGCCCTTCCTTTACATGAGGTGTAGCGAGTGAGACAGTACGCGCGCCACGTTCCAACCACTGCTCAGCCGCACCTCGGACCGCATCAGCAGGAATACACCACATCACATCCACATACGGAGAGACTTCCACTATGTCAAATATCTCTAATTTCTCAAACAATTCCCCTGAGCGCCTTCCGCACATAACTGCCGCTGGAAGCACTCTCGCGAAGAACTGCGAGACAACTTTCCACAAAAGCAACCAACAGTGTAGCAACCAATTCTCATCAACATTGCTTAACAACGCATGTATCACCTGCGTCCACCGATTGGCATTATGCAGTACCATGTCGCCCTTCTGCTGTGGATACACGCAGGTGTACATTGGAAAGATTCTCACCAATTCCCACAACATCTCAGAAATTTCTAGACATGCCGTATCTAAACACAGAACTCTAGGAACTTGACCTTTACCAACGATGTGGAGGGACTCATTTGCTAAGGCGTGAGAGGCCGGGACACTTAAAACGACCTCTACCTCAGAGGCAACTAACAAAATTTGCGGCTCCCGCTGAGCACTGCCAATCGCATGTGTCACACTCATCCTCTCACCTTCAGCAACACTGAGCCCTTCCAAATCGCTATCCACTACCTCATCAATCTGACATTCAACATTACTCATCTCTTTTGCTGTGGACAAAACCTCTGCTATGTATGCGCCCTTTTCAGATCCTTCCAACTGGAGAGGGTTCATTTCTGCAAAAGCCAACGCACCCGTGTTTACTGGCCCTGCAGCCTCTCTATTTAGCATAGCAGAAATTGTGTCCACTCCACTGTTACCCACTAAGCCTTCCTTGTTTAAATGCACTTGTGGCAAAACATTTTCAAACACAACAGGCTGCAATAACAAAACTTCACCACTTTGCTCGGGTGGCGCTTCACTAAACCCATGAGGACTGTCAGCAGTGACAGACCGTAACAACTCATTATCAGTACAAAATTTTTTAAACATTTGAGTTTTACCATTTTTCTCATCACCAAGGTCAAGTACCCTCTTATCTATCCGAGCGGCACCACAGTTGTCCCAGGCAACCTCTGGCTCCAACACACAGAGCTCCCTGGAGGTTTCTAAGGACACCTCTGCAGCCTTAGATACTGTTGCCAAGGGGAATCGCATATCCTGCTTAGCGATCACCCCTACCTCATTAAGCATCACATTACCATCAGCACATGTGTCATCAGCATTCATAAACATAGCAGTTTTATAAACTCTATCAAATTGTCCTTTGTCAAAACGCATGGCACCCTGCGTGCCACTCAGCACACCACCCTTCCTCTCCACAGGAATTATTTTACCCACTAGGGCGTCTTCACAGTTGTCCTGGGAAACCACTTGCCTCACCAGTGCAGGCTCCTTGGTGGTTTCCCTTGGCAACTGCACAGCACCTGTCACTAGGGAACATGGCATACCAACTGCTTTGGTCACCCCTAGCACATCCTTTCCAGCACTCCGCTGGATTACCTTAGCTGTACCCAGAGTCCATATGTCCCTTTCAATTTTTGACCTCGCTGCAAGCAGGGTTTTAACCCGTGTCTCCCCACTGATCTGGATAGCACACTGCAGCAAGTTCATTTTTTCACCTTCAGTGGACCTCCGCTCTGGGGTCACTTCCACTTAAATGTGAGCAACCACACAGTCAGCCTTTCCCATGATTTTAACAGGAACAGTCTTACCCTTCTCTTTAGCATGGGTTGAAGACTTCAATTGAGGGCGTTGTCCCTTCTTTGCCATGCTCTCACAAGATGACGCCCCCTCCTGGAAACAGGGTAACATTACATCCCTCTTGGATTTTCTATCATCGCCTGCAGGCAAAGCATTAAGCTCAACAACACGATCAGCAGCTGTATTCCACAAGCTTGGACAAGAAAAGATCCCGTGGCCCAGCTGACCACATTCCAGGCATGGCACTTGGCGACTTTCTCCTGTTGCTAAGGGAGACGGCCCTCTCCCACCATGCAGACTTTTACTGGTATCTCTATGAGGACTAGGGTGACCACATCTCAAAACTGCCATTCAGGGACACCCCCCCCCCCCCAAATATGATTTTTGACATTTTCTTTGCCGATTTTTGGGGCAGGGGCGTATGAAATCAGCGGACCCGTGTGCAAGATCAAAAGTGGGCCCTAGGCAACAACAGGAACAACAATATGGCGCGCAAAGCGCGTCGCGGTGAACGGTGGACATGTCTTAAATTGTGCTAAATATTGGCTTAAAGGGGGTGCTGTTAAAGAGAGTCTGAGATGACTTGTATAGTGCAGAATGTGGTAATGTTAAATAGGGAATGCAGAGTGTAATGGCGGGGGGTAATATGTACAGGAGAGGAGTGCGGGGGGTAATATGTACAGGAGAGGAGTGCGGAGTGTATGGCGGGGGTAATATGTACAGGAGAGGAGTGCGGAGTGTATAGCGGGGGGGAGTAATATGTACAGGAGAGGAGTGCGGAGTGTATGGCGGGGGTAATATGTACAGGAGAGGAGTGCGGAGTGTATGGCGGGGGGTAATATGTACAGGAGAGGAGTGTGGAGTGTATGGCGGGGGTAATATGTACAGGAGAGGAGTGCGGAGTGTATGGCGGGGGGTAATATGTACAGGAGAGGAGTGCGGAGTGTATGGCGGGGGGTAATATGTACAGGAGAGGAGTGTGGAGTGTATGGCGGGGGGTAGTTAGTGGAGAGAGGAGGAAGAGGAGTGCAATACCACCTCCTGATAGTCTGTCAGCCACTGCTATACCACTTTGGTGGTGGGGCACTCCGAAGGATGTAAGGGGGCACTCTGGAGAAAGTAAAGGGGCACTCTGGAGGCACTAAGGGGGCACCCTAGAGGTTGTAAGGGGGATGTAAGGGGGCAGTCTGGCGGTACTAACTTAGTCAGAGCCCCCTTACATCCTCCAGGGTGCCCCCTTAGTGCCTCCTTAACATCCTCTGGAGTGCACCTTACATTCTCCTCCAGAGTGCCCCCTTACACCCCCCTTCACAGTGCCCCCTTACATCCCCCTCCAGAGTGCCCCCTTACATCCCCCTCCAGAGTGCCCCCTTAGTACTACTGTACTGTCCTTAGTACTACTGTCCTTAGTACTACTGTACTAAGGGGCACTCTGGAGAAAGTAAAGGGGCACTCTGGAGAAAGTAAGGGGAGGAAGTAAGGGAGCACTCTGGAGGCACACAGATAGTACCTCCAGAGTGCCCCACTGCAGAGAGTCCTGAGGAGTGATGGCCATTAATCCATGCCAGGTGAATGTTAGGAAAAGCAGAGCACACCACCCACCTCATGGCTGCCCTATTCCACTACTGCTTGCTCACTCCCTGCCACAGCCCTGTAGAGCCTGCAGAGTGGTCAGAGGGGCCGCAGAGTAGTCAGAGGGGCAGTGGGATGGACAGGGGGACCGTGGGATGGATAGGGGGATCGTGGGATGGACAGGGGGACCGTGGGATAGACAGGGGGACCGTGGGATAGACAGGGGGACCGTGGGATAGACAGGGGGACCGTGGGATAGACAGGGGGACCGTGGGATAGACGGGGGACCGTGGGAAGAATGGAGGGGGACAATAGAAAGGAGGGGGACATGGAGGAAGAATGAAGGGGGACAGCAGAACAGAGGGGGACACGGAGGAAGAATAAAGGGGGACAGCAGAACAGAGGGGGACACGGAGGAAGAACGGAGGGGGACAGCAGAACGGAGGGGGACAGCAGAACGGAGGGGGACAGCAGAACGGAGGGGGACAGCAGCAGCAGAACAGAGGGGGACACGGAGGAAGAATGGAGGGGGACAGCAGCAGCAGAACAGAGGGGGACACGGAGGAAGAACGGAGGGGGACAGCAGCAGCAGAACAGAGGGGGACACGGAGGAAGAACGGAGGGGGACAGCAGCAGCAGAACAGAGGGGGACAGCAGAACGGAGGGGGACACGGAGGAAGAACGGAGGGGGGACAGCAGCAGCAGAACAGAGGGGGACACGGAGGAAGAACGGAGGGGGACAGCAGCAGCAGAACAGAGGTGGACACGGAGGAAGAACAGAGGGGGACAGCAGCAGCAGAACAGAGGGGGACACGGAGGAAGAACAGAGGGGGACACGGAGGAAAACCGGAGGAGGACAGCAGCAGAATGGAGGGGGACAGCAGCAAAACGGAGGGCGGGGACAGCAGCAGCAGAACGGAGGGGGGACAGCAGCAGCAGAACGGAGGGGGGGGGCAGCAGCAGAACGGAGGGGGACAAAGTGTGAGTGTAACAAAGACAGTACAGTGAGTACACTAACCTGTCCTGGTCCTGGAAGTCAGACTGGCTGCTGGCACTGACTGCAAACTTGTGGACCTCGACGTGGGCGGGAGGAGCAGGAGCCTGGCTGGAGGCTGCACAGGAGAGTGGCTCTGCCTGGTCACTGGCGTCAGGTCAGCCGCATCACTCACTCTCTGTGCTAGCTCTGGTCGGTCGTCACTGGAGGAGGTGGACTAGTCTGGACGACGAGGCTCTCTCAGGCTGGCCTGGCTGGCTAACGCTGTGCACAGGTGAGTGCGTGAGTGGCTCCGCGTCACGGTCACTCACTCTGTGCTGGCTCTGGACTGGCTGGTGGATGCGGAGGGGAGGGAGGCGCGCACGCTGGCTGCTCTGACTCAGCGTAGTGTGCGCCGGGCGGGTGCACACTGCACTCACTGCCCACACTGACAGGTCCCCAGCTCAGCTGACGTCACTGGTTGCTAGATGCGGAGCGGCCCCTAGCCTAGCAACCAGACTGGCAGTGGCAGCCGCAGCCTATGTGTTTATGTTATTGATCAGTGTGATAACATTTATAAGGTGGTGGCGGGCTGCGGACAGGCGGAGCGGACTGGTCACTGTTTTCTTTTCATTCCGGGACGTCTGTATTGTCCCGGAATGAGCTGCTCGGGACACGGGACAAAAATATTCAATCAGGGACGATCCCGGGCAAACCGGGACACGTGGGCACCCTAATGAGGACGGTGGTATACCTCCTCTCTGTAGCTCCTCCTTTCTGAAAACATACTTTCTCCGGTTGCTATGGGAGACCACATTCTCCCCGCTGATCTCTTCCAGCGCTCTCTAGACTGGACTGCTCCTAGAAAATGATCGTATTCATCTCGGTTACTATACATCCCACGGTACACCTCCTGGTACTCCTCCATCAGAAAAGGTTGCACCAACTCAACCCAGCGATTTCTGGGCCATCTTCTGTAGGAAGCAATCATCGCAAACTCATCCAAAAAGTCCTAAACACATTCAGAAGGCAACATAGGCAGTATGAAGTCAGCTGTACGGATTTCTGCTTTGTTGCCATGGGCAACCACAACCATCTGCTCACTCTTTACACTCAGAGTAGGCTTCTCATACCTTTGCTTTGGTGAAGCCTGGGACAAAGGGCATTTAGAAACTTCATGCCCCCACTCACTGCACCGCAAACAGCGCACTTGGTTCAGTGCGGCCAAGTGTCGCTTACACCAATCCACTGCAGACTCAGACTCTGGTGAACTCTCCATACTTGCAGTCACCTGTGCAATCCTTGCACCAGTGTTGCTAGGAACAACACCCGCTCTGTCTCTCATTTCAGCAAACATTGCTTCCTTTTGACACAGGAATTTTTTTTTCCAAGACTTTGCAAACAGTACACTTTCACATGTAGACCTTACTCTCTGCTTGAGCTCACTTCCACAGGCACATCACCTGTATACAACACAGTCCATTAATTGAACTCCTGTGCAATACAGTTCGCCTGGCTGCCGCACACAGCTAGCAGCAGTTCACCACAGAAAACTTTAACTTTTCCTTCAGATAGGCTGTTCATCACAGTATTGCTGTTAAACACACAGTTTCTTTTTACTCACTGTTTTTGGTATGCGAGGATCTGGAACTCTTCCAAAAACTGCCCAAAGCAATATCTCCACCACTTGTAAGATCGGGGGTTGTTAGCTCTTGTGGTGGATGCGTATTTCCAGTGATGCAAGCCAGTCAGCAACTCTGTTTAAGGGCATGGTAGCCCATTTTTATTTAAAAGCACGAAAGTTCACAAACACATCTGCAGTATTCACAGGGGGGTTCCACCATTCCTGTATCTTTCATACTAACAGTAGCCTCGTAGCTTTTACCTTCTAGCGATCCAGGCCTTTAGCCTAGGCCTGACGGTCTGTTCCCCAGACCCAAACAGTGTTCAAGAGTTTCAGCTTTCTCCTAGCTTCTCCTGGTCAGCACCTTTGTTGCTGTATCACTAACGGTGTCTGCCTCCTGCAGACATGCACCGCCTCTGACTCCACTTCAGAGGATGAGAGCCCACTCAGCTCTCAGGCACACAGACTTCCTCTCTGTTGGGTGGAGCCCTGTTCCATAATCACCTCTGAACTAAATAGCCCAAGACACAGCTGTTCCATCAGCGTGTCTTTCTTTACTAAATCTGGCATAATCCAACCCTCTTGAAGGTCGCACAAAGTCGCACCCTCAGAGTTGCTAGAGGGGAGGGGGAATTTCTCCAGCAGTCTTTCCTAAATGCTGTCTGGGTGCCCAGTTACTGATTGAATTATTTGTTGAAAAGTCTGAATATACCTGTGTGTCTCTTGTTACTGAATGTAATTTACCCCATCCTGTGTCATTATGCAAAGAAGGGGGGACTGTCCCCTGAGTGTATATCTCTTTGTACCTGTGTTTCAATAAACAGTCTTATGTCTCTTACCACCCTACACTGAGTTATGGCTAGTGACTGGTTGGGCTAAGGGATCTTGGATCGTGCTGGTACTGGGCACCGGAAGCTTATACGGCAGACATGCTCCTCTTGTCTGTCACAGTGTTCCTTTAATTTTTTTGAGCAGTGTATTTGAGACCTGGAGAAAGTTCAGAAAATGGCAACCAAACTAATAAGAGGTATGGAGGACCTTAGCTGAACTGAATTTATTCTCTAATGAGAAGAATTAAGGAGGGATAAGATCTACATGAATAAATATATAAGGAGTCCATATAGTGAACTTGGTGTTGAGTTATTCACTTTAAAGTGGAGCTCCACCCTAAATATACACTTCTGCTATTTGGAACCCTCCCCCCCTCCGGTGTCACAATTGACACCTTTCAGGGGGGAGGGGGTGCAGATACCTGTCTAAGACAGGTATTTTCACCCACATCCGGGAGTCCTGTCTCCGGGAATCTGCGGGAGTTACGTCACTTCCCCCAGACTTCCCGTAGTGTTCTGGGAGACACTCGGCTCCCAGAACACAGGAGCACCAATCAGAACGGCGCAGCGCGACTCGCGCATGCGCCGTAGGGAACCGGGCGTGAAGCCGCAGGGCTTCCATTCCTGGTTCCCTCAGCGAGGATGGCGGAGGGAGCAGCAGAGTGACAAGCGATCGCTCGTCCTCTGCTGCGGACGTCGCTGGACTCCAGGACAGGTAAGTGTCCAAATATTAAAAGCCAGCAGCTGCTGTAGCTGTAGCTGCTGGCTTTTAATATTTTTTTTTCGGCGGAGCTCCGCTTTAAGGTCATCACAGAGGACAAAGGGGCATTCTTTACGTCTGGAGGAAAAAAAAATGTAACCTTCACATATGGAAATGGTTCTTCACAGTAAGAGCTGTGAAAAGGTCGAATAGACTCCCTCACATACTAGTTCTGGCCAGCCCAGTAGATTGTTTTAAAAGAAAGAGCTGGAGGTATTCCCAAATGCACAAAATGTAACTGGATATTAACATCTATAGGTATTTTTGATCCAGGAAATATCCGATTGCCTTGGGGGATCAGTCTAAAATGTATAAAGCTTGCACGAACTGTAAAAAAAAAAGGGGGGGGCTGAATTTACACTCTGAGAGCTGATTAGTGGGAACGGACTCCCCCCCCCCCACACCCCCCACACACACACCTTCACACAGCACTCAGGAACAGAGCTGATGCTTTCAATCACAGGTTGTGTGCTGGAGCTCCCTCTCCCTTCACCTTTTTTCTCTTGGTGTCAGGAAAACCTGTCAAAAGTGACTCATGCAGATAGCAGAAGCAACAAACAGAAATTACACTCAGTGCTCTTGAGACAAGTACACACTATAAAGACTCGGGATATGCTTTGTTCCTATTTCATGTCTGAGGTTTACAACCACTTTAACCACTTCCCGCCCAGTCAATAGCAAATTGACGTCCGGGAAGTGGTTCTGTTATCCACACTGGACGTCATATGACGTCCTGCGGGATAACAGCCGCCGCGCGCCCGGGGGGGCGCGCATCGCAGCGATCGGTGGAGCGGTGGGTCAGTCTGACCCACCGCTACACTGATCTCGGTAAAAAGCCTCCGTCGGAGGCTTTTTACCAAGTGATCAGCCGTGTCGAATCACGGCTGATCAGGAAGTAAACAGGAAGAGCCGTTGATCGGCTCTTCCTCACTCGCGTCTGACAGACGCGAGTAGAGGAGAGCCGATCGGCGGCTCTCCTGACAGGGGGGGTTCGCGCTGATTGTTTATCAGCGCAGCCTCCCCTCGGATACCCACACTGGACCACCAGGGAAGCCCCCAAGGACCACCAGGGAAGCCCTAAGCATGTGGATGGCCCCCATGGCCATCCACATGTAGTAAAAAAAAATATATAAAAAAAACCATAAAAAAATATGCCAATCAGTGCCCACACATGGGCACTGACTGGCACAATCATGCCAAGAAAATAATGTGTGGTGGCTGGCATTGCTAGGCAGCAGTGTCACCAGTGCCACCTACTAGTGTCCATCAGTGCCACCTATCAGTGCCCATCCGTGCCCATCTGTGCCCATAAGTGCCCACCTATCAGTGCCCGTCCGTGCCACCTATCAGTGCCACCCATAAGTGCCCATCAGTGCCGCCTAAAAGTGCCCATTAGTGCCGCCTATGAGTGCCCATCAGTGCCGCCTATGAGTGCCAATCAGTGCCGCCTATGAGTGCCAATCAGTGCCGCCTATGAGTGCCAATCAGTGCCACCTATGAGTGCCACATATCAGTGCCCATCAGTGCCGCCTATCAGTGCCCATCATCAGTGCCCATCAGTGCCACCTCATCAGTGCCACCTCATTGGTGCCACCTCATCGGTGCCCATCAGTGTCGCCTTATCAGTGCCCTTTAGTGCCGCCTTATCAGTGCCCGTCATTGAAGTAGAAAAGGTACTTATTTACAAAAAAAATTTACAGAAACAAAGAAAAACATATATTTTTTTTAAATTTTCGCTCTTTTTTTATTTGTTGCGCAAAAAAAAAAAATCGCAGAGGCGATCAAATACCACCGAAAGAGAGCTCTATATGTGGGAACAAAATGATAAAAAATTTGTTTGGGTACAGTGTAGCATGACCGCGCAATTGTCATTCAAATTGCGACAGCGCTGAAAGCTCAAAATTGGCTTGGGCAGGAAGCTGTATAAGTGCCTGGTATTGAAGTGGTTAAAAGAGGTCCCAGTTTTGCACCACTATTATACATTGTAAGAAGAAGACAAAGAAACAGACACATACACACATTTAAACAGGAACACACTTTTATTAATTGATCAGTAAGTCAACAAATGATGTCATTAAAATGTTAATCACATAGTAAGTTATTATAAAAATAGTGTGTTATTATACAATTTAAATACAACTGATAGTTTGAATGTTCACCTGTACTGACCCTGGTACAATATAAAGAATCGGTGCCTACAGAACATAAAAACACTTATCTTGGGGAAAACTAGGCTTGTGCAATTCGTTTCGTAACGAATCGAAATTCGTCCGAATTTAGCAACTTTCGGACGTTCGGAAGCATTCGAATTTCCGAACAAAGCAATTACGAATAAAACCGAATCCGAAATAAATTATACCGCAAATAGCGAATGCCCGGCATAATTCGTTATGAAAAAAGTTACGAATGTATGAATCCATTCGAAGCACAATAATGCCGCGTACACACGACCGCTTTTAATGTCATTGAAAAAAACTGCGTTTTTCTCGACGTGATTCTTCTCAAGCCTTCCTTGCCTACACACTATCGTGAAAAAAAATGCTTGAGTAAAGTGCGGTGACTTATAACACGTACGACGGCACTATATATGTGTCCAGAATCAACGAAAAACAATGTACTCTACCGAAAGTACGAATTATAAATCAACTAAAAATAAGGCTGACATTAATACGAATCATTCCGATTCATCGAAAAATGTCGCTTGCGAAAATACGAATTAGTCCGAACACGAAAAATCCCGCCTAGCAAAATTACGAACGATTACAAATCAACAGGACCGAAAAGAAACAAACTAAAACTAAACAAATTTTCCGTTGTGCACAAGAAACGAACCGAAACTAAACACATTTTTCCGGCGTGCACAAGTCTAGGGAAAACAATAACAATAACAAAGAAGAACAATATGCATCAGGTATTTTATTTTGTAAAGTATATGTAAACCATCACCTTGTAAAAAATTGTATTTTTTTATTTTTTTATAAGTGATCACATACATTTTTTTTTCAGCTGCATAAGGAGCTCAGAGATCTGGGGGAGGAGAAACAGCAGGACACTGGTCTTCCCAGTGAATAGCTATGCAGGGGGGGTTTCAGGACAAGTCTGATCATTGGTGGAGAGCGGACTGAGTTCCCAGCACAGCTAGAAAACTGACCACGCTGTGCCTAGGGTGGTCAGTTTTTAGTAGGAAAGCAGAGGGACTGGCAGGATCACCAGGGATTTCACACAAAGGAAGCAATACAAAGAGACCAGAATACTTTTTTTTTTATACAAGTACATGGTACAGCAGGCACATAGCAGGCATATGAAATGTTAGGTTTACATATTTTTTTAATGTTTTGTTGTGGACATCTGATAATCTACCCATAAGGCCATATACAGTATACCTACTGTGTATACGTGTGTGTGTGTGTGTGTGTGTATATATATATATATTTATACACACACATATGTCACTCCTGGGTCATTACCGGAAGGTGTGATCAGTGAATGGACATTAGCTGATCTCCCTCTCCTCTACCCTCGGCACCCGCCATGCTGGTCCCAGCCAATGGGCTGCGTAGTATGCAAAACGAATATGGCAGGAGCTTACCTGGGGTTTGGGGTACTGGTAGTTACCAAGGTGTGTGGTAGCTGCTGGATCACTTCCATCTGACAGCCGACGGCCGTCTTACAAACCACAGCCGCTAGGAGTTTGTGTAAAACCCCTCCCAAAGCCACCAACATACTACACACGTTGGTTGCAGTAAAAGGGTTAATAAGTATCATCTTACTGTATTCCTGCAGGTACATTTTACAATAGCAACAATGGTGAAGGATTACCTAAGAAATGACTCGACGCGTTTCGCTGACCATTTCAACTTCATCTGAAGAAATGATTGGTGACCAATAACATCAATAGAAATTGTGTGGCGTTGAATGGGATGTGAGGGTTTTATGCTTACTTTTATACATGTAACTGATGTATAAAATGTTAAATTTTATGAATAGTTTGTATTGAGATGTTGTTTGGTACCTTACAAGTTCCCGTTCACCATATCTAGATTTGCGATTGGTAGGGCTTAAACCTAAAGTTTAGCTGCCTCTAAAGAAGTGAAACTAGTTTTAAAGGGCCACAAAGAAGGCTGTTTAGAGACAGTATCATGTTATGTCGTTAGGCAGGTCGTCTAACACGTGTTTATATGTAGAGGAAGAGGACCAGGCTTTTAAGAGAGTTTAGGTACAGGAAGAGGACCAACCCTTCAAGAGAGTTTATGTAAAGGAAGAAGACCAGGCTTTCAAGAGTTTATGTAGATGAAGAGGACCAAGCTTTCAAGAGAGTTTATGTAGAGGAAGAGGACCAAGCTTTCAAGAGAGTTTATGTAGAGGAAGAAGACCAGGTTTGCAAGAGCGTTTATGTAGAGGAAAAGGACCAGACTTTCAAGAGAGTTTATGTAGAGGAAGAGGACCAGGCTTTCAAGAGTTTATGTAGATGAAGAGGACCAAGCTTTCAAGAGAGTTTATGTAAAGGAAGAAGACCAAGCTTTCAAGTGAGTTTATGTAGAGGAAGAGGACCAGGCTTTCAAGAGAGTTTATGTAGAGGAAGAAGACCAGGTTTGCAAGAGCGTTTATGTACAGGATGAGAACCAGGCTTTCAAGAGAGTTTATGTACAGGATGAGAACCAGGCTTTCAAGAGAGTTTATGTAGAGGAAGAAGACCAGGTTTGCAAGAGCGTTTATGTACAGGAAAAGGACCAGACTTTCAATAGAGTTTATGTAGAGGAAGAGGACCAGGCTTTCAAGTAAATTTATGTAGAGGAGAGGACCAGGCTTTCAAGAGAGTTTATATAGAGGAAGTTGACCAGGTTTGCAAGAGCGTTTATGTACAGGATGAGAACCAGGCTTTCAAGAGAGTTTATGTAGAGCAAGAGGACCAGACTTTTAAGAGAGTTTATGTGGAGGAAGAGGATCAGGCTTTTAGGAGATTTTATGTACAGCAAGAGGACAAGGCTTTCAAGAGAGATTTGAAATTCAAGTGTATGTTACCCAAAACATTTTTTATTATGTGTGTGTTCACATATATGTATTTTATAAATCAGAGTCTCAATAATTTTCCCATTCTTCTTCCATCTAAAGTACCTGGTTGATCCTGACAGTTACCTATCTTCCTTGTTCTAAACTGACCACAGAAGCACAGAAGCTGATCAAAGCTTGCATGGTAAGTTTTTATCCTTTGGCTGACCATTCAGAGGTACAGGATACTGTGCAGACACACAGCATACCTGTACTGGGTAGTCTGTTTAGCCACTAAGCCCCCCGACCAATCACAGCCTGCCTCTGGCACACACCCCCTCCCAATCACAGTCTTCCTCTTGAGCACGCCCCCTGATTAAGCACAGCCTGCATTTTGCCAAAGGCTGAACAGACTATGGAATATAGGCACACAGTGTGCCTGCACAGTATCCTGTAACTCTGCCCCCATTATGCAGAAAAAGAGATGCATGGTCACATGACAGAGCCTTTTTAACCTTGTAAAAAAAAAGGTAAGAAACTGCATTTCTGAAACAAAGTAAAGGAATAACTATAATATCAAGCTCCCCAAGGAAGTCACAAACAGATATAAAAACCTGACAAAGTAGTAACCTCGCTTACTCTACTCAAAGCTAAGAAGAAAAGTTGGACTATATGCTAGGTGTATACAGTACGTAATGATGAAGTCATTGAATAAAGGCAAGCAATGTACGCAGTCAGAGGACAAAGCATAATAAAGGGTAGATTGTAGCTTTTTCGGTTGCTTTTACTTCTAAGGAAGTCTGCGAAATATGGGGTAGTGGTGGTAGTTTTAGTGGTTGTTTGTGGAACCTTGGTGCTACTACTACTGCTGGAAGTTCTGGGCTTAGTAGTACTGCTGGGGAAGGTTGTAATTGTTCTGGTGATACTGGTTGTAATAGTACTGGTAGAAGGTCTAGTAGTGGTGGAACTGCTGGTTTTAGTAGTACTGGCAGAGGATGTAGTAGTGTTAATTTTAATAGTACTGGGGGAGGATGTAGTTGTGCTGCGAGTGTTGGTTGTAGTAGTACTGAGAGAGGATGTAGTAGTGCTGGGAGGTCTGGTTGTAGTAGTACTGAGAGAGGATGTAGTAGTGCTGGGAGGTCTGGTTGTAGTAGTACTGAGAGAGGATGTAGTAGTGCTGGGAGGTCTGGTTGTAGTAGTACTGAGAGAGGATGTAGTAGTGCTGGGAGGTCTGGTTGTAGTAGTACTGAGAGAGGATGTAGTAGTGCTGGGAGGTCTGGTTGTAGTAGTATTGGAAGAGGATGTAGTAGTGCTGGGAGGTCTGGTTGTAGTAGTAGTGGGAATAGATGTAGTAGTGCTGGGAAAGCTGGTTGTAGTAGTACTGGGAGAGGATGTAGTAGTGCTGGGAGGTCTGGTTGTAGTAGTATTGGAAGAGGATGTAGTAGAGCTGGGAGGTCTGGTTGTAGTAGTAGTGGGAATAGATGTAGTAGTGCTGGGAGAGCTGGTTGTAGTAGTACTGGAGGAGGATGTAGTAGTGGTGGGAGGTCTGGTTGTAGTAGCAGTAGGAATGGATGTAATAGTGCTGGGAGGGCTAGTTGAAGTAGTATTTGGGGAGGATGTAGTAGTGCTGGGAGGGCTGGTTGTTGTAGTGGGAATAGATGTAGTAGTGCTTAGAAGTCTGGTTGTAGTAGTACTGGGGGATGATGTAGTAGTGCTGGGAGGTCTGGTTGTAGTGGTAGTGGAAATGGATGTAGTAGTGCTGGGAGGGCTGGTTGTAGTAGTACTGGGGGATGATGTAGTAGTGCTGGGAGGTCTGGTTGTAGTGGTAGTGGAAATGGATGTAGTAGTGCTGGGAGGGCTGGTTGTAGTAGTACTGGGAGAGGATGTAGTAGTGCTGGGAGGTCTGGTTGTAGTAGCAGTGGGAATGGATGTAATAGTGCTGGGAGAGCTGGTTGTAGTAGTACTGGGAGAGGATGTAGTAGTGGTGGGAGGTCTGGTTGTAGTAGCAGTGGGAATGGATGTAATAGTGCTGGGAGGGCTAGTTGAAGTAGTATTTGGGGAGGATATAGTAGTGCTGGGAGGGCTGGTTGTTGTACTGGGAATAGATGTAGTAGCGCTGGGAGGGCTGGTTGTAGTTGTGGGGATGGATGTAGTAGTGCTGGGAGGGCTGGTTGTAGTGGTACTTGAGGCAGATGTAGTAGTGCTGGGAGGGCTGGTTATAGTAGTGGGAATAGATGTGGTAGTGCTTGGAGGGCTGGTTGTAGTAGTGGGAATAGATGTAGTAGTGCTGGGAGGGCTGGTTGTAGTAGTACTTGGGGAGGTTGTAGTAGTGCTGGGAGGGCTTGTTGTAGTAGTGGGAATGGATGTATTAGTGCTGGGAGGGCTGGTTGTAGTAGTGCTGGGAGGTGTAGTTTTAGTAGTGGGAATCGATGTAGTAGTGCTGGGAGGGCTTGTTGTAGTAGTACTGGGGGAAAATGTGAGAGTAGTACTGGGTGAAAATGTGGTAGTGCTGGGAGGGCTGGTTGTAGTAGGGCCGTGGGAGGATGTAGTAGTGCTGGGAGGGCTGTTTGTAGTAGTAGTGGGAATGGGTGTAGTAGTGCTGGGAGGGCTGGTTGTGGTGGTACTTTGGGCAGATGTAGTAGTGCTGGGAGGGCTGGTTGTAGTAGTGGAAATTGATGTAGTAGTACTGGGAGGGCTGGTTGTGGTAGTACTTGGGGCAGATGTAGTAGTGCTGGGAGAGCTGGTTGTAGTAGTGGGAATGTATGTAGTAGTGCTGGGAGGGCTAGTTGTAGTAGTAGTGAGAATAGATGTAGTAGTGCTGAGAGGGCTGGTTGTAGTAGTGGGAATGGATGTAGTAGTGCTGGGAGGGCTGGTTGTAGTAGTAGTGGGAATGGATGTAGTAGTGCTGAGAGGGCTGGTTGTAGTAGTGGGAATGGATGTAGTAGTGCTGGGAGAACTGGTTGTAGTAGTACTGGGGGAAAATGTGGTAGTGCTGGGAGGGCTGGTTGTAGTAGTGCTAGGGGAGGATGTAGTAGTGCTGGGAGGGCTGGTTGTAGTAGTGCTGGGAGGGCTGGTTGTAGTAGTAGTGGGAATGGATGTAGTAGTGCTGAGAGGGATGGTTGTAGTAGTACTTGGGGAGGATGTAGTAGTGCTGGGAGGGGTGGTTGTAGTAGTAATGGATGTAGTAGTGCTGGGAGGGCTGGTTGTAGTACTGGGAATAGATGTAGTAGTGCTGGGAGGGCTGGTTGTAGTAGTAGTGGGAATGGATGTAGTAGTGCTGGGAGGGCTGGTTGTAATAGTACTGGGGGAGGATGTAGTAGTGCTGGTTGTAGTAGTACTGGGGGAGGATGTAGTAGTGCTGGGAGGGCTGATTGTAGTAGTGGAAATAGATGTAGTAGTGCTGGGAGGGCTGATTGTAGTAGTGGAAATAGATGTAGTAGTGCTGGGAGGGCTGGTTGTAGTAGTACTTGGGGCAGATGTAGTAGTGCTGGGAGAGCTGGTTGTAGTAGTGGGAATGGATGTAGTAGTGCTGGGAGGGCTGGTTGTAGTAGTAGTGGGAATGGATGTAGTAGTGCTGGGAGGGCTGGTTGTAGTACTGGGAATAGATGTAGTAGTGCTGGGAGGGCTGGTTGTAGTAGTAGTGGGAATGGATGTAGTAGTGCTGGGAGGGCTGGTTGTAATAGTACTGGGGGAGGATCTAGTAGTGCTGGTTGTAGTAGTACTGGGGGAGGATGTAGTAGTGCTGGGAGGGCTGATTGTAGTAGTGGAAATAGATGTAGTAGTGCTGGGAATGCTGGTTGTAGTAGTACTTGGGGCAGATGTAGTAGTGCTGGGAGAGCTGGTTGTAGTAGTGGGAATGGATGTAGTAGTGCTGGGAGGGCTGGTTGTAGTAGTAGTGGGAATGGATGTAGTAGTGCTGGGAGGGCTGGTTGTAGTAGTAGTGGGAATGGATGTAGTAGTGCTGAGAGGGCTGGTTGTAGTAGTGGGAATGGATGTAGTAGTACTGGGAGAACTGGTTGTAGTAGTACTGGTGGAAAATGTGGTAGTGCTGGGAGGGCTGGTTGTAGTAGTGGGGATAGATGTAGTAGTGCTGGGGGGGCTGGTTGTAGTAGTACTGGGGGAGAATATAGTAGTGCTGGGAGGGCTGGTTGTAGTTGTGGGAATGGATGTAGTAGTGCTGGGAGGGCTGGTTGTAGTAGTAGTAGGAATGGATGTAGTAGTGCTGAGAGGGCTGGTTGTAGTAGTGGGAATGGATGTAGTAGTACTGGGAGTACTGGTGGAAAATGTGGTAGTGCTGGGAGGGCTGGTTGTAGTAGTGGGGCTGGTTGTAGTAGTACTGGGGGAGAATATAGTAGTGATGGGAGGGCTGGTTGTAGTTGTGGGGATGGATGTAGTAGTGCTGGGGGGGCTAGTAATAGAAGTACTGGAAGAGGCTGTAGTAGTGCTGGGAATAAAAATATTACTATCATTACAAAACATTTTGAATTGGATAGGCTTCTGTCCATTTACACTTATTCCAGTCACCCCGTAGTTGCATGCGCTGTCTGTTCCGCAGCCTTGCAATGACTCTGTCACCAATGTACTTCCTGCAATCAAATCAAAACATAAAATATTATTTTTTCTATAAATTGGAGCTCTGAGTAAATATGGATGCCTACTATTCAATCCAACTATTCACCGATCAACCAAAACATTATGACCACTCATCATAGCCCATCAAGGCATGGGCTCCACTAGAACTTTGAAGGTATGCTATGGTATCTGGCACCAAGCCATCAGTAGCAGATCCTTTAAGTCCTGTAAGTTGGGAGGTTGGGCCTCCATGGATTAGACTTGATTTTCCAGCACATCTCACAGATGCTCGATTGGATTGGGATCTGGAGAATTTGGAGGCCAAGCCAACACCTCAAACTTATTGTTGAGTTCATCAGACCAGGCCACCATCAGTTTAAGCAAATATATATTCTTCTACATATTTTTGGTAAAAAAACCCGCAAAAAGCGTATATTGATTGGTTTGCACAAAAGTTATAGCGTCTACAAACTATGGGAAAGATTTATGACATTTTTTTTTTTTTTACTAGTAATGGCCGGGGTCTGCGATTTTTAGAGGTATTGCGGCATTGCGACGGACAGATCAGACACTTTTGACACATTTTTGGGACCATTGGCATTTATACAGCGATCAGAGCTAGAAAAATGCACTGATTACTGTATAAATGTCACTGGTAGAGAAGGGGTTAACACTAGGGGTTAAATGTGTGTTCCTTGGGCGTGTTCTAACTGTATGGGGATAGGACTGAGTGGGAGAGGACAGAGGAGATATATCATTGTTCCTACTTACTAGGGATGGGTTATCTGTTCGAGTCAAACATGAGTTTGACTCAAACATCGGCTGTTCGATCGTTCACCGAAGATCAAACATTATGGGCCGTTCACGCCGAATTCGAGCGGCGCGTCACGGCCCATAATGCACTGTGTCATCACAGTGCATTGCTGGATGATGATTGGCCAAGCATGCACTATGACCCGCATGCTTTGGCCAATCACAACGCCGTCAGCGAAGAGAGCCATAATTGGCCAAAGGCAGGGTGCCTTTGGCCAATTATGGCTCAGGGGGTTATGTACATGCCCCACACTATATACTTCAGGCAGGCAGTTCATTCAGTTAGCTGCAGTGTATTCAGAATATATATACATCCCAGCTTTGTATATATATCCATATATATATATATATATATATATATATATATATACACTGTATCCTGTGCAGCTAGATCTCACTGCAGGCCATTCCTGGTGAACGTAATAAAATACACTTTCAGGCAGACCAGGCAGGTGATTCAGTGATGCGCAGTGCATAAAATATATACTGTCTCCTACATATATATCCACTGCATTGTACTGTAGCCAAGCCTATACCTGACTGCAGGCCATTCCTGGTGTACTTTTTCTAGTAAACTTCTGGCAGTGTTTTGCTAGTCTAATTTTACAGTATGTCTGGAAGGCCAACAAGGAGAGGCAGACACTCACAGGCCACTAAAAGAGGGCAAGCAGGCTCTGTGTCAAGAGCCAACGGTGCTGATCTTGGACACGGTGCATCCTTAGCACGTGGCTGTGGGGCACGCTTGTCCTTTTTTTTCGACAGCTGGCCATGTTGAGCCACAACATACAGAAGACTTGGTAGAGTGGATGACCAAGCCGTCCTCATCCTCCTCATCCTCTGTCACCCAGAGTACTTTGGCTGCCAATGCAGCTGCCAAATCGGCTTATTCGATCGGCTCAATGTCATCAGTTACTCCTTCCCTAGCCCCACCATCATGCACGGAGGAGTCCCCCAAACCGTTCGACCACAGTGTTGGGTACATGCTGCAGGAGGATGCGCAGCATTTTGAAGGCTCCGATGATGTTACCCAGCTTGAGGAAGGCAGTAACGTGAGCCCAGAGAGAGGGGGTGCCCAAGAAGGGCATCAAACTGGCAGTCATGTTCCCCCAGCTGCAGCATACTGCCAGGTTTGCTCCTGTGACGAGGAGGGAGGGGATGATGAGGTCACTGACTCTACGTGGGTGCCTGATAGGAGAGAGGAGAAGGAGGAGGAGGCGGCACATCTCCAACGAGGCAGGATGCCCTCCAGGGGCCAGCTTAAGGGCAGCCAACTGACTGCATCACAAAGCAAAGCTCCGCATGCGCAGGGCGCTGCTGACTCCACGCGTTTTTCCAAAAGTTCTTTGGTGTGGGCCTTTTTTGAGACGTGTGCAGCAGATCGCAACATATGTCTGAAGCGTACCAAGCGTGGCCAAAACAGCAGCCGCTTGGGCACCACATGCTTGACCAGACATATGTTGAGCTCCCATGCAGTCCGTTGGCAAAACTACTTAAAAGACCCACACCAAAGAACAAGGCGGACCTCTCCTTGCTCCTCATCAGCTACGATCTCCAACCCCAGTATACCTTCAGTCCTCTCAGAAACCTGCACTGAGAGGAATGAAGGTGTAGAATTAGGTGTGCCAAGTACTTGCGGGCAATCTGCTATTGCTACACCAACATCTGATTGTAGCAGGCAAGTTTCCCTACCCCAGTTGCTAAACCAGTGAAATTAATTCGGTCCCAGCCATCCACATGCCCAGCGGCTGAATGCTAGCTTGGCTAAATTGCTTACACTCCAGCTGCTGCCTTTTCAGCTGGTAGACTCTGCCCCCTTTCATGAGTTTGTGGAATGTGCGGTAACTCAGTGGCAGGTTCCCAAACGCCAATTTTTTTCACGGAAGGCGATTCCGGCTCTCTACTGACATGTGGAAGGCAATGTCTTGGCCTCATTGGACAGGGTGGTCAGCGGTAAGGTGCATATTATCGCTGACTCATGGTCCAGCAGGCATGGACAGGTACGTTACCTTTCTTTCACGGCGCACTGGGTAACTCTCATGGCAGCTGGGAAGGATGCAGGACAGGGTGCAGTATTGTTGGAGCTTGTTCCGCCACCACGCCTCCAAAATGCTGGTAGTGGTGATTCTGCCACACCTCTCTCCTCCACCCCCTCCTCTTCTTCTTCCCCTATGGCCTCTTCCTGTGCTGATTTGTCCTCAGAACCAGCGGTGCTCCGTAGGCGTTCCAGGGGCTACGCAAGCACTTAGGCAAAAAGATACCATGCGGTGCTTGAGTTGGTCTGTTTAGGGGACAGGAGCCACAATGAGGCAGAGGTTCTGACAGCTCTGCAGGGGCAGGCTCAGAGGTGGTTGACGTTACGCCAGCTTCAGACAGGAATGGTAGTTTGCGACAATGGCACCAACCTCCTCTCCGCCCACCGACAGGGACACTTGACCCATGTGCCCTGTTTGGCTCACATCCTTAATTTGGTGATGCAGCGGTTCTTGGGCAGGTACCCGGGTTTACAGGATCTCCTGAGGCAGGCTAGGAAAGTCTGTGGGCATTTCCGCCGGTCATATAATGCCAGTGCTCGGCTGGCTGACCTCCAAAAGGAATGCAACCTGCCCAAGAACCGCCTCATCTGTGACATGCCCACCAGGTGGAACTCAACGTTTGTAATGTTGCAGCGGCTGCACACGCAGCAGAGGGCCATCAACGAGTACCTGTGCGAGTATGGCACCAGGACAGGGTCAGGGGAGCTTGGCTTTTTTTCGCCACTCCAGTGGCTCGTGATCAAGGATGCATGCACTTTCCTGTCACCATTTGAGGAGGCCACGAGGATGGTGAGCAGTGACAGTTCATGCATCAGTGATACTGTCCCTCTTGTCTACCTGTTGGAGTACACGCTGCGTGGAATAATGGACATGGCACTTGAGGCAGAACAGAGGGAGGAAGAGGAGGACTTCCTTACCTCTCAAGGCCCCCTTTATCCAGACAGTATTCCTGCGGGCCCGCCGCTCACACAGGAAGAGGAGGAGGAGGAGGAGAATTGCATCAGCATGGAGGTGGAGCCTAGCTGCAGTATTCAAGGGATCGTTTACAGTCCCCAGAAATCCATGGACTTGTACGTGGCTGGGAGGAGGTGGCTGCGGATCATGTCGTCCTTAGTGACCCAGAGGACTCCGGACCGAATGCCTCAGCAAACCTACGCTGCATGGCCTCCCTGATCCTGCAAAGCCTGCGAAAGGACCCTCAGATTCGTGTGATCAAGGAGAGGGATCATTACTGACTGGCAACCCTTCTTGATCCACGTTACAAGGGTAAGGTTGCGAAACTTATCCAGCCGTCGCAGAGGGAGCAGAGGATAAAACATCTTCGGGAGGCCTTGCAGAAAGGTTTGTGCAACGCGTTTCCAGAGCCTGGGAGGTTACAAATTCCTGGTCCTGGACAATGTGTTGCTGAGGCTTCGGTCAGTCACAGAAGGAGCTGTGGAGAAAGTGGCCGTCTGACCAATGCGTTCAGACAATTTTTTAGTCCGCAGCCCCAAGGTCTGATCAGTTCCAGCAACCATCGGCAGCATCTGATTTACATGGTGCAGGAATACCTAGGGGCAAGATCAGACTTGGAGACCTTTCCAACCGAAAATCCACTGGGTTACTGGGTCTTGAGGATGAATCACTGGCCAGAGCTTGCACAGTATGCAATTGAGATACTGGCTTGTCCTGCATCCAGCGTTCTTTCGGAACGCACATTAAGTGCTGCTGGAGGCTTTGTAACCGATCACAGAGTGTGTCTGTCCATCGACTCGGTTGATCGTTTCACCTTCATAAAAATTAATCAGTCTTGGATCACCAGCTACCAAGCACCTGATGCTGATGTAACCAATAAATTTTTTTATGAATGTGAGATTCCTTCAAGACTGCCTATGTTGATGCTGAGTGACTATCCTGTTATGCTGAGTGACTATCCTATTCCTCCTCAATGTTCATGTTGATAGCTTCTAAGAACATTTTTGGTTCTGAGCACCACCACCAGTGACTAAGGCCCAATTTTTCTGTCCCTGTTTAACAGGGGCGTTTAATTAAAATTGTTGCTGTAATATTTTGCAGCAGGGCTCGTTCCTGCGCTCAACTAGAGTATCTGTGAGGGGTTGCAGTGTTGTGCCACCAGCACCAGTGCCTAAGGCCCAATTTTTCTGCCCCTGTTTAACAGGGGCGTGTAATAACAATTTTTGCTGTAATATTTTGCAGCAGGGCTTGTTCCTGTGCTCAACTAGGGTATATTTGAGGGGTTGCAATGTTGTGGCACCAGGACCAGTGCTTAAGGCCCAATTTTTCTGCCCCTGTTTAACAGGGGTGTGTAATTACAATTTTTGATCTAATATTTCACAGCAGGGCCTGTTCCTGCGCCCACCATGAGTAACTGTGATGGCTTACAGTGTTCTGGTACCACCAACACCTAAGGCCCAATTTTCTACCCCTGTTCAACAGGGGCATGTAATTACAATTCTTGATATAATATTTCACAGCCCGTTCCAGAACCCACCAGAAGTAACTGTGAGGGCTTACAGTGTTCTGGTACCACCAATACCTAAGGCCCAAATTTCTGCAGATTATATTGGGCAGGCCGTATAGTATATACAGGCGGTCCCCTACTTTCAAACATCCAACTTACAAATGACTCCTACTTCCAAAGGAGGGAGACAACAGGAAGTGAGGGGAAATCTACCCCAAGGAAGGGAAATTCTCTCCTGCAAGAGTTAATATGGGAAAAAGGTGTCTCCACTGATGCTTTATCACCAATCCTTGTTTCCCTAAAAAACCCAAATTTTCCAAAATTGAATTGTCATTGGGACAGAAAGTGAGGTGAAATCTTCTGAACAGGGGCACAGAGAGCAAAACAAATGTTACAGGGGTGATGATAACCCTACCCTATGTTATCCAAAAAGCTTAAAAATAGATTTTTTGGCTGGAGCTACACTTACAAAATGTACCTGTTCCAAATTACAAACAGATTCAACTTAAGTACAAACCTACAGTCCCTGTCTTGTTTGGACCTCCTGTATACTGCTGTTCAGAGTATATAGGGCCTGGGGGCCCCACAACTTTTCTTTTTTTAATTTGGGTGCGGGGTTCCCCTTAGTATCCATACAAGACCCAAAGGGCCTGGTAATGGGCTGGGGTGGGAAGGGGGGGAGTACCCATGCCGCTTTTCTCAATAATTTTCATCTATATTGCCGGGACCCAACATTACATTAAAGCCGCAAGCAGTTTTAAATGACTTTTATTCCCTTCATAAATGTAATTTTGTGCAGCGACTGTTCTAAACACGGGAAACACGCGCCACTTTATAGGCATACTATAGACACCCCCCAGGTACGATATATATATATATATATATATATATATATATATTTTTTTTTTTTATTAAACATATTTTATAGTACATATAACATCTAGGTGTGTCAACGTGACAGCCACCCACAATAAGCGGCCACGCAGGGCCAAACAATTCCTATCCTGACTAACAAAGTCATCTATCCTAATCTAACCCCACCCCTCTTCCCTCCCCCCCTTACCCCTTGTCACAGCTCGAACAGTACGGGCATGTTATACTTCGTGCATAAATGATACCAGTCTCCATCCAGGTAACCAACCTAGCATACAATCACCCCATAATGCATTTATCTACAAATTAGATGTCTATTACCATGTTGCTATCTGTACCATACAGTCCAAAACAAATCTCCCCTTCTATTCATTTACCGGAAGGAGTCCCCCCACCCCCTCTTGATCCGACGTAATACCCAGAACGTACAGTCCTAGCCAACTGTGCTCTTGGATTCATACCATGCCTTCCACGATATTTAAAGAAATATTTCACTTTTATTTTTTCACTTTAAGCATCATTAAAATCACTGCTCCCGAAAAAATTTCAGTTTTTAAAACTTCTTTTTGCATTGATACATGTCCCCTGGGGCAGGACCCAGGTCCCCAAACCCTTTTTAGGACAATAACTTGCCTTTAAAATTTGCACTTTTGATTTCTCACGTTCGAGTCCCATAGACTTTAACGGTGTTCGAATGTTCGCGCAAACTTTCGGTTCATTCGCATGTTCTGGATGCGAACCGAACCGGGGGGTGTTTGGCCCATCCCTACTACTTACTAGGAACAAACGACATGTCTCCTCTCCTCTGACAGCACAGGGATTTGTGTGTTTACACACACAAATCCCCGCGCTGGCGTTCGTGCACGCGATCGCGCCTGGCCGGCGGCGATCGCAATCACCGGCCACACGCATCGGCTCTTCCCATGTTAAGTATATTCACTTTATGAAGCTCCTAGATAGTTGAATATATATAAATACTTTGCTGTTATACTCCTTCCCCACCTCAGAGAGGCTGCTGGCTCCCCATTGAATTGCTCAGCTCCTCTTTTTCTCAAGGTGGTCTCCCTAAACATTAATGTTCCTGAAAAACGTAGCAGCGTTCTTGCAGAAGCACACTGTCATAGAGCCCAGGTTGTTTTTCTTACAAGAGACATACTTTAACCACTTGCCGACTGCCTAACGTACATTTACGTCGGCAGAATGGCACGGGCAGGCAAAGCAACGTACCTGCACGTTGCTTTGAAACTGCCGCCTAGCGCTCGCGCGCGCGCACGCTATGAGCTCCGTGACCGTGCCTGTGGGACCAGCGGACTCGATGTCCGCCGGTGTCCCGCGATCGTGTCCAGGAGCGGCAGAACGGGGAGATGCCTATGTAAACAAGGCATTTCCCTGTTCTACCTAGTGACAGGACAGTAATCTACTGCTCCTTGAGATCGGGAGCAGTGATCACAGTCGTGTCACTTGTAGCCCACCCCCCCAACAGTTAGAATCACTCCCTAGGACACACTTAACCCCTTCCTCACCCCCTAGTGGTTAACCCCTTCCCATGCGAGTGTCATTTACACAGTAATCAGTGCATTTTTTTTAGCACTGATCGCTGTATAAATGACAAAGGTCCCAAAATAGTGTCAAAAGTGTCCGATGTGTCCTCCGCAATATCGCAGTCATGATAAAAAAAATCGCTCATCGCCACCATTAATAGTAAAAAATTAATTAATAATAAAAATGCCACAAAACGATCCCCTATTTTGTAGACGCTATAACTTTTGCGCAAACCAATCAATATACGCTTATTGCGATTTTTTTTTACCAAAAATATGTAGAAGAATACATATCGGCCTAAACTGAGGAAAACATTTGTTTTTTTATAGATTTTTTGAGGATATTTATTAAAGCAAAAAGTTAAAAATATTGTGTTTTTTTCCAAAATTGTCGCTCCTTTTTTTGTTTATAGCGCAAAAAATAAAAACCGCAGAGGTGATCAAATATCATCAAAAGAAAGCTCTATTTGTGGGAAAAAAAAGGACATAAATTTTGTTTGGGTGCAATGTCGCATGACCGCGCAATTGACGCAGTGCCGAATCGCAAAAAATGGCCCGGTCATTGGGCAGCCAATTCTTCCGGGGCTGAAGTGGTTAAATTGGAACCAATTCCCCATTTTTCTAATAGTCGCTTCCCTACGGTGTAGCATGTGCTGACTCCAAGACCAAGGGAGTCTCGATTTTGATCGCTAAGTCATTGTCGTTCCACCTTACTAACCAGCTGCTGGACCCGGAAGGTAGATTTATTTTCCTAAAAGGCACTTGGAAAACTAGACCAGTGACGCTGGACAATTGTCCTAACTCTAAACAGGTACCCTTTTTATGGGAGGTCCTCCTACAGCTTGGGGCTTTTCAGTCAGGTCTCTTGATTCTGGTGGGTGATTTTAACATGGCACTGAATTCCCTTCTTGATACCTCTTCTGGAACCTTCCTTTTTCTGTTCTGCATCAAGTGAAATGACAGCTGGGCTGGCCTCCATCTTTTTTTTGTTTTGCCTTACCTGGTTCCTCCCATCTCAAACAAACAAACCCCCCCCCTCCAAAAAAATGGTAATAAAATTTTAAATAAAACCTTTCCATTTTCATTGCATTGCATTTCATGTCATTGGGTCTCTATGGCTGATGGACCTAGTGGTCCGGTTCTTGGAAGAAGTTAGGCTGGCCACACATTATACAGTTTTCCTTTAGATTTAACAAAACCTTCTAATATGGGGTTAAACGTAAACACTTTAAATTTGTTCGCAATCAGGCAGGCCCTTGCACTACATAGTTAACCGGTTCCCGACCGTCTCACGTGTATTTACAGGGGTGGAATGGCTCACCTGCGTGAAACCTCGTAGGGGTTTCCTTTAAGAGCTGCCAGAGGGTGGTGCAGGGCGGGAGACCCGATGCGAGTGCACGAGCGCCGCCGGGCCACGCACGATCGCGTGCACGAGAGTCAGCACGGGGATTTGTGTGTGTAAACACACAAATCCCTGTGCTGACAGAGGAGAGAGAGGAGACATGTCGTTTGTTCCTAGTAAGTAGGAACAATGATATGTCTCCTCTCCTACTCAGTCCTATCCCCGTACAGTTAGAACACACCTAGGGAACACACATTTAATCCCTAGTGTTAACCCCTTCCCTACCAGTGTCATTTACACAGTTATCAGTGCATTTTTATAGCACTGATCGCTGTATAAATGACAATGGTCCCAAAAAAGTGTCAAAAGTGTCCGATGTGTCCGCCATAATGTCGCAGTCACGATAAAAATTGCAGATTGGTGCCATTACGAGTAAAAAAAATTTACCAAACTATGTACAAGAATATATATTGGCCTAAACTGATGAAGAAATTTCTTGTTTGAAAACATTTTTGGGAATATTTAATCTAGTAAAAAATATTGTTTTTTGTTTCAAAATTGTCGCTCTTTTTTTTTTTTTATAGCGCAAGGAATAAAAACCACAGAGGTGATCTGTGAAAGCTCTATTTGTGGGAAAAAAAGGACGCAAATTTTGTTTGGGTACAACATCGCATGACCGCGCAATTACCAGTTAAAGCGACGCAGTGCCAAATTGTAAAAAGTGCTCTGGTCAGGAAGGGGGTAAAACCTTCTGGGGCTGAAGTGGTTAAAGGTAAATCTACAGAAAATTGAATAGGAAAATTGTATAATGTATGACCAGTTTTATGCAAGTATTAAAATGCCCTGACGGATGAGTGTCATTCTGGAGGAGTTTGCATGCGCACCACCCTGTCCACATGTGATGCTGAGCCCCCATGATTGAAAGATCTGAAATTCAATGAATGAAAGAGGCGGGCCAGGGACATTCAGGCTGGGGAGGAATGAGCTAGACAGCGCTAGATGGATGTTCTCCAGCGAGGAAATGAGGCGGCCTCTATCTCCTTTGCTGCACATTTTGAGAAGCTCAAAGTGTGCAGTGAAATCAGAGTAAGCCATTTCAGGAGAGGAACCGTTACCAGGGCTGGTGCAAGGATTTTTGACACCCTAGGTGAAACCTAATTTTTCCGCTCCCATGGCTCCACCCCTGACCCCACCCCCTTTTCCCTGCCCATGTATACCCCACCTTTTTTAATGAAGCGCCCATCAAATGCAGCCCACCAGCGCCCATCAAATGCAGCCACGCCAGTGCTCATCAAATGCAGACTCACCGGTACCCATCAATGCAGCCTTACCAGTGCCCATCAAATGCAGCCTCACAAGCACCCAATCAAATGCAGCCTCACCAGTGCCCCATCAAATGCAGCCTCACCAGTGCCCCATCAAATGCAGCCTCACCAGCGCCCATGAAATGCAGCCTACCAGCGCCCATCAAATGCAGCCTCACCAGCGCCCATCAAATGCAGCCTCACCAGCGCCCATGAAATGCAGCCTACCAGCGACCATCAAATTCAACCTCACCAACGCCCATCAATGCAGCCTCACCAGCGTCCCATCAAATGCAGCCTCACCAGCGCCCATCAAATGCAGCCTCACCAGCACCCATCAAATGCAGCCCCATCAGTGCCCATCAATGCAGCCTCACCAGCGCCCATCAATGCAGCCTCACCAGCGCCCATCAAAGGCAGCCCCATCAGCGCCCATCAAATGCAGCCTACCAGCGCCCATCAATGCAACCTCACCAGCGCCCATCAATGCAGCCTCACCAGCGCCCATCGATGCAGCCTCACCAGCGCCCATCAATGCAGCCTCACCAGCGCCCAATCAAATGCAGCTTCACCAGTGCCCCATTAAATGCAGCCTCAGCAGCGCCCTTCAATTGCAGCCTACCAGCGCCCATCAAATGCAGCCTCACTAGCGCTCATCTATGCAGCCTCACCGGCACCCCATCAAATGCAGCCTCACCAGCGCCCATCAAATGCAGCTTCACCAGTGCCCCATCAAATGCAGCCTCACTAGCGCCCATCTATGCAGCCTCACCGGCACCCCATCAAATGCAGCCTCACCAGCGCCCATCAAATGCAGCTTCACCAGTGCCCCATCAAATGCAGCCTCAGCAGCGCCCTTCAATTGCAGCCTACCAGCGCCCATCAAATGCAGCCTACCAGTGCCTATCAATGCAGCCTCACCAGCGCCCATCAATGCAGCCTCACCAGCGCCCATTAAATGCAGCCTACCAGCGCCCATCAATGCAGCCTCACCAGTGCCCATCAATGCAGCCTCACCAGCGCCCAATCAAATGCAGCTTCACCAGTGCCCCATCAAATGCAGCCTCAGCAGCGCCCTTCAATTGCAGCCTACCAGAGCCCATCAAATGCAGCCTCACTAGCGCCCATCTATGCAGCCTCACCAGCACCCCATCAAATGCAGCCTCAACAGCGCCCATCAAATGCAGCCTTCCAGCACCCATCAATGCAGCCTCACCAGCGCCCATCAAATGCAGCCTACCAGCGCCCATCATCGAAGCCTCACCAGCGCCCATCAATGCAGCCTGACCAGCGTCCATCAAATACAGCCTACCAGCGTCCATCAATGCAGCCTCACCAGTGCCCATCAAATGTAGCCTCACCAGCGCCCATCAATGCAGCCTGACTAGGGCCCATCAAATACAGCCTACCAGCGCCCATCAATGCAGCCTCACCAGCGCCCATTAATGCAGCCTACCTGTGCCCATCAATGCAGTCTCACCAGCGCCCATCAATGCAGCCTCACCAGCGCCCCTCAATGCAGCCTCACCAGTGCCCATGAAATGCAGCCTCACCAACGCCCCAACAATGTAGCCTCACCAGTGCTCATCAAATGCAGCCTCACCAGCGCCCATCAAATGCAGCCTCACCAGCGCCCATCACGGAAGCCTCACCAGCGCCCATCAATGCAGCCTCACCAGTGCCCATCAAATGTAGCCTCACCAGCGCCCATCAATGCAGCCTGACTAGCACCCATCAAATACAGCCTACCAGTGCCCATCAATGCAGCCTCACCAGCGCCCATCAATGCAGCCTCACTAGCGCCCATCAAATGCAGCCTCACCAACGCCCAACAATGTAGCCTCACCAGCGCCCATCAAATGCAGCCTCACCAGCGCCCATCAAATGCAGCCTCACCAGCGCCCACCAATGCAGCCTACCTGTGCCTATCAATGCAGTCTCACCAGCGCCCATTAATGCAGCCTCACCAGCGCCCATCAAATGCAACCTCACCAACGCCCAACAATGTAGCCTCACCAGCGCCCATCAAATGCAGCCTCACCAGTGCCCATCAAATGCAGCCTCACCAGCGCCCATCAATGCAGTCTACCTGTGCCCATCAATGCAGTCTCACCAGCGCCCATCAATGCAGCCTCACCAGCGCCCATCAAATGCAGCCTCATCAGTGCCCATCAAATGCAGCCTACCAGTGCCCATCAATGCAGCCTCACCAGCGCCCATCAAAAGCAGCCTACCAGCGCCCATCAATGCAGCCTCACCAGCGCCCATCAATGCAGCCTTACCAGCGTCCCCATCAAATGCAGCCTCACCAGCACCCATCAATACAGCCTCACCAGCGCCCCATCAAATGCAGCCTCACCAGCGCCCATAAAATGCAGCCTCACCAGCGCCCATCAATGCAGCCTCACCAGCGCCCATCAATGCAGCCTTACCAGCGTCCCCATCAAATGCAGCCTCACCAGCGCCCATCAATGCAGCCTCACCCACGCCCATCAATGCAGCCTCACCAGCGCCCATCAAATGCAGCCTACCAGTGCCTATCAATGCAGCCTCACCAGCGCCCATCAAATGCAGCCTACCAGTGTCCATCAATGCAGCCTCACCAGCGCCCATCAATGCAGCCTCACCAGCACCCATCAATGCAGCCTCACCAGCATCCATCATCAATGAATGTTTGCTTGCTTCCATTCATTCGATAGTCGGGGCATAGACACAGTCCTCTGCCGCCGCTTTGCCTCTGACTTTATGTGCGAACGGAGCAGCGCCTGCTTGCTGATGCTGAGACTTAGTTGCTTGCTGTAGAGAGAAGAGTAGGAACACCAGTGGCCAAGCGCCATAGGCAGCAAGGCGCCCTAGACAGCAGCCTAGTTTGCCTAGTGTTAGCACCGGCCCTGACTGGTACCACTGTGCAAGACTGAAGGGAAGGCCGGAGTTCAGCTTTAAAGCAGACTGTGCTATCTGTGTTTAATGCTGAGCTTTCCTTCATTGGTGCTTTCTCCTAATGCCCATCTGAGCAAAGTCATAATTATAACAAAGTCACTGAATGCAGAATCAACTAAACTCAATGTTTTCCTTGTGTTGATCATACGACGGGCAACTTACCATTTTTTACTGCGCTATACGTGACGCAGCGATTCTGATCGTTCAGGCACTGCACAGTGCTGTCCTCCAGACATGTGTTAGAGCTGCTTGAGTAGCACGATCTGCAGTACAGGTTGCCAGTATTTTGACTTACGGCAGGAACTGGAAAGTCACAAGAAGATACCGTGTTAGATGACAAAAATGACTTACAGATATTAGCACTTCAAGACCAAGACTATTTCTTTTTTTTTTGTTACAAGTTAAAATCAGTATTTTTGCTAGAAAATTACTTAGAACCCCAAAAATTCTATACTTTTTTTTCCCCCGAATGTTTCTTTATAGGGATAAATGTCTGTGATTGTGTAAAAAAGAAATTCAGGGTGGAACTCCGCTTTAATTATGTTTTATTGGTTACAGAACAGTGTAATTTGACATCATATACTATAGCTATATGTATGAACACCGTAACATGTGATATGTGCATACCCGTGGTGGTAGGTGGGATACATCTACTTGTATTACAGCAGGTGGTGCTGATAACAAGGCTTCTTGTTGGATAACTGATCACAATGGTCCGGTCGCACTCACTGGAGTTCCCACATCTCCCTACTTGGTCCACGGAAAGTACATTACCTAAAGCTAAAACACATACATGGTTACACTATACTTTATATATAGTATCTCACAAAGTAAGTACACCCCTCATATTTTTGTAAATATTTTATTCTAACTTTTCATGTGACAACACTGAAGAAATGACACTTTGTTACAATGTAAAGTAGTGAGTGTACAGCTTGTATAACAGTGTAAATTTGCTGTCCCCTCAAAATAACTCAACACACCGCCATTATCCTCTAGCAGGTCACCTGCCGCAGTTACACTGCAGAAAGTTGGCAAGACTGCGCAAATCGGCGTAGCTGTACAACGCTTCTTTTAGACGTCACAGCAGGCACGTGCACGTCTGATGACCGCCGGGAACCCCCGATCGCTCGCGACAGAGCGAGAACCAGGATCTGTGTGTAAACAGGGGAGAGGAGACAGATTGTGTGTTCCTACTAAGTAGGAACACACAATCTATCTCCTCCTCTAGTCACTCCCATTCCCTCCACAGTAAGAACACAGCTAGGGAACACAGTTAACTCCTTGATCGCCCCCTAGTGTTAACCCCTTCCCTGCCAGTGACATTTATACAGTAATCAATGGATATTTTTAGCACTGATCGCTGTATAAATGTCAATGGTCCCAAAATAGTGTAAAAAGTGCCCGATCTGTCTGCCGCAATCCTGATAAAAATCGCAGATCACCGCCATTACTAGTAAAAAAAAAAAAAAAAAATGGCATAAATCTAACCCCTATTTTGTAGACGCTATAACTTTTGCGCAAACCAATCAATAATAGGATTTTTATAACAGCTTACCTGTAAAATCCTTTTCTTGGAGTACATCACGGGACACAGAGAGACATAGTCATTACTAATGGGTTATATAGATACCGTCAGGTGCTGGCACTGGCAACTTCCAAAACCGGAAGTACCCTCCCCTATATAAGCCCCTCCCATCCGGGAGCACCTCAGTTTTGTAGCAAAGCAATAAGTGTCCCTAAAGAGGGGCGGGAGCTCTGTGTCCCGTGATGTACTCCAAGAAAAGGATTTTACAGGTAAGCTGTTATAAAAATCCTATTTTCTTTCTCGTACATCACGGGACACAGAGCGACATAGTCATTACTAATGGGATGTCCTAAAGCAATGCCAAATGAGGGGGGGGATACACCATATATAAGCTGAGCGCTATCAGACATGAGGATCTTTTGCGGCCTGCAACACACTGTGCCCAAAGGCGACATCCTCCTGACTTCCAACGTCCACCTGGTAGAACCTAGTAAACGTGTGTACTGAAGACCATGTTGCGGCCTTACAGATTTGAGCCAGGGAGGCCTGGTGATGCACTGCCCATGAAGTTCCAACTGCTCTCGTGGAGTGCGCTCTAACTTTGAACGGAGGCGGTCTCCTTCTCAAGCCATAGGCTTGTATTATGACCTGTCGAATCCACTTGGCTAAAGTAGATTTTGACGCTGCCTGACCCTTTCTGGGGCCTTCCAGCAGAATAAACAAAGTATCCGTTCTGCGAATCTGAGCAGTGGCTTTTAGATAAGCTTTAACTGCTCTTACTACATCCAAAGAATGCAATAACTTTTCCTCTACCGAAGTAGGTTTGGGGAAAAAAGAAGGAAGAACCACATCTTGGTTCAAATGAAACCTCAATACCACCTTAGGAAGAAAGGCTGGATGAGGACGTAACACTACTCTGTCCTTATTGTGACAGCAGGAAGGTAAAGTCACCTGGTTGCATCCAGGGGGGTAGATATATTTCGCCCAGATTCAGGCTTTACGCCGATTTATACAGCTAGGTGGAGAGTTGTATAAGCCCAGCTGAGACTAGTGGGCTCATTGATGACTCATACCTCTAGGGAGAGGGCTGGGCGTCGTGCAGACAGGGAGTTGATGAGTCCAGCTGAACCTTGTCAGCTCATTTAGGCCTCTATAAGAAAGCCCAGATTCATTAGATGTTGGCTCATGCCTGGAAGCAGACCTGTGTGGACTGTCTAGGGAGAGTGAACCCCTGTGCGGTGAGAGAAAGCCTGTGTGGCTATATTTTGCTTGGACATTTAAAACCAGGGACTAGGACAGCACTAGGCTAATCCCAGTCGTTAGTTAGGAAACCTGTAAGTTTAGTCGGAGGTCAAGTTGACCAGGATTTATTTTGTGTTTGTTTTTTTTGCCTTGCTGTGTTTTTGTCACTGTAAATAGAAAATAAACCGCACCTTTTTTGATTTTGAAAACCACAACCTCCGTCTGCTGGGCCTGTTTTTGGGTGGGGAGCCCATCCCGGGGGTCACACATACCCGCTGCCGAGCTAGCCCCCTCACAGTTGGTGGAGAACCAGTGGCAGTTTTTTTTAAGCCAGCATGGAGGAGATACTGAAACAGCTGGCTCTAGCAAATGCCAATCAACAGCAGACAAATGCAGGTTTGCAAAGGAGCCTTGCAGCCCAGCAGCAAGCTCATCAACAGAGCCTTGCAACTTTACAACAGAGTCTGGAGGCTCAGCAACAAGCCCAACAGCAATCTGAGGCCCGCTTCATAGACCTGTTGCAGAAGCAAGAGCAGAGACTACAACAACAGATGGAAGCAGTAATGCAGCAACGTCCGCAGACCGGTGAGGAAAGCCGTCCCACTAATACCGCGTCCTTTGGGGTGAGTCGTTTATTGACAAAAATGACTGGAGAGGATGATCCAGAGGTATTTTTGACCACATTTGAAAGGACCGCTGAAAGAGAAAAGTGGCCTGAGGAGCAGTGGGCTGGACTGGTGGCTCCTCTGTTAACGGGTGAATCGCAGAAAGCTTACTATGACCTAGAGCCTGACCAAGCAAAAGACTATGTGATGCTAAAAGCTGAAATATTGGCAAGGCTGGGTGTCACCCTGGCTGTCCGGGCTCAGCGTGTGCATAACTGGACTTTCCAGCTTGGAAAACCCCCCAGGTCTCAAATGTATGATCTCATTCACCTGAGCAGAAAGTGGCTACAGCCAGAGACTTTGTCCGCACCAAAGATTGTGGAACGTGTTGTAATGGATCGGTTTTTGAGAGCTCTTCCTACTGCCATCCAAAAGTGGGTAAGCCATGGAGACCCAGAGACGGCCGATGGTCTTGTGGATCGTGTGGAGAAATACTTGGCTACAGAGAACCTGACGGCCTCTTCCAGAGACACTCGGACTTTCCACCCTAAGACCAGACCATCCCCAGGGGCGGATAAGATGATTCCAAGGGGTAAGGGTGGAGAGAGTGAGAGGGTGGGAGCTCTACCCCAAGTTTGGCGAGAACAGCCTGGGAAATCAGCGGCTCAAGAGGCGGCAAGAAGGATCATTTGCTACCGCTGCCGGCAAGCGGGACATATTGCAGCAAATTGCCCGGTTTTGGAGGAACCCATGCAGTGTGACTTTCTGACGGGCAGACGTCAGTCGCTGTGTGCGACAGTCGCATGCACTGCCATTCGGGGAACTGAGAAACATTTATGCAAAATGTGTATTAATGGTAGAAATGTTGTGGTATTGCTGGATTCAGGTAGCCTTGTGACCCTGATAAAGGCTGAGTTAGTTAAAACAGAGGTCTCTGGGAATAGCAAGGTAGCCGTTATTTGTGTGCATGGGGACACCCGAGAGTATCCAGTGACTACAGTGTGTTTCGAGACCCCCAAAGGTACCCTTTCTCATCCAGTGGGCTTAGTGTCTCAGTTACCGCATGACGCCATTGTGGGAAGGGATTTTCCGAAGTTCTGGGAACTGTGGGATGATCATGAGCCCCCCACTGGTGCCCCTATGTACCAGGAATATGATAGCCAGAACTCCTCTGAGAGTGGTGAGGACTCTCCCGAATTTCCCTTGTCAGTATTGGCAGGGGAGACTCAAGAAACTGGAGAGGAGCCCACCTCCTCAGACGAAAACCTACCGTCTGTGGAGTTTTCTGATCTTGAGGTTCACAGGGAAAACTTTGCCACAGAACAGTTGAAAGACCCCGCCCTAATAAAGGCACGGGAAAACGTAGTGAAAATAGATGGCGAGTTAGTGAACCCAGATAATACCTGCACTTACCCATACTTCAGCGTAGAGAAGGACCTACTGTATCGGGTGGCAAAAAGGGCAGAAGAAACCGTTGAGCAGCTGGTGGTGCCCAAACCTTACAGGAAGTTGGTGTTGGAGTTGGCCCATGGGCACATTCTTGGAGGTCATCTGGGGACAGAGAAAACCCGAGAGAGGGTATTACAGAGATTCTATTGGCCTGGGGTGATGAAGGACATAGAAAATTATTGTTCCTCCTGCCCTGTGTGTCAGAGGTCGGCCCCGATGCCACACTTCCGTAGCCCGCTGGTCCCTCTACCCATCATTGAGGTCCCGTTTGAGAGAATCGCAATGGATTTGGTAGGTCCTATAATCAAGTCCGCTAGGGGGCACCAGTACATATTGGTTATAATGGACTATGCCACCCGTTATCCAGAAGCGATCCCTCTCAGAAATACCTCGGCCAAAACCATAGCCAAAGAGCTATCTCTTGTTTTTAGCCGGATGGGTATTTGTAAAGAACTGCTTACGGACCAAGGTACACCCTTTATGTCCCGGGTTATGAAGGAGCTGTGTAAATTGTTCAAAGTGACGCAATTACGTACATCTGTGTATCACCCCCAAACCGATGGGCTGGTTGAAAGATTCAACAAAACCCTAAAACAAATGTTGAAGAAAGTGGTGGATAGGGATGGAAAGGATTGGGACTGTCTACTTCCTTATTTGATGTTTGCTATTAGGGAGGTGCCCCAATCCTCTACGGGATTCTCCCCCTTTGAGTTACTGTATGGGAGACACCCAAGAGGGCTGTTGGATATTGCCAAGGAAACTTGGGAAAGTGAGAGTTCTCCCCACAGGAGTGTGATTGAGCATGTCGCCCTGATGCAAGATCGAATTGCACAGGTAATGCCCATCGTGAAGGAACATTTGGCCCAAGCGCAGTTGGCACAGCAGAGAGTGTACAACCGTGGAGCCAAGACCCGTACCTTTTCCCCGGGGGATAGGATATTGGTACTTGTCCCTACGGTTGAAAGTAAATTCCTTGCCAAATGGCAAGGCCCCTACGAGATAATGGAAAAAGTGAGCGAAGTGAATTACAAGGTCAGACAACCAGGAAGGCGAAAGCCCGAACAGATCTATCACGTTAATCTGTTGAAAGCCTGGAGGGATAGAGAGTCCCTAGTCGCAGACACTTGGTCACCAGCTCAAACTGGTTGCGTGATTCCTGAGGTTGGAATCGCAGCCACCTTGTCACAACCCCAACAACAGGAGGTTAAGGAGTTTGTGCTTCGCAACAAGGAGGTATTCTCTGAGCTGCCGGGACAAACATCTGGGGTAGAGCATGACATTATTACCCCGCCCGGTGAAAGGGTGAAGTTAAAACCCTATCGGATCCCAGAGGCCCGACGGGAGGCAATACGGGAGGAAGTACAGAAAATGCTGAACTTAGGGGTGATAGAGGAGTCCCAAAGTGATTGGTCTAGTCCCATTGTGTTGGTGCCTAAACCGGATGGGAGCTGGCGATTTTGTAACGATTTTCGTCAGTTGAACAAAGTTACAAAATTTGACACCTACCCCATGCCACGTATAGATGAGTTGATCGACCGGCTGGGAACAGCCCGATACATGACGACTCTTGACCTCACAAAAGGGTATTGGCAAATCCCCCTGGCCAAGTCAGCCAAAGAGAAAACCGCATTTGTAACCCCAGACGGGGCGTTCCAATATAAAAGAATGCCGTTCGGGTTACAGAATGCGCCGGCCACATTCCAGCGGAAAATGGACCAGATGCTGAGGCCCCATCGGAAGTATGCTGCGGCTTACCTGGATGACGTAATTGTCCATAGCACAGATTGGGCCTCACATCTGCCAAAAGTGCAAGCAGTCCTGGACTCTGTTCGGGAAGCAGGGTTTACGGCTAACCCCAAGAAGTGTACCATTGGGCAGGAGGAGGCCAAATATCTTGGGTACACCATTGGGAGGGGAGTAATAAAACCCCAACTCAACAAAGTCGAGGCCATCCAGAGTTGGCCACGTCCCAACAGCAAGAAGCAGGTACGAGCCTTTCTGGGAATCGCTGGGTATTATCGGCGATTCATTCCCCACTTTGCTTCTAAGGCTGTGCCCCTAACCAACCTGACGAAGGGGAAAGGGTCGGTCATGATTAAATGGACCCCCGAGGCTGAGGCAGCATTCCAATTCTTGAAACAAGCCTTATGTAGCCAGCCAGTGTTGTACTCACCCGACTTCTCTAAAGACTTTGTCGTACAAAGTGATGCGTCAGATGTGGGGTTAGGAGCAGTATTGTCCCAGGTCTGGAACGGGGAAGAGCACCCAGTCATTTACCTCAGCAGGAAGTTGAAGTCCCATGAGGTAAATTACGCCACCGTTGAAAAGGAGTGTTTAGCGGTGAAGTGGGCTCTAGATTCCCTTCGGTACTACCTGCTAGGTAGGCACTTTGACATGGTTACGGATCACGCTCCGTTAAAGTGGATGGCTCAAAACAAGGAAACAAATAGAAGAGTGAATAGGTGGTTCCTGGCCCTCCAGGAATTCAACTTCACAGTAAAGCATCGCCCTGGCGTTCAAATGGGGAATGTGGATGCTTTGTCTCGAGTACATGAATGCCTGATTGCTGGTGTTCCAACCCCGAGGTTAAAACAAGAGGGGGGGGTATGTGACAGCAGGAAGGTAAAGTCACCTGGTTGCATCCAGGGGGGTAGATATATTTCGCCCAGATTCAGGCTTTACGCCGATTTATACAGCTAGGTGGAGAGTTGTATAAGCCCAGCTGAGACTAGTGGGCTCATTGATGACTCATACCTCTAGGGAGAGGGCTGGGCGTCGTGCAGACAGGGAGTTGATGAGTCCAGCTGAACCTTGTCAGCTCATTTAGGCCTCTATAAGAAAGCCCAGATTCATTAGATGTTGGCTCATGCCTGGAAGCAGACCTGTGTGGACTGTCTAGGGAGAGTGAACCCCTGTGCGGTGAGAGAAAGCCTGTGTGGCTATATTTTGCTTGGACATTTAAAACCAGGGACTAGGACAGCACTAGGCTAATCCCAGTCGTTAGTTAGGAAACCTGTAAGTTTAGTCGGAGGTCAAGTTGACCAGGATTTATTTTGTGTTTGTTTTTTTTGCCTTGCTGTGTTTTTGTCACTGTAAATAGAAAATAAACCGCACCTTTTTTGATTTTGAAAACCACAACCTCCGTCTGCTGGGCCTGTTTTTGGGTGGGGAGCCCATCCCGGGGGTCACACATACCCGCTGCCGAGCTAGCCCCCTCACATTATGGATAACCAGATATGGCTCCTTACAGGACATAGCTGCTAATTCCGATACTCTTTTAGCCGAACAAATGGCTACTAGAAAAATCAATTTCCTGGTGAGAAGCACCAAGGAAATATGCTGTAATGGTTCAAATGGTTGTTTCTGTAGAACCGACAGAACCAAGTTTAGATCCCATGGACATATGGGAATATTAACCGGAGGCCTAATACGCATCACTCCTTGTATAAAGGCTTTGACTAGTGAATGCGAAGCCAAGGGCCTTTGAAAAAATATTGACAAGGCCGAAATCTGACCCTTGATAGTACTCAAGGCAAGCTTCCTATCTACAGCCCACTGTAGGAAGTCCAGAATCCTACCTATTACGTACTTATGTGGATGCCATTTCTTGGCCTCACACCACGCGATGTACGCCTTCCAGATTCTATAGTAGATCTGCCTGGATACCGGCTTCCTGGCATTGATCATGGTAGATACCACAGCATTAGAGAGCCCTCTCTTTTTTAGAATGTGGGCTTCAATAGCCAGGCCGTCAAACCTAGGGCTGGTAAGGAAGGGTGGTATATCGGTCCTTGCGAAAGCCGGACGACGTGGGAGAGTCCAAGGACTCCCCACTGAAATTTTACAATCTCCGCGTACCACGCTCTTCGGGGCCACGCTGGAGCCACCGGAATCACTGGTTTCTTTTCTACCCTGATTCTGCGGAGTAATCGAGGTAACCATTGTGGCGGTGTGAATGCATATATCCCCAGGGAACACTAGGGCATCCGAGCCGCAAGCTAGGGGATCCCTTGTCCGAGAGACAAACCTGTCCCCCTTTGCGTTGAATCTGGATGCTAGAAGATCTACATCCGATGTTCCCCACCGCTGACATATTGTCCAGAAAACCTCGGGGTGAAGGGACCCTTCCTCTGGGCCTAATTGCTGGCGACTTAGAAAGTCCGCCTTCCAATTCTCCACTCCTGGAATGAATACCGCAGATATGGCTGGGACATATTTTTCCTGCCCATTTCAGGATGTAATTTACTTCCCTCTGGGCTGCACGACTCCTGGTGCCCCCCTGATGATTGATATATGCCACTGCTGTGGCATTGTCTGATTGAATTCTGACAGGGGACCCTTGGAGTTTGGATGTCCATGCTACTAGGGCATACCGGGCTGCTCGTATCTCTAAGAGATTGATGGGCAGGGCCTTTTCTGCATCCGACCATCTGCCCTGGTGAGACTATTGCTCCAGTACTGCTCCCCAGCCTATAAGGCTGGCATCTGTAGTGACCACCTTCCAAGAAATCGGACTGAAGGATTTCCTTTTTTCCAGATTCTGGGGAACCCACCACCAACGGAGGCTCTTGCGAACGGAAGGGGACAAGGACATTGTAAGTCTAGGGCCTGAACTTTTTTGTTCCAGGCTGACAGTATGGCCCCTTGCAAATTCCTTGAATGGAATTGACCGTAGGGTACTGCTTCGAATGATGCCACCATTTTTCCCAGCAGCCTCATATACAGGCGTATGGACGGCTGTCTTTTTTGTACCCACTAAGTGGATCAAATCTTTCAAAGACAACACCTTTCCTCGAGGCAAGAATATTTTTCTCTGGCCTGAATCCAACCTTAGCCCCAAGTATTCCAGACTTTTGACTGGTTTTTAGGGCTGACTTGTCTCGGTTGATAATCCAACCGTGAGATTCCAGATACTTGATCGTCTTGTGAACGACCACGTCTAGTTTTTTCACTGAGTGGTCTATCAGCAACAAGTCATCCAGATATGCCATTATCATTACACCTTGTGTTCTTAGATTGGCCAATAAAGGGCCAGAATTTTTGTAAACACTCGTGGTGCTGTGGCCAAACCGAAGGGTAAGGCTCTGAACTGAAAATGGCGCCCTTCTACTGCAAAGCGTAGAAATTTTTGGTGGACTGGAAAGATGGGAATGTGCAAATAAGCATCTTTGATGTCGATCGTGGCTAACCAATCCTCCCCTTGTAGGGCAGTGGCCACCGATCGGATCGACTCCATCGGAAAGTCCTGATATACAGGAATTTGTATAGCCCTTTTAGAATTAATATGGGCCTCCCGACCGCGTTTGCTTCGGGACTGTAAAGAGGTTTGAGTAAAACCCGAACCCTCATTCTTCCAGGGGAACCTCCATAATTACTCCTTGGAGCAATAGTTGTTCTAGTGCCAACAGGAGGGACTCTCTCTTCCGGGGATCCCTTGGCACGTTTGACCTCAAAAATGGGAAGGAGGAGAGTCTTTTAACTCCAAACTGTATCCCAAACCTACTGCGGAGAGCACCTATCTGTCTTGATCGTGTCCCGCCAGGTCTCTTGCGAACAACTGGAGTCCTCCCCCCACCCGACTGAGTGGGGGCTTCAATGAGTTTAACTTTGGGGGAGGTTTTGTACCTCCCCTGACCCAGGGTTTCTCATTACCCTGCTACTGTCCCTGTTTTTTACCCCCGGGATTTGACCGAGGAGGCCGTCGGAACTGTTACACAGCCGATGCCCCAGAGACTGGAGAAGCAGGCCTCTTAAAGAGGGACCTCTAACTCTGCTTTTAACCGGCAAGAGCGTATTTTTACCGCTGGAAATTTTCTGGATATATTTGTCCAGGTTTTCCCTGAATAAGCGTTCACCATGAAATGGGACGCTAACCAGCCATTCTTTACAGGGAGCTTCAGCAGACCAGTTTTTGAGCCATAGGAGCCTACGCATATGTCTATAGACAGCGTAAGGCGGGAGGCCTGATGGACTGAATCCTCTATGGCGTCAACCGCAAAGCCTAAGGCTCTAGGTAGATCAGCTAGGGCAAAGCCTGCTGATCTGTCAAGTCCCTCAAGACCTGTTTCAACTGATCCTTCACTGCTTAGCAGACCCCAATAGCTGCTACTGCTGGTTGTATCACCAAGCAGATTTTCATAAGGACTCCAATCTTTTATCTATTGGGTTCTTGAACATTTGGACATTATCCACTGGACATGTCAGTGATTTATACATACAAGAGATGGCTGCGTCCACTGTAGGGACCTTCCATTTTTTTTTGATGAACTTATCCTCCATGGGATAGACCACCGGAAATCTCTTGGGGGAATAAATATTTTCTCAGGACGTTCCCAATCCTGGTAAATGAGCCCTTTCAGTAAAGGGTGAAGTGGAAAAGAACAAACAGTCTGGGGGCTTCTAGCGACCCCAACGAGGATACAGTAGTGGTTGATGGTTCCGCAAGGTGCATTTTTAAATGCTGATCGGACCATGTTAGTCAGAGACTGAACCCATAATCTTTCAGCTTAAGATGCTGAGAAAAGGTTCCCCCACTGTTGATTCCTCTATAACAGAATCAACCTCATCCTGATCCCCTTCAGGCAGGTCGATCCCTGTATGGGACTGTTGCTCTGCTAACAGGCACTCTGAAGGAGGAGACGGAGATCGGGCGTGCTTTCCCTGACAGGGAGGCAGCGATAAATGTTGACAATCTCTCTCGAATCCTCCCAGAGCTGAGGAAAAAACCTCCTCTGTTACATACACAGGAGCAGGTGAACTGAGGACAGCCACAGTACCAAGTACCCTGCGGGGTCTCTACGGTCACTTACCTCTGAACTTCAGGGGAGACTGGTGCAGCAGGAGTATGCCCAAGATCCTCCGAGCCCGATGAGACCCCCTTCGCTTCCTGGAAGATTCAGTTCCGGAGCTTCTGGACGGCATATTCCTAAGCCTAAAGCTGAGGTATTCCAGCCGTAATACACCACTTTTACTGAGAATAGTCTAGCACAATTGCTGCTATATCACAGTTGGTGTCTACTAATGTGCCTTTCTAGGGGATGCCTGTATCAACCGCTTGCTGTATGCCTTTAAATGTTGCCAGCTCTGTCTCTGTACTTCATAGCCAGCTCACTACAATATTGTGGTTTTTTTAAAACTGCTGGGACGCCCGCACATGCGCAGAAGCGCTGCGGCGCGCACAGAGCGTCATCCCCCAGGCTCCGCCCCCTTTCCCGGCTCACCTCTATATATAGAGGCGCGTGCACGCGCACGCGCGCGGGCACGTGCGCCTTCGGCGCTAATTTCAAATATGGTAACAAGGGACAGGAGCCAGGGCCCCTCTTTGCCGCAGGCCGGGGGATGGACAAGCACTGCAACATGGCAGAGGAAGCAGTTTCCTATAAGAGAACTCACCATCTGCCTGGACTTTGCTCTGCTGAGAAGAAGCTAGTCCACATGACAAGAAAACATTCCACAGCGGCCTCTAGTGGACAAACACAGGTACCGCAGTCTAATATATTAAATATATATAAAAACATTTTTTTTTTTTTTTTTTCTTGACCACCATTAAAAATTATTACATTTTTTTAGTAGTTACAGGCATGCACAGAATTTTGCGGGAATACCATTAGGTAACAGACAGAAAGACAAATTAGGCTTGGGGGTCCCCCAATAGAACCAAGTTCCTGGGGGCCCCCACTTACCTGTTCCCCGCCGCAGGACTTTGTTTGGTCCACAAAAGCCCAAACTTCACCTATCACGGCAGGCATTGTAATCAAACCTTCAGGGACCGGGTTCCCAAGGATTCCACTCCCCTGGACCTGTATAGCACCCTGCACAGAAAACATCTTGGTCGTGGGTATGACCAGAGCTCTGGATCCCAGGGTCCAGCTCTCCTAAGAGAAGCATTACAGGCAAAACCTTGCTCTTCTCTGCAAGGCCCGGGTACCGACCGTTTAGCTATGAAGCTTTTTTGGTCGGATCCGGAATAGCTTACTGAGGCCCAAAAGAACCTGTACGCAAGCTCAGTGAAAAACACATGTTTCTTCTTGGCCAACACCTTAGACACTGGCAAAAAACTGAGGTGCTCCCGGATGGGAGGGGCTTATATAGGGGAGGGTACTTCCGGTTTTGGAAGTTGCCAGTGCCAGCACCTGACGGTATCTATATAACCCGTTAGTAATGACTATGTCGCTCTGTGTCCCGTGATGTACGAGAAAGAAATAAGCTTATTGCAATTTTTTTTTACCAAAACAATGTAGAAGAATACATATTGGCCTAAACTGAGGAAAAAAATGTGTTTTTTTTTAAAAAAAAGTGGGATATTTATTATAGCAAATCTACAAAATATTGTGTTTTTTTTTTTAATTGTTGCTTTTTTTGTGTATAGCGCAAAAAATAAAAACCGCAGAGGTGATCAAATACCACCAAAACAAAGCTCTATTTGAAAAAAGGACATCAATTTTGTTTGGGTACAACGTCGCACGACCGCACAATTGTCAGTTAAAGCAACGCAATGTTGTATCGCAAAAAATGGCCTGGCAAATAAAAAAAAAAGGGGGCAAATCCTTCCGGGGCTGAAGTGGTTAATGTCTAAACCACTGGCAACAAAAGTGAGTACACCCCTAAGTGAAAATGTCCAAATTGGGCCCAATTAGCCATTTTCCCTCCCCGGTGTCATTTGACTCGTTGGTTAAGTTACAAGGTCTCAGGTGTGAATGGGGAGCAGGTGCGTTAAATTTGGTGTTATCGCTCTCAATCTCTCATACTGGTCACTGGAAGTTCAACATGGCACCTCATGGCAAAGAACTCTCTAAGGATCTGAAAAAAAGAAATGTTGATCTACATAAAGATGGCCCAGGCTATAAGATCTTGCAGTGCATTATGGGCCGCTCCACGGCGGGCGAACTTGCCGCAAGCGCCCATATGTTCGTTTGTTCTACGAACAGCTGATGTTTGAGTCAAACTTACATTCAATTAGAACAGGGGTCTCCAAACTTTCTAAGCAAAGGGCCAGGTTACTGTCCTTCAGGCATTAGGGGGGCCGGACTGTGACCAGTGGAAGTAGAAAATGTCCCAACATTAGTACCCCATCATTGTTTTTATTGGGAGGAATAGTGCCCCATTGTTGGTATCAAATGGAAGAAAAGAGCCCCATTGATAGTGTCAGTAGGGGGAAATATGCCCCATCATTGCAGTCCGTGGGTGAAATAGTGCCCCAAGGGCCAGATAAAGGCAAGCAAAGGGCCACATCCGGCCCCCAGGCCACCGTTTGGAGACCACTGGATTAGAACATCGGGACCATCCCTACGCTTGACCAGGCCATTTTTTGCTATTTAGTTTTACTTTAACTGGTAATTGTGCAGTCATGCAACACTGTGCTCAAAACTAAATTTATATCATTCCTTTCACACAAATAAAGCTTTCTTTTGGTGGCATTTGATTTTTAGTTTTTTTGTGATTTATAAGAAAAAAGACCAAATAATTTGAAACATTTTGAATATTTTTTACTTTATGCTATAAAACATATCCAATTTAAAACAAAATTTAAAATATATATATTTTTTAATTTTGACCAAAATGGATTCTGCTACATGTCTTTGATTAAAAAAATTCAAAAAATTCCCAATATGGGTATATTGATTGGTTTGGGTAAAAGGTATAGTGTCTACAAACTATGGTATATATACTGGAATTTTTATTTATTTATTTTTTATACTAGTGATGGTGGCAATCAGCGACTTATAATGGGACTGATATAATGCAGCAGACAATCTGACACTAACTAACGCTGGAGTGGAACTAACTGACTGCCACTGACATCACCAATCAATTGATTGGCACACTGGTAGCATTTGATAGGGCATAGTAGCGACAATTGATGGGCACACTGGCAGCATCTGATGGGGCACAGTAGCGGCAATTAATGGGCACACTGGCAGCATATAATGGAGCACAGTAGCGACAATTAATCGGCACACTGGCAGCATCTGATGAGGCACAGTAGCGGCAATTGATGGGCACACTGGCAGCATCTGATGGAGCACAGTAGCGACAATTGATGGGCACACTGGCAGCATCTGATGGGGCACGGTAGCGGCAATTGATGGGCACACTGGCAGCATCTGATGGGGTACAGTAGCGACAATTGATGGGCACACTGACAGCATTTGATGGGGCACAGTAGCGACAATTGATGGGCACACTGGCAGCATCTGATGGGGCACAGTAGCAGCAATTGATCGGCACACTGGCAGCATTTGATGGGGCACAGTAGCGGCAATTGATCGGAACACTGGCAGCATCTGATGGGGCACAAATTAATTTGAAAAAAAAGTATCAAAAATTATATTTTTTTGGCCAGGTGTGGGTGCAGGGGCGGGTGTCCCTGAATGGCAGTTTGGAAATGTGATCACCCTACTTTGCCTGTGAAGGCCGCCATCCACAGTACATTGTGGGTGGGCAGTCCGCAAGTGGTTAAGAACTATCTTCAGTGAAATGAAGAACAAGGAGTTCTGGAAGTGATGGTTTGGCCCCCACAGAGCCCTGATCTCAAAATCATGGAGTCTGTCTGGGATTACATGAAGAGACAGAAGGATTTGAGGCAGCCGATATCCACAGAAGATCTGTGCTTAGTTTTTGAAGATGTTTGGAACAACCTACCTGCCAAGTTCCTTGAAAACTGTGTGAGTGTACCTAGAAGAATTGATGCTGTTTTAAAGGCAAAGGGCGGTCACACCGAATTTTGATTTAATTCGGATTTCTGTTCTGTTCATTTACTTTCCATTGTGTTAATTGATTAAAATAAACTATTACAACTTTTATTTCCGAAAGCATTCTTCAATTACAGCATTTTTTCACATCTGACTAAAACTTTTGCACAGTAGTGTATATATAAAACAGTTAAAATGTAGAAACATAAAATGAAAATTACATTGATCCAAAACTGTTAATTTTTCCATTAAACAATTTCTGTACTTGACTTTTTTTTTCTGTATGATAAGGTAATATAGTATCAGAAGTTACCATCTGTAGTTCGGTAGACCTCTGTCACACAGACGTCCTCCGTTGGTAAGCATATGTAAGGATTGTAAAGAAGCTTTAGGTCGGTGGAATTTATGTAGTTGTTACAGAACAGGATAGTGTCTAGAAAAGATATTAAAATTAAGTTATTGACAGTTGGTGAATATCAAATAAGCTTGTCAGGAATTGGTGTAGGATGGCTTCCAGAGTCTAAACCACACACAGTGGGGTGGGATTTACTAAAACTGGTGCAGACATAATTTGGTGCAGCTGTGCATTGTAACCAATCAGCTTCTAACCTCAACTTGTTCAATCAAACTTTGACAATAAAGGCTGGGTTCCCACTGGTAGGAAATACGCTCTGACTTTGGGAGCACATGTAGCATGTTGTTTGTAAATCAATGATTCCCTATGAGAGCTGTCCTAACTACCCGCCCCATGCCAATATAAGTAGTGGCACACCACGCACCCAGCATTAGAGGACAAGGATCCGACTTCAATGATATTTATATTCAATGGGCTGAAGTTTGAACAAAATTGGACCAAAGTAGTGCAGGAACCTTTTTCAAAGTCGGACCGACTTGTGTCGGAGCAGTTAGGATGGCTCTCATAGGGAATCATTAATTTACAAACATCATGTGACATGAGCTCCCAAATTCTGAGCATATTTCGTACCAGTGTGAAGAGCGGAAGAGAGCATTGAGTCAACATCGGAGCAAGAACAGAGGGAAAAGAGAGCAGAGAAGACCCGGCACAAGAGCGAGAAGACCCGGCAGAGGCAGAAGACAGAGGACAGAGAGTGAAGAACCAAAGAGGGCTAGAAGACATCAGCGGAGACTGAAGAAGAACTGGAGAGGAGAGAAGAACCGGCATACTCATTCACATAGGGGGGGCAGGATCTGGGGGCCCTCTCCTTAAAGGGGGCTTCCAGATTCCGATAAGCCGTCCCGCCCGCAGACCCCAACAACCAATGGCCAGGGTTGTTGGGAAGAGGCCCTTGTCCTCATCAACATGGGGGCAAGTTGCTTTGGGTTGGGTCACGCAAGGCCCCCCTGCCCCAGAGCACCCACCCCCCCATGTTGAGGGCATGCGGCCTGGCACGGTTCAGGAGGGGGGGGGGCGCTCGCTCGTCCCCACCCCCTTTCCTGACCTGCCGTGATGTGTGCTCGGATAAGGGTCTGCCATGGATTTTGGGGGGGACCCCACACCTTTTTTTGGCATGGTGGATCCCCTTAAAATGTAGCGGGGTGTTCCCCTTTAATGCAGAGAGATTACATCACCCAGAACCCCATTCTTCAGATGTTCCCACCGCAGAGACTCATGGGAGGGGTTATAAAGGGAGGAGGAGAGGCTGGGCTCGGCCTCTTTGGGACACGAGACTTCAGAGACTGATCCTCCTGTGTGGATGTGTCGGAGTGCAAGGCCTGAAGCCTGAGGCCTTGCGCAGCACCAAAGAGCCTTCCACCCCTCTGCAAGCCTGGGTGGCATCTGACTTCGCTCGACTACAGCCTGGTTGGATCGGGGACCCGATCACTGAAGAGACTGAGCGTGTGTGGGACACAGTTGGTGGAAGTTCCCGGACTGGAACCGTAGTCCGGGCGGGTGAGAGGGCATATGCCCAACCGATATACTGTTACTGCATATAGGCCTATAGACTGCCGTGGCCTACGAATTATTCTTGGTGTTCTTATTGAAGGCCCTAGTCGGAGCTGAACCTACCGTTCGTATAGCCAAGTTTCTACCCCATCTTTACCTACCCCATTGGATTACAAAGTTTGTACTCTGTTAATGTGCACCACCGTTAAAGATCTGCCGGTGAAGAAAAAGGACTAAGTTGTAGATATCAGAACCAGGCCTGGTGGGGTTTCTAAAGTGTTTTGGTTACTGCGCCATAGGGCACTTAGCTAACGGTCGCCCGCGTGGCGCACTTGTTGTGTGTTAACCCTATCGTGTGTTAGTGTGGCTGGGCTCTGCATTACTAATGATTATTCTGTAAACTGTTATTGATGTTACCCCTTTTCTTACCAAGAGAAAAAGTAAAATCTTATACTTATTTCAATTTAGTATTGTCTCAATGCTCAGTTATTCATACAGTATAAGATATACAATTTACTGTCAGTACTAGCTGTGCCAGTAGGGGGTAGAGCATATTGCCGGGGGTTGGCGGAGCTGTCTTCAGGGCCCAAACTAAATCTGCGGCCTTCTTAGTTGGAGGTATCGCTACACGTGGGGGTTCTCGTCCGGGATCCTGATGCAGCAAGTGAACGCCAGAGGTGCCGGCATGGACCCCATGGATCCACGAGCGGTAGAAGAGTGGTGCAAAGCCGCTAACACAGAGCCAAAGCAGTCGATAGCCATTAGCCTCCCGGGGGAGGAATGGTCGAGTGAGACGGTAGAGGAATTAATGAAATCAGTGACTCCAGATCACACACCGTGGGTGATGGACATAAAGACAGACCCAGACATCTCATATCAATATGCATTGGTGGAGTACGGGGACGGGATGCCAGAGGCCTGTAGGCGCAAGTGTGTGCGGACGCCAGACAACAGAACATATAGGTTGGCGCACGCAGTAACTGTAGAGAAGAAACCATCCCCTACGGGATCACCGCAGGCTGCGGCCCGTACCCCACCGGAAAGAGAAGACAGGGCGACACCCCCGGTGGCGCCTGCACCTGTCACTGCTATATCACCAGAATTGATAAATGCAATAGGGGATCTGCTGACCAAATGTCAGAAGACAAGTACGGTGCATGTAGAAACCAGCTACCGGAGACTAAAGACATTCTCAGGGAAGCTCCCTGTCCCGGCAGGGGAAGAAGATTTTGATACCTGGGTGGAGCAGGCATTACAGGCAGTGGAGGCATGGGAGGTGCCTGAAGCACAGAAGAGACAGCGAGTGATAGAAAGCCTTAAAGGCGCAGCAGCAGAAGCAGTGAAAAGTTTTCGGTTTGGGAATGCAGACTGCACGGCTCAAGACTGTCTAGCCATGCTGCAGGAAGAGTTTGGTCAATTAGAAAAGGTGACAGAGATGGTCTATCAATTTGAACACACTTTCCAAAAACCAGAGGAGAAACTTTCCGAGTATGTTAGGAGACTGAACAGGTTGCTGTGCAAGATTGTGTTAAAGAAGGGAATGAAGCCCCAAGATACAGATGTGGCAAGGATGAAGCAAGTCTTAAAGGGAGCGCTACGCTTGGATCCAGTCTGGCTGCACCTGAAAACCTCAGGAGGAGGAACGTTGCTGACTTATGCTGACTTGATAAAAATCATCAGAGATGAGGAGGCGCTGCAACAGGACCAGCAGATGATTAAGGCAAATGTTGTACCCGCACAGGTGCTAGTCAATCCAATGATGACCCCTGAAAGAGAATCAGAGATAGACACCCTGAAAGCTCAAATGTCCAAGGTGTTAGAGATGTTGACCTCTCTGATGGGAAAAGACACAGAGGGTCCCAAGAGAGAAGTACCAAGGAAGGAATTATTCCCAATTGCCTCAGCACCCGCATCTTTACAAGAATGGGGAGATATAGTCTGCTTTAACTGTGGAGGAATTGGAGAAATGCTCCAGTCCCAAGAAGAAGAAAACAGACAACCGCAAGCCGGCGGGAAACTTCAGAGGGCCCCGGTGAAGGAGTCAACCGGGTGCCCATCACCTTCAGTGAGCTCCAAGCTGAATGCAAAGCAAAAAAAAAATGGATAAAACACCAAAGGGGAAACGCAATGCCCCTCAACAAAGCTATACCCCTCAGAAGAGGCACAGCACTCCCCAAAGGGGGTGCCCACCTAAGAAAAATAATAACATCCCTCAGCGGGTTCCTACACCCAATAAAAGGGGGGAAATCAATGCATACCAGGCTCAAGAAAAGTTCAAGTCCAAAGGGAATAGGACGAGAGAGAGTCCAAAAGGAAAAGGTCAGAAGAAGGTGACCCCTGCCGGCCCATATCCAGAGAAGTTGGTAGGCCCATCTCCTATAGTGTCCATTCAAGTGGAGGGAGTCTACACCAGAGCAATCTTGGATACTGGGGCGCAAGTGACCCTGCTATACAGAGACTTCTACGATAAGCACTTGAGTCACATACCCATCCGGAAGATAGAGGGACTGGAGATATGTGGGATTGGAACCCAGAACTTCCCCTATGATGGCTATCTGCCTGTCAGAATGATCTTTGACCCGTCGGTGGCTGGAAAAGCCGAAGTGTTTGACACCCTGGCGGTTGTATGCCCTCGGCCGCTGGGAACCAACACGAGTTCCCTTATAATAGGGACGAACACGGACCTGGTCCGAACACTTCTGACCCCTATAGTGAAGGAAGAAGGGGATGCGGCCACCAAGATCCACCCCATGCTGAGGACGGCTTACCAACGGCTGGTCTTGGAGCAGAAGACCCCAGGAGAAGGGATAGGGAAGGTGTGGAGACTTGGAAGAGGGGGGACAGTACTGCAGCCCGGCCAAGTAACCTGTCTCAGAGCCACTGTGAAGCTTGCTTGGCAGCAGCCTGGACCCTTTGTCATGTTGGATTCTGACCCAAGGGAAGGGGCCCACGGTCTGGAAGTGATACCAGAAGTGATCCCGCTGAAGGCTCTGAAGAAGGCCCATTGTAGAGTCCCAGTGAGTGTTAGGAACAATACAGATGGCCCCATGGAAATCCCAGCCAGGATGCTGTTGGGCCAAGTGAGCCCCGCTGCCCCTGTCAACCTGTCAGAGGTGGGCGAAGGAGGAGACACTTGGGAGAAGATATCCATGGAAAACCCAAATCTGTCCAGGGCTTGGAAGGAGAGAGCCAAGGCCCAGTTGAATAGATGGGAGAAGATTTTCTCTAAGGATGAGTTCGATGTGGGGTGTGCAAGGAGTGCCACCCATCGGATCCGCCTCCAGGAGGACAAGCCCTTCCGAGAGAGGGTCAGGCGGGTCCCCCTAGCAGATCTGGAGGATCTAAGGGAACAACTTGCAGAACTTAAGAGGACTGGTGTGATACGGGTGTCCAGAAGCCCCTATGCCTCTCCCATAGTGGTGGTCAGAAAGAAGAATGGATCCTTGAGGCTCTGTATCGACTACAGGACTCTTAATAGGAGAACCATACCCGACCAGTACACCACTCCAAGGATAGAAGATGCCTTGCAGAGCTTGTCTGGAGCCAAATGGTTCAGCGTTATGGATCTCAAGAGCGGGTACTATCAGATCCCTATGCATCCAGAAGACAAGGAGAAGACCGCTTTCATAACCCCAGTGGGGTTCTTTGAATTCGACCGGATGCCCCAAGGTCTGTCTGGAGCCCCAGCTACTTTCCAACGTCTCATGGAGAAGACTGTAGGAGACATGAACCTTATCGAAGTCCTTGTATACCTGGACGATGTCATTGTCTTTGGGAGAACCTTGGAAGAACACGAAGAGAGGCTGGAAAAAGTGTTGAGAAGACTCAGTGAGGAAGGACTCAAGCTTTCGCCTGAGAAGTGTCGGTTCTACCAGTCTTCTGTGAACTATCTGGGGCACATAGTGTCTGAAGAAGGGGTGGCCACAGACCCCGAGAAATTGGAGGCAGTTACCTCCTGGCCACGGCCCACCACAGTAACAGAACTCAGATCTTTCTTGGGCTTCTGCTCTTACTACAGGAGGTTTGTGGAGGGATTCGCCCGAATTGCTAGACCATTGAATGAACTGCTCAAGACTGAGGGAGAAGAGGATGACTCAGGTCCCAGGAAGCCGGGAGAGTCCATCAGAGATCAGTGGAATCAGAAGTGTGAAGAGGCCTTCCAGGCGTTGGAGAAGAGCCTGACCACTGCTCCAGTCTTGGCCTACGCAGACCCAACCAAACCCTATGAACTACACGTAGATGCTAGTCATGACGGTCTGGGAGGAGTACTTTATCAAGAACACAAAGGACAACTGCGGCCGGTTGCCTACGTGAGTAGGAGCCTGACCCCCTCTGAGAAGAACTACCCCACCCACAAGCTGGAGTTCCTGGCCCTCAAGTGGGCGGTAGTAGACAAGCTCAAAGACTACCTGTATGGGGCGGAGTTCACTGTGAAGACTGACAACAACCCCCTTACCTACCTTTTCACCACGGCCAAGCTGGACGCCACTGGACACAGGTGGCTGGCCGCACTGTCTGGGTTCAACTTCAGCCTAAAGTACAGGCCAGGGGCCGGGAATCGAGACGCAGACGCTCTGTCCAGGAGATCTCATTCCCCACCAGTGACGTAGAAGATTTGACCCAAGTGGCACCGGACGGGGTGCGGGCCCTTTGTCAAGGAGCTGAATTCCAAGCCAGAGGAGGCTCCAGAGCAGAGGAAATAGGAGTTACCATGGTGGGAGTCCCCAAACACTACTGTGGAGTAGCTCAACTGGAAGAGGACAACCTGCCGAGACTGTCCAAGAAGGAGTTGAGGTGTGACCAATTGGAAGACCCCATGGGGAGATTGGTCCTGGAGGCCCTGGAGAATTAGGATCCAAGCAGACTCCTGCGTCACCCCTCAAAGGAAGCTCGCCTGTTGAGGAAAGAATGGGACAGGTTGCAGTTACATCAGGGAGTGGTTACCGAAGGGGCCCCTCTGATGACTCGGAAGATAAATGGCAACTGTTCCTTCCAGAGAAACATCGAGAGACTGTTCTAGTTGCCATGCATGACAATCATTGCCACCTAGGAGCTGAAAGGACCTTCCAACTTGTCAGAAGTCAGTTCTATTGGCCCTGCATGAGGGCAGAGGTAGAAGAGTACTGCCACTCATGTGCACGATGCATCCAGAGGAAGACTTTACCCCATCAAGCTGCCCCAATGGGCCATCTACAAAGTCAAGGCCCAATGGACCAGGTATGCATTGATTTTCTCTGCCTCGAACCTGACCTGAGTGGACTAGGAAATGTTCTGGTGATAACCGACCATTTCACCCGGTATGCCCAGGCTTTCCCAACCAAAGACCAGAAGGCCTCCACCGTAGCCAAGGTACTTATGGAGAAGTACTTTGTCCATTATGGGCTGCCACAGCGACTTCATTCAGATCAAGGAAGGGACTTTGAGAGTAAACTGATCCGGAAACTCCTGGATTCGTTGGGAATCAAGAAGACTCGAACTACACCTTACCACCCACAAGGGGATGCTCAGCCGGAAAGGTTTAACCGAACCTTGCTCGACATGTTGGGGACTCTGGAAAGTGAGAAAAAGCAACATTGGAGCAACCACATAGCAGCCCTAGTACATGCTTACAACTGCACCATCAGTGATGCTACAGGCTACTCCCCATATCGACTTATGTTTGGGAGAGAAGCGAGACTACCTGTGGACTTGGCCTTTGGCACCTCTCTGGACCATTCCTCAGCCATATCCCACAAAGGATATGTGGACAGGCTCAGACACAGCCTGAAAGTAGCCTATGAACAAGCTCAAGCGGCCTCGGATCAAAGGGGAGCTCGAAACAAAAGAAACTTTGACTTGAAGGTCCGGGTACAAGACCTACAGCCCGGGGATCGAGTACTGTTACGCAATCTGGGGGTCCCTGGGAAGCACAAACTTGCAGACAGATGGAGATCTGAACCCTATGTCATCTGCAGGAAGTTGCCGGGCCTACCTGTCTATAAGTTGAAGCCAGAAGGAAAGGTAGGCCCACTGAAGACGTGGCATCGAAACCACCTGCTCCCACTTGCTGAGGCAGTTAGAATACCTCCCGTGGGAGACTCCCCTGAACCGGCCTCTATCCTGGATACTCCTAGGCCGAACACTCGGTCGCAGGCCTCCCGAGCTGAAGATGGAGAGGCCTCTCAACTTAGTGGAAATGAGGAGGGAGAACTTAATTGGCTGTGGCCTTCCCCAACTCCAGGAACTTCTACCATAGACCTTCCAACCACTGAAGACACCACAGATGAAACACTGAACCCAGAAGCCACAGAGTTCATCCCCTCTAGTCCTTCAGCAGATTACTGGGAAGATGCCCATGATAGTTGCTCAGAGGAAGAGGAGCCTGTGCCGCCAGAGCCAGAAATCCCAAGAGAGCAAAGGGCTCGAAGAGTCATCCGGCCTCCTAAGAAGCTGACATACCCCCAAATGGGGAACAGTTCAGAGGACTCTGTAGTCACTGCCAGGAGAAATGATGAGAATCCGGATCCCTCCACTGTTCATTTGGTGGAGGGCAACCCCAGCTCACTCTCTGGCACAGTTAGGCAGGCCACCCGTGATAATGTGACCTGTGGGCAAGGGAATTCTACCCCTCAGTTTTGGTGGGAATCCCCTCTGCCAACCTCGTTTGCAGAATTGTCTAGAATTGTACATAGTTTTTGTTAGAGTTTATCTTTGGGGACCAAAGAATTCAAGTGGGGGAGTGTGTAGCGGGGTGTTCCCCTTTAATGCGGAGAGATTACATCACCCAGAACCCCATTCTTCAGAAGTTCCCACCGCAGAGACTCATGGGAGGGGTTATAAAGGGAGGAGGAGAGGCTGGGCTCGGCCTCTTTGGGACACAAGACTTCAGAGACTGATCCTCCTGTGCGGATGTGTCGGAGTGCAAGGCCTGAAGCCTGAGGCCTTGCGCAGCACCAAAGAGCCTTCCACCCCTCTGCGAGCCTGGGTGGCATCTGACTTCGCTCGACTACAGCCTGGTTGGATCGGGGACCCGATCGCTGAAGAGACTGAGCGTGTGTGGGACACAGTTGGTGGAAGTTCCCGGACTGGAACCGTAGTCCGGGCGGGTGAGAGGGCATATGCCCAACCGATATACTGTTACTGCATATAGGCCTATAGACTGCCATGGCCTACGAATTATTCTTGGTGTTCTTATTGAAGGCCCTAGTCGGAGCTGAACCTACCGTTCGTATAGCCAAGTTTCTACCCCATCTTTACCTACCCCATTGGATTACAAAGTTTGTACTCTGTTAATGTGCACCACCGTTAAAGATCTGCCGGTGAAGAAAAAGGACTAAGTTGTAGATATCAGAACCAGGCCTGGTGGGGTTTCTAAAGTGTTTTGGTTACTGCGCCATAGGGCACTTAGCTAACGGTTGCCCGCGTGGCGCACTTGTTGTGTGTTAACCCTATAGTGTGTTAGTGTGGCTGGGCTCTGCATTACTAATGATTATTCTGTAAACTGTTATTGATGTTACCCCTTTTCTTACCAAGAGAAAAAGTTAAATCTTATACTTATTTCAATTTAGTATTGTCTCAATGCTCAGTTATTCATACAGTATAAGATATACAATTTACTGTCAGTACTAGCTGTGCCAGTAGGGGGTAGAGCATATTGCCGGGGGTTGGCGGAGCTGTCTTCAGGGCCCAAACTAAATCTGCGGCCTTCTTAGTTGGAGGTATCGCTACATATATATATATATATATATATATATATATATATATATATATACAGAATATATATATATATATAGATATATATATATAATGTGATTCTGCACAGCGCGGTCATTCTGTAGCAGTATATCTGCTATGAGGTGGTCGGCAAGTGCTTAAAGCCGTACCCCAGGCAAACAGCTAAATATGCAGATGTAATACATATGTGGGGACTGTTTTTACATTTGAAGTTGTTGTAAACACTTACATATACCCAGTGAAGTGACAAGCTTTAGGTGGCACACAGTGATGAAACAAATCCTCCTACATAAGTTTTACATGTTTATCTGAACAGGTACAAGAGCTGTTTAAAGTTCAGCTCCAGAAGGCAGGGGGTGGGGATCTAACATCACACACTGCACAGCAGGGAGCTGAGTGTAATCTGAGACCTGAGTGGAGGACACTAGGTTTGCCACCTTTTCTTCAAGCCAAACCCTAACACTTTCGCGGCACAGGACAATTTATTTATATATTTTTGCAGTAAACACTATAAGATTATAAAAGACCTGGGACACAATTGGGTGCCCCAAGGGGAGTAGTAATGTAGCGCACAGAGCTCCCAAGTGGGTGTGGCCAAATTGCTCCTGCTGATATAATCACCTCGCCCTTCAGTGATTCCAAACCGGCCCCCAAACAGCCGCCAACAGCGGCAACAGATTTGTGGATGACTATTTTGGTTACTTGGGGAGCCACTGCCTGGTCTGAATAATGTGTCCGAGTTTCAGGTGGATTGAAACCCGGACACATGATTCAAAACCCGAACTGTCCCGGTGAATCCTGGACAGGTGGCAACCCTAATAGACACACCCACTCTACACAGTCTCATAGGGAAACATGATCAACTGAGGCTGTCAATCACTTGCTGTGTGCTGGAGGGGAGCAGGGCCACCACCCCCCCCCCCCAGGCTCTGTCAGCATCGACTGTTAGAAGTGATTAATGCAGATAGCAGAAGGAAGAGAGAGCTAACAAATCATAGTAGCTGTTTGGATTGAGGCAACTACACACTATAGAGGGATATGTCTTGTTAATTTTTCATTTCAGAGGTTTACATCAACTTTAAAGAGGAACTGCAGTCTGCTCACAAAATTTGTAATAATAACATCTTTGCCATTCTGAAGTTTCCCTCCAACCACTTTACATATTATTTTATATACAGTATACTGTGATTCTGTACTTGCCATCTATGCTGCAGAAATCTCCCTCCACTAAGTCTGGCTGCATCCATTTTAACTGTGGGCAGCTGAAGCTGCTGCTTGTTCACTTCCTGGATTTACACAGACACGCCTCCAGCTCTGCAGCTCTCATTGGTCCTCTTATGACTCACCCCCCTCCCTTCCTGGCAAAGTCTCTTGAGAGTGAGTGGGAGAGAGCTTTGCATGATGTCATAAACCTAGGTTTTTTACCAGACAAGAAACTGGAAGTGGGCTGTATAAGGTATTTACTGGCAGAAAAAAAATATGTTTTACTATCCAAAGTTAAAACAACAACAAGGGCAGAAGATCTAATAGATGGAAAGATAAAAAAATTACTGAAGGTCCACTTTAAGCATGTATTAATGAACACAGAGTTGTCTTATTTTGTATCTTTTATGTCCACCTGGAGTTTGGGTTTAATCCCAAGGTTAATGGTCACATCTAAATTTTGATGATAAACAATTTACTTGGTTTTAAGGTGGTTGCTTGATAAGCAGCAAAGTACGATTTGTACCCAGATGAACTACTGTAAAATAATGGAAGAAGCGTTGCTGCGAAAGCGGCATCACAACAGCCTGTCATATTTTCATATCGGGCGTTCCCGGCTAAAAGAGAAACAAAATATAACATTGTTTTAGATACATATCCTAGAAAATGTGGTTATCATGTTGGGATTATCAATGTTATATTATATCAGCATAATATAAAATTCAAAGTGCAACAAGTAGCATTCATCTGTCAGAATATCAGATAGTCACCAGTTGTATATAACGTAGAGTGCAGGGATCAGGAGTATACAACATACAGAGTGCAGGGATCAGGAGTGTACAACATAAAGAGTGCAGTGATTAGGTTTATACATCATACAGAGTGCAGGAGTCAGGAGTTTGTAACGTACAGAGTGCAGGGATCAGGAGTATGCGACGTACAGAATGCAGAAGTCAGGAGTATGTAACATACAGAGTGCAGGAGTCAGGAGTATGTAACATACCGAGTTCAGGGATTGGGAGTATGCAATGTACAGCATGCAGGAGTCAAGAGTATGTAACATACAGAGTGCAATGATTAGGAGCATGTAACATACAGAGTGCAGGGATCAGGAGTATACAACATACAGAGGGCAGGAGTCAGGAGTATGTAACGTACAGAGTGCAGGGATTAAGAGTATACATTGTACAGAGTGCAGGAGTCAGGATTATGTAACATACAGAGCGCAGGGATCAGGAGTATGTAACGTACAGAGCGCAGGGATCAGGAGTATGTAACGTACAGAGTTCAGGGATCAGGAGTATGTAATGTACAGAGTGCAGGGATTAGGAGTATGTAACGTACAAAGTGCAGGGATCAGAAGTATGTAATGTACAGAGTGCAGGGATTAGGAGTATGTAACGTACAAAGTGCAGGGGTCAGGAGTATGTAACGTACCGAGTGCAGTTGCCAGTAATATGTAATATTACTTCTCCTGCTCCTGAAAGCAGCTGCTGCCTGTAGTAATCCTCCACCTGCACCCCATAGAGAACAAAAAGTCCCCTAGTCTGGGCCAAGTACAGAAAGGCTGGCTCTGCCCCCCTATTGGCGACCATGCCTAGGCTGATAGTGCTGCCATGGGTGGTACCGATGTCCAGATGCTCATTTTTGCTGATACTGTTTATTTCAAAACATTCCCCGTACCCAGAGGATCTTATTTACTGCTGGCCTTACTGTTGGTGACATAGTAAATACGTGAAATATTGTTCAGAAATTGGACAGCTCTCTATACAAATCTGGAGTAGTAATGTAGTAGAGTAGTTATATAGTAATGGAGGGACAAATGACTCTTATGCCCTGTACACATGATAGGATTTTCCGTCAAAAAAAGTTGTATGTGAGCTTTTGGTCGGATATTCCGACCATGTGTACGCTCGATCCAACATTTTCTGTCAGAATTTCCGCCAGCAAAAGATTGAGAGCAGGTTCTCTATTTTTCCGACGGAAAAAGTTCTTGTCGGAAATTCCGATCGTGTGTACGGGGCATAAGTCAAGGCTGCTTTATTTGATTGCTTTGATCTTAGACAATTATAAGATTATAAAAAGTTTTAGCAAGCAGGTGGAGCTCTCAGCTTCTCTATTCACATGCTGTTAACAGAGCTAAATAGCTCCATCTAGAATTTGCACACACAAGTCAATGACTTACAGCAGTTAATAACCCCTCATCAGACCAATCAGCCAATGAGAGACAGCTGTGCCAGAAAAGGAGCTACTTCTGCTGTGCAGTCACCTAGCTGTCCATAGTTCTCTGAGAATCATTTGTTATATATCAAAGGTGTATCTACTAAACAAAGATTGTGTACATATGGGATAAGAACAGATATAACTTTTCATGATGTATAAACGTAAAAAAAAAAAATATATATAAATTAAAAGCGAATAAATATAATTAAAAAAAATATATAAATATATTTATAAAAATATAAATAAAATTGACCCAAAAATATTAGTTTTATTTCAAGGGCAGTAGAGGTAGACATGCATAGAGTAGTATACTTTTCTGGGTCATGTATCATTATTTACTTACTTATGACAACCTCAGTTTCCATATACTGCATGCACTGTCTCTGACTGCCTGTACATTGTATGACGTAGTCCATGGGGCACAGTACGATGTCCGTTCTGGTGCAAGCAGGGCATGAGTAAGCATTGGGCACAGTGTTGACTGCAGGCACTGCATAAGGAAGGAAGGATGGAAACATGAGTAGAAGGAAGGAAGAATGGATAGAAGGAAGGAAGAATGGATAAAAGGAAGGAAGAATGGATAGAAGGAAGGAAGGATGGATAGAAGGAAGGAAGGATAGAAGGAAGGAAGAATGGATAGAAGGAAGGAAGAATGGAAGGATAGAAGGAAGGATAGAAGGAAGGAAAAATGGATAGAAGGAAGGAAGAATGGATAAGAGGAAGGAAGAATGGATAGAAGGAAGGAAGGATAGAAGGAAGGAAGAATGGATAGAAGGAAGGAAGGATAGAAGGAAGGAAGAATGGATAGAAGGAAGGATAGAAGGAAGGAAGAATGTATAGAAGGAAGGAAGAATGGATAGAAGGAAGGAAGGATAGAAGGAAGGAAGAATGGATAGAAGGAAGGATAGAAGAAAGGAAGAATGGATAGAATGAAGGAAGGATAGAAGGAAGGAAGAATGGATAGAAGGAAGGAAGAATGGATAAGAGGAAGGAAGAATGGATAGAAGGAAGGAAGGATAGAAGGAAGGAAGAATGGATAGAAGGAAGCAAGGATAGAAGGAAGGAAGAATGGATAGAAGGAAGGAAGGATAGAAGGAAGGAAGAATGTATAGAAGGAAGGAAGAATGGATAGAAGGAAGGAAGGATAGAAGGAAGGAAGAATAGATAGAAGGAAGGATAGAAGAAAGGAAGAATGGATAGAATGAAGGAAGGATAGAAGGAAGGAAGAATGGATAGAAGGAAGGAAGAATGGATAAGAGGAAGGAAGAATGGATAGAAGGAAGGAAGGATAGAAGGAAGGAATAATGGATAGAAGGAAGGAAGGATAGAAGGAAGGAAGAATGGATAGAAGGAAGGAAGGATAGAAGGAAGGAAGAATGTATAGAAGGAAGGAAGAATGTATAGAATGAAGGAAGGAAGAATGGATAGAAGGAAGGAAGGATAGAAGGAAGGAAGAATGGAAGGATAGAAGGAAGAAAGAATGGATAGAAGGAAGGAAGGAAGGAAGGAGGGAAGAAAGCAAGAAGGAAGGAACTGAAGGATCAAATTAAAGAATAGAAGTGTTAAATCATATAAAATGTGATGACAACACTGAAAACGGTTTTCTTTAATATACTTACAGACTGGTGTTGTAGGGGTGCATGAGCTCGTAGAACAACAAGTAGTTGATGTCACCGTTTTAAATTGTAAGTCCGTCATGGTGCCCTTATAGTTACAATAAGAGGAGGAGGAGCACATTCTTTTGAACACATACATTGGGGGGTATCCACTATCTACAAACAGAGAAAATGTATAGAGTCAAATTTTAATCTCTCCCACAATTTAAGTAGAATCACTCCTGGACTTATCCAAGAAATTAAAAATGTAATCATAAAACTTACAGGTCTCGGGGGAACCTTGCTAAATTCAATTTTATGGAAAGAATGCCTCTTACAATGACAACCAATGGATAGAATGTCCCCCTCCCTCTTACAGTGATAGTCTTCCACCCTTACATAAAGCTAAAAAGACCAATAGTGTAAAGCTGCTGCCCTTGCCAAGTGGTGCTGGCCTCTAAACTATGCAGGCACCATCAGGTGGGAGTTCTATCAGCCACAGCTCATGGGACCCATGACAACCTCTGGAGGAACCCTAGAGTTCCATTAGATTAAACCCTGGTTGAGAATGGCTGCTGTAGAATGATAGACTTTTCTATCGCCTTCTTTTACTGGTCAATTGGTAGTTCCTTTGGCTTTGGGTGTGCTTCATGTGTAACCCCTTCTGCAGTTTACAGTGGGTGAGTATGGGTGCTCTGAGTGGTGTTTACTATACTTGTATATACTATGTATAATGCATGATATTTATATATTTTTTTGCTTAGAATTAGAATTGTCTCACCTTCATCTCCTGAAGAAGCAGTTTGCACCGCAAAACATGTAGAGAAAAGCACCATATTTGGGGTCTGTTGTTCATGTTCTACTATGTTTATGTTTTTACCCATTGTTTTGAGATAGTGTATATTTTTGGATTACAGAACAACAGTCTTCAGTATGTTTTGAGGGGGTTATAATGTATGTTTTAGTCTATTTGGATATGTTTGTTATTTTGTAATTAAATTGTCTTTTTATATTGCATGTATGTGGTCTTGTTTATGGGGTACCAATAAAGTCCATCAGTTTATTTTTAATGCTTGGATAAGTCTACAGCTGGGACGAGGTTTCCCCTCTATTTTTCCTGAAATTTTTGGTTTATTTGTTATAGCACTGACTAGGGGAATATATTATTAGTAGAATCCCTACTGGACTTATTCAAGAAATTAAAAATTTAGCCTGAAAACTTACTAAGTTATATTTACTATGTAGAACAGCCTTTCTTAACCTTGAGCCCTTGAAGTAATTTCCAGATCTCAGGTAACCCTTGCTAAAATCAATTCAATGGGATCAAATGCCCCTTATATTGGTGGCCAATGGGTACCCTTACAGTGGTGGTCTGCTACCCTTACATAAAGCTAAACAGACCTATGGTGTAATGCCCCTGCCTTTGCCAATCAGTGATAGCCTTGAAACTCTGCAGGCACCATCAGGTGGGAGGTCTATCAGCCACAGCTCATGGAACCCCTGACAACCTGTGGTAGAAGCCTAGGGTTCTGTGGAACCCTGGGTGAGAATGGCTGATGTAGAATAATGGACTTTTCCATCTCCTTCTTCTACTGGTCAATTGTTAAAGTGGAGTTCCACCCAAAAATGAAACTTCCACTTTTTGGAACCCTCCCCCCCTCCGGTGTCACATTTGGCACCTTTCAGGGGGGAGCAGATACCTGTCTAATACAGGTATTTGCTCCCACTTCCTGGCATAGATCACCTTGGTGATCTACGCCACTTCCGGAACCTACTCTGTACCCCCGCTGTGTTCTGGGAGACATACAGCTCCTAGAGCACCTAGGGGACCAGTGAAGACGCGCAGCGCTACTTGCGCATTCGCAGTAGGGAACTGGGAAGTGAAGCGGCAATGCTTCACTTCCTGATTCCCTTACCGAGCATGGCGGTGGAAGCAGCCAATCCACGAGGGACAAATCGGCTTCGGCTGCCGACATCGCGGGCGACCTGGACAGGTAAGTGCCATATATTAAAAGTCAGCAGCTGCTGTATTTGTAGCTTCTGGCTTTTAATATTTTTTTTTAATGGGACCTCCGCTTTAACAAAGAGATTCAAAGTAAATTATACTCTATACTCTTAGTTGGAATCAGGACTTTGACTTAGGCTGGGCTCAGCCCTTCCTTCTATGAGCTGGCCGCTCAGCTGTCGGCTAATTGCCAACTCCTATCTCTCCACAGTGACTCACCTGTTGATGATATCCTGCTCATCAGTCCTGTCTACTTAAAGGAGAAGTATGGGATGGGTTAAAAAACTAGTACATATAACATTAGTCACATATCAGCTAATCTTTTTTTCCTACCTCTTTTAGTTTTTACAGCATGTGCACATGATCTTTCCTTCTGCTGGCAAAAACGGTCCATTTTCAGTTTGAAAAGTTTCAGGAGGTGTGTACATCTCCACCAACACGCCAACACCTCTGTCCCCCCTCCCCTAAGAGACGTGGCTGTGCTGATAGATAGAAATATATGGTGTAGATTCTCATACACAGCACTATCAGTGACTTCTCTCACATTACACTCACTGAAGTGCTGAAATCTCTGCCGACTCTTCTGACCATTAAAACATGCTGCAGAAGAGGAGGGAGGGGGAAGAGAGAGAAGGGAGGGGGGAGCAGCTATGCTCTGTGAAGTTTCAGAACAAGCAGAGGGAGGAGAGCCAACATCAATCAAGCAAAATTACAGGAAAGAGGGTGGATCCAGACTTCATATCCAGGCCATTGTCAGGATGATGCTGTATGAAAGACTGTAGAACCCCCCACAGGTATTTATCTCAATTTTAACAGAATAGGGGCACTTCTGAGGGGGCTGGGAGGGTTTATTGATATCAGCAGCTCACATAGAATAGAAGTAAGCAAAAAAAAGGAAACCCACACTTCTCTTTTAAGCCGTCCAGCTCAGTTGCTCTCTGCCTTCGCCTTGGTCAACATCACAGAGACTATCTCCTGCGTTCCTGTTGAAGACTTGCTTGGCTGACGTTCCTTCTGGCTCCAGATCCTGCTTGCTGTTATACTACAGTTATCTCTGGCTCTCTGACATTTGGCTTGGCTGACTATCCGATCCGGTTCCTGAATTCTGGCTATGTTTTGACTACACTTACTCTGTTTATCTTTTTATTATTATTATTAAACAAGTGTGATTTAACTGTACTTCTGTCTCGGTCTAATTCATGGTTTCTGACACTTATACATTTCAGACTATCCACACCAGGGGTCTACAAACTTTCTAAGCAAAGGGCCGGTTTACTGTCCTTCAGACTTCAGGAGGGCCAGATCATGGCCAGCGGGAGTGGACATTTTTCTGGCATCAGTAGGAGTAAACATCACCACATTTGGTATTAGGTTAGAGGATAGAGAATAGTGCCCTATTATTAGTGTCAGTGGGAGAAATGATGCTCCACTGTTGGTGTTAGATGGCAGAATAGGGTCTCGTATCACTGGGAGGATTAGTGACCCAAGGGCCAGATAAAGGCAGGCAAAGGGCCGCATCTGGCCCCCGGGCTGCAGTTTGGAGACCCCTGATCTACACAAACAAAACGGAGAAAAGTAACTTATTCTTCTGCTATGATTTTTTTGTCTTGTTATCGTATGTTTTTTGCTATTTGTGCTATACTTTTTTTACAACAGTATTTTTATGCAAGTGCAGAATAGTATATTTCATCTCTGACCGATTCTCATTCTTGAAGGTATTTCTTCAAAGTCTTATGCCCTGTACACACGATCGAGTATGGGCCCCATCTGATTTTTTTCCATTGGTTTAAAAAAATAGAACATGTTTTAAATTTTTCCGATGGAAAAAAAAACGATAGGAAATTTCGATCGTCTGTGTGGAACTCCATCTGAGAAAAATCCACGCATGCTCAGATTAAATTAGAAGATGGGAGCGCTCGTTCTGGTAAAACTAGCGTTCGTAATGGAGATAGCACATTCGTCATGCTGTAACGGACTGAAAAGCGCAAACTGGCTAACACCAAACTTTTACTAACACACGGTAACACGAAATCAGCAAAAGCAGCCCAAAGGGTGGCGCCATTGGATTTGAACTTCCCATTTATAGTACCGTCGTACGTGTTGTACGTCACGGCATTTTGGACGGTCGGAATTTTGTCTGATGGTGTATAGGCAAGACTGATGGAAGTCAGCTTCATTGGAATTCCGACTGAAAAATCCATCGGATTTTAGACCATCGAAATTCCGATCGTGTGTACAGGGCATTAGAACTACCCAAAAAAATTAAATAATAACAGTAACTGAAACGTTAATTTGCATATGGGAGATCTGGGGCCTTCAGGGCTCCTAGGGGGGTTTACAAGTAAATATGAATGGACTGTTAGGACTTCTTTGCTACATGGTATTTTACTCCAGTCCCCTTGGTGAAACCACTGAGGAGCTCATCATGGAAAAACACTTCTGTTCAACGTATGCCTTCTTGTTGGGGTCCCTAATAAAGACCTGATGTCTCTTAAATCTTTGAGGACCTCATACCCACCACCACTAACTTTAAGGGTCCATATGATATCCCCAGCAAAGGCATGGAATTATTTAATTGTATATCTATCTATAGAGTGGTCTTTAGAGTTGAGCGGGTAGCTGGATATTCGGGTCCGGCGGGTTCGGCCGAACTTCGGAAAAAAGTTCGGATTCGGGACCGAACTTTAACCACGAACCCGGACCCGGACCCCATTGAAGTCAATGGGGACCCGGACTTCTGACGACTAAAAAGGCTCTAAAAAAGTAATGGAAAGGGCTAGAGGGCTGCAAATGGCAGCAAAATGTTGTTAAGAACATGGCAAGTGCTCTGCAAACAAATGTGGATAGGAAATAACTTAAAAGAACATAAAAAAAATTAAAAAATAAAAAAATATGCTGGAGGCCCGATTTTCAGCAGAAGAGGTACAGGAAGTCATTAAGAACCTCAGAAACTCAACGGCACGATGCGACACATATGGTGGGAATGCCCCAGAATACGCCCTTTCTGGAATAAATTATTTAATTTAATGGATAAGCTAGTGGGAAAATAAAATACTTTGAAATAAAAATGTAGCGGGGTGCTAAATTTAAGGAAAGTGTTTGAGTGGTAAATAGGCTCAAATACCCTAATTCTGTAGGATTCATGGACCATTTTGTCCTCGGGGGACAGTATTGGTGTGCAGTTCCCTGCGGCCTACAGGTGGCGCCTTTTGTGTCCCCTCTTGGCAGTAGTACAGCGGGGCGGGGAACCTGCTGTGCATGCCAGGAGAGCATATAAAAGGGGCAGACCTTTGGCCTGGGGGCTGATGTCCAGTGGGGTCCGCGCCCAGGTGCCTTCGGCCTGGGTGCATGTGTTCCTGTTCCACCTCGGGCACCTTTAGCCCGGGGTGAGGTACTATCCTGGAGTTCTTGCTGCCCTGGGTATGGAGGCCTAGGGGCGGGAGTAAAGCCTGGAGTCCAGAGCCGCCTCGTGTAGGGGACCCTGTTCCAGGGAAGGGAGGATCATTCTGATGGACCGATGCGGGAGTCACGGTGAAGGAATGGTCTGTTGACTCCCTGGAGAGATGTCTTCCCCTTGATATGGGCTAGGTTCGTAGAAGGAGAAGCTCAAGGTCACCTTGACTGTATCAGAGGCCTTATTCAACCGGCCCGTGGCAGGGGCCTTATACACCCTGGTCTGTGGCTGAGACCAAAGTTCTCCAGGCCCGTGGCAGGGGCCTTATACACCCTAGTCTGTGGCAGAGACCAAAGTTCTCCAGGTCTGTGGCAGGGGCCTTGTACACCCGGTCTGTGGCAGAGACCAACCTCAATGTCTGTGGCAGAGACCGTGCGCCAAAAACTGTTTGAGAGACCTAAGCAGTGAAGTGAATGTGCTACGTTTGTGCCTGGACCTCCTCCACACCTTAAGCTGTCCTGTTTCTTTGCTCTAACCTTTTCTATCTGAGTACAGTTTATTTTGCCATGAGAGAATAAGAGTTGGAGTTTCAGCTGGTGTGGACATTGACTTTACTGGCAATTAAAGGACTTGCCTCTACCTACAGTAGAGGTGAGAATCATCCTCTGGAGGAGTTTTGACTCCGGCTGTGGACACGGCCCGTCAAGTACACTGCTCAACCTCTTTATATAGGAGGATACGGGCTGGTAGTGCGGTGTGCCTTTCTCCCTCCTGCGAAGAGCCAACAACATAAAGGCAGGTAAGGGGGAAAGGATCTGTGCGCTACAAAAAAATAAAATAAAAATTTTAATCTTGGCCTAGCAGGACGAGGTCCATATGGAGTAGGAGGTTGAGGTGGCGGTGGATGTGGCTGTGTAGGTGGAAGCGGCGGTGGAGGAGGATGAGGTAGCCAACACTGGTTCAAAAATACAACAATGGCTGGGTAAGGCCGGTGATGTGTCGAATTCTGTCCCCTGTCGAATAGTGTCCGCCCTGTACTGCGCTTGCTGAGTATGTAGGACAAGGGGATTTCAAAAATCTCCCAAGACTAACGGCGCCTGCGTGTTGAGTTCAGGTGAAGGCCACACCATCCGTGGTTCAAGCCGAGCCAAGCAAGGCCGCGATCGAAGCGAGCCTGTGAGGGGCCCTGTTACTATGTGCTACCGTATGTCCTCTTGGATGGTGGGGCTTGAACCTGCACTCACAGCGCAGGCGCCGTTCATCTTCGGAGATTTTGTGAATCTCCTTGTCCTCTGTACTGCGCAAGCGCTGCGCCTGCGCAGTACGGGCCGGGCACAATCCGATGGCCGGACAGTTTGTCACAACACCGGTATACATGTCGCTTGTCTGTGATAACGCCCCCTGCCGTGCTAAATACACGTTCAGATAATACACTGGCTGCAGGGCAGGCCAGCACCTCCAAGGCATAAACGGCAAGCTCAGGCCATGTGCCCAATTTGGAGACCCAGAAGTTAAAGGGGGCAGACCCGTCATCCAGTACGTGTAGGCCTGTGGACACATACTGCTCAACCATGTTGGTGAAATGCTGCCTCCTGCTAAGACGTTCCATCTCAGCTGGTGGTGCTGGTTGTTGTGGCGTGCTGACAAAGCTTTTCCACATTTCGGCCATGCTAACCCTGCCTTCTGAGGTGCTGCCGGTGCCCCGGCTGCGTCGGCGACCTCTTCCTCCTCCTCTGCCTTCGCCTTGTGCTTCCACCGTACGCCCGCTGTCAGGTGGGAATGCCACCAGCAGCGCGTCTACCAGCGTGCGCTTGTACTCGCGCATCTTACGATCCCGCTCCAGTGAGGGAATTAAGGACGGTACGTTGTCCTTGTAACGGGGATCCAGCAGGGTGGCCACCCAGTAATCAGCACCAGTTAAAATGTGGGCAACTCGGCTGTCGTTGCGGAAACACTGCAGCATGTAATCGCTCATGTGTGCCAGGCTGCCCAGAGGCAAAGAAAAGCTGTCCTCTGTGGGAGGTGTATCGTCTGTGTCCTCTGTATCCCCCCAGCCACGCACCAGTAATGGCCACGAGCTGGTCTGAGTGCCACCCTGCTGTGAACATGGCTCCTCCTCCTCCTCCTCCTCCTCCTCCTCCATCTCCTCCTCCACCTCGTCATCCTCCAGAACTGTGCCCTTTCTGCCGGACAATTGTGTACCTGGCGTTTGTTGGTGCAGGAACCCACCCTCGTAGCCACTTGTGAAAGACTGCCCTGAAAGCCTTTGAAATGATCCCGCTTCCTCCTCCTCCTCCTCATCCTCCTGTGCCACATCCTCTTCTATCATCGCACAAAGCGTTTTTTCAAGGAGGCATAGAACTGGGATAGTAACGCTGAGAACGGCGTCATTGGCACTGGCCATGTTGGTGGAGTACTCGAAACAGCGCAACAAGGCACACAGGTCTCGCATGGAGGCCCAGTTATTGGTGGTGAAGTGGTGCTGTTCCGCAGAGCGACTCACGCGTGATTGCTGCAGCTGAAACTCCACTATTGCCTGCTGCTGCTCGCACAGTCTGGCCAGCATGTGCAAGGTGGAGTTCCACCTTGTGGGCACGTCACATATGAGGCGGTGAGCTGGAAGGCCGAAGTTACGCTGCAGCGCTGACAGGCGAGCAGCAGCAGGGTGAGAACGCCGAAAGTGCGCACACACAGCCCGCACTTTCTGCAGCAGCTCTGGCATATTGGGGTAATTTTTAAGGAACCTCTGGACCACCAAGTTCAGCACATGCGCCAGGCAAGGGATGTGCGTCAAACCGGCTAGACCCAGAGCTGCTACGAGATTTCGCCCATTATCGCACACCACCAGGCCGGGCTTGAGGCTCACTGACAGCAACCACTCATCGGTCTGTTGTTCCATGTCCCTCCACAACTCCTGCGCGGTGTGGGGATTTTCCCCCAAACAGGAAAGTTTTAAAACTGCCTGCTGTCGTTTACCCCTGGCTGTGCTGAAGTTGGTGGTGAAGGTGTTACGCTGAATGGATGAGGAGGCGGTAGAGGATGAGGAAGCGGAGAAGGAGGAGTTACCAACAGGAGGCAAACTGAAGCGCCCTGCAATCCTCGGTGGTGGAAGGACATGCGCCAAACCGCTATCTGCCTCAGGCCCAGCCGCCACTGCATTTACCCAGTGTGCTGTTAGGGAGATATAACGTCCCTGACCGTGCTTACTGGTCCACACATCCGTAGTTAGGTGGACCTTGCCACAGATGGCGTTGCGCAGTGCACACCTGATTTTGTCCCCCACCTGGTTGTGCAGGGAAGGGATGGCTCGCCTGGAAAAGTAGTGGCGGCTGGGCACGACGTACTGCGGGACAGCCAATGCCATCAGGCTTTTAAAACTCTGCGTCTCCACCAGACAGAATGACAGCATTTCAAAGGCCAGGAATTTTGAAATGCTGGCATTCAGGGCCAGGGATCGCGGGTGGCTAGGGGGGTACTTCCTCTTCCGCTCCAATGTTTGGGAGATAGAGAGCTGAACGCTTCCATGGGACATTGTGGAGATGGTTGGTGACCCAGGTGGTAGTGTTGCTGGCAGATCCTCTGTTTGCGGGGTGACAGGTGCCACTGTCACTACAGAGGTGGATGAAGAGGCCGAGACTGCAGCAGAAGAGGAAGCAGGAGGAGCCAGAGACCTTTCTTGGTTTTTGAGGTGTCTACTCCACTGCAGCTCGTGCTTTGCACTTAGATGCCTGGTCATGCAGCTTGTGCTCAGGTTGAGAACGTTTATGCCTCGCTTCAGGCTCTGATTGCACAGCGTGCAAACCACTCGTGTCTTGTCATCAACACACTGTGTGAAGAACTGCCACGCTAGGGAAGTACTTGGACCTGGCTTTGGTGTGCTCGGTCCCTTGCTGCGTTGGGCAGTAGCAGATGTACTGTCTAGGGGACGAATGCTCCGTTTTTGCACCCTGCTCCCTCTTCTGCTGTGCTGGTGGCTCTGTGCGACCACCGCCTCTTCCTCCGAACTACACTGGTCACCTGCATAACGTTGATTCCATGTGGGGTCGAGGACCTCATCGTCCTCCACATCATCTTCCACCCAGTCTTCACCCCTGCCCTCCATGTCTGTCTGCACAATTGCGAAAGCAGCAGCAGTTGGCACCTGTGTTTCGTCATCATCCGAGACGTGCTGCGATGGTCCTCCCATGTACCCATCATGAAACATAAGTGGTTGGGCATCGGTGCACTCAATCTCTTCCACTTCTGGGGCAGGGCTAGGTGGATGGCCCTGGGAAACCCTGCTAACAGAGTCATCGAAAAGCAGAAGAGACTGCTGCATGATTTGGGGCTCAGACTGCTTGGCTGATTTGCAAGGGGGTGAGGTGAAAGACTGATGGACATGGGCTTCAGGTGCCAACTCTGATCTTTCATCAGAAGAGTGGGTGGGAGACAATGTGAAGGAACCCGAGGCACTGTCAGCAACCCAATCTACTATCGCCTGTACTTGTCCTGGCCTAAACATTGGTACAGCCTCATTAGGCGCGACAAAATACCGCCGCAGGCTCGGTCGCCTACTCGCACCTGAGGAAGGTGTTTCACTTGTGCGTGTAGCTGGCACAGATCCACCACGTCCTCTCCCTGCAACAGGAGCTCCACCAGCAGCACCACGACCGGGGCCACCACGTCCCTTTGACCTTCCCCTCATATTTTCCAAATTTAGGATCTTGCCCTAAATGGCGTTTTTTGGAAGACCACAACACACCCACAGTATTTAACCGCTGAAACGCACAGCTACAGAACTGCAGAAAATGCTATTCAAAAAAAAAAAGGTTGTTTTTTTTAGTATAGCACAGTACAAGGAAAATATATAGAAATTGTTTATTTCACACACCTCCAGATGTGTATTTCACACTGCAAAATATTTTCTGTGGCCCTAAATGGCGTTTTTTGGAAGAGCACAACACAACCACAGTATTTAACCACTGAATCGCACAGCTATAGAAGTGCAGAGAATGCTATTCAAAAAAAATGTTGTTTTTTTTAGTATAGCACTGTACAATATATAGAAATTGTTTATTTTACACACCTCCAGATGTGTATTTCACACTGCAAAATATTTTCTGTGGCCCTAAATGGCGTTTTTTGGAAGAGCACAACACAACCACAGTATTTAACAACTGAATCGCACAGCTATAGAAGTGCAGAGAATGCTATTCAAAAAAAAGGTTGTTTTTTTTAGTATAGCACAGTACAAGGAAAATATATAGAAATTGTTTATTTCACACACCTCCAGATGCGTATTTCACACTGCAAAATATTTTCTGTGGCCCTAAATGGCGTTTTTTGGAAGAGCACAACACAACCACAGTATTTAACCACTGAATCGCACAGCTATAGAAGTGCAGAGAATGCTATTCAAAAAAAATGTTGTTTTTTTTAGTATAGCACTGTACAATATATAGAAATTGTTTATTTTACACACCTCCAAGATGTGTATTTCACACTGCAAAATATTTTCTGTGGCCCTAAATGGCGTTTTTTGGAAGAGCACAACACAACCACAGCATTTAACCACTGAATCGCACAGCTATAGAAGTGCAGAGAATGCTATTCAAAAAAAATGTTGTTTTTTTTAGTATAGCACTGTACAATATATAGAAATTGTTTATTTTACACACCTCCAGATGTGTATTTCACACTGCAAAATATTTTCTGTGGCCCTAAATGGCGTTTTTTGGAAGAGCACAACACAACCACAGTATTTAACCACTGAATCGCACAGCTATAGAAGTGCAGAGAATGCTATTCAAAAAAAATGTTTTTTTTTTTAGTATAGCACTGTACAATATATAGAAATTGTTTATTTTACACACCTCCACATGTGTATTTCACACTGAAAAATATTTTCTGTGGCCCTAAATGGCGTTTTTTGCCAGACCACAACACACCCACAGCACGTAACCGCTGAATCGCACAGCTACAGAAAATGCTATTCAAAAAAAAAAGGTTGTTTTTTTTTAGTATAGCACTGTACAAGAAGAATATATAGAAATTGTATATTTTACACACCTCCAAGATGTGTATTTCACACTGCAAAATATTTTCTGTGGCCCTAAATGGCGTTTTTTGGAAGAGCACAACACAACCACAGTATTTAACCACTGAATCGCACAGCTATAGAAGTGCAGAGAATGCTATTCAAAAAAAATGTTGTTTTTTTTAGTATAGCACTGTACAATATATAGAAATTGTTTATTTTACACACCTCCAGATGTGTATTTCACACTGCAAAATATTTTCTGTGGCCCTAAATGGCGTTTTTTGGAAGAGCACAACACAACCACAGTATTTAACCACTGAATCGCACAGCTATAGAAGTGCAGAGAATGCTATTCAAAAAAAATGTTTTTTTTTTTAGTATAGCACTGTACAATATATAGAAATTGTTTATTTCACACACCTCCAGATGTGTATTTCACACTGCAAAATATTTTCTGTGGCCCTAAATGGCGTTTTTTGCAAGAGCACAACAACCCCAACAGTATATAACCGCTGAATCGCACAGCTGCAGAGGCCAGAGAATGCTTTTTAAAAATAATGTCGTTTTTTCACACACCTCCAGATGTGTATTTCACACTGCAAAATATTTTCTGTGGCCCTAAATGGCGTTTTTTGGAAGAGCACAACACAACCACAGTATTTAACCACTGAATCGCACAGCTATAGAAGTGCAGAGAATGCTATTCAAAAAAAATTTTGTTTTTTTTAGTATAGCACTGTACAATATATAGAAATTGTTTATTTTACACACCTCCACATGTGTATTTCACACTGCAATTTATTTTCTGTGGCCCTAAATGGCGTTTTTTGGAAGAGCACAACACAACCACAGTATTTAACCACTGAATCGCACAGCTATAGAAGTGCAGAGAATGCTATTCAAAAAAAATGTTTTTTTTTTTAGTATAGCACTGTACAATATATAGAAATTGTTTATTTCACACACCTCCAGATGTGTATTTCACACTGCAAAATATTTTCTGTGGCCCTAAATGGCGTTTTTTGCAAGAGCACAACAACCCCAACAGTATATAACCGCTGAATCGCACAGCTGCAGAGGCCAGAGAATGCTTTTTAAAAATAATGTTGTTTTTTCACACACCTCCAGATGTGTATTTCACACTGCAAAATATTTTCTGTGGCCCTAAATGGCGTTTTTTGGAAGAGCACAACACAACCACAGTATTTAACCACTGAATCGCACAGCTATAGAAGTGCAGAGAATGCTATTCAAAAAAAATTTTGTTTTTTTTAGTATAGCACTGTACAATATATAGAAATTGTTTATTTTACACACCTCCACATGTGTATTTCACACTGCAATTTATTTTCTGTGGCCCTAAATGGCGTTTTTTTGAAGAGCACAACAACCCCAACAGTATATAACCGCTGAATCGCACAGCTGCAGAGGCCAGAGAATGCTATTCAAAAATAATGTTGTTTTTTCACACACCTCCAGATGTGTATTTCACACTGCAAAATATTTTCTGTGGCCCTAAATGGCGTTTTTTGGAAGAGCACAACACACCCACAGTATATAACCGCTGAATCGCACAGCTGCAGAGAATGCTATTCAAAAAAAAGTTTTTTTTTTTTTTTTAGTATAGCATAGTACAAGAAAAATATATAGAAATTGGTTATTTCACACAACTAGAGATATACACTGCAAAATATTTTTTTTGCCCAAAAATAGGTCTTTTTTGCGCACAACAAAGTACCTTTTTTTTTTTTGCAACAGCACAATAAAGTGCCTTTTTTTTTTTGGGGGGCCCAAAAATTGGTCTTTTTAGCAAAAGCACAATAAAGTGCCTTTTTTTTTTTTTCTGCCCGAAATGGGTCTTTTAGCAAGAGCACAATACAGCCACTAAATGGAATAGGTGTATCACTCAACGTAATGCAGTGCTGGTGCACTGAGCTTGCAACACAAACAGATAAACCTATGCAGATCGCTGAGCTATTATATCTCTCAATCTGGACTCCTATCTAAATTAGACATGTGCAATTCGTTTAGTTACGAATTCGTTATCCGTCAAAATTCGTTATATTCGTTGATTCGTAAACATACGAATGAACGAACGGTTCGATAACATTACAAACGAACAACGAATAATCTAAACGAACGAATATGGAAAACAAATAAAATACGAATTTAGTAAATTTGAAACAAACAAAAAACGAAAAAGTGAAAAACGCGAACATAAAAACAACGAAAATACAGAAAAAAGATAAAAAATAACGAAAATAAAAATGAACGAAAACGAGATATTACGAATATTCGAAAAACAAAACAACGAATAACGAACAAAGATCCATATTAACGAATATCAAAATGAACGGAAAAAAAATTACGAATCTTCGGAAAACGGAAATGAAAACAACGACAATTCGTAAAAAAGGGATTTTTATAACAGCTTACCTGTAAAATCCTTTTCTTGGAGTACATCACGGGACACAGAGCGACTTAGTCATTACTAATGGGTTATATAGTTTACCTTCAGGTGTTGGCACTGGCCAATTCCAAACCGGAAGTACCCTCCCCTATATAAGCCCCTCCCACCCGGGAGCACCTCAGTTTTGTAGCCAAGCAATAAGTGTCCCAAAAAGAGGGGTGGGAGCTCTGTGTCCCGTGATGTACTCCAAGAAAAGGATTTTACAGGTAAGCTGTTATAAAAATCCCTTTTTCTTTTTCGTACATCACGGGACACAGAGCGACTTAGTCATTACTAATGGGACGTCCCAAAGCAATGCCAAATGAGGGGGGGGGTACATAAGCTGGGCGCCATCAGGCATGAGGATCTTTTGCGGCCTGCAACACACTGCGCCCAAAGGCGACATCCTCCTGACTTCTAACGTCTACCTGATAGAATCTAGTAAACGTGTGTACCGAAGACCATGTTGCGGCCTTACATACTTGAGCCAGGGAGGCCTGGTGATGCACTGCCCATGAAGTTCCAACCGCTCTTGTGGAGTGCGCCCTAACTTTGAACGGAGGCGGTCTCTTTCTCAAGCCATAGGCTTGTATTATGACCTGTCGAATCCACTTGGCTAAAGTAGATTTTGATGCTGCCTGACCCCTTCTGGGGCCTTCCGGCAGAACAAACAAAGAATCCGTTCTGCGAATCTGAGCAGTGGCTTTTAGATAAGCTTTAACTGCTCTTACCACATCCAAAGAATGTAATAACTTTTCCTCTACTGAGCTAGGTTTGGGGAAAAAAGAAGGAAGAACCACATCTTGGTTCAAATGAAACCTCGATACCACCTTAGGAAGAAAGGCTGGATGAGGACGTAATACTACTCTGTCCTTATGGATAACCAGATATGGCTCCTTACAGGACATAGCTGCTAATTCCGACACTCTTTTAGCCGAACAAATGGCTACTAAGAAAACCAATTTCCTGGTGAGAAGAACCAAGGAAATGTGTTGTAATGGTTCAAACGGTTGTTTCTGTAGAACCGACAGAACCAGGTTTAAGTCCCAAGGACATATGGGAATACTAACCGGAGGGCTAATACGCATCACTCCTTGTATAAAGGCTTTGACTAGTGAATGCGAAGCCAAGGGCCTTTGAAAAAATATTGACAAGGCCGAAATCTGACCCTTGATAGTACTCAAGGCCAGCTTCCTATCTACAGCCCACTGTAGGAAGTCCAGAATCCTCCCTATCATGTACTTACGTGGATGCCATTTCTTGGTCTCACACCACGTAATGTACGCTTTCCAGATCCTATAATAGATCTGCCTGGATACCGGTTTCCTGGCATTGATCATGGTAGATACCACAGAATTAGAGAGCCCTCTCTTTTTCAGAATGTGGGCTTCAATAGCCAGGCCGTCAAACCTAGGGCTGGTAAGGAAGGGTGGTATATCGGTCCTTGCGACAGCAGGTCCGGACGAAGTGGGAGGGTCCACGGACTCCTCACTGACATTTTTACAATCTCCGCGTACCATGCCCTTCGGGGCCACGCTGGAGCCACCAGAATCACTGGTTTCTTTTCTACCCTGATTCTGCGGAGTAATCGCGGTAACAATTGTGGCGGTGGGAATGCATATATCAGCTTGAACCGATCCCAAGGGAACACTAGGGCATCCGAGCCGCAAGCTAGGGGATCCCTTGTGCGAGACACAAACCTGTCCACCTTTGCGTTGAATCTGGATGCTAGCAGATCTACATCCGGTGTTCCCCACCGCTGGCATATTGCCTGGAAAACCTCGGGGTGAAGAGACCATTCCCCCGGGCATAATTGTTGGCGACTTAGAAAGTCCGCTCTCCAATTTTCCACTCCTGGGATGAAAACCGCGGATATGGCTGGGACATATCTTTCTGCCCACTCCAGGATGCAATTTGCTTCCTTCTGGGCTGCACGACTTTTGGTGCCACCCTGATGATTGATATATGCCACTGCCGTGGCATTGTCTGATTGAATTCTGACAGGGGACCCCTGGAGTTTGGATGTCCATGCTACTAGGGCATACCGGGCTGCTCGTATCTCTAAGAGATTGATGGGCAGGGCCTTTTCTGCTTCTGACCACCTGCCCTGGAGAGACCATTGCTCCAGCACTGCCCCCCAGCCGATGAGGCTGGCATCTGTAGTGACCACCTTCCAAGAAACCGGACTGAAGGGTTTCCCTCTTTCCAGATTCTGGGGCACCAACCACCAATGGAGGCTCTTGCGAACGGAAGGGGACAGGGACATTGGTAAGTCTAAAGCCTGAACTTTTTTGTTCCAGGCTGACAGTATGGCCCTTTGCAAATTCCTTGAATGGAATTGACCGTAGGGTACCGCTTCGAATGAAGCCACCATCTTTCCCAGCAGCCTCATGCAGAGACGTATGGATGGTTTTCTTTTTGTACCCACTAAGTGGGTCAAATTTCTTAAAGACGACACCTTCTCTGGAGGTAAGAAAATCTTTCTCTGATTTGAATCCAGCCTTAGCCCTAAGTATTCCAGACTTTTGACTGGTCTTAGAGCTGACTTGTCCCGGTTGATAATCCAACCGTGATATTCCAGATACTCGATTGTCTTGTGAATAGCTACTTCCAGCTTTTCCACTGAGTGGTCTATTAGTAGCAGGTCGTCTAGATATGCCATTATCGTTACACCCTGTGTTCTTAGATTGGCCAATAATGGGGCCAGAATTTTTGTGAACACTCGTGGTGCTGTGGCCAGACCGAAAGGTAAGGCTCTGAACTGAAAATGGCGCCCTTCTACTGCAAAGCGTAGAAATTTCTGATGGGCCGGAAAGATGGGAATATGCAGATAAGCATCCCTTATGTCGATCGAGGCTAGCCATTCCTGCCCTTGTAGGGCGGTGGCCACTGATCGGATCGACTCCATCCGAAAAGTCCTGATATTTAGGAACTTGTTTAGCCCTTTTAGATTTAATATGGGCCTCACGTCCCCATTTGGTTTGGGGACTGTGAAAAGGTTCGAGTAAAACCCGAATCCGCTTTCTTCCAGGGGAACCTTCATGATTACCCCTTGGAGCAATAGTTGTTCTAGTGCCAGAAGGAGGGATCCTCTCTTTTGGGGATCTCTTGGCACGTTTGACCTCATAAATTGGGCAGGAGGAGTGCCTTTTAACTCCAGCTTGTATCCCAGACTTACTGCGGAGAGCACCCATCTGTCTCTGATGGTGTCCCGCCAGGTCTCTGTGAACAACTGAAGTCTTCCCCCCACCCGATTGAGCGGGGGCAATACTTCATGCCTTAGGGGGAGGTTTTGTACCTCTCTTGATCCAGGGCTTCTTGTTACCCTGTGATTGTCCCTGATTTCTGCCCCCTGAATTTGACCGCGGAGGCCGTCGGAACTGCTTCACAGCCGATGTGCCCGGGACTGGAGAGGTAGGCCTCTTAAAAGAAGGACTTCTACCCTTGTTCTTAACCGGTAAGAGTGAACTTTTACCGGCAGAAATTTTCTGGATATATTTGTCCAGATCTTCTCCAAATAAGCGTTCTCCATGAAATGGGAAGCTAACCAGCAGTTTTTTACAGGGAGCTTCAGCAGACCAGTTTTTGAGCCACAGAAGCCTACGCATATGTACTATAGACAGCGTAAAGCGGGAGGCCTGTTGGATTGTATCCTTTATGGCGTCCACCGCAAAACACAAGGCTCTAGGCAGGTCAGCTAGGGCATGAGCCTGCTGATCTGGTAAGTCCCTTAAGACTTGTTTCAACTGATCTTTCACTGCTTGGCAGACTCCAATCGCTGCTACCGCAGGTTGTGTCACCATACTTGCTGTAGAGAAAGCAGATTTTAGTAAAGACTCCAATTTTTTATCTATTGGGTCTTTGAACATTGGAACATTATCTACTGGACATGTCAGTGATTTGTTAACAGAAGAGATGGCTGCGTCCACTATAGGGACCCTCCATTTTCTTATGAACTTATCCTCCATGGGATAGATCACCGGAAATCTCTTGGGGGGAGCAAATATTTTATCAGGATGCTCCCAATCCTGGTAAATAAGCCCTTCTAATAAAGGGTGGATTGGGAAGGAACAGACCGCCTGGGGAGCTTTTAGCGACCCCAGCGAGGAAACCGTAGTGGATGGTGGTTCCGCCAGAGGCATTTTAAATGCTGATCGGACCATGTTAGTCAGAGACTGAACCCATAATCTTTCAGCCTGAGAAGCTGAGAAAGGTTCTTCCACTGTTGATTCCTCTATAAGTGAATCAACCTCATCCTGATCCCCTTCAGGTAGGTCGATCTCTGTGTGGGGCTGTTCCTCCACTAACAGGCACTCTGAAGGAGGAGACGGAGATCGGACGCGCTTTCCCTGAGATAGGGAAGCAGCGATCAATGCTGTTAATCTCTCTTCTAATCCTCCCAGAGTTGAGGATAAAACCTCCTCTGTTATATATACAGGAGCAGGTGGACTGGGGACAGCCGCAGCACCAGGCATTCCTGCGGGGTTTCTACGGCTACTGACCTCTGCATTCTCAGGGGAGATTGGTGCAGTGCAAGCATGCCCAATATCCTCAGAGCCCGATGGAGACCCCTTTGGCTTCCTGGAAGATCTATTTCCGGAGCGTCTGGACGACATATCCTTTAAGCACAAAGCTGAGGTATTCCCGTCGTCATACACCAATTTTTGCTGGTAATAGTCTAACACAGGTGCTGCTATATACCAGCTGGTGTCCACTAAAGTGCCTTTCTATGGGGATGCCTGCATCAACCGCCTCTGTGTGCCACTGTTTGTTGCTAGCTCTGTTTGCATGCAGCTGACACTTGTACTGTGTCTTTTAACCATGCTGGGACGCCCGCAGATGCGCAGAAGCGCCGCGGCGCGCATCGAGCGTCATCCACCCGCCCCGCCCCTTTTTTTTCATAGGAGGCGCGTGCACGCGCCCGCGCGCGCGCCCGTGCGCCAATGGCGCCCTTTTCGAAAACCAACAGAGGACTAGGAGCCAGGGCCCTTTTTGCCGGAGGGCCTGTGCGGTGGATGAACGCAGCAACAGGGCAGAGGAAGTGGATTCCCTCAGAGAAACTTACCAGCTGCCTGGACCTTTTGAGTTGAGAAAACCAAAGATCCACATTACAAGAAAAATGGACTACAGCGGCCTCTAGTGGTTTAACACAGGTACCGCGGTCCCTGTTTTTTTTTTTTTCTTGACTACTATTAAAATTTTACATTTTCAGTAGTTATAGGCAAACACAGATATTTAGCGGGAATACCGTTAGGTAACAGACAGAAAGACAAATTAGGCTTGGGGGTCCCCCAATAGAACCAAGTTCCTGGGGGCCCCCACTTACCTGATCCCCGCCGCAGGACTTTGTTTGGTCCACAAAAGTCCAAACTTCACCTATCACGGCAGGCATTGTAATTAAACCTTCAGGGACCGGGTTCCCAAGGATTCCACTCCCCTGGACCTGTATAGCACCCTGCACAGACAGCGTCTTGGTCGTGGGTATGACCAGAGCTCTGGATCCCAGGGTCCAGCCCTCCTAAGAGAAGCATTACAGGCAAAACCTTGCTCTTCTGCTGCAAGGCCCGGGTACCGACCGTTTAGCTATGAAGCTTTTTTGGTGGGATCCGGAACAGCTTACTAAGGCCCAAAAGAACCTGTACGCAAGCCCAGTGAAAACACATGTTACTCTTTGGCCAACACCTTAGACACTGGCAAAAAACTGAGGTGCTCCCGGGTGGGAGGGGCTTATATAGGGGAGGGTACTTCCGGTTTGGAATTGGCCAGTGCCAACACCTGAAGGTAAACTATATAACCCATTAGTAATGACTAAGTCGCTCTGTGTCCCGTGATGTACGAAAAAGAAAACTTAAATTCTATTTCGTTAGTTCTGAATTAGTTCTGGACTTTGGCCAATGGCCAATAAGCTTGTCCCTTCCCCTGAAGAGGTTGTCTCTTCCCCCAATGAGCTTGTTTCTTATAGACATGTGCTATAATGTGTGTGTATGTGTGTTTTTCTGTGTTAGACTGCAGTGCATTCCATCCACAGTCCAGATAGGGTGTGGTTGGGTAGGTTGCACTGTTCTGTTGGATTTTGTGAGTACATTTTTTACTTAGGAGAGAGAAATTCTTTGTTTCTTAAGGATATTAGATTGAGATTCTAGAGTCTACATTCTAATTTATAATTTTATTTATGTAATATCTCTGACATATTGTATTTTTCTTCTTTGTCAGACTACATTCTAGACAGGGTGTGGGTGGTGTTTGATTTGTGAGTCATTCAAAGAGATTGATATAGAAATTATAAATTTCTTACTATTTCTATTACTCCTAGGATTTTCTAAAGTTAGTTTTTTTTCCCTTTTCTGGGACTGTGTTTTATTATATTGCTGTCTGTCTGACCCTACCTATTTTTTTTGTTGTGTTAGCCAGTGCCACTACTAGGCCAGCCCAGGCAGCATATACTACGTATTCATGGTAGGAGAAGTAGATTAGTATATATATTTTTTTGCATGGACCAGTAAAATAAGAATACTCCAGTCCTCAATCCCTCCACTCTCAGTCACACCAACACCAACTCTCATACCAACACACTCACTAACACCAACATTCTCACTTACAAGACTCACACGTCCATTCTCACTCCCAGACATTCTAATTGCAATAAAACCACCAAACCACACAAAAACAACTACAAAAACCACAATATCACTCTCTCATAGTTGCCAACAGTCACGGATTGGCCGGGACGTTCCCGGGATTCAAACCCTTTTCCCGGATTTATTTTGTCCCGGCCAATGTCCCGGCCAATCCGATTTTTCCCGTTTTCCCCGAATTTGGATGCCGCAGGCCGCCGCCGCTAGAGGTCCACGGCTGGCGGAGACAATGTCTCGGTGGCCGCCATGTTCAAGAAGTCCAAAACACGGATGTAGTACAATAGAAAATAAAGCCGCTGCGGCGCCGCCCACACCCCGCACCTCCCCAGGGGTGGGCGGCGCCGCAGCAGCTTTATCTTCTATTGTACTACATCTGTGTTTTGGCTGGCCGGCCGTCCACCCCCCCCGCCCCGCCCCGCTGCAGGTCTGTCTGTAATGGAAAGGGGCGGGGGTCGGCAGCGCCACAGCTTAATTTTTTATTTTTTTGCAGCCACACTGTCGGCTCCGCCTCTATTTTGTTCCCCTTTGGGGAAGGGAAAACAATAATGGCGACCGAGACAGGAGACGCCTGTGGTTAAGGGGGGACTCCGCTGGGGATGCCTGTGGTAAGGGGGGACTCCGCTGGGAACGCCTGTGGTAAGGGAGGACTCCGCTGGGGACGGCTGAGGTAAGGGGGGACACCGCTGGGGACGCCTGATGTAAGGGGGGACTCCGATGGGGACGGCTGAGGTAAGGGGGGACACCGCTGGGGACGCCTGATGTAAGGGGGGACTCCGATGGGGACGCCTGATGTAAGGGGGGACTCCGATGGGGACGCCTGATGTAAGGGGGGACTCCGCTGGGGACGCCTGATGTAAGGGGGGACTCCGCTGGGGACGCCTGATGTAAGGGGGGACTCCGCTGGGGACGCCTGAGGTAAGGGGGGACTCCGCTGGGGACACTTGATGTAAGGGGGACTCCACTGGGGACGCCTGATGTAAGGGGGGACTCCGCTGGGGACGCCTGATGTAAGGGGGGACTCCGCTGGGGAACGCCTGATGTAAGGGGGGACTCCGCTGGGGACGCCTGATGTAAGGGGGACTCCTCTGGGTACACCTGATGTAAGGAAGGACTCCGCTGGGTACGCCTGATGTAAGGAGGGCCTCCTCTGGGGACGCCTGATGTAAGGAAGGACTCCGCTGGGTACGCCTGATGTAAGGGGGGATTCCGCTGGGCACGCCTGATGTAAGGAGGGACTCCGCTGGGGACGCCTGATGTAAGGAGGGACTCCTCTGGGGACACTTGATGTAAGGGGGGACTCCACTGGGGACGCCTGATGTAAGAGGGGACTCCACTGGGGACGCCTGATGTAAGGGGGGACTCCGCTGGGGACGCCTGATGTAAGGGGGGACTCCTCTGGGTACACCTGATGTAAGGAAGGACTCCGCTGGGTACGCCTGATGTAAGGAGGGACTCCTCTGGGGACGCCTGATGTAAGGAGGGACTCCTCTGGGGACGCCTGATGTAAGGAGGGACTCCCCTGGGGACACCTGATGGCATCTGGTGGCAGGCGACGTGGCAGGTGACACACTCGGGGCTAACACTGATTCGGCATTTTGGTGAGTTGAATGATTTCATTTTATATTAAAATGTAATAAGAGAAATAATGCACTTCAGTCATCCTGACACCCTAACAACCATGGTGTCGGGATGATTAAAGAGCTAACACCAGATGTTTGGATTATCTTTATCTGTTGATTGTTAAACTCTGGAATACACATATTTCTATTATGGTGTAGGATCTGGGCCTGCTGTCCTTCCCTCCCTCTTTCTTTCTCCCTTCATCTCTCATTCATCTCAGACTTTAACCACACCCCCTTTGAGCCACGCTCATTTAAGCCACTCCCACTACCCGTGTAAACCACGCCCACGCTTCGTGCGCCACTTTTTTCTCCTAAAGTATAACACACCTTCAAATGAATGCCCCACCCCCTAATTATACCAAGGCTCCGCCTACATGCGAAAAAGTGTCACGGATTTTTTTTTTGCAATGTTGGCAACTATGCTCTCTGCACTGCTCTCTGCTCCTCCCTCACCACACCACTTACACCCTCTCAAAATGGCGTACAGGGGCGGAGGCTATAGCCGCTTGTTGAAAACGAAACTAAAATACGAGATTGCGAATGGCCGCGATGTATTTACGGGAGTACGAATGCATTCGAAGCACGTGGACGTATTTTAGTTTCATTTTCAACACGCGGCTATAGCCGCGTGTTGAAAATAAAAATAACTAGTAACGCGAGATTGCGAATGACCGCGCCGAGATGTATTTACGAAAGTATAAAAAAATTACGAATCCATTCGAAGCACGGTAGTAGACACGAATCAAGGAAAACAAAACAATGTTACGAATCAACAGAAACGGCAGAGTAGTGTACAGAAAAACGAAAATTATTATCTAACAAAATTACGAATTACGAATCGTTCAGTATCAACGAAAATCAAACTGTTACGAAAGTACGAAAATAACTTAAACAGAAATACGAATCATTCAATATCAACAAAATTACGAATTTCAAATCAACGAAAATAACTTAGACAGAACTACGAATCATTCAGTATCAACGAAAATTAAACTGTTACGAACATACGAACGAGTCCGAATAGGAAAACTCGCGTCTTACGAAATTACGAATCTTTACGAACATACGGAACGAGACGAAACTAAACGATAGGAAACTAATTTTTTGGTTGTGCACATGTCTAATCTAAATCTCTCTCCCTGAAAGCACAAACAGTATCCTGCCCCTACACTACACTACACTACACTGTCTCTCTATCTTTTCTATCAGTAGATTGCAGAATCAGGACTAACTCCTATCATATAATTCTCTCCCTCACAGCAACAGCAGCCAGGATCCTTTCCCTACACTGTCTAAAAGCAGAGTGACGATCTGTGCTGTGTGCCTCTTGCTTATATAGAAGCTGGTCACATGCTGGGTCACATGTTGCACTGACCAATCACAGCCATGCCATTAGTAGGCATGGCTATGATGGCTTCTAAGGGCACACCAGCTAATCAAATGGTGATTGGCTGGCCCCTGAAGCATTTCTAACTGCGCCATTAAATTCCCGAATCCGGACCCGAACCCGGACTTTAGCGCAAAATCCGGGTCCGGGTCCGGGGTCGGGAAAAAGCCAAAATTCGGTACGGACCCAAACTTTACAGTTCGGGTCCGCTCAACACTAGTGGTCTTATATCCATAAAATATGGTTTTATGTGGTCTCACCTGAGTATTGTTTGGTTAATTGAGATAAACACACATAGGAGGATAGAGAGCATGTATATGCAGTTCCTGTGCACGAGGTTGAGTTGGTAGCAGTACAGATGACACAGGATATGCTAAATGCTGAAAAAATAAAATAGTATGAGTTATAAGCCATGTACAGCACCCTAAATAATGCAAACAATTATTCTACCAACAGGATAATTAACATAAAACTCAGTATTTCACTTCATTAATGCATTCTGTATGTAAACCCTATTTTTTCAGCTTGTTTGGCATTATGCCTCCCTGTATTTTGTAAAGGTGCTGCAAAGTTTCATACCTGGAGATCCTGCCATTAACAGCTATTCCTGCTGCAGGATGAAAAGGCTAAGCTATTGCTTTGCAATTAGCAGAAGCACTGTCAGACTGCGGTTTGATGTCCAACATACTCAAATGAGACTCAGAAAGCTTTAATCCCAAAGCATTAAAATGACAGCCAGGGAAATCATATACTCCAAGAGAAGACAGCATTGGCAGCCCCAATATTTAACCGCTTCAGCCCCGGAAGATTTTACCCCCTTCCTGACCAGAGCACTTTTTACAATTTGGCACTGCATCGCTTTAACTGACAATAGCGCGGTCGTGCGACGCTGCACCTGAACAAAATTAACGTCATTTTTTTCCCCCACAAATAGAGCTTTCTTTTGGTGGTATTTGATCACCTCTGCGGTTTTTATTTTTTGCGCTATAAACAAAAGAACAGCGAAAGTTTTGAAAAAAACACACTGGGGGGTTATTTACGAAAGGCAAATCCACTTTGCACTACAAGTGCAAACTACAAGTGCAAAGTGCACTTCAAATTGCACTGAAAGTGCACTTGGAAGTGCAGTCGCTGTAAATGTGAGGGGTAGATCTGAAATTAGGGGATTTTATCATCCAATCATGTGCAAGCTAAAATGCTGTTTTTTTTATTTTCCTTGCATGTCCCGCTCGGATCTACAGCGACTTCAGTGCACTTTGCACTTGTAGTTTGCACTTGTAGAGCAAAGTGGATTTGCCTTTCGTAAATAACCCCCAATATCTTTTACTTTTTGCTATAATAAATATCCCACATTTTTTTTCAAAAAAACAATTTTTTTCCTCAGTTTAGGCCGATATGTATTCTTGTATATATTTTTGGTAAATAAAATCGCAATAAGCGTATAGTGATTGGTTTTGCGCAAACGTTATAGCGTCTACAAAATAGGGGATAGAATTATGGCATTTTTATTATTATTATCTATTTTTACTAGTAATGGTGCCGATCTGCGATTTTTTTTGTGACTGCGACATTATGGCGAACACATCGGACACTTTTGACACTTTTTTGGGACCATTGTCATTTATACAGCGATCAGTGCTATAAAAATGCACTGATTACTGCAAAAATTTCACTAGCAGGGAAGGGGGAAACACTAGGGGCCGATTAAGGGATTAATTGTGTTCCCTCTGCATGTTCTAACTGAAGGGGGGGGTGGGACTTACTAGGGGAAATGACAGGTCGCCACAGGGCGAAGCGGCGTGACATAACATAGGGGGATCGCGCGCGCCGCCTCGTCACTCAGGAGCCGGTGAGCGTGCCTGGCGGCCGCGATGTCCGCCGGACACCCGCGATTACCAGCAACAGAGCCAGGGACGTGGATCTGTGTGTGTAAACACACATATCCATGTCCTGTCAGGTGAGAGGAGACCGATGGTGTGTTCCTTGTATATAGGAACACCGATCGGTCTCCCTCCCTTGTGAGTTCCCTCCCCCCACAGTTAGAATCACTCCCTAGGAAACACATTTAACCCTTTGATCACCCCCTAGTGTTAACCCCTTCCCTGACAGTTACATTTTCACAGTAATCAATGCATTTTTATAGCACTGATCGCTGTATAAATGTGAATGGTCCCAAAATAGTGTCAAAAGTGTCCGATATGTCCGCCGCAATGTCGCAATCATGATAAAAAGCGCAGATCATCGCCATTACTATTAAAAATAAATAAATAAATCAGCCATAATTCTATACCCTCTTTTGTAGACGCTATAACTTTTGCGCAAACCAATCAATATATGCTTATTGTGATTTTTTTTTACCAAAAATATGTAGAAGAATACGTATCGGCATACATATGAGAAAAAAAATATTTAAAAAAATAAAAAAATTGGGATATTTATTATAGCAAAAAGTAAAAAATATTGTGTTTTATTTCAAACTTATCGATCTTCTTTTGTTTATAGTGCAAAAAATAAGAACCACAGAGGTGATCAATTACCACCAAAAGAAAGCTCATCATTTCATTTGGGTACAGTGTTGCATGAACGCGCAATTGTCATTCAAAGTGCGACAGCGCTGAAAACTAAAAATTGGCCTGGGCAGGAAGGGGATAAAAATGCCCTGTATTGAAGTGGTTAATTTCTTCTGAAAGAAATTCTCAAAAATAATTTAAAAAAAGAAGATAGAGGGGGTCCCCAATTTACGAACCGCTTAGGGACTTCAGGTTTGTTCTGAAGTCGGAAAATGTTCGTAAGTCGGTACCGCATGCACAGAACGGCAATTACGTCATTTTCCGATATTTACCGATGTTCCTTAGAATGGCCACGCATGCGCAGAACGGCAGATACGGTGCCGTTCGGAAGTCGGGGGTTCGTAAGTCGGGGACCCCCTGTATGGCCAATTTAGTTGCAATCAGAATGAGACAGGGCAGATAGTAGGACTGTCCTATGACTAATGTCTTTTTTGCATGCTGGGTTGTTTGTAATGATATATTGTATATGGTTTATATTCATGATAAATACAAAGACTACAACAACTTCTTCTACTACTACAACTAATATATTATTATTATTATTATTATTATTATTATTACCTGTTATAAAAGGAAACCTATATTGAGAAAACATGCAATGGCTACTACTACTGACCTTCTTGTAAAAATAGCAGTTACCTAACTGTTTCTGGATTCTAGATAGTTACTGAATGGAAAATCACAGTAATGCCGCGTACACACAATCGGAAATTCCGACAACAAATCTTCGATGTGAGCTTTTCGTCGGAAATTCCGATCGTCTGTATGCAATTCCGACGCACAAAAAAAACACGCATGCTCAGAATCGAGCAGAAGAGCCGAACTGCCTATTGAACTTCATTGATCTCGGCTCGGCGTACGTCTTGTACGTCACCGCGTTCTTGATGTTCGGAATTTCCGACAACATTTGTGTGACGGTGTGTATGCAACACAAGTTTGAGCCAACATTCCGTTGGAAAAAAATCCACGGTTTTGTCGAAATTTCCAATCGTGTGTACGCGGCATTATAGTGTGTTTGTTACTTATGCAGTCAAATTCGAGACCCTTTCCCTATATTATGGATTCCTTTTCACACAGCATAGCCAAAAAATAAAAAATAAAATATATATACACTATATTGCCAAAAGTATTGTAACGCCTTCCTTATTTAGTTCATATGCATTGACAACTGCCATCTGTATAAAGCCCAACTGAAGACACATCGATATACACTATATTACCAAAAGTATTGGGACACCTGCCTTTACACTCACATGAAGTTTATTGGCATCCCAGTATTAGTCTGTAGGATTCAATATTGAGTTGGCCCACCCTTTGCAGTTATAACAGCTTCAACTCTTCTGGGAAGGCCGTCCACAAGGTTTAGGAGTGTGTCTATGGGAATGTTTGACCATTCTTCCAGAAGCGCATTTGTGAGGTCAGGCAGTGATGTTGGACGAGAAGGCCTGGCTTGCAGTCTCCGCTCTAATTCATCCCAAAGGTCTTCTATGAGGTTGAGGTCAGGATTCTGTGCAGGCCAGTCAAGTTCCTCCACCCCAAACTCGCTCATCCATGTCTTTATGGACCTTACTTTGTATGACAATATAGTGTGTGTATATATATATATATATATATATATATATATATATATAATATATAACATAATTTTTAGATATAGTCTAGTCTCGTTAACATACAATGGACAATCCCAGCTACTAAACCTTTAAGCATTAAGGCCCGTACACACGGTCAGACTTTTTGCCAACAAACTTCAAAATGAGCAGGTTTTCCAAAAAATCCGACCGTGTGTACGCTCCATCGGACAAACTTTTTCGGTTTTCATCGGACAAAAGTTTGCTCTGCAAACGGACAAACTTTTCGACAACAAAAGTCCGATGGTGCAAAGTCCGACCGTGTGTACAGAAAACCATCAGAATTTTGTCTGAAGTACAAATACGCATGCCCAGAGCCAATGTTAAAATCAACCAACAATAGCAGAAGTTGACCAAAGGGTGGCGGTAAAGAGCAGAAAAGAGCAGAAAAACCACGTGATGTTGGGCAAGTTTTGGGAAAGTTTACAGAAAAGTCCTGCCGTGTGTATGCTATGGGTGTGCCCGGCCAACTCCCTTCGGACAAAAATCCACGGAAAAGTTTGTTTGAAGTCCGACCGTGTGCACGAGGCTTTTGTTAGGACAGACAGTGTTCAAATTTAGGATTTTTCCTTGTTGGAAGTTCCAGAAAAGAAGATAAATGCAATTTTTAAATATTTTTTATATATATTTTTTTAAGTTATGCTGTGTGAATGGGGGCATGCAACAAATACAAAGTAGGTGTTATCCCAATCAGGCTGCAAAAGTAGAAATACACTTTAACCACTTGCTGACCAGCCGCCGCAGTTTTACTGCGGCAGCATGGTTCAGATGGGACAGCGATCTGTCATTTCCCTTAGTAAGTCCCATCCCCCCTTCAGTTAGAACATGCAGAGGGAACACAATTAACCCCTTGATCGCCCCCTAGAGTTAACCTCTTCCCTGCAGTGACATTTTTACAGTAACCAGTGCATTTGTATAGCACAAATCGCTGTAAAATTGCCAATGGTCCTAAAAATGTGTCAACAGTGTCCGATGTGTCCGCCATAATGTCGCAGTCCTGATAAAAATCGCAGATCATCGCCATTACTAGTAAAAAAATAAATAAAAATACTATAAATCTATCCCCTATTTTGTAGACGCTATAACTTTTGCGCAAACCAATCAATATACTCTTATTGCGATTTTTATTACCAAAAATATGCAGAAGAATACATATCGGCCTAAACTGAGGAAAAAACATTTTTTGGAAAAGAAACGTGGGATATTTATTATAGCAAAAAGTAAAAGATTGTCTTTTTTTCAAAATTGTCGCTGTTCTTTTGTTTCCAGCGCAAAAAATAAAAACCGCAGAGGTGATCAAATACCACCAAAAGAAATCTCTATTTGTGGGGAAAAAAAGGACACAAATTTCGTTTGGGTACAGCGTCGCACGACCGCGCAATTGTCACTTAAAGCGACGCAGTGCCGAATTGTAAAGTGCTCTGGTCAGGAAGGGGGGTAAAATTTTCCGGGGCTGAAGCGGTTAAGTCAGAATCCCTGATTTGAATACTAGTTCCAGGTCTCTCAGAGTCTCAGAAAGTATTAAAGCTATTGGTCTGCCATGACAGCCAGACAACTAGAACTAGAGGTCAACAATGGCAAACTCTGCATTGATTCATTTATGAAAAAATTATGTTATAAAAAAATAAATAAAATAAAAAAACACTCCAAAACATGTAGAACTAAAAACAAAATTGATAAATACATAAACAATTAAATAAAAATGTATCATAATTTCCCATTAAACCCTAAAAAGTAAATCTAAAATATAACCAAAAACTATGACATTGATATAACTCTTGATGCTAAGTATTCCTTACTTGGGAGGATTATATTTTTTTATGTACTAAAAAATAATAAATAAATTAAATAATACAATGGGATAAAATAAAAATAAATCAATATCAATGTCTATTATAATGGATTGTATATAGCAGATCATAGAGCTGTTAGTGAGTGTCATGGATTGCCATAATTGTAGATCTGTGAATAATTTTTGGAGAATAATTTTTGGCTGAGGCTTGTAATATAGGATCTGATGTGGTTGGCTCATATAGTACCTGTTCACAAGTCAATATCCTTGAAAGAATATTGAACTTTTGTTAGCATAATAGAGTATTGCAATTACACATTTCTTGTCTTTCCTCTCTTACCTGTGTCCAGCAAGCCACAAAGGCAGAAAAGAACTGTGAATGGGATTATCATGATGCTGGCATGTCCACACATCACACAATGTCTGCTGGTCTCTAGGTTATGGCCATCATTTATAGGTACAGCTTGTCATAGAAACAGAGAGGTGGCGACACAACTGATGAATAGGAGTAGGTGTTGCAATTAATGGGCAGATATAACAATGCATAGTGTGGTCCAAGTCAAAAGAACACCTTTAATACGGGGAACAAATTCAAAGTTCTTACCGTATATACTCGAGTATAAGCTGACCCGAATATAAGCCGAGGCACCTAATTTTACCACAAAAAAATGGGAAAACGTATTGACTCGAGTATAAGCCTAGGGTGTCCATCTGCATGCCTCACTGTGCCTCACTTTGCCTCACTGCCTCACTGTGCCCATGCCTCACTGAGCCCATGCCTCACTGTGCCCATGCCTCACTGTGTCCATGACTAGACTGACGTTTAACATTGGAGTCTATGGAAGGGGTGCCTGGCTTTGAAAAATCGGTGCTCCCCGTCTGTAGATTCCCCAGACAACAAACTTTGCACACTTGTATAGAAGAAATGGGGCTACATGTGTGCCAAGTTCTGGGTCCAGGAGACCTACGACCGGTCGGTACCGGGTCCCCAAAGTCACTGGAGAAATGACCATTTAACATGGGAGTCTGTGCTCATGCCTCACTGTGCCCATGCCTCACTGTGTCCAAGACTAGACTGACGTTTAACATGGGAGTCTATGGAAGGGGTGCCCGGCTTTGAAAAATCGGTGCTCCCCGGCCGTAGGTCCCCCAGACAACAAACTTTGCACACTTGTAGAGGGAAATGGGGCCTTGTAGAGGGGTCAGGAGACCTATGACTGGTCGGTACCGGGTCCCCAAAATCACCGGAGAAATTACCATTTAACATGGGAGTCTATGGAAGGGGTGCCCGTCTTTGAAAAATCGGTGCTCCTCGGCCGTAGGTCCCCCGGACAACAGACTTTGCAGGAAGAGTGGGGCTACATGTGTGCCAAGTTTGGGATCCAGGGCACCTACGGCCGGCCGGTACCGGGTCACCAGAATCCGGGAGATCAGGCGCAAAAAGGTGACTCGAGTATAAGCCGAGGGGGGCATTTTCAGCACAAAACAATGCGCTGAAAAACTCGGCTTATACTCGAGTATATACGGTATTTGATCATCTCTGTGATTTTTAATTTTTGCGCTATAAACAAAAAAAGAGCGTAAATTTTGAAAAATAAAACACTATTTTGTACTTTTTGCTATAATAAATATCTGTATCATTGCCCACCACTGCCATTCTGCCCACGTATATCGGCGTGCAGCGGTCGGCAAGTGGTTAATAAGGATAAGGGGTCTAATTTATAATTTTTCTAAACTCTTATTTATTTTTACCATTTTTAGACCCATATGAAAATATGATTAGCTTTGTATAAATATATATATATATATATATATATTTTTATAGACTTTTGTTTCACATTATGGCAGAGTGCTTGAGCTTCACCATTCCTCTCTGTCAGCACACTCTATGGTTTAGCTCAGCTCAATCACTGTGCTGTAATGTGAACCAAATGTTTATATAAAAGGAACACAACTATTTGAATTTTTATTTTATGAAATAAAAATGTTCTATAACTATTATGAAGCAAATATACACTCAATGGCATATAAGGCCTGATGGCCGAAACGCGTGACTGTTGTACACATGCAATATTAAAACAATGTTTTAGCCGACTTCCATGGCACCAGCCTTTCTCCGTTTTTGCATGGACTATATGGAGGTTCACAGGCTGAGTGCTGTGTTCTTGAGGTTGACCAGGTATTGCACAGGAGGTAGTAGCTCTGATGCACCTGTTCCAACTTTATTAGGTACACCTGTACAATTGCTTGGTAACACAGATTGCTAATCGGCCAATCACATGGCAGCAACTTAATGCATGTAGGCATCTAGACATGGTGAGGACCACTTGCTGAAATTCAAATAAAGCATCAGAATGGGGAAGAACAGCAATTTAAGTGACTTTGAACATGCCATGGTTGTTGGTGCCAAATGGGCTGGTCTGAGTATTTTAAAAACTGCTGATTTACTGGGATTGTAACACTCAACCATCTCTCAGGATTACAGAGAATGGTCTGAAAAAGAGAAAATATCCGGTGAGCAGCAGTTGTGTGGAACGAAAATGCCTTTTTGATGTCAGAGGAGAATGAACAGACTGGTTCCAGATGATAGAAAGGCAACAGTAACTCAAATAACCACTCGTTACACCCAAGGTATGCAGAATATCATCTCTGTAAAAAAGAAAGAGAAGGGCGCACCGACCTAGTGCATTACCAATGGCTAGGTTTATTAAAATAGACTAAAAGATCATGAATACTCACAAAGCAAGAACAAAATTGAGCACAAACACTGTTCCATGGAACGGATAAATGCCTTCAGCAGGCCTCCTACTGGAACAGGACAATCAGAAAGTCAGACGACATGTAGTACAGCTACGGCTGACGCGTTGCGAAGGCGAACCTTCTTCTTCAGAGCCAAAAGTAGTGATTTTTACATTTTAGTCCTAAGAATACCAATTATTCTGAGAAGGGCAGCAAGATCCCTGGTCATTCCCTTTCCAACAGAAGACTCTGGTTGTTCCACTAAGAGATCAAGCTTCCAAGCGCAGGAGAATTTTTTGTGAATATCCTCTCTGAACACACAGCACATCGCATCTTGAAGCAGATGGGCTACAGCAGCAGAAGACCACACCGGGTGCCACTCCTGTCAGCTAAGAAGAGGAAACTGAGGCCACAATTCACACAGCATCACCAAAATTGGACAATAGAAGATTGGAAAAACGTTGCCTGGTCTGAGTCTCGATTTCAGCTGTCACATTCAGATGGTCGGGTCAGAATTTGGCGTAAACAACATGAAAGCATGGATCCATCCTGCCTTGTATCAACGGTCCAGGCTTGTAACAGACCAAAATCGAGCAAAAAAAAATAAAAAATTTGTTAGGGTTAACATACTTTTTAAATAGCTTACTTTAGGAGCAGATTTAAATCCGCACACTAAAAGTTCATATAAGCCTTAATGTGTTAATATCATTTCAGGAGTTCAATTGCACAAAAAGGATGAACTAAAGACAAAAAAAGTTATTTTATGAAACAAAAAAAATACAAATCACTTGGCTTAGTGAATGTGGTGAATCTGTGCTGAGCTGTGATGACTTCTCGACCAATCATTTGCAAATATAAGTGCTTTTTTTTTTCTCCCTTGCATATGATTGTATATTCTTTGGAAAGTAAATTTTAGCTTAGTTTCAACATATGTACTAAGTGAAAATTTACTTTGCAAAGTGAACATATTCTACTCGTTTAGTAAATCAACCCTATAAGGTTAAAATTTTGGGGACATCTGACCATGACACCTACTACAGTCAATGATATGTACATCATGACACCTCCCATTTGACCATAGTGATACCTACTCTATGACCAAAAGTATGTGGGTACCTCACTAAATTATTAAGTTTACGGTAAGTTTTTCCAATGAATGGCATTGTTAATGCTACAGCATAAAAATCTATTTAGACAACTGTGCATGTGACAGACCCAACCAGGACAGAGGCTTTTGAAGGGGACTGTAGGCTAGCCTCTTGCCTACTGACTATGGGCCTTGGCTTTTAAGGGAACACTACTCTTTGGAAGGTGTGTGCATGGGGGACCCTTGGAGTGGTCTTGCGTTGGGTTCAAGTCCAACATCTGAACCAAATAAGTTTATCTTGGTCTCATCAGACCACAGTACATGGTTCCAGTAATCCATGTCCTTAGTTTGCGGGCTTTCTTGTGCATCATCTTTAGAAGAGGCTTCCTTCTGGGACGACAGCCATGCAGACAAATTTGATGCATTTTGCGGCGTATTGTCTGAGCACTGACAGGCTGACCCCCCACCCCTTCAACCTCTGCAGCAATGCTGGCAGCAGTCAAACGTCTATTTCCCAAAGACAACCTCTAAAAATGACGCTGAGCACGTGCACTTAACTTCTTTGGTCGACCATGGCGAGACCTGTTCTGAGTGGAACCTGTCCTGTTAAACCACTGTATGGTCTTGGCCACCGTGCTGCAGCTCAGTTTCAGGGTCTTTGAAATATTCTTAAAGCCTAGGCCAACTTTATGTAGAGCAACAATTATTTTTTTCAGATCCACAGAGAGTTCTTTGCCATGAGGTGCCATGTTGAACTTCCAGTGACCAGTATGAGAGAGTGAAAGCGATAACACCAAATTTAACACACCTGCACCCCACTCACACCTGAGACCTTCTAACACTAACAAGTCACATGACATTGGGGAGGGAAAATGGCTAATTCTGCCCAATTTGGCCGTTTTCACTTAGGGGTGTACTCACTTTTGTTGCCAGCAGTTTAGACATTAATGGCTGTGTAGAGAAAAAAATGTGTGTTGAGATATTTTGAGGGGACAGCAAATTTACACTGTTATACAAGCTGTACATTCACTACTTTACATTGTAGTAAAGTGTCATTTTTTTCAGTGTTGTCACATGAAAAGATATAATAAAATATTTACAAAAATGTGAGGGTTGTGCTGACTTTTGTGAGGTACTGTACATATTTGGGGTCTCTAGGCCCAAACTGCTTTAGATTGTGATACTCAGAGCAGATGTTAATATCATCAGCTCAAAGCAACCTGAGCCTGGGGCCTCCTGATATAATCTGTTTAAGGTGTTGTGTTCAGTGTCTTTCTCCCTAGGTGTGCATTCCCAATGTTAATGAATTTAATTGAGTCATCTATTGTTTCTGTCTGTTTGCTAATGTGGCTAACTCTTGGAGGTATCTATCTAAACCATTGTGGGATGTTTTGAGTAAATATTTGGTTTTATTGTTCATGTGGTGACTGACCTACTTTTGAAGTGTATAAAAAACTTGTATTTCTGTTCAATAAACAGTCATTCCTTTGGAGTTTACCTCAACATCGTGTCTGTGTACGATGCTTGGAGTAACAGGGCTGGTATAGCTCTCGGTCTGCTGGAACGGTTTGGGTGGCAGGAGGCACTGTTTGGCAGAAGGAAGTACACAAGCGGGGTGCCAAAGCAGTTCCATCACAGTGGACTTCCAATTTTGTGATAAGTTTGGTGAAGACCCTTTTCTGTTCCAGTATGACCATGCCTCTATGTATAAAACCAGCTCCATAAATACATGGTTTGATGAGGAGGAACTCAAATGGTCTACACAGAGCCCTGATCTCAAACCTAATGAACACCATTGGTGTGCAGACCGGGATCTGAACCCAAGAATCTCTGCTACATTCAGCAGTAGCTCGTCTTGTTGAGCCACCTGAGATGCTAGACAGTACCCTGTCTGATCCTTTGAACAAACCTACGTTGTGCCTTGTTTCTGGTGAACCTTGAAGACCTTGCTCCTCCAGTGAACTTCATGCCATGCCTTTGCACATCCTGTTTGCCAGATTATTGTGTTCTTCTTCAGCCAATATCTTGCTCTTGTTTCTCCTGCTGCCATCTGTATCTACACTATTAATCATTACCGACTTTTTGACTTGTTCCTCAACTAGGCTTCCACTTGATCTCAACCTGCAACAACTTGTTTCTGATCTTTTGCTTGTTTACTGACTATGCTTCTGCTTGATCCCTATCTGCTACTGGACCTCAGCCTACTCACCTCCTGGTGGGTTGATCCTGAGGACCCCGACCTGGTACCTGGAACATGCAGCAAAACCCATCTCCACCATCAGTAGCTCTGGTGAATACCAGTTATTGCTCTAACTGGTCAGTGCTCTAACTGGGCCAATAGATCATCCTCCAGGGTGATCTGCTTGTGTACTTATCCAGCTAGTCAGTAGAAGCCTCTCTACCACTTTAGCTACTGACCTCCGAGCCTGATCCCTAACAGTGACAATTGGGATGAATTTAGACACCTCACAAATGCTGTTTTGGCTAAATGGGCATTGGGCACAGATTCATGCAGACACACTCCAAAATATTATGGAAGCCTTTCTGGAAAAGTAGAGGCTGTTATAGTAATAAGGAAGGGGTTGGGGGCTCACTATTACTGCCAATGGTTTTGAAATGCAACCTCTAAAAAGCTCATATAGGTGCAATAATCAGATGTCCACAGACATGTGGCCAAATACAGTATTTTATAAATAGGGTTACTAGAGGGGATCAACATTTGGAAGAATAAGTATATATCTAAACAAATTAATTTTTTTCCCTCAGTTAAAACTATTCTGCGTTGCTCCACAAATATCATATAGATCCCAACTTTTATTAAACAATTGCCAAATAAATATTCCGTAGGTTTGAAAGCAATCAGTGGCTGATTCACCACACAGAACTCCTCTTAATAGAAGAATATAATATATGTAAAAATATTGTATTTTGGTAACTGTATAGATTTAATACATGTAATGATAAAATGCAATATTTAAATAAATTTTGTTTAATTTATATTTTTGTATTTTCCTTTTTATTTTTTTATTTTACATGCAATCCAAGCTGTCCATCAAAAGTGACGGCAACAGAGATTGAGAAAACATTTTTCTTTTTTTGATTTTACTTGTATTGAAGCACCATTATGCAACCGGTTTTAAATATTTTACATTTTTCTTATTTTCAAAGACTTTTTTATTTTATTTTTCAGTAACAGTTCATAGTCTGCACTACAATACAGTCTAATTAGAATATTGTATCTACATAATAGCCATGTATCATATTTACGGATGCACCAATGCCCATGGATAATGTTTTTGTGTTTATTTTATTGTATTGCTTTTGTTGTTGTGTTGGTGTATTTAGTTGGTGTGACAACCAATTCTGCAACACAGTGTCACGAATATAAACCCATTCTCTTGTATGGTCCTTTTAATAAAACTTTGTAACTTTACAATATAAGTTCCCTCACTGGTGAGGAACAGTATATGGCTGAAAGCTAATGATCCATTTTATACTCCATTGGAAAGAGAAAAAGACTGTAGCCAATCAATGGTATGATTATTTTAGAATTGTTTAACCACTTAAGGACCGCCGCCTGTATATTTACGTCGGCAGAATGGCACGGACAGGCATAGGTACGTACAGGTATGTCCCCTTTAATGTAAAAACAAGGAAACCCTCGCGCTAGCTGAATAGTGAAAATACGTGTAGGGTGGTACAAGGAAATTGGGAAGGGAATGGAATACTGCAGCAATCACCGGGAGGTCTGGTCCAAGTCAACAGTGAAACAATAAATATCGTGATGGTGACTGCGCTGTGGTGACTAAATAATGTAAATAAAATAAAAATAAAAATAAAATTATCAAAAGAGTGGGAGTGTAATGGGGAAGGGAAGGGAATAGGTGAATCATAGGCTACAATGTAGCTAAATAGCAATGTTGTGCAATGTGCACAGTGACACGAATGAACTTACAAGTGTAATGTGTAAAAAAACTAATAAACAAATGAAGACATATAAACAGATTCTCAACTCTCCAATATTGCAAACATGATGGAGATTCAGAAAAAATTCCTAAGGTATACTGATAATAAACAACCAATAACCATGAATCAAATAAAACACACAAAGTGCATCTGCGACCTTAAACCAATAAGAAACAAAAAATTTCAAAAAAACCTAAAAAAAACTCCCGGATATGTATAATAAATATACATGAAGTCATATATAAAAATAGAAAAAATATAGTCCCATCACCAAAGGTGTGCTTGGAAGTTTTCCTGTAATGTCCACCCAGTGATCAGTAAGTCACAAAACGCTTACCTCCCTCCTAGGAGGGGGAGCAGTATATGATGGATCTAAATGATGAAGGGTGATGGAGCGTCCTTGTAATGCAGTCTTTATTTCACAATTTCTTTATAGCTCATTGGGATGCATATGAAAAGATATAAAGCAGAGAGACATCAATAGCGCAACTTTGTGGGTGCGGCAAAGTGAATCGCTGAAGAATATATATTCACACACTCACTTGAATAATAGTGAGCGTGGACCTCAATCCAAACGAGCACCGCGCTCGTACCAATGGAACAGTGGATTGGCGTCTTAATGCAAACAATGCAGTGCGATCCTCAGGTGTCCGCAGCAGCAATCACAAAGTTGTGGTGATAAAAAAGAAGGGAAAAATAGTGTGGGTCTGTAAACCCCTAGGGGTATTTATTCATACATAAATAAAAAAACTCACATTTAAAAGTTGGATAACGGATCTGGTATCCTTACGAGCGGCGAGCTCGTCTCCTCTCGGTTCTGCTGGCGGTGTGTCTGTGCTACGTCCTGACGCGTGTCGTCATGTCACATGACTTCATCAGAGGCCTCTGATGAAGTCCACGCTCACTATTATTCAAGTGAGTGTGTGAATATATATTCTTCAGCGATTCACTTTGCCGCACCCACAAAGTTGCGCTATTGATGTCTCTCTGCTTTATATCTTTTCATATGCATCCCAATGAGCTATAAAGAAATTGTGAAATAAAGACTGCATTACAAGGACGCTCCATCACCCTTCATCATTTAGATCCATCATATACTGCTCCCCCTCCTAGGAGGGAGGTAAGCGTTTTGTGACTTACTGATCACTGGGTGGACATTACAGGAAAACTTCCAAGCACACCTTTGGTGATGGGACTATATTTTTTCTATTTTTATATATGACTTCATGTATATTTATTATACATATCCGGGAGTTTTTTTGAGTTTTTTTTGACATTTTTTGTTTCTTATTGGTTTAAGGTCGCAGATGCACTTTGTGTGTTTTATTTGATTCATGGTTATTGGTTGTTTATTATCAGTATACCTTAGGAATTTTTTCTGAATCTCCATCATGTTTGCAATATTGGAGAGTTGAGAATCTGTTTATATGTCTTCATTTGTTTATTAGTTTTTTTACACATTACACTTGTAAGTTCATTCGTGTCACTGTGCACATTGCACAACATTGCTATTTAGCTACATTGTAGCCTATGATTCACCTATTCCCTTCCCTTCCCCATTACACTCCCACTCTTTTGATAATTTTATTTTTATTTTTATTTTATTTACATTATTTAGTCACCACAGCACTGTCACCATCACAATATTTATTATGTCCCCTTTAAGATGCCGCCGGACGTTGCGCTCGCGACCCTGCCGCTATCTCCATGAGTCGTACAGTGGGTCCTACGGACTCGATCACCACGGGGACACCAGCGATCGTCTCACGGAGAGATAGAGCAGGGAGATGCTTATGTAAACAAGCATCTCCCCGCTCTGTCTAGTGACAATGACACTGATCACCGCTTCCTGTAATCGGAAGCGGTGATCACTGTCTTGTCACACACAGCCCATCCCCCCTAAAGTTAGAAGCACTCATCAGGGCACACTTAATCCCTACAGCGCCACCTAGTGGTTAACCCCTTCACTGCCAGTGTCATTTTCACAGTAATCAGTGCATTTTTATAGCACTGATTGCTGAAAAAAGGCAATGGTCCCAAAAATGTGTCAAAAGTGTCTGATGTGTCCGCCATAATGTCGCAGTCACGATAAAAATCGCTGATCGCCGCCATTACTAGTGAAAAAAAAAATTATTAATAAAGATGCCATAAAACTATCCCCTATTTTGTAGACGCTATAACTTTTGCGCAAGCCAATCAATAAACGCTTATTGCGATATTTTTGGTAAAAAAAATAAAAATGTAGAAGAATACGTATCGGCCTAAACTGAGGGGAAAAAAAATGTTTTTTGGGGATATTTATTATAGCAAAAAGTTAAAAATATTGAATTTTTTTCAAAATTGTCGCTCTATTTTTGTTTATAGCGCAAAAAATAAAAACCGCAGAGGTGATCAAATACCACCAAAAGGACAGCAATTTTGTTTGGGAACAACGTCGCACGACTGCGCAATTGTCAGTTAAAGTGACACAGTGCCGAATTGCAAAAAGTGGCCTGGTCTTTGAACAGCAAACTGGTCCGGGGCTGAAGTGGTTAAAGTCTCATGAACTTACATAGACTGATGTTTATTGGTGCGCTTATTGGTTAATTACAGAAAATATTGCCACTAAATATATTCCTTTTCATAAAATTTGAGGTTGTACACAAAAAAGTAAAATTGGTGTTTTGCTACTAATGCTATCTTCACTGTGTATTAAAGTAAGAAAGTAAGAAAATCTATTTTGTTGGCCTTTATTATTATTATGTTTTTTATTATTATTAATAATAAATAAGTAAATCTTCAAAATGCAAAAAGCACTGAAAGTGCATAAGTGTGAATCAGGCCTGAAGCCCTGTACACACGGGCGGGAATCCCATCTGAAAAAAAAACGTTGGTTTTCCCTACGGGATTCCCGGCAAGCTTGCCTTGCACGCCGAGTGTACACACACCCATTTAAAAGAACCGCCATTCTTTTGAATGGTAAGAACGCGGTGACGTCATCGACTACGACGAGCCAACGCTCGTCACATTTGATGCCGTCGCTGCCATCTTGCTACACCCCACACTAACCTTGAATGCTACCGCGCATGCGTCAAAGTCTTTTCGAGCATGCGCGGGTTTACCTTGGACAGGTAAGCATACAGACGACCGGTTTTCTCTGCAGGAAACACTCTGCCGAGAATCCCGACGAGAAAAGAGAGAGCAGGTTCTCTATTTTTCTCGCCGGGATTCCCGGCAGTTTTCCTGTGGGGAAAGCATACACACGTTTTTCACGGTAAAAAGCTCTCCCAGCAGTTTTCTTGCCGAGGAAATGGAAAATTGAATTCAAATACTTACCGTAATTTTCCTTTCCTGACGAGCTCCATGTCAGCACAGCTTGGTGAGGCCCAGTGGCGGCTGGTGCTCCATTTTTTTAGGGGGGCGCAAACAAAACCCCAACCCACCCCCCCCTTGTCACTCGCCTGTGATGGGGCCTACAGACAGATAGATAGATGGATGGGAGAGAGGGAGAGAGGGAGAGAGGGAGAGAGGGATGAGGAGAGAGAATACAGTACACAGACCTGCACAGCATGACTCTAGGAGGATGCACTCAAGAATGCCACAGAGCATAAAAAAACACTGCAAATGAAGCGTCTTGCCTGCAATCACGGGATTGCATTGGCATCACGCTTTCATAGTGCACTGTGACCGGCGCTCGGCGCCCGCCCCAGTACACTTAAAAGGTACTTTTTTTTCTCAAAGGGACATTTTCTTTTTTTTTTTTTATATATTTTTTTTTTTTTTGTGTGACTGGCTTTGGGGGGGCGGCGCCCATTCGCCCCCTATGGACGGGCCGCCACTGGTGAGGCCACGCCCACCCCCTAAGTAATCAGGACTTTAACTATAATTTTTTTGCTCACCGCAGCCTCAGTGTTTCGTAACTATTACTACTTGACTGGGCTGGTTCTGTGCTGACATGGAGCTTGTCAGGAAAGGAAAATTACGGTAAGTATTTGAATTCCATTTTCCTGACGGCTCCATGTCAGCACAGCTGGGAAATAACTAGCCACACACGGGAGGGTTATGTTTGCGAAAAAAAATTTTTTAATCCATATAGGAGGCGGAGGCTAGCACCCTCCTGCCAAACTCTATGGTAGTTAGAGCCGCTGGCTCCACACGGTAGTGTGTCATGAAGGTATGTATAGATGTCCATGTAGCTGCCTTGCATATCGTCTCCAAGGACACCTGTCCGACCGCAGCCCAGGAGGCAGAGACTCCTCTTGTGGAATGCGCTGTGACCCCCTCAGGCACCGGCAGACCTTTGGCTCTGTAGGCTAAAGATACCAATTCGACCAGCCACGTGGCGATCACTCTGCTAGAAGCTTTCAGGCCTTTACGGGCACCATTTGGTATAATGAAGAGATTGTCCGACTTCCTGAGTTCGGCTGTCGCGTCCACATAGGAGCTTCCCTGAGAGCCTACGTCAAGCGGATTTGGATCCTGAGAGTTTTCTGCGAGCAACAGTGGGAGAGTGATTTCCTGTGTCATATGGAAGGTAGAGGCTACCTTAGGGACAAACCCCAGCATGGGCCTGAGCACCGCTCTATCCGGGAAGAAGGAGAGGAAGGGCTCCTTAAACCCCAGTGCGGCCATCTCGGACACCCTTCTGGCTGAGGTTACTGCCACAAGAAAGGCAGTTTTCAATGTGAGATGCCACAGCGATACTGGAGAGGCAAAGGTGTTTGATAGGAAGTCCAAGATTAAGGGTAGGTCCCACTTCAGAAATCTTGGCAACTTTGGCGGTCTCAGGCGGATGGTTGCTCTGAAGAATTGAATCACCAACTTTTCAGTGGCCCATTGGACACCCGAAAAAGCAGAGCTAGCAGTCACGTGAGTCTTCAACGTGCTTGTGGAGAGACCGAATTTCAAGCCCGCTTGGAGGAACTCCAGGATGTGGCAGACTTTTGGCGAGTCGGGCAGAAAATCATGTCTATAAGCAAATTCCACAAACTTATTCCAGGTCCTGCTGTAGGCACTGTTGGTGCTGCTTTTCCCCGCCTTCATAAGAGTGTTCGTGACTCTAGTTGAACAACCCAGATCAGGTAACCTATGTCTCTCAAGACCCAGGCCGTCAATCTCAGGCTCTCCGGAGCCGGGTGGCAGATTGGCCCCTGTTTCAGTAGGTCTGAGGATACTGGTAGAGGTCGTGGCTTCCTGATGCTCAGTGAGAGGAGTAGAGAGTACCAAGGTCTCTTGGGCCAGTCTGGAATTACTGCCAGGACAGATACTTTCTCTTGTTGCAGTCTCCGCAGGAAGCGGAGGATCACCGGAATCGGAGGGAAGGCATATGCTGTTCTGAAGTTCCATTCTGCTGTCAGAGCATCCACACTTGCCGCTTGTGGGTGACTGAACTGGGTGAAGAACCGTGGTAGTTTGGTGTTGATGGCAGAGGCAAATAGGTCTACTTCTGGGAGGAAGGCCCACGCCACCAAGCTCCGGAAGACCAGTGGAGACGGGGCCCATTCGTTGTTGTTCAAATCCGCTCTGGACAGGTAGTCTGCTTGCGTGTTCAGACGTCCAGGCACATACACAGCCGTTGGCAGATGTAAATTGGTCTGAGCCCAATTCATGATCGGGGTTACCTCCTTCAGTAGGGTACTGCTGCGGATGTAGGCCACTGCCGTCACATTGTCTAGTTTCAGAAGGATAGTCACTCCCTGGATCTGATTCTTGAAGGCCAGGAGGGCCTGAAAGGCCGCCCTCAGCTCCAAGATGTTGGAGCCTACGTCGGTCGCCTGGTACGCCCAACGACCTTGGGCCCATTGGTCTTTGTATAGGGCTCCCCAGCCCGTGCCGCTGGCATCTGATTGGATGATTTGCCATCTCTCCGAGAGTAGGGAGTGGCACCGTGTAAGATTCTGTTGACTTGCCCACTAGTCTAAGTTGACGTTCATCTGGGCTGTGATCTGGATTTTTTGACCAAGATCCCCCAATCTCCATTGACTCAGGAGACCCATTTGGAAGAGGAGCGAATTCCATTGCGCCCACTTGACCATCGGAATGGTTGAGATCATTATGCCTAGGAGTCGCATGCACTCTACTGTTGGCATGTATGACTGCTTCCGAGCTTCTGACATTACTTTCAGTATGCCAGACATCTTGTCCCTGGGCAATGCTACCGATGCCATCTTGGTATCTATCTTCGCACCTAGATACACCAGGGATTGAGTCGGCACAAGGTGACTCTTCTCTCGATTGATTAACCATCCAAAGTTTTCTAGTGTCAACAAAGTCGTGTTCCGGTGTACTGGGAGCGTGCTCCTGTCTTGGCTCAGCAGTAAGATATCGTCCAAGTAATGGTGTATGCGTATAACTTGGAGTCGAAGATGTGCCACCAGTGCCACCAGGATTTTTGTGAATACTCTGGGGGATGTAGTCAGCCCAAAGGGAAGGCACACAAATTGGTAGTGAAGTTGTCCAATTGCGAACCGGAGGAATCTCTGGTAGTACGGGGCTACGGGCACATGGAAGTACGCATCCTTGAGATCCACTGCTAGCATCCAATCTCCTGGTTGGACAATTTTCAGAATTGTCTGGAGCGACTACATCCTGAACCGCTTCTTCTTGATGGATCTGTTGAGACCTCGGAGGTCTATTACTGGCCTCCACGTTCCCAACTTTTTTTGGACCAAGAATAGAGGTGAGTAGACTCCGGAAAAACGCTCCCGCTGAGGAACTGCAATTATTGCCTCCTGATCCAGGAGGGTCTGGATGTAATTCCAAAAGACTTCCCGTTTTTCTTTTTCTGGGGGCATTTTTGTTGAGACAAAGACTCTGTGGGGTCAGTTGAGGAATTTCCAACTGTGTCCATACTGGATGGTCGACACCACCCATGGCTCCTTTATCATTTCTGCCCACAGTTGACGGAACCTGAACAGCCTGGCTCCTACCCGGCAAGTGTGGGCCGGTGTATAGTCAAAAAGACTTTCGGGCCTGTTGTCCCACGGAGGAGGCTGGTCTTCCAGATTTGCGGCTTGTCGCCGAGTTCGGCCATCGTCTGCGAAATTCCCTTCCTGGCTTGTAGGACCTGGTGGCCCTGCCTCTGGGTCTCGCTGTGCCTCTGAAGGTCGCTTTTATTCTTAAGCAGCATCTGATCCTGTGGGATGAAACTCGATCTTCCACCTGTCGCTTTGGAGATAGCTGTATCAAGCTTATTCCCAAACAGGGAGTGACCTTCGAAAGGTATTCTGCACCATCCTTGTTTGGATGCAGGATCCGCCACCCAGGGCCTCAGCCATAGGGCTCTTCTGGCCGTCACCGCATTTAGCATGACTCTGGCCAGAATCTTGATTATGTCAATGGATGCTTCAGCCATAAATGCAGCTGTTAGCTTCAAATTTGCTAACGGGGCTGAGACCTCAGCTTTGCATAGATCATCTTCCACCGCCCCTTCGACATTCTGCACCCAGATCTCCATGGCCTTGGAGATGGTGGCCAAAGCCATCTTTGGTTTACATATTCCGCCGGCCAGAGTGTAGATCTTTTTAAGATCTATATCCACCCTCCTGTCTAGAACGTCCTTTGAAGGTCACTACGTCGTCCAGTGGCAGGGTCACATGCCCAGTGAGGCCCATGAGCACCGCGTCCACTACAGGGGGCTCTTCCAGAGCCTTCACCTTTTCTGTCTGAAATGGGTACATTTTTGCAAATCGATTTTTGTAAAAGCCTTTCTTGTCTGAGTTTTCCCATTCGCCAGTGATTGTCTTGGATTTCCTCAACAAAGGGAAAATTTACTATCTCCTGCTTCATGTTGGCCAATAACTTCCTTTGTTTCCGTTGAGGTTCTACTGCCTCATCATGCCACCGCAAGGCCTGTCTAACTTCTTTCACCAAGGATGGAACTAAGATGAAATCAAACCCATCATACTGGTCATCCTCTTCTTCTGCAGAGGATGCATCCAAATCTTGTGCTCGTGCTTGAGCTTCAGTCATTGGATTATTCTGAACCGTTGGACGTTCTTGGGGTGACAGGGACCGAGAGGTGGAAGGAACTGGGGCAGTTGACACTTGCGTCTGCGTTGCAAACGTCTGCAGTGTATCCTCAAACGCCTTTTTTATTAATGACACTAGCTCCGCTTTATCCGATTCATGGCCCTTTGTCGCTTCCTTGAAGCAATCTGCACAAGCCGTCTTCCCAGGCAATGCCTTTTTGGGGCAGGCCCAGCAGCCTCCTGGCCTGGGTTGATCATGATGTGAATCCTGGCGGTGACGTGATGGAGATCGGTGATGTCTTGAAGGAGAGTGAGAGCATGACACTTCTCTTCTACAGCGAGAGCGTCGATCTTCCCGTGAGGACGAACGTCTCCTATATTTCTCTGAGATTTCATCCTCTGAACGTCGTGAAGAGCCATGACCATGACCTGAGGAGCTGGAGCAGCACAGACAGGCGTGAGGCAAAAATTAGTCTGCTAGATGCAACATTATAAAGATGCATATAAACATCGGTGTCTCCCCTACCTTCTTTGTGATCGTTGATCTTTAGAGGGGGTAGGCATTTTGGTTCTGTAGAAAAAATACAACATATGTTCTGTCCAGCATCCATATTCAAGCAGGTGGTGTGTAGAAGTGAATCCTGTTCTTTACATGTCATACCTGAGGAGAGGGTGTGTACACCGCAGGCAGCTTAGCACACAAAGCGCTGCACACTGCAACAGCCAGGTTTAAACTGAACAGCAGACTTTCAAAATTTGGCTCTTTAAGAGCTTACTCCACCCCCTCCACTCCTGATTGGCTGAGTGGCAGAGCACATGTTCAGAGTCGGCTTCCACATAAAAGGCAGAGAGAGCGTGGCCCGCCCTTAACAGGCACCATAAGAATATCCAAGATGAGAGACAGGCCACACCACCAGCTCCCCCAAGCCGCCTATTTAAGGCTGCATAAAGCCACCCCGAGGATCAGCAGCGGGGTTCCCTGACCAAGCTACCATTGGTACCTTATACCGCAGGGACTGCATCCGGCAGCAGACACATCCGGACGGACCGCCAGTAATTTATACCAGCAAGGTGGGGAGACACCGCTAGTCCTGACCTAGGAGGAAGAAAAAGGAACACTGAGGCTGCCGTGAGCAAAAAATGTATAGTAAAAGTCCTGATTACGTAGGGGGTGGGCGGGGCCTCACCCCAGCTGTGCTGACATGGAGCCGTCAGGAAAACCGGTCGTGTGTACGAGGCCTGAGGCTCTATTTACACTAATGTGTTTTTTGAACAGAAATGCAGGGACATTTTTTAACATGGGTTCCTGGGTCCCCCAGATCCCGCCCCCCCCCCCAATGTGAATGAGCATGGGGTACATTGTACCCCTACCCATTCACCAAAAAAAAAAGTAGTGTAGTGTTAAAAAATACAGTAGACAGTTTTTGACAAGTCTTTTATCAAAAATATCTTCTTCTCTGCTTCTTCCTCCGGTCTTCCTCCATCTTCTCCCACATTTTCATCCTCCGGTCTTCTCCTTCTCCCCTAGGTGTGAATCAGGCCTAAAAGTTAGAGTCTAGAAGCTATGGTGCCAATCATTGAAAATTGATCACACCTGATGTACCGACAGACTATCTCATTTCTTGGGGTCCTGAAATGTCAGGAAAGTACAAATATGCCCCAAATGCCCCATTTTTGAAAAGCAGACAGTGAAATGTATTTAGTAAGAGGAATGGCAGTTTTTTGAAGTTGTAATTTGTAACGACACCCCAAGTGTGAAAGGGGTTAAAGCCGTTTAGGATATTCCCTTTCCGAACACCCAGGCAGCTACCGACACTCCAGTCAGGCGAACAAAACCCATAAGAATAATTCTCCCCCAAATACGAGACAACGCTCTGTATGGGGTTCAAGCAGGAATGACAATCTTTATTGAAAAGACCACAAGTTTTATACACAGTTAAAAGAGGAGGTGCATCATGTTTCTCTGGAAATACACCTGTGACCAGACCTAATTAACATGCTAATTACCTTATCCTTTTAAGCAGCCTGGCTCAGAGACATTTGCCGCCTTGTAGCTCAGAAGACACAATCAACATTAACACAGAACTCCCTCCCACAATAGCAGAGTTAATTACCACAAGCCACAATGAAAAGACCCTTAGAAGCTATCCTAGAACCATTTGCATTACAACAGACAGGTGGCTGGGGTGATGATATTAACATCTTTCAACTAACATGTTGAGTTCAGAATCAAACAAACAGTAAATAGTCCTTTACAGATATCCTAAGAAAAGTATATATGAGAAAATAAAAAAGGGGTTCCCCTGGGTGGACTTTTAAGGCACTGATAGTATTCATTCCAAATATATGGGATATTGAGGTAAAAAATAGTTTTTATTCACAATTTATACATATTTATCAAAAAATGTAATATTAAATTAAAATATACAGTTCCAAAGATTGTCACCATATAGGTAAATACATGAAAACCTTCTTTACACCAATACGTTTCGGGGTAACCTTCTTCAGGGGTGTGTAGAGAAGGACAATTAGTTCATGTATTATAAATGTAGTAGAAGAATGATGAATATTTCATTGAATGCGATTTTTTTTTTGAAAAGCATTGAAAATATAAACAGGACACTGGGTTCTGTCAATGGGGTTGCCAGTCAAACAAGAAGTGGGTATCAGAATATACAATTAATGCAGGTTTGAGAAGGACATTTATAAGGAACAGGTGTTCATCCCGTTAGGGAGAAATTATTCCAAAGATCGAGAAGCCGGTGGATCAACCAGAAGAGATATACTGGGACTGGGGTAGAGGTCCCTGAGTATATGAGATCCGTAAAAGACTTAATAATGTCCCCTGTCAAACAGTACACTGTATTATTGACAGAGTCAACCTCACACCATGACAGTCCAGCAAGGAGTGTGAGTAACTGCCTCTGCATGAAGGCAGATACAATATATTTGAAGAAAAAAGGCTTGGACTTTTTAGGCACGGTCAGACAGTAATAGTAGAAAAATATACTTTAATTATACACATAGAATTTTTTTTAATCCACATTACTGAATCAAATACTAATTAAAATAATGCAACTGTATATAACCAATTAACAACTACATGGAATCTGGAAGATGAGGATATCATTCCATAGTGGCAGTAGATCCAAGAGTATGGTTATATTACAATACAGCGATGTAGACTTGATCTTGGCTCTACATGTTACGCGCCTTGCGCTTCTTCAGGAGCATCAAAATGATATATAATGTAGAGTATAGGGAGTATAAACTCACAGCTGAGAACAAAGCAAAAAGGACAAAGTGCAGGGCAGCTGCTGAGGGGTCCAGTAGTCCCATCAATAGTATATTAAGGTATAAAGAATCAGTTCAGTAGATGACTAGCAGTTGAGAGTGGGAGTGGGGGTGTAGAGGGATAGAGGGTTTTTTGTAAAGATGTTTATGTCAAGCTGCCAACGGCATATGAGAAATATCCCTGTCAGGAAAGGTTTCACCTGTTGGTGGCGCTGTCAGTCCTGTGGATCGCAGTACTGGTGTTCAACAGCAGGTGTCTCCTAACAGTCGGGAACTGTCATGAAAGGTTTCAGCTGTTGGTGTCACTGTTAGATCTTTGGGCCGCAGTACCAATGTCCACCAGCGGGTGTTTCCTGGCAGTGTGGAGCAGACAGCACCTCCTGCGATCAGGTGTCACCTGAGGCTAATTGCAGGTGTGCATATAAATACCCGGCAAGCTTTGACATGCTTGCCTTGGTATCGTCCTTGTGCCCTGATCCGTACCTGTTTACCTGATCCTGTAACCTGTGTACCTGATTCTGTTACCCTGAGCATCTGATCCTGATTCTTATCCTGACCCTCCTGTTACCTTGCATCCCTGCTCTGCAGCCTGATCCCGTCCACCTTCTCCCTCTCCTGTCCGTTTCCTTGCCCCATCTTCTGATCTCCTGTGAATGACCCTGGCCTGGCTAATGTTTATGATTCTGGTACTTCCCTTTTGTTGTATATAGTTATTTGTTGTCTGTGAGTCCCTGTTTGTATTGGGGATATTACTTATTTATATCACTTATCTTTAATAAACTTTATTATTATTCACATTACATATGTTTGGTTTCCTCTGTCGCAGTTCACACGGTTCTGGTCACACCTGTTCATGACAATCCCAGTTATAACTAAACCCTTAATAGGGTCAAAATGGTGTGCCACTACAGCGGCGGCTGGTATTGATGAGGGGTTCCCTGCAATAAGCTCATTCCTCTATATCCCCCCCCCCCTCAACTGCTAGTCATCTACTGAACTGATTCTTTATACCTTAATATACTATTGATGGGACAACCGGACCCCTCAGTAGCTGCCCTGCACTTTGTCCTTTTTGGTTTGTTCTCAGCTGTGAGTTTATACTCCCTATACTCTACATTATATATCATTTGATGCTCCTGAAGAAGCACAAGGCGCGTAACATGTAGAGCCAAGAACAAGTCCACATCGCTGTACTGCAATATAACCATACTCTTGGATCTACTGCCACTATGGAATGATATCCTCATCTTTCAGATTCCATGTAGTTGTTAATTGGTTATATACAGTTTATTTTAATTAGTATTTGATTCATTAATGTGGATTTAATTTTTTTTATATGTGTATAATAAAAGTACATTTTTCTACACTTTCTGTCTGGCTGTGCCTAAAGTCCAAGCCTTTTTTCTTCAAATTCTTTTCTTATTGAAATGGGACGTGGGACTGTTTACTTATACAGTATCCACAGTACCACTCTGTACTGATACAATTACTATCAAGATACAATAGATTACCCACAGGTACCTTGACATGGTTGTGTATACCATAGGTCTATGATTATTCACAGCCTACCAGATGTAAGTCACACCATTCATTTTCACACTACACCTTAAGGACTCTATCATCTCCCCTCCCCCCCTTTTTTTTTTATTAATCCTTTTTAGTCTTCCTCTGCTTTCACGCTGAAAATCTATACACCACTACATAAGATATAGAATGGACATTGAAAGGATAAGCAGCACAGTGATGAGGTAATCTGTCAATCTGCTCTCTCCTCTTATCAGCATGCTTGCCATCCCTTGAACTGATTGGCTCCTTGTGCTGCTTCGCCCTCTCACACCCCAGCCCTGCTATACAGGGACTCCAAGAGACTGATACCAAATCACATTCAGATACTTGCTTGTATTTAAAAAAAATAAAATTTTTATGAAGTATTAATGTATACAGATCTGCATTAATTGTCTCTTTTATATCTGTCTAGAGGTCAGCTTTAACAACCACACATGCAGTTTATTTTGAATATTGTCTGTTTAACCTTCCACTTTTTCTTAATTTCTGATTAGTTACAGCTTCTTAAGTCTTTCATTTTCTTAGAAAGATATTCGATTACCCTTTAATAGGTTGACGCTCCAATTTCAGACTCCTGCTGCCTCTCTGTTTCTTTTGTGCTGTTTTGACTCTAATGACAAGCGTGAAATTGTGGGCTTTAGGCAACATTGTGCCCTAATCCCGCGCGTCCAAAGTCAGTGAAAGGAAAGGCTGTAAAATCTATAGTAACAGTCATATTATAATCATTATATTCATTATCTGTGCTGTGAACATTTGCATCATAAATGGTTTATGCAAGCAAAAAAAATTACTTGCTATAGAATATCCGAGAAGATCTGAGGACACAATGAAGTGATTTCACAACGCAGGAGGTAGCAGAAGAGCAGAAGATAGTGTATGCTAAACTAATATATGATATATATATATATATATATATATATATATATATATATATTATATATATATATATATACACACTATATTGTTTAAAAGTATTGGGACACTTTCCTTTACACGCACATGAACTTTAATGGCATCCCAGTCTTAGTCCGTAGGGTTCAATATTGACCCTTTGCAGCTTCAACTCTTCTGAGAAGGCTGCCCACAAGGTTTAGGAGTGTGTCTATGGGAATGTTCGACCATTCTTCCAGAATCGCATTTGTGATGTCAGGCACTGATGTGGACAAGAAGGCCTGGCTCGCAGTCTCCACTCTAATTCATCCCAAAGGTGTTCTATCGGGTTGAGGTCAGGACTCTGTTTAGGGCAGTCAAGTTCCTCCACCCCAAACTCCGTGGGGGTGATTTACTAAAGACCTGCGCCTGTGGTGCAGTGGAGAAATTGGAGAAATTGCACAAAAAACGGGACTCAAAACATTTATTAAAAATTATGGTGCACTTATATGCACCAAACAATATTTACATAGGAAGCGCTGTTGCGCACTTGCGCAATCTTTCGCGCCTACCATTAGCAAGCGCAGCCAATGTAATTTTTGTCTTAATACTGTAGATAACTTTACTAGTTTACCATCTTCTGTTACCAGGCTAAAAGGTATGTATATAATATTGTTTAAATGCACGAATTCTGTCCAGAACCTGTAGATCTGTCTTACAACTAATCAAGCCTTTTTACACCCTTCTTTCAGCTACTCAACTGCACATGTGCATTGACAAAGCACACCATTTTATGCTCACCTGACAGGGCGCACACGCTTTAGCTTGTTAAATATGTGTGTTGCCCACTGGCGCATCTGCGTTCTCCAGAGTGCACAACTGCTTATACTGTACATTGGGCTTGTGCTCATTGTAATGCTGATCATGTTAATGAGCTTTTCCTTATCACATGGAGAATATTTAAAATACAACAAAAATAAAAAAACTATCACAAGACCCTGGGTAGGTCCTTGTTAGTTTTTTTAAATAGCAGCGCTTAATAGTCAGACCTCAAAAGTGACCACTCTTTCTTATAAAAAGTTCATAAGAGTATATACTGGAAAATGACGGGGAATAACAGGGCTCAAATGAAAGTAGCAGTACACAGCAACAACTAGGTTTTTTAAAAACCGCGCCGTTCCTAGCTCTAATCATCGTGATATACAAGCTGGTCACGCTCACCGTTACCAGACTGATGTTATTTCCTTGTTCTGGAGTGCATGTTGAACGCACAGCGTCACTTCCTTCAGCCGCAAAGTCACGTCCTGACGTTTTGTCTTTCCGACTTCCTCTGAGGGCGTCGGAAAGACGAAACGTCAGGGCGTGACTTTGGAGCTAGGAACGGCGTGTTTTTTAAAAAACCTAGTGTTGCTCTGTACTGCTACTTTTGTTTATATGAAAAAAACGTTTGGAAGATTTTAACAGACTGCTTATTAAAGTGGTTGTATACCCAAATTTTGTACAATCACCTACAGGTAAGCCTACATTAAGGCTTACCTGTAGGTGCTTGTAATATCTCCGAGACCTACACAGTCTCGGAGATATTTGCAAAAAAAACTGTACCGCTATCTACGGCGCATGCGCGCCATAGATAACGGCGCAGGCGCACTGAGCGCGGCGGCTCTTGAATGGGAGCCTGCCGTACACTGCCGGTAGTTCGTGCATGCGCGGGGATAGTGCCGTTCCCCGCGCATGTGCGGGAGTGACGTCATCGCCGCTCCGGCCAATCACAGCGCCGGAGCGGCGATACCCGGAAGTCACTCCGGGTATCATGGATTCGACGGAGGACACGTCCGAGGACCGCTGCAGGGGCTTCGATCTAAGGTAAGTGATTGATAATGAGCTAGTATGCTAGTCATACTAGCTCATTATACCTTTGCCTTGCAGGTTAACCAAAAAAAAAAAAAAGTTTTGCGGTATACAACCGCTTTAAAAGAAGTTTTATGGGATTACACTATTGTGTGCCTTCTTCTTCACCTACAAATAAACCTGAGGATATCGGAGGATTACCTGAGGGATTTGAAGGATCGAGCAGGACCTGTATATGGGGATGATCAGATGAAGGGATTCAGCTAATCTTTCGGTGCCTATGAAAATCCACTTTGTGGTGAGTACCAACCCGAAAGGGGTAGACGATAAGAATCAGAAGTGGATTGTACATTTTGAATGTAGAAGACACCTGTGGATTCATTTGAGCCTTGTTATTCCCCGTCATTTTCCAGTATATACTCTTATGAACTTTTTATAAGAAAGAGTGGTCACTTTTAAAGTCTGACTATTAAGCGCTGCTATTTAAAAAAACTAACAAGGACCTACCCAGGGTCTTGTGATAGTTTTTTTTATTTTTGTTGTATTTTATATGTTTTGCAAATTTATTTGCTTTTAAAGCGGCTGCTGATTTTATGGGTTTTATGATAATGGTAACATTGTCATTTTAGTGTGTTATTAGGTTTTTGTGATTATCATTGCGCCGAGATAGTGAAAGAAGGCCAAGGGAACTTTACTATTTATATACATGGAGAATATTGCTTCCACTTTTATTCCTTTCATTAATTTATTTTTGAAACAACTCAATAATCATTCTAGAGATCTTCCTCCTATCAACAACTGTGCAGATGTTTACTGGACTTGTAATTGTGCATTTTATGGTGATAGTCTATAATCATTGGTAGAGCCAAAACTTCCATGAAAACATCTTCTCAACACATGTCTGTGTAATGTGCATTCTGGACAATTCTTTCCCCATACACTGCCCAATCTGATTGCACAGTGTATGGGGAAATGAATTGCTCAGAGAAATGAGTGGATGTAAATGTCATCCAATCAGATTGCACAGTGTATGGGGAAATGAATTGCTCAGAGAAATGAGTGGATGTAAATGTCATCCAATCAGATTGGAGAGTGTATGGGGAAAAAATTGTCCAGAATGCACAATACACAGACATGTGTTGAGAAGATGTTTTCATGGAAGTTTTGGCTCCACCAATGATTATAGACTATCACCATAAAATGCACAATTACAAGTCCAGTAAACATCTGCACAGTTGTTGATAGGAGGAAGATCTCTAGAATGAATATTGAGTTGTTTCAAAAAGAAATGAATGAAAGGAATAAAAGTGGAAGCAATATTCTCCATGTGATAAGGAAAAGCTCATTAACATGATCAGCATTGCAATGAGCAAGTGCCCGATGTCTGTTTCATATTTAAGAATGTGTATGCGCCCGTACGCGCAACGATTCCGCGAATCCGGCGCAAGTCGACCGCATGCGCCATGTCGCAATAATTATTCCTGCCCGCGCAAATGCGCCAAAATTTTCTTAAATCAGCCCCCATGTCTTTATGGACCTTGCTTTGTGCACTGGTCCAAATCATTTGGTGGAGGGGGGATTATGGTGTGAGGTTGGTTTTCAGGGGTTGGGCTTGGCCCCTTAGTTTCAATGAAAGAAACTCTTCAGACATTTTGGACAATTTCATGCTCCCAACTTTGTGGGAACAGTTAAGGGGATGGCCCCTTCCTGTTCCAACATGACTGCGCACCAGTGCACAAAACAAGGTATGCAGTAGGCTTGTGCAATTTGTTTCGTAACGAATCGAAATTCGTCCGAATTTAGCAACTTTCGGACATTCGGAAGCATTCAAATTTCCGAACAAAGCAATTACGAATAAAACCGAATCCAAAATAAATTATACCGCAAATAGCGAATGCCCGAATGTCTTCGGCATAATTCGTTATGAAAAAAGTTATGAATGTACGAATCCATTCAAAGCACAATAACACTCTGCTCTGCTCTTTGCTTCTCCCTCACCGTGCTGAACTCCCTCTCAAAATGGTGTACAGGGGCGGAGGCTATAGCCGCATGTAAAAAACGAAAGTAAAATACGAGATTTTGAATCGTTACAAACAACCGCTATGTATTTAGAAAAGTACAAATCCATTCGAAGCACATTAGCCATAATAGGCAGCGTCCTTGTGAGAGAGACACGGAAAAATACGAATCAACCAACCAAAAAAAGTTACGAAAGTAGGAGTTGTGTCCAGAATCAACGAAAAACAATGTACTCTACGGAAAGTACGAATTATAAATCAACTAAAAATAAGGCTTACATTAATACGAATCATTCCGATTCAACGAAAAATGTCGCTTGCGAAAATACGAATTAGTCCGAATACGAAAAATCCCGTCTAGCAAAATTACGAACGATTACAAATCAACAGGACCGAAAAGAAACGAACCGAAACTAAACAAATGTTTCCGTTGTGCACAAGTCTAGTATGCAGCATATGAAGGACACATCATGCTTACTTCCCTTCAACATTGGAAGTCCAGCAGTGCCATCGGCAAAGAACTAGTGGAAACCAGTGGAACCCAGGTGCACCTATTTACTGTCCCTTGAAGTCTGGCCAGAAGTAGGCATGTGCATTTCGTTTTATTAAATTAAATAGATAGTATCTATACTCTATTCTGTTCTATTGTTTTTCTAGTCTATTTTCTATTTCTATTCTAATCTTTTCTATTCGGTTGAAATTTCAAATCCGGTTGAAATATTATCGAATTTGGTTGAAATATTAACGAATGCCGATGAAATATTATTGAATCGGGTAGATATATTTTCGAATTTGGTTGAAATATTTTCGAATGCGACCGATTTTTTCGAATTCCAATTAGAAAAGATTAGAATAGAAATAGAAAATAGACTAGAAAAAAAATAGAACAGAATAGAATAAAATATAATATATATATTGTATTTTATTCTATTCTGTTCTATTGTTTTTCTATTCGATTATTTCCAATTTTTTCGATTCTATTCTAATTGTTTTCGAATCATGTTGAAATGATTTTGAATCATGTTGAAATGATTTCGAATCCGGTAGAAATATTTCCGAACGTTTTTACGAATTTGGTCGAAAACGGAACGAAATCCGAAAACGAATTTAACGAATTAAATGAATCTAACTAAACGAAATTAATTAACGAATTAAAACGAAACAAAACTAAACAAATTTTTTCCTTTTGCACATGTCTAGCCAGAAGTGGAATTCATGGAAGAATTACAGACAAACATGGACAAAAAGCCATACCTCCGACGTGGAAACAAGGCTAAGCGACTCAATTATACATGAAAACTAGGGATGGTCCCTAGTGTTCGACTCAAACATCAGGTGTTCACCCATTCAGCGAAGAACGAACATTATGAGACGTGCGCAGCAAATTTGAGCGCCGGGGAAGGCACCATAATGCACTGCGAGATCGCAGTGCATTGATGTCTGATGATTGGCCAAAGCATGCACCTGACCTGCATGCTTTGGCCAATCACAGCGCACTCTGCTGTGAGAGCCCTGATTGGCCAAAGGCAGGGTGCCTTTATCCAATCATGGCTCGGGGCTAATTCCACACCCCACACTATATAAGACTGCTTACACGGCGGCCGTATATAGTGTTATGAATAAGAGAAGTTAGCTAGAGGCAGGTTAGTTAGTGGCGTGCAGGCAGTTTAGTATGTGTGTGTGTATATATATATATATATATATATATATATATATATATATATATATATATACACACACTAATCTCTATCTATCCATTAAATACAGTGTAGTCAGTGCAGGCAGTGTATTGAAAAAAAAAAAAAAAAGAAGCTCCGCCTCGATGGGACGTGTCCCGTCGACTGCTGTCTCTTGGCTGAGACAGCTGTTATATAGGCAAGGGCGGGGCCACCCAGTGATGTAACTGAGTGACCCCGCCCCTTTTGACGTCTAGTGATGTCATGTGCCGTCAGAGGGGGGCGGGGTCATCCGGTTACGTTAGCGGGTGGCCCGGCCCTTGCCTATATAACAGCTATCGCAGCGAAAAGACTGCAGTCGGCGGGATGCCTCCCATGAAAGCAGGGTATTTTTTTATTTTTTTGGGTCCATCTGCGCTGTGATTGAAGATGGATGGACATCGCGGTACACTTTTTTTTTTTTTTTTTTCTTTTTTAGTAAAAGAATTGTCAAAAACTGTGTATTGTGGTTTTTATTATTTGACACTTTTGGGTGAATGGGTAGGGGTGAGTGGCAATGGAGATACATATGACAGCAGGCATGATAAGAGCGAGATATTGGCTGGAGATAGCACAATAATCTGGCAAACAAGAAGTGTAAAGGCTTGGCAAAAGATAGGAAGTTCATAGGAGGAACCAAGGGTTCAAGTTTCAAAAGAAACAAGGTACAAGGCAAGATCATTCAAGGAATTATCCAGGGAGCTGTCCAGCATTCCAAGCGGCTCAGCAAGGAGAGACATCGCCAAACGCAGCAGAGGTCACAGGTTCAGACTGCTCTTTTGCCTGTGAGTATGTACAGTATCTCACAAAAGTGAGTACACCCCTAACATTTTTGTAAATATTTTATTATATCTTTTCATGTGACAACACTGAAGAAATGACACTTTGCTACAATGTAAAGTAGTGAGTGTACAGCTTGTATAACAGTGTAAATTTGCTGTCCCCTCAAAAGAACTCAACACACAGCCATTAATGTCTAAAGCGCTGGCAACAAAAGTGAGTACACCCCTAAGTGAATATTTTCAAATTGGGCCCAAAGTGTCAATATTTTGTGTGGCCACCATTATTTTCCAGCACTGCCTTAACCCTCTTGGGCATGGAGTTCTTCACAGGTTGCCACTGGAGTCCTCTTCCCCGTGACGACATCACGGAGCTGGTGAATTATAGAGACATACATGTTATCAGGTAACACACTAGACCTTTGCGCCCTCTTGTTTTATGTTTTGTTATTTGCTAGCTAGATTCCTCCAGCTGGAGTGGGCAGCATAAATTAAGAATACGTGTTCTTGCTAGGAATTGTTACAAGGATTTTCCCTTATTGATGCAACTCTGGCCTTTAACAACACCTTAGTGCTATGGTGTCATGTCTGTGGATTCGCATGTTCAATTAGGTTGTCTAGTTAAGGTTTAGTTTTGGAACCTAAGTGTCTGTTGAGCAGAAAATATAGCCCATGTGATGTGAAGATGAAAACAGTCTAATGAGAAAAAAAGTTTTCTATTTCAATATTTTTCAAGGACACAATACAACAGGATGTAGCATGAAAGAGAAACAAGAGTTCTGCCACATAAGCAGGTAAAAGGTACAAAGAAAAGAATACAAAAATCTGAGAAAAAGTAAACGTCCATCAGTTACATCCTGGTACATCTCAACGGGACAGGATATAAAAGTATGCTGGCCCAATGGTATCAACAGTGCAATACAGAAACCATTGTTATGAGTAGACATGTGCAATTCGTTTAGTTACGAATTCGTTATTCGTCAAAATTTGTTATATTCGTTGATTCATAAACATTCGAATAAACGAACGGTTTGATAAAATTCCGAACGAACAACTATTTATCAAAAAGAACGAATATGGAAAACAACAAAAACACGAATTTAGTAAATTTGAAACAGCCAAAATACGAAAAAGTAAAAAACAAAAACCTGAAAACGCGAAATTACGAAAATTCGGAAAACGTAAAACAAAACAACGAAAATAATGAACAAAGATCCATATTAACGAAAATCAAAATGAACGAATTTTTTTTTACGAAAAATTCGAAAAAACATAAATTCTATTTAGTTAGTTCTGAATTAGTTCTGGACGTTGGCCAATGGGCAATAAGCTTGTCCCTTCCCCTGAAGAGGTTGTCTCTTCCCCCAATGAGCTTGTTTCTTATTCCCTTGTGTGTTTTTCTGTGTTAGACTGCAGTGCATTCCATCCACAGTCCAGATAGGGTGTGGTTGGGTAGGTTGCACTGTTCTGTTGGATTTGTGAGTAAAGTTGTGACTTGTGAGAGAGAAATTCTTGGTTTCTTAAGCATACTCTGTCTAGATTCTAATTTCTATGTTTGTATTTTGTAATATCTCTGACATATTTTTGTTTTCTCCTATTCTGACACATTATGTAAAATTACGAATTATGCCCCGATTACTAATATACGAAAACAATGTTACGAAAGTATGAATAAATGAGACAGTCAATCTCACGAAAGTACGAATTACAAAATTACGACGAGTAGTGTTTTGAATAAACGGAAAATGTATTCTAACGAAAGTACGAATGTAATTAAATCTACAAAAGTACGGATTTTCCAATCAACGGAAATTAGACACAAAAATTTGAATCATTGCAAATCAACGAAAATATAGTTCTTTTACGAAAATACGAACGCGGCCGAATATAAAATATAACGTAAATACGATTTTCGAATCAACGAAAATTAGACTAATGGAAAAACGAATCAACAGAAAAATAACCCTTACGGAAATACGAAAAAGTCAGAATACGATAACACACGTCTTACGAAATTACGAATCAACGGAAACGCACAGAAACGAAACCAAACTAAACTAATTTTTATGTTGTGCACATGTCTAGTTATGAGGTTCCTCAGGCTCAGGCCACTGTCTACCCCTTAAAGCCTGGGACTGCTGATACATCCAATAGGACATCAATTTGTACAAAACTGGTATACAAAAATGAAAATAAGGGAAGAAAAAGAAAGGAAAAGGGAAGACCATACGAAAATATGATATACAGGGATTACAGACTATCTCAAACCACAAAATGGTATCCTTCAGGACGCTAACCGTTTTTTCGTTGGTCATTGTCCATGTAAATTTTTGTTTCATCATGGCCAGATCTACCTCAGGGCTTTTCTAAGTGGTGGGGATTGTAATTTAGGCCAATAAAAACAAAGTATATTAAGATTTGTGCATGTCTCAGGATAAAACATTTTCCTAAGAAAAAGTCTTGCAATGGTTAAAAAGCAAATTTGTAGGGAAAAAATAACACACGGTTACGATATTTATGTGTGAATGGGACACTTTAGGAATGAAATTATGCTGAGATAAAATAAAGAGCAGTTAAAGGGATATCTTCTACATATTTTCTGGGACTGTCCAGTGTTAGCTGACTTCTGGTCCGGTGTCAAGACTTTCATTAACCGCTTGCCGACTGCCTGAGGTACATTTACGTTGGCAGAATGGTACGGGCAGGCAAAGCAACCTACAGGTACGTTGCTTTGAATCCGCCGGTGTCCCGCGATCGTGTCACGCAGAGGCAGAACGGGGAGATGCTTTTGTAAATAAGGCATTTCCCTGTTCTGCCTAGTGACAGGACAGATATCTACTGCTCCCTGTAATTGGGAGCAGTGATCAATGTCGTATCACTGGTAGCCCAGCCCCCTCACAGTTAGAATCACTCCCTAGGACACACTTAACTCCTTCCTCGCCCCCTACTGGTTAACCCCTTCACTGCCAGTGTCATTTACGCAGTAATCAGTGCATTTTTATAGCACTGATCGCTGTATAAATGACAATGTATAAATGACAATGGTCCCAAAATAGCGTCAAAAGTGTCCGATGTGTCCGCCGCAATATCGCAGTCACGATAAAAATGGCAGATCGCCGCCATTACTAGTAAAAAAATAATAATAATAAAAATGCCATAAATCTATCCACGCTATAACTTTTGCGCAAACTAATAAATATACGCTTATTGCGATTTTTTTTTTTTTTTAACCAAAGATATGTAGAAGAATACACATCGGCCTAAACTGAGTAAAAAATGAGTTTTTTTAATATATTTTTCGGGGATATTTATTATAGTAAAAAGTAAAAAATATTGCTTTTTTTTTCCAAATTGTCGCGCTTTTTTTGTTTAAAGCGCAAAAAATAAAAACTGCAGAGGCGATCAAATACCACCAAAAGAAACCTCTATTTGTGGGGAAAAAAGGACGTCAATTTTGTTTGGGTACCACGTCGTACAACCGCGCAATTGTCAGTTAAATCAATGCAGTGCCGAATCGCAACAAAATGGCCTGGTCATTCAGCAGCCAATTCTTCCGGGGCTGAAGTGGTTAAAGATTTGACTGGCTGGTCTCTTCCGAATACGCCAGCCGTCTACTTTTTGCACAACACGCAAATATCATTCAAACGTTATAAAAACTCACCTCAAAGGCAAGATGACTTTTTCCCCTCATCCCCACTTTTTAATTTTGTGTTTTTGTTTTTTGTTTCTCATTCCTTTTCAGTCCTACTCCTAGTTACTGCTTATTATATGGGACTAGCCTAAATTACAGATCTAGAACCGTATTGAACTATTTTATTTTCAACTTACTCATCATATTTCCTTGCATATATAAATGTATTGTTTAACCACTTCCTACCAGATGGTCGTCCCTGGACGTCCTTGACTTTGAGCCAGGATATCTGAATGATGGGTGCAGCTACAGGCATCATTCAGATATTGTTTTTTAGAGCCGGCGATTCTGTGCACCGTAAGAATGATCATATCTGCTGTTCCACCGCTTGATCGTTCTCACAGGCGGCGAGAGGGGACGCCCCCCCTCCCTTCTGCTTCTACCGACTCACCTTTGCGATCGGTGAGTCGGTGACAGGATCCGCCGGCCCCTGGCTGCCTACCATAGAGATTTCTGGCGGACCAGATGGTCGCCGGAGTCTCTATGATCGTTCGGAGGCCGGGTGCGATGTTATGCGTCACGCCCTGCCTCTGCATTCAAAAAAACTCGGCTATTTATTTCAGGCTTACCAGCCTAGAGGTGAGATGTGGGGTCTTATTTACCCCATATCTTACTGTAAAGAGGACCTGTCATGCTTATTCCTATTACAAGGGATGTTTACAAATTATTATTTTTTTAAAGTGTCAAAGTAAAATGTTTAAAGTAAAATTAACCAAAAAAATATATATATTTTTTAAAGTGCCCCTGTCCCCGTGTGCTCGCACGCAGAAGTGAACGCATGCATAAGTCCCGCCCACATATGAAAACGTGTTCAGAACCTACATGTGAGGTATCGCAGCGAACGTTAGAGTGAGAGCAATAATTCTAGCCCTAGACCTCCTCTGTAACTCAAAACATGTAACCAGTAAAAAAAATTCAAGCGTCGCCCATGTGGATTTTTAAGTACCGAAGTTTGGCGCCATTCCACAAGCGTATGCAATTTTGAAGGGTGACATGTTAGGTATCTATTTACTCGGCGTAACTTCATTTTTCACATTATGCAAAAAAATTGGGCTAACGTTAATGATTTAATATTTTTTAATTCATTAACCGTGCAACATAAAAAGTTGCAATGACCGACATTTCATTCCCTAGGGTGTCTGCTAAAAAAACATATATAGTGTTCGGGGGTTCTGAGTAATTTTCTAGCAAAAAAATGTACATGTAGGAGAGGAGTGCCAGAATAGGCCTGGTAAGGAAGTGGTTAATCTCATGAATAAGTATGTAATGTACCTGAAACTTGTATTTACTTGATGTTAATTTGACCTGTTTTTCGTTCCTATATGCCTTTGAAAAATAAAGAATAAAAAAATAAATAAAAATAACGCGTACTGTTTAGTGAACTGCTTGACGAAGGGGTCCTGCGTGACTCCGGAATGTTGCACTCTCCTTGTCTTGTGATCATGCAATAAATTATCCATTTGGACGCTGTTTATGTCGTTCCATGGTGTGCTGGCAAATATCTTCATTGTGACTTGACCCAGTATCCAGCTGGCTGTTGCTGCAGCATCCAAATTTGAGAGCTCATCCAGGAATGTGTGCGGTGGGAATATGAAGTATGACTGTTTAGTGAACTGACACATAACCCTTCCAAAGCTTTTCACTTACTGTAAACACTTGACTTGTTGTTTGCAGTAATGTGATTATTTGTTGTACATTTTATCTCATGAGACCTGTTTATTGAACCCAGGAGACCACATCTCAGAAAACAGACACAGCAGATGCTATACAGAAGCTGCACGTCTGTGTAACCTCCCAATTCGAACACTTTGAAAGGGACACTTTACAACATATATTGACTCGACCCCCTAGGGTGACCACGTGTCCCGGATTGCCCGGGGCAGTCCCGTATTTTGCAGGTCTGTCCCGGGCACCTTCATTCCAGGACAATACAGTGTCCCGGAATGAAACTGACACAGCCACCCCCCGGGCCAATCTGATGCCCCCAAAAAAGGCCGACACATCACCGCTTTACTCACTGACAGTACTTGTCCTGGCCGGGAATGCCTGGAGGAGCACAATCCCCGCCCCCTGCTTGTGATTGGAGCGCCACCAGATTTCACAGAGCGGAGATTGGAGAAATCATAAATCCCGCCTCTTGTGTCCAATCACTGTGCTGTGATTCGTTACAGCACAAGCTGATTTTTGGGAAGGGAGGGTGTCCCTGAATGGTAGTTTGGAAATGTGGTCACCCTACAACCCCCCCACCCAACAAAAAATATTTTACTAATTTTAGGCAATATGCAGAGCTGTAAAGTGTTTGTAGCCATTTAATTAAGATTTACAATCAAATTTGGGTGAGCAGGCATGAATATATCTGTCTACATGTAAATGCTTGAAGAGCATACATTAAAAAACAAAAAACCCCCTCAGAGGTGGGACTTTGAAAGTGACTGCAAAACACACAAAGTATATTGAAATTGTATAGATTTAATAAATAAGTACAAAAAGGACAAATGAATATAAATCACATGAATTGTGTACAAGTCCAGAAAATTGGTTGCGTGGGTAAGGAGAAAAATTGAAACATTGATAGTCAAACCCAAAGAGCATACATTGAGCTTCATCTGGGTGAGAAACAAAGTAATTCAGTAATTTAAATAGCAATGAGTTGCAAGCACATGTGCAGTCAAAATGAGAACATTTTGCAGCATTTCAAAAATTTCGTAACACAGTGTTTTTGCGGATAGACTTTCCCAATTTGGAGGACTATAAATGCTACTGAAAGTCATGACAAATTTTTAAACTTACCACCACCACACAGACTCCTTCCCCTCACTCCCCCATGTCCCCCTTTTTTATTTTTTTCCTTCTTTCTCATTTTTCTCTCCCCCCCCCCCCCCCCTACCATTTTCTCCTCCATATCGATAGCTCTGCTCCCATCCACTATGTCCCTATGTCTAGCTTCCTTATAGGAATGCCAATGTTCCTCTGCCAACAATTGTACAAAAAGACAGCTAATTGTGCAATATATGTGTACAATAAAAAGTCCAATAATAAAATAAAAAATTCTTCCACTGGTGTGCAAAAGCCTGTGTGATATTTCTTCAAACAACCTCCATATCCAGAGTGCCCCCACCACCACATGCAATGCTCGCTCACCTCCTTTCAGGGCTGCCATCAGCAATTTTGGGGCCCCTTACACAGAACTGGGGGGGGGGGGTGCTGCCGCCACAAATTTAGAAGCGGGGGGCTGCTGCGAATTGAAAAGCGGGGGGGTGCTGCCGCCGCGAATTATTGAGGTCAGGGGGGCTTTGGGTGCTGACGAACAAGAAAAAAAACAATAGAACAAAAAAAAAAAGGGGGTTGCCATCTGGGGACCTCCGGGCCTCTGGGGACCTCTGGGCCCCTTACAAAAAAAAAGATTTATAAAAAAAAAAGGGGGTTTGCCATCCGGGGCCCTGGGGACCTCTGGGTCTTACAAAAAAAATGAAAGAAAAAAAACAAAAATGTAATTAAAAAAAAAATTATGAAAAAAAAAGGGGGGGTGCCATCCGGGGCCCTGGGGACCTCTGGGCCCCTTAGAAAAAAAAAGAAAAAAAAGGGGGGTTGCCATCCGGGCCCCCTGGGGACCTCCGGGCCCCTTATAGGTGTACTGCCTGTACCCCCCTGATGGCGGCCCTGCCTCCTTTACACGACCCTGCAAGGGGTCAAACACGCCTTGCACTCTGTGCAAACACTCCCTCCAGGGAATCCTCAGTAATCTTTCATGGCTCAAGGAATAGAAAGCAATCTATGACTGGTCTGCCTTCCTTCCACTGTGCTGCTTCAAACCTTAATCCACATTTGCTACCGTTAAATTCAGAAATACATGGAAAAAACGAAAAAAGTGCCTCCTATAGTGCAGTATCCGAAGGATTAGAAATAAACCTCTCCACCCCAGCTAGCAATAAACTCACATTTATTTAAAAATTTAAAATCATTGATAATTGAATCAGAACAGTCTCACTCAGTTGCGATAATAGTCCACCGCCAGGCTCCACCTCTACTAGTTTCACGACCTCCCACGTGGCTTCACCTGGAGGAATGACTCCTTGAGCCATCAAAGATTACTGAGGATTCCCTGGAGGCAGGGGAGGGCTGGCAACCTTAGGCCCGGGGGGCAAGTCCAGTCAAGTGGCCCTTTGAACCACCGAATAAGCTCATCATCCCCAGTGCCCATCAGCGCAACCTCACCAGTGCCCATCAGCGCAGCCTCACCAGTGCCCATCAGCGCAGCCTCACCAGTGCATGGGGGTTAGAGAGGAGAGCAGTCAGATTACACAGAGCGGAGATCTCCCACTTGCCCAGCGTGGCTGCTCCCGTGATGGAAGTCATCAGTGTGCTGTCTATCATAAGAGCCAGTCCAGGAGGTGCGACTTTGTATGACAGTGGCCGCCAGGTAAGTGGGAGATCCCCGCTCTGTGAAATCTGGTGGCGCTCCCCCTCCGAGGCAGCCCAATGGGCACAGACCCTGGGCGCCCTCCCACTGCCACATCTCGCGGTGCACCCGCTCCCAATTGGCCAGACTTGGTCCAGGGACAGTGTCCTCAGTCCGGGGATATCTTGTCACCCTAGGCTAGTGGCCAGCAGGACCCACAGGTCAGTGGCCAGCAGGACCCACAGGTCAGTGGCCAGCAGAACCCACAGGTCCGTGGCCAGCAGGACCCATAGGTCCGTGGCCAGCTCCCAGCAGGACCCACACATGTGGGTCCTGCTGGGAGCTGCCTGTGCACCTGTGGGTCCTGCTGGCTACGTACCTGTGGGTCCTGCTGGCCATGACCTGTGGGTCCTGCTGGCCATGGCCAGCTCCCAGCAGGACCCACAGTGTTGAGGGCGATTTTTAGGTTACTGGGTGGGCACTTGCCTGGGGCAGGGTAAATAGGGTGTATGGGGGGGGAGTAGATGGGATGTGGGGTTCAGCTGCGGGTGTCAGGGTCTCTCACCTCAGTGATGGCAGCTACCTTGCCAGTACCAGCTCAGCAGGTCCTTGCATGGCCTCCTCCGATCCTGGGGGTGTGAAGTGATGCTCCTGTCCTAGGGTCAAGTAAACGTGCAGCCCAAGCCAGTCATGTGGGTCCCAACTCCCTGGCGCGCCTTGCTGCCCAGGGGTGGACTGACAACACCCAGGGCCCCCAGACCAAATAAAGCAAGGGCCCCCTGTCAGGCCCTGCCCATGACCCATTCCTGGCCCTATCATGACCCACCCCTGGCCCCGCCCCTTCAATTTGTACAAAGTACTACCTTTAAAAAAAAAAACACTGTTTAACAACAGAGTCTAATGGGACCTGGAGGGGGGTCTTTTTCTAACAGTGTCAAATGGACAGTCTGTTAGAAAGTGTCCCCTCCAGGCCCCATTAGGGACTACAACAGAGTCTAATGGGACCCCCTCTTTGTGCCATGACTCTAACCCCTGCCCCAACCTCTCACAAAGTAGAAATACAATTTTAGTACTACTCTTACCTTAACTATGGGTGCTGTAGCTGTGGCTGGCTCCCGCATCCTCTGAGGCTGGTTCCTGTGGGTGGCTAGCTGGCACCTGTTGGTGGCTGGCCGGCACCCTGCTGTGGCTGGCTGGATCCCTGGTGTGGGTGGGTAACCGTGGGTGGCTGGCTGGCATCCTGCTGTGGATAGTCACTGTGGCTGGTTTGCTTCTGTGGGTGGCTGGCTGGCTCCCTGCTGTGGGTGGGTCACCGTGGCTGGCTGGCTGGCTCCTGTGGGTGGTTGGCTGGTTTCCTGGAGTGGGTGGGTCACTGTGGGTGGCTGGCTGGCACCCTGGCCCTGCTGTGGATGAGTCACCATGGGTGGCTGGCACCCTGGCCCTGCTCTGGGTGGGTCACCGTGGGTGGCTGGCTTCTGTGGGTGGCTGCCTGGCACCCTGCTGTTTGTGGGTGGCCTGGCTCTCTGCCCCTCGGGTCAGTGGCTGGCTGGCACGGTGCAGCATGCTGTGGATGACTGGCCTGGCTCCCTTCTGTGGGTCAGTGGGTGGGTCAGTGGCTGGCTTGCACGGTGCACCCTGCTGTGGGTGGCTGGCCTGGCTCCCTGCTGTGGGTCAGTGGGTGGCTTGCACTGTGCACCCTGCTGTGGGTGACTGGCCTGGCTCCCTGCTGTGGGTCAGTGGGTGGGTGGGTGGCTGGCTGGCACAGTGCACTCTGCTGTTGGTGGCTGGCCTGGCTCCCTGCTGTGGGTCAGTGGCTGGCTTGTACGGTGCACCCTACTGTGGGTGGGTGGCTGGCCTGGCTCCCTGCTGTGGGTCAGTGGGTGGGTGGCTGGCTGGCTGGCACAGTGCACCCTGCTGCAGGTGGCTGGCCTGGCTCCCTGCTGTGGCTGACAGAGAGGGGGTGGGCTGACAGAGGGGGGAGTGAGCTGACAGAGGGGGGGTGGGCTGACAGAGGGGAGCTGATAGAGGAGGGGTGGGCTGAGAGGGGGGTGGGCTGACAGGAGGGGTGGGCTGACAGAGGGGGGAGTGAGCTGACAGAGGGGGGGTGGGCTGAGAGGGCAGGGCTGATGGGGGTGGACTGACAGAGGAGGGAGTGAGCTGACAGAGGGGGGGGTGGACTGACAGAGAGGAGCTGATAGAGGAGGGGTGGGCTGAGAGTGGGGGTGGGCTGACAGAGCAGGGCTGACAGAGAGGAGGTGGGTTGACAGAGGGAGGGTGGGCTGACAGAGAGGGGGCTAGGGGAGGGGCGCTGACAGAGAGGGGGGTATATGAGACTTAAGCCTCGTACACATGGTCGGACTTCCATCTGACTTTTCCATGGATTTTTGTCCGAACGGAGTTGGTTGGGAACACCCATAGCATACACACGCTCGGACTTTTCTGCAAACTTTCTTAAAACTTCTTACAACATCGCGTGTTTTTTCTTCTCTTTTCTGATCTTTACTGCCACCCTTTGGTCAACTTCTGCTATTGTTGGTTGATTTTAACATTAGACTAAAGTCCGATGGTTATCTGTACACACGGTCGGACTTTGCTCCATCTGACTTTTGTTGGGCAAAAGTTTGTCCGTTTGCAGACCCAACTTTTGTCCGATGAAATCCAAAACCAAACGAAAAAAGTTTGTCCGATGGAGCGTACACACGGTCGGATTGTTGGTCCAACTTGCTTAAAACGAAGTTTGTTGGGCAAAAGTCCGACCGTGTGTACGGGGCTTTAGAGACCTCAGAAACACGCAGAGAGGCAGGACTCCAGCAAGTGGTAACGACCAGCCCCGCTTGGCCGCATCCACACGTGACCAGCTCCGCCGATCCATTTGCAGGGCGCGCACAACACAAATGCCCTGTGATTGGCCGAACAGGGTCATGTGCGGCCGCACGCTGTGGAATTTTGGGACTTGTAGTCATGATGCGAGTCTCGCATCATGACTACAAGTCCCAGAATTCCACAGCGTGCGGCCGCACATGACCCTGTTCGGCCAATCACAGGGCATTTGTGTAGCCTGCCGCCTACAAGTCCCAGAATGCCACAGCATGCGGCCGTGCATCTGGCCGACTTCATAAAAAAAAAATGCTGGGCTGAGTATGCTGGCTGGGGGGGGGGAGGGGTTGGGGTGCTGGCTGAGTATGCTGACCGGGGGGGGGGGGTGCTGGGCTGAGTATGCTGACTGGGGTGCTGGGCTGAGTATGCTGGCTGGGGAGGGGGGTGCTGGGCTGAGTATGCTGGCTGGGGAGGGGGTTGCTGGGCTGAGTATGCTGGCTGGGGAGGGGGTTGCTGGGCTAAGTATGCTGACTGGGGTGCTGGGCTGAGTATGCTGACTGGGGTGCTGGGCTGAGTATGCTGACTGGGGTGCTGGGCTGAGTATGCTGGCTGGGGTGCTTGGCTGAGTATGCTGGCTGGGGTGCTGGGCTGAGTATGCTGACTGGGGTGCTGGGCTGAGTATGCTGGCTGTGGCTGGCCGAGGGGGGGGGTGCTGGGCTGAGTATGCTGACTGTGGCTGGCCGAGGGGGGGGGGGTGCTGGCGGGGGTGTCATCATTCACACTTACTTAGCCTTGCACCATGATAAGATGTTCACGTCTCTCCTCTGCAGCCAGTCCCAGGTCAACCCACGAGTGTGACGCTCTTGACGCCGCTCGTACCCCGTGACCCTCCCCTGACGTGCCACATGAACTGCCTGGCTGCCTCTGAGACTCGTGGGAGTTGTAGTTTGCTGCGCTGATAGGTTCATTACCTATATAGCGCGGCCGAACTACAACTCCCACAATGCAGTGTGCGTGTGCAGAAGGCAGCAGCCAGCCAGCCAATCGGCGGCCGCCGCCGCGGCCGACTTTTGGAAAAAAAAAAAACCAGACAGCTAGCGCCGCGGACCGCGGCCGTTTTAAAAGACAATGGAAGCGGCCCGGGGGGAAATCTCCACCTTGCCACCCACCCCAGCCCGCGCCTGCCTGGAGGGAGTGTTTGCACAGAGTGCAAGGCGTGTTTGACCCCTTGCAGGGTAGGGTCCCGCATTTTGCAGCTCTGTCCCGGGCACCTTCATTCCAGGACAATACAGTGTCCCGGAATGAAACTGACACAGCCACCCCCCGGGCCAATCTGATGCCCCCAAAAAAGGCCGCCACATCACCGCTTTACTCACTGACAGTACTTGTCCTGGCTGGGAATGCCTGGAGGAGCACAATCCCTGCCCCCTGCTTGAGTTCGGAGAAATGATAAATCCCGCTTCTTGTGTCCAATCACTGTGCTGTGATTCGTTACAGCACAAGCTGATTTTTGGGAAGGGAGGGTGTCCCTGAATGGCAGTTTGGAAATGTGGTCACCCTATTGCAGGGTCGTGTAAAGGAGGTGAGCGAGCATTGCATGTGGTGGTGGGGGCACTCTGGATATGGAGGTTGTTTGGAAAAACACCACACAGGCTTTTGCACACCAGTGGAAGAATTTTTTATTTTATTATTGGACTTTTTATTGTACACATATTTTGCACAATTAGCTGTCTTTTTGCACAATTTTTACAGATTATAGCTTTGCAGCGCTGCCACACTTTTATCTTGTATACTGTTATCTGTGTTCTGTTATACTACTTTCTTCAATTATTATCATCTTTTCTGCATAATAGCGCAAAACTACTTTCCTACTGTATTTATCCAAAAAACGTAGCAGGAATTGACCTTATACCCTGTATTTCAAAGATTTGTTATTTTATGGATTCCGTTATTCCCACCATTATTATTTATATTTCTGTTTATAATTGTAATATTTCATGAATGCTTCAATCATACTTTAAAGTGGTTGTAAACCCACTTTGAAAACTTGCACCTACAGGTAAGCCTAGATTAAGGCTTACCTGTAGGTGCATGAAATATCTCCTTAACCTACACGGTTAAGGAGATATTTGCTGTAAAACACAGCACCGATGACGTCACACGCATGCGCACTAGCGGGCTGACATCATTGCCGGTTTTCTGAATGGGATCTTGCCGGCCCGAGCACGCATGCGTGTGACGTCATCGCCGCTCCGGCCAATCACAACGCCGGAGCTGCGATACACTGACGGCAGTGACGGGACATTGAGGCAAGATGGCGGCGGAGGTGACCGGGGACCCCTGCGCGTACACACGACCATTATTCATGTCATGCAAAAAAACAACATTTTTCTCGCAGTGATTCCTCTCAAGCCTGCCTTGCCTACACACGTTCATGAAAAAAAAAACGATTGAGTAAAGCGTGGTGACGTACAACACGTACGACGGCACTATAAAGGGCAAGTTCCATTCGGATGGCGCCACCCTTTGGGCTGCATTTGCTGATCCTCATGTTAGTAAAGTTGGGTGAGAGACAATTCGCGCTTTTCAGCCTTGTGCTTTTCAGTCCGTTACAGCGTGACGAATGTGCTATCTCTATTCTGAACGCTAGTTTTACCAGAACGAGCGCTCCCGTCTCATACTTGATTCTGAGCATGCCCGTTTTTTTCCCCCTCGTAAAAGTGTACACACGACCGCTTTTCACGACGTGAAAAAGAACGACGTGAAAAACGACACGCAGTTTTCTCGTCGAGAAAAATGCTATGGAGCATACACACGACCGGTTTTCACGACCAATCTAAAAAATTGCATTTTTCTCGTCATGAAAAACGGTAGTGTTTCCACGGCATAAGTCTGGGTTATATTTTTATTTATTGTCCTAAACCTATTTTTAATCCAGTCAAAGAAAAGTTCATTCAGAATATACAAAGCATTCTAAGGCTGGCCATACTCTCTCATGCCGCGTACACACGATCAGAATTTCCGACAACAAATCCGTGGATTTTTTTCCAACGGATTTTCGCTCAAACTTGTCTTGCATACACACGGTCACACAAATGTTGTCGGAAATTCTGATTGCCAAGAACGCGTTGACGTACAACACTACAACGAGCCGAGAAAAATTAAGTTCAATGATTCCGAGCATGGGTCAAATTAATCATGAGCATGCGTAGGATTTTTGTGCGTCGGAATTGGATATACACAGTCAGAACTTTTGTTGTCGGAAAAATTGAGAACCAGCTCTCAATCATTTGTTGTCGGAAATTCCAACAGCAAATGTCCGATGGAGCATACACACGGTCGGAATATCCGACCAAAAGCTCACAACGAACACTTGTTTTCGGAAATTCCGATCGTGTGTAAACAGCATGGATGGAGGAAGCTCCCCTGTTGGTTATTGCACAAAAAAAGTTATGTAATGAAAAACTTATGCCGCGTACACACGACCGTTTTTAATGTCATAGAAAAAACAAAGTTTTTCTCGACATGATTCTTCTCAAGCCTGCCTTGCCTACACACGATTGTGAAAAAAATGCTTGAGCAAAGCGCGGTGACTAGGGATGAGCTTCGAGTTCGAGTCGAACTCATGTTCGACTCGAACATTGCCTGTTCGCCCGTTCGCAGAACAGCGAACAAATTGGGGTGTTTGCGGCAAATTCGAAAAGTCTATGGGAGAAATCTAAAGTGCTAATTATAAAGGCTTATATGCAAGTTATTGTCCTAAAAAGTGTTTGGGGACCCGGGTCCTGCCCCAGGGGACATGTATCAATGCAAAAAAAAGTTTTAAAAACTGCAGTTTTTTCGGGAGCAGTGATTTTAATAATGCTTAAAGTGAAACAATAAAAGTGAAATATTCCTTTAAATTTCGTACCTAGGGGGTGTGTATGATATGCATGTAAAGTGGCGCATGTTTCCCGTGCTTAGAACTGTCCCTGCACAAAATGTCATTTTTGAAGGAAAAAAAGTCATTTAAAACTCACTCGCGGCTATTAATAAATTGTCGGCTCCTGGCAATACATACAAAAGTCATTAAGTAATTAAGTTTAAAATTATATTTCAAATTTTTTCAAATTATATTTATGTATATACGGTAATTTATTTCAAATATTGTATGTGTATCAAGGGTTTTCTTGCATTTCTTCAATACCTCTTCATAATCAATAGCTAGTTTTGGAATTGGTTGCTAGAAGGAAACCTATCATCGCCTTTGCTTTTATTTTTATTTAACTATAACCCTTAACTAGAATGATGATCAGTCTCTTAGCACGGTCAGAGCAGCAATGTAAAATATTATCAGGTGGTGAAGATAAACCATAATTGTCATGCCATTACTACATACAATATCATTCTTTACTAACATCTGATTACTGGCAGATCGGTATTCTTTGATGAGTTTATTTTCACAAATGCTCTCCATGGCACATCCGTGCAGCAATTCGTCTCTAAAAAAGGATCCTGTTCAAAGAAAATGGCAGAAGAAGTGTTAAAAAAATATAATTTTAAACATTTATGTAAAAAAAAAAGAAATCTATACAGTATCTCACAAAAGTCCCCTCACATTTTTGTAAATATTTTATTCTATCTTTTCATGTGACAACACGTAGTGAGTGTACAGCTTGTATAACAGTGTAAATTTGCCCCCTCAAAATAACTCAACACACAGCCATTAATGTATAAACCGCTGGCAACAAAAGTGAGTACACCCCTAAGTGTAAATGTCCAAATTGGGCCCAATTTGCCATTTTCCCTTCCCGGTGTCATGTGACTTGTTAGTGTTACAAGGTCTCAGGTGTGAATGGGGAGCAGGTGTGTTAAATTTGGTGTTATCGCTCTCATGCCGCGTACACACGACCATTTTTCTCGTCCGGAAAAATGACTTTTTTTCTCTTTGACGAGAAAAACGACCGTGTGTGGGCTTTTGGCCATTTTTCCGAGGAAAACGGCATTAATCACGATGAGAAAAATTAGAACATGCTCGTTTTTTTCCGCTGTAGTTTTCCCATAGGGAAACACTGCCAGGGAGCCCACACACGGTCTCGTGTGTAGGGAACCAAGCCGGTCCCTCGTTTTTCCCGTCGATTTTCTCGACGGTGTTACTCTTTCATCCATGGACCGACACAGCTTCTCTATTGACAAAGTGGGTATTATCCGTTAATTAGGAGTGACTAGGCAGAAAAACTTGTAAAAAGTGTTGCATCACACCTTCTACAGTACCGCCCAGGGGGCGGACCCTCTGGGTATACCCTCTCAGTCTGCATCTTTGCAGATCAGTTTTTTTCTGTCTAGCAAGGAGTAGGACATGGCTCCCTTCGGGCCCATTGGTCCGGGGAAAAAAGATATATATATATATATATTTTTTGCTACATTTGTTGTTTCCTGCGATCTTCGATCAACTGCCGACTGGGTGACAGGCTGGATCCTCGATCCTCGATCCTTGTAGTCTCCCCAGTTGCGGCCATCGAGCGTGTGCCGACCCTAGCTACGCGCTGGGTTTTCCACGACATGCCCGTCGCTCCACGGGTGGCCGGTGAGCTTACGCTCCAGGGCCTGCATCGGACCGCTCAGCTTCGGCTGACCTTACGGCCGAGTCGCAGCAGCCTGTCCGGTGAGCGTCATGCTCCAGGGCATACATATGATCGTCCCTTCTGGGTCCAATCACAGCATGCCTGGCCAACAGTCACCTTCCGTGCGCGGACGATGATCTGTTTGTAATGTCTTCCAGCAGAATACATGCAGGATAGGTAAGTAAAACTCCCCTGCCTCGGCTGGGTGATTTAGCTGGACATTCCTGGAGAGATCAAGTAAGTGGTTGTGGCCCCTTTCTTCCCTCTCTCCCTGCCTTTCCCTCCTCCCTGGGCTTCTAGCTAAAGGTTGCTGGGTGCTGGGGGTCACCTAGGGGGTCCCACTGGAGCGGGGCTGGCTGTAACTAACATTTAAAAGAAATGTCATTTTTTCTTACCTGTGTTTGTGTCCTTCCTCCTCCATGCTGTCGGCGGCCATTTTGAGGTGGTCCATGCCAAGTTTGGCCTCTTGTGACTGCCCGGCGGCCATCTTCCTGTGGTTTGGCCACACCCACTGGCCCCTATCAGCTGATCGGCGGCCATGTTTGTCCACCCTGTATGCAGATATTGCCGTTCGGCGGCCATCTTTTTGTGGGCTATGGCTGCTTGACCTCTATCTTCTGTCGGCGGCCATTTTCTTAGAGCCCACATTATCTTCCATACAGATGTTTTTGACAACCATTTTTCGAGAGCCTCCGGCCTCTAGGGTGCATTACACTGGCGCGAAAATTCACACAGGAAGTGCTGATAAAAGCAAGCAGACTGACACAGCAGCAGAGGGACAGCATCACAGGCGCAGCATAGCAGTACCTATCCAGGGTGGTGAGTCCTCTGGGTGACCCGGCCTCTCTGCAGCACAGGAGGGTGGCCTATTGATATCTTGCCTGGAGCCCTGTGAGTGTCAGCGTGTGGTCAGCATGGCATCTGAGCCAGATGTCTTCTCCCCTGAAACACCAGATTTAGCAGCTGGTGCCCCTGAGGTGTCTATGAACGCTATGACTGCAATCCTAGAGGCATTTGCTGCCAGGGTGGAAGCAGCACACAGGAATACAGGGGGTAGTAAATGCCCCATCCCCTGCAAGCTTCTGGGGATAATTCTGGTGCAGAACCAGGTCCAGCTACGGCTCGGGGCCCAGATTCTGACGCATCAGAGACTGCAGACCGTGACCGGACAGTGAGAATGACTCAAAGTCCAGGTCAGTACGCGAGACGGCTTTGGTATCTGACCTTATTACTGCAGTGCGGGATATGCTAAAATTGGAAAATACTGCAGAAGCAGCAGAGACTCCGGTCCACTTGGGTTTCATAGACCTGCCCGCACTGCTAAGGTGTTCCCTTGTGTGTCTTTTGATAAACTCTTATACAAGGAATGGGAGAACCCACTGAGGGTCTTTACAGCCCCAAAGAGGTTTGCGGTACGGTACCCCTTTTGAGGAGAGTTTTCTGAAGAAATGGACCTCTCCCCCCTATAGTGGACCCTCCGGTGTCCAGACTTAATAGAGCCACCACAATTCCTGTAGAAGGGGCTCCTGTTTTCAAGGACCCTGTGGATAAGGTAGGCTCGGCAGTACGCCCGGCATTGGCAGGGGCCCTAGTGTCTCACACACTTACTGAATGGGCAAGATTGCTACTCCAGGGGTTAAGGAGCGAGATGCTCCTCCTGATGAGATAACATTGGCCGACCTGTTGGTCCAGGGCCTTAGGTTTGTCTGTGAGTCAGACATGAATACTATTCCCCTGCTGTCTAAAACTTTGGTTTATGCAGTAGCAATATGCCGCCTGATCTGGCTAAAAGGCTGGTCTGCGGACCAGACTTCCAAGAAAGCCCTGTTGGATCTGCCTTTTAAGGGCGACAGACTTTTTGGGGCTTCTCTGGATGACATCATCAAGGATGCCACAGGAAGTAAAAGCACTTTGCTTCCCCAAATTAGCAAGGGTAAGGGGCCACGCCAAGGGCAAGGGCCCTCCTTTACTGCACACAAGTGTTTTTTTCGTCCCCCTAGGGCGACAGGGAAAAGACCCCAGGCCGATAAAGCGCCTGCCCAAGGACAAAAGCGTCCCTGGTCCCGTATACCCAATAAGCCTGCGGACAAATTTGCGTCCGCATGAAGGTCCACCCCGCTCTCGGGTGGGGAGACGTCTTCGCAAATTCGCGACTCAGTGGACAGCACTAATCTCCGACAGGTGGGTTTGCGAAGTAATCTCCTCAGGCTACAAGATAGAGTTTCTCTCTTGTCCACCGGACAGATTCAACACCTCCAATCTCCAGCTACTACCGACCCGTCGGGAGGCCCTGTATGGGGCGGTCCAGGGTCTACTGGAACGCGGGGTAGTTATTCCAGTTCCAGAACTGGAACGGGGTTTTTACTCAAATCTGTTCATTGTGCCAAAGAAGGTGGGGGTTCGTCCAAGCTTGGATCTCAGAGCCCTCAATTGCTTTGTGAAGGTACAAAGTTTTCGGATGGAGTCGGTTCGATCTGTAGTCACGGCTCTCCATCCGGGGGACTTTCTGGCCTCCTTGGACATCAAGGACGCATACCTGCATGTCCCCATATACTCCAGACACCAGAGGTTTCTGCGATTTGCTATCGGGAAGGACCACTACCAGTTTGTGGCCCTCCCGTTGGGCCTTGCCTCAGCACCCAGGACGTTCACCAAGGTGCTCGCTCCGATTCTGGCACTTCTAAGACAGCGGGGTATCGCTATCACAGGCTACTTATACGACCTTCTGCTGAAGGCCCCTTCAAGCTCAGAATTAGAGTTAAGCGTGTCCATTACCTGTCAGACTCTTCGAGACTGTGGTTGGATACTAAACACGCAAAAGTCAGTATTGGTGCCCACTCAACGCCTAGGGTACCTGGGGTTGATTCTGGATTCTTCAGAGGCAAAGGTATTCCTCCCTGTGGAGAAGTTGCAGACCCTCCGGGCTGCAGTACGGCAGCTGACTTCCAGGAATTGGTCGTCACTCCGTTTTTTGCATGCGAGTGTTGGGCCTCAGGGTAGCCTCCTTTGAGGCGGTTCCATATGCTCAATACCACACTCGAGTGTTACAGAAGGAAGTTCTGTCCAGATGGAACAGATGTCCATCATCTCTGGATTATCAAATCCGAGTGAGCCACATAGTCAGGAGATCCCTGGTATGGTGGCTGACAGCACCGGCTCTAATGGCCGGGAAGTCATTTCTTCCGGTTTACTGGATAGTGATCACGACGGACGCCAGCCTTACAGGTTGGGGGGGAGTCTGGGGTGTTCAGTCGGCGCAAGGTCGCTGGACCCCAGAGGAAGCCCTCCTGCTGATCAATGTCCTGGTAATCCGGGCGATCACTGTGCCTCTTCAAATGGTCTCAGAGGCTGCAAGGGCGTCCAGTCAGGATCCAGTCAGACAACGCCACAGCAGTGGCATATGTCAATCATCAAGGAGGAACAAGAAGCTCAGCTGCAACATCGGAGATCGCTCGCATCCTGAAGTGGGCAGAGAGGAGCGTACCGGCACTGTCGGCCGTGTACATTCCGGGTGTGGAAAACTGGCAGGCAGACTACCTGAGCCGCCAGATGCTGGACCAGGGAGAAGGGTCCTTACACCCGGAGGTGTTCCAACTCCTCTGCCAAAGATGGGGCACACCAGACGTAGATCTTCTGGCTTCCCGACTCAATCGGAAGGTATTGAGATTTGTGGCCCGGTCAAGAGACCCATGGGCAGACGCAACGGACGCGTTGGTAGCATCGAGGGGTCAGTATCGGCTAATCTATGCCTTCCCGCCCTTAAGGCTTCTTCCTCTTCTGCTCCGCAGAGTGGAGGCAGAGGGAATTCCAATGATCCTAATCGCTCCAGATTGGCCTCAGCGTCCTTGGTACGACGATCTAGTACGTCTGGTAGCAGACGTCCCCTGGCGCCTACCACTACAGAAGGACCTGCTATCGCAAGGTCCCATATTCCATCCTGCTTTACAGTCATTGGCTTTAACGGCATGGCTGTTGAGAACCAGGTACTGAGAGACCGGGGCCTGTCAGACTCAGTAATCTCTACTATGAGAAGTGCTCGAAAACCGTCCTCTAGGAAGGTCTATCACCGCACTTGGAGGGCCTACATCTCCATGTGTGAGGAAATGAAATGGCATCCGCGTACCTATTTGGTTTCCAGAATCCTGCTGTTTTTACAGCATGGGGTGGACCAAGGGCTTGCCCTAAGTACGATTTAAGGGACAGATATCTGCCCTGGCTGTCTTTTTTTTTTTCAGCGACCCCTGGCGACTCATTCTCTCGTGAGTACATTTGTGCAGGGGGTCCGACATGTGGCCCCTCCGGTCCGTCCCCCGTTACCTCCGTGGGACTTGAACCTGGTCCTCTCGGTGCTTCAGAAGGCACCTTTTGGGAATATTAGAGATATTCCCCTGTTGACACTTTCTCAGAAAGTGGTCTTTTTGGTGGGTGTTACGTCAGTTAGACGAGTCTCTGAGCTGGCAGCCTTGTCCTGCAAGGCTCCCTATTTGATTTTCCACAAGGATAAGGTGGTGCTGCGGCCGCAGCCTTCCTTTCTTCCGAAAGTCGTTTCGGCTTTTCATCTCAACGAAGACATTGTACTTCCATCCTTGTGTCCTCAGCCGTCGAATCCTAAGGAGTCGGCGTTGCATTCCTTGGACGTTGTCCGAGCTTTGAGAGTATACCTATCTGCTACTTCCCTGTTCCGGAAGTCAGATTCACTGTTTGTTTCGGTGGCTGGTCCCAAGAAGGGCCAAGCAGTCTCATCGGCCACCATCTCTAGGTGGATCCGACAGATAGTAATCCAGGCTTACGCCTTAAAGGGTCAGGCGCCCCCCTTTCCTGTCACGGCGCATTCGACCAGGGCAATAGGTGCCTCTTGGGCTTTCCGACATCAAGCGTCTGTTTCCCAATTATGTAAAGCGGCGACTTGGTCGTCCGCTCACACTTTCACAAAATTCTACAAAATTGATGTAGGTGCATCTTCGGATGCCTCTTTTGGCCGCAAGGTTTTGCAAGCGGCTGTTTAGAGTTGCAACTCCTCCGTTGGAGGAGTGCTGTTTTGTGTTTGGGGTGAAGTTTATTTTTATGCTGTTACCACCCCTCGTTTTTTCTCTGACACTGCTTTGGGACGTCCCACTTTGTCAATAGAGAAGCTGTGTCGGTCCATGGACGAAAGAGTAAATAGGATTTTTTACTCACCGTAAAATCCTTTTCTCTGAGTCCATGGACCGACACAGCACCCACCCCTCCTTTTAAGTTTGTACTGCTTTTTGACGAACTGATCTGCAAAGATGCAGACTGAGAGGGTATACCCAGAGGGTCCACCCCCTGGGCGGTACTGTAGAAGGTGTGATGCAACACTTTTTACAAGTTTTTCTGCCTAGTCACTCCTAATTAACGGATAATACCCACTTTGTCAATAGAGAAGCTGTGTCGGTCCATGGACTCAGAGAAAAGGATTTTACGGTGAGTAAAAAATCCTATTTTTCACCGTCGAGAAAATCGATTGTGTGTACGCGGCATCACTCTCTCATACTGGTCACTGGAAGTTCAACATGGCAAAGGAGAATCTGAATTTTTTTTTTTGCTCTACATAAAGATGGCCCAAGCTATAAGAAGATTGCCAAGACACTGAAACTGAGATGCAGCACGGTGGCCAAGACCTTAGAGCAGTTTAACAGGACAGGTTCCACTCAGAAGAGGCCTCACCATGGTTGACCAAAGAAGTTGAGTGCACGTGCTCAGCGTCATATCCAGAGGTTGTCTTTGGGAAATAGACATATGAGTGCTGCCAGCATTGCTGCAGAGGTTGAAGGGGTGGGGGGTCAGTCTGTCAGTGCTCAGACCATAACTTCGACTAAGCACTGTTGAGAGTGTGAAACGTGTCAGATTTTTTATCCTGTACTCTGCTGTTGTTTGCACTTTTGTTATTTTGCACAATAAAGGTGCTTTTATTGGAGTGTGGCTGTCCAGACCTTCCCTCTTCTACTTGCTCAGACCATACGCTGCACACTGCATCAAATTGGTCTGCATGGCTCTTGTCCCAGAAGGAAGCCTCTTCTAAAGATGATGCACAAGAAAGTCTGCCAACAGTTTGCTGAAGACAAGCAGACTAAGGACATGGATTACTGGAACCATGTCCTGTGGTCTGATGAGACCAAGATAAACTTATTTGGTTCAGATGGTGTCAAGCGTGTGTGGTGGCAACCAGGTGAGGAGTACAAAGACAAGGGTGTCTTGCCTACAGTCAAGCATGGGGGTGGGAGTATCATGGTCTGGGGCTGCAGGAGTGCTGCTGGCACTGGGGAGCTACAGTTCATTGAGGGTACCATGAATGCCAACATGTGCTGTGACATACTGAAGCAGAGCATGATCCCCTCCCTACGGAGACTGGGCCGCAGGGCAGCATTCCAACATAACGACCCCAAACACACCTCCAAGACGACCACTGCCTTGCTAAAGAAACTGAGCGTAAAGGTGATGGTCTGGCCAAGCATTTCTTCAGTAGGGATGGGCAAACGGTTTGGCCTGCGCATAAGTTCGGGCTGAACTTTGGCTGTTCGGACAACGAACATTATGCGGTGTTCGCGGCATATTCGAAAGCCGTGGAACCCCATTAAAGTCTATGGGACACTAACATGAAAAAACAGAAGTGCTAATTTTAAAGATTTATATGCAAGTTATTGTCATAAAAAGTGTTTGGGGACCTGGGTCCTGCCCCAGGGGACATGTATCAATGCAAAAAAAAGTTTTAAAAACTGACGTTTTTTCGGGAGGAGTGATTTTAATAATGCTTAAAGTGAAACAATAAAAATGAAATTTTACTTTTAAATATCATGCCTGGGGGGTGTCTATAGTATGCCTGTAAATTGGCGCAGTTTTCCTGTGTTTAGAACAGTCCCGCAGCAAAATGACATTTCTAAAGGAAAAAAAGTAATTTAAAACTGATCGCGGCTGTAATGAATTGTCGGGTCTCGGCAACATAGATAATAAAACTCATTGAAAAAAACGGCATGGGTTCCCCCCAGTCCATTACCAGGCCCTTTGGGTCTGGTATGAATATTAAGGGGAACCCCGAACCAAAATGTAAAAAAAAAATTGCATGGGGGTCCCCCCAAAATCCATACCAGGCCCTTCAGTTCTGGTATGGATATTAAGGGGAACCCTGCACCAAAAAAAAAAAAATGGCATGGGGTCCCCCCAAAATCCATACCAGGCCCTTATCCGAGCACGCAACCTGCCAGGCTGCAGGAAAAGAGGGGGGATGAGAAAGCGCCCCCCCCCCCTCCTGAACTGTACCAGGCCACATGCCCTCAACATGGGGAGGATTCTTTAACAAGGGGACCCCCAGATCCCGCCCCCCCTATGTGAATTGGTAACGGGTAGGGATGAGCCGAACACCCCCTGTTCGGTTCGCACCAGAACCTGCAAACAGACCTAAAGTTTGCGCGAACATTCTATGTTTAAAGGACCTTTCTATGTTTGATTGCTTTTTGATGGATTTTGTAAATTTTCCTTTTGGATTTTTTGGCATTTTAACTTTCTTCATAAATAAAACGCTTGACCAGAGTGCGGCAGTCCAGACAACTTTTCTCTACATGAATTAGAGCATAGCCAGCACCTATGAGTGGAACAGGGCGGGAGCAAATTGAAGGAAACTGAAACCTTAGAGCGGTACACCTTTCTTTCATTGCTTACCCCTATGACCTGACGGGTGACCCCGCCCCCTCGTACCTCAGGCCCCGCCTACTTCATTGGCTGAGCGGACCTGATGGGGAACTTCCTCTGCAGTGTAATAAATTAATAGACCCGCCCCTTCTCACGTTCCCCATCAGGTCCGCTCAGCCTTACACCCAGTGTAGGTGACCCCGCCCCCTACGTCATTGGCTGAGCGGACCTGATGGGAAACTTGAGAAGGGGCGGGGTCTATTCATTTATTACACTGCGGAGGAAGTTCCCCATCAGGTCCGCTCAGCCAATGACGTTTCGTGTGGAGTGGAGACTGCAGCGCTGGACATCGGATCACCGCGGGACACTGGATTACATCGCTGGAATGTTTTTTTTTATTTTTTTATTTTTAATAAAGGACTTTCCCAACTGTGTCTGTGTGTTTTTTTTACAATTTGTTACACTTTCTTGTGAAATTGTAGGGGTACAATGTACCCCTTACCAATTCACATGGGGGGGCGGGATCTGGGGGTCCCCTTTCTTAAAGGGGTCTTCCAGATTCCGATAAGCCCCCCGCCCGCAGACCCCCACAACCACCGGGCAAGGGTTGTAGGGATGAGGCCCTTGTCCCCATCAACATGGGGACATGGTGCTTTGAGAGGTCATAGACCCCCAAAGCATCCTCCCCATGTTGAGGGCATGTGGCCTGGTATGGTTCAGGAGGGGGGGCGCTCTCTCGTCCCCCCTCTTTTCCTGCGGCCTGCCAGGTTGCGTGCTTGGATAAAGGGTCTGGTATGGATTTTGGGGGGGAACTCCACGCCATTTATTTTTTTTACATTTGGTGTGGAGTTCCCCTTAAAATCCATACCAGACCTGAAGGGTCTGGTATGGATATTTGGGGGGACCCCCACATCATTTTTTTTTTAATTGATGCAGGGTTCCCCCTAATATCCATACCAGACCTGAAGGGCCTGGTAATGGAATTTGGGGGGACCCCCACGCATTTTTATTTTTTTTATTTATCAATGACTTTTCTCTGTATTGCCGGGAGCCGACAATTCATTATAGCCGTGAGTGCTTTTAAATTACTTTTTTTCCTTCAGAAATGACACTTTGTGCAGGGAGAGTTCTAAGCACGGGAAACAAGCGCTGCTTTACAGGCATACTATACACCCCCCTACCCCACCCCCAGGTACGAAATGTAAAGGAATATTTCACTTTTATTGTTTCTCTTTAAGCATTAATAAAATCACTGCTCCCGAAAAAACTGCAGTTTTTAAAACTTTTTTTTGCATTGATACATGTCCCCTGGGGCAGGACCCGGGTCCCCAAACACTTTTTATGACAATAACTTGCATATAAGCCTTTAAAATTAGCACTTTAGATTTCTCCCATAGACTTTTACAGAGTGTTCCGCGGCTTTTTGAATTTGCCGCGAACACCTCAAATTGTTCGCTGTTCGGTGAACGTGCGAACAGGCAATGTTTAAGTCGAACATGAGTTTGACTCGAACTCGAAGCTCATCCCTAGTAACGGGTAGATTGTACCCCTACCATTTCACAAAAAAGTGTAAAAAATTGTAAAAAAGACAGGAGACACTTTGGGATAAGTCCTTTATTAAAAAATAAAAAAATAAAAATGTATTAAAATACATCTAAAAAACAATCACATGTGCAAAGTGTGCAAAACAAGTCTCCTATAATGTATATCAAACTGTAGAGATCCAAAAACATGAAAAAAAAGCTACATTCACACATGTTGTGCCACCACACCTTAAAAACCAGCTCACCATACGATTTTGACCCCTAAAAAATAGGAAGGTCAAAAAGTATTTATTATCTCCTTAACCAAGCCAGATGGAGATCCAGACTATATAAATTCCATTTGTTGTGCAAATACAGAAAATCATATTACGCCCTTATAATTGCATGCAATAATCTTCAGTCCTGTGCGTGTATTTGAGAAAATTGGGTTCAGTTTGTTTCAGAACAGAAAAAGCCTCCAAAGAAAAGAAACAAACAGTCTGACCAATAGAGAGTGGTTATGGAGTTAAGCAAAAGACAACTGGGCAGGGCTGACACCACAAAAGACCTGTGTTGAAAGCCTAGATCAGGAATTAGGAGGACATTTTTCGGTGCACGCAGGGACTTTAAAGTGATAAAACATTGAGGAATATACTACATTTTTTATTTTATTTTTCCTTGATATATACACTTTAAGCCTTTTTCCAAATGTGATGACTTCCCTATGTCCTCTGTACAAAGATTTATTAAGATCAGACTCACCTACCTTCAGTTATTAAGTATGTAAAGTTAACGCAACGAGTTTCATCATCAGTGCACTGGACAACATCCAACTCTGGATAGTCCTTTTGTAAGGAGGAGTAAATAGGACACATTTTCCCATTAGTTTTTTTCCTCTTCAAAGACCCTGGTGGACAATAGAATTATTACACCACATGACTCTTTATCTATTCACTTAAGGAAATTAGAAACATAATGCTGGAGACTTAGGTTATCCCAGTGGTATTGCTATCTTAAAGTGTTGATGTAAATAATTTGGTTTCTGGACAGGCAGCATCTAAACCCCAGAGGATCTCCATAGTCTCCTTGGCTTGTAGTGTAAAAAAATGGAAATTGAAGCACCACACCACTTGTACGCAGGTGCAGTCTACGTTCTCCACTGCAGGTGTCACTCCCCCGCAGCGGCATTGCGGGGGAGAGGAACATGTTTCCTCTATGGTTTCCAGGGTCACTGGGGAAGTTATCTGATTGCATGCTGCCACCCCATGTGACTTGTCTCTAGTAGCCACCTTGGGTCAGGCAGAGCCTATTCGGGGGCATTGCCTGGTAGAAGTCCAGGCTGAGGTTGCCACTCTGTCCACCTCTACAGGATTTTGTGTATGTGCGGCATTAGGGATCACCCGTTTTCTTTCTTGAGCCATTGTAGGAGCCAGGACGGGCTCCATCCCCAGCCAACACTGCCAGCAGCAGATGCGGAGGAACTCACACTTACACCCCACACTAACCGAGCCTAAGTGGCACATGCAGAGATCATAGGTCACAGAGCCTATTTACGGCCCTGGCTTCCAGGCTTGGTGCCCATTTCACACGTGGGGGGTGTAGGGATAGGTCACCTGTCTGACAGCGACAGTTATTAATGTTAGGGAGAGGTTTCTGATGAGTCGGGAAAGGATAGGGACATGCCATGCTACCTGAAGACCTCCCAATTTTTGGACCAGCCAGGCTGCATTCTGCCCCTCAAGACAGACGCTGATGGCACATCTGAGACCTGCTCTGCTACACATTACTGTTACATGCCGTGAGTGTTTCCAGTCAGGTACCAGGTCTGTTGTGAATTACTGAATTCTGCATTAATACAACCAGAGTCAATGTAATCACTGCCGACGCACCACGGTGCACCTCCACACACTGCTAAGAAGTCCAGATACAACTTTATTCCAAGAAAAGTCTGGAGGATAACTCAAAAAGTATCCAACATGATTTGGTGGTCTAAAAACTCCACCTACACCCAGGTTACTTCAAAACAAACTGCAGACAAGGCCTGTCCTTGCAATCACCCTGGAAAACAATAGCGTTAAAGGTCCAGTTCAGTTCTAGTCAATTGTGATTGTTGTCAATCATGTCCTGATGAAGGGGACAGTTTTGGACCCCCAAAATGCAGTTGCCACTTTTTGGATAGTATCCCTGAATTTTATTGGAATAAAGTTGTATCTGGACCTCTTAGTAGTTGTGTGGCACTTCAATTTCCATATTTACTGATCCAATCAGTCCATCAGGACAGGGGGTATGTCTGATTATGGGTGCACTGGGCAATGTGGTCAAACTCTGGTGCCTCTTATGTATTCATACAACTGTGTCTGTGTGTATTTTTTTACAGTTTTTTACACTTTCTTTGTGAAATGGTAGGGGTACAATGTACCCGTTACCAATTCACATAGGGGGCCGGAATCTGGGGGTCCCCTTTGTTAAAGGGGGCTTCCAGATTCCGATAAGCCCCCCGTCCGCAGACCCCCATAACCACCGGGCAAGGGTTGTGGGGATGAAGCCCTTGTCCCCATCAACATGGGGACATCCTCCCCCCCATGTTGAGGGCATGTGGCCCGGTGTGATTCAGGAGGGGGGGCGCTCTCTCATCCCCCCCTCTTTTCCTGTGACCTGAAGGGTCTGGTATGGATTTTTGGGGGGGGCCCCGCACCATTTTTTTTTTACATTTTGGTGCGGGGTTCCCCTTAATATCCATAACAGACCTGAAGGGCCTGATATGGAATTTGGGGGTGGGGGACCCACGCTTTTTTTTGGGTTCGGGGTTCCCCTTAATATCCTTACCAGACCTGAAGGGCCTGGTAATGGAATTTTGGGGGGACCCCCATGCATTTTTTTTTACATTTTGGTTCCCTGCGCAAAATGTCATTTTTGAAGGAAAAAAAGTCATTTAAAACTACTCGCATCTATTAATGAATTGTCGGGTCCGGCAATACAGATAAAAGTCATTGAAAAAAACGGCAGGGGTTTCCCTTAATATTCATACCAGACCCAAAGGGCCTGGTAATGGACTGGGGGGGGACCTGCCGTTTTTTCAATGACTTTTCTCTGTATTGCCGGGGACCCGACAATTCATTATAGCCGCGAGTAGTTTTAAATTACTTTTTTTCCTTCGGAAATTACATTTTGTGCAGGGACAATTCTAAACACGGGAAACATGTGCTACTTTACAGGCATACTTTAGACATCCCCCAGGTACGAAATTTAAAGGAATATTTCACTTTTATTATTTCACTTTAAGCATTATTAAAATCACTGCTCCCGAAAAAACTTCAGTTTTTAAAACTTTTTTTTGCATTGATACATGTCCCCTGGGGCAGGACCCGGGTCCCCAAACACTTTTATGACAATAACTTGCATATTAACCTTTAAAATGAGCACTTTTGATTTTTCATGTTCGTGTCCCATAGACTTTAACGATGTTCGCGTGTTCGAACTAATTTTTTGCCTGTTTGCATGTTCTGGTGCGAACCGAACCGGGGGGTGTTCGCCTCATCCCTAATAGACACACAACGCAATTGCTATAGCAGGAAAGGTGTAGGTAAGATTATGAAAATGGAAGTTGTTGGTACAACAACTATCCAACTTCACTTCTTATTCTGTGACTTTATCTGAACTTTGGAAAAGATTAAATCTGGCATTAACATTTAAAATCGCCTGACATTAACGTTTAAAATCAATTCCTACATCTCACACCTCAGTATGCCCCAATTCCTGCCTCACTCCAGTTCCTGCACCTTCACACCTAAGAACAACCCAAATTTATGCATCTTCACACCTCAGATCACTCCAGTTCCTGCACCTTCACACCACATATTACTCCAGTTCCTGCATCTCCACACCTCTGATCACTCCAGTTCCTGCACCTTCACACCTCTGATCACCTCAATTCCTGCACTTTCACACCTCAGATCAGCCCCAATTTTTGCACCTTCACACCTAAGATCAGCGCCAATTCCTGCACCTTCATACCTTTGGATCAACTCCAATTCCTGCACCTTCAGACTTCAGATCAGCCCAATTTCTGCACCTTCACACCTCATATCAACCCAATTAATTTACCTGTAATTAGTAGTTCTTAATAGCTAACATGGTTCAGCAGTGGATGGGAAAGGGGTCAACAGGGTATAGGACAGTGCTCAGCTGGGTGGAGGATGGAGTCAGCAGGGCAGAGGAATAGGGTAAGTAGGGTAGTGTGCAGGGGTCAGCAAGGCAGAGAACTGGGGTCAGCGGGGCAGTGTACAAGGGTCAGCAGGGCAGTGTATAGGGGTCAATGGGTCAGTGTACAGGGGTCAACCAGGCAGACGTCTGAGGTCAGCAGGGCAGCGTACAGGGGTCAGCAACGCAGAGGATGGGGTTAGTGGGTCAGCGTACAGGGGGCACCCAGACAGAGGTCTGAAGCCAGCAGGGCAGTGTACAGGGGTCAGTGGGGTAGTGAACAGGGGTCAGCCAGGCAGAGATCTATGGTCAGCAGGGCAGAAGATGGGGTCAGTGGAGAAGAGGATTGGGGGGCGGGAATATGCGCAGCATGCCTTATATGTGGCTTAACACAGCATCTACTGTATGCTAGAAGGAAGGCAAGCCATTGAGGTGGGCGGAAACAGAGGTGGCTAGGAATGGAGGCAGGAGAGATATAGTTGGGCTCCTTCTTGTGTAGCCAGCCGCAAGAATCGGGCTGCTGACTTTGATATGTCAGCTGTCTCTGGGACCAGAGGGGGGCAAGGAAAGAGGCAGCAGGGCTGGCTGTGTTTCTGGGAATGAAGGAGGGCGGAACTGGAAAGAGGCAGCAGGGTTCCTTTCTGTGTAGCCAGCCGCAAGCATTGGGTGGCTGGCTGTGTTTATGTGCCGGGTGTCTCAAGCCTTTGCGTGCCAGCATAAATGCGGCCACGTACCATGTCTAACATGCATGCCAGGGGTTTCCAACCCCTGGGGTAGACTTTATATAATGATGAACTTATTTATTTATATAGTAAAACTTTTAATACATAGTATTTGTGTTTATTCTGATAGGTGACTCTATTATTTTTATGTAGACTTTAAACATTAAGAGAAAAGAGAACGATTTTATTTGTTAAAACATTAAAAGAGGGCCATCTGGGGAAGAAAGAGGGGCAGAGGGAGTAAGCTTCAGAAGAGGGACTATGTAATGAGGACATTTTGGAACTAAGCTACTGTTTTAATCATAGATGATAAAATTATGTAAATAAATGATCTCTTACATATAGCATCTGGAGGGCTACACATGTCTGTTTCGCAGCAAGGTGTTTTGATGGTTAATGTTTTGCCTCGACCAGTTATGGTGCCATCTATATTACATTCATTGGAATTTCCACATCTTCTGACCGTTTGCATTGTTAGTTTCCGGCTTGGATCTGAAGAATGAAAAACAAGACCATGGAATTCCCAGATTTAAGACCTTTGATAAGCAATCCAGTGACAGAATGGCCTCCATCCTCATGCATGAGTCCTGCAATTTACCATAATCTATAAATCAAAGTTAATTTTTAAAAAGCCTCCAAAGACACACATAAACCCTTATAATTGATACTTTCAGCAATGGGAAATTGGCTCTGGTGGGTTGGTGCAGAACTCTGAGCATGGAGAGCAATACCCTGCCCAAGGGTCACCCTCACACGAACTAACCCTCCCTGTAGCCCTAACAATTACCCTTCTTGTAACCCTCCATACAATACAAACAAATGGCCACTGCCCCCACCTATAACTGCCCTTTGCAGCAAGGAGCACATGGAAGGGCATTGCATGCAAAACAAAACCAAAGAAATTCAAAGCTTAACTTACCGACCAGTATGCAACCAACCAAATTATCCTGTCTGACAGTATGCGCTAAAAATAGGGGTTTAGTTTGCACACATTTGCAAATACATGTGTAGCGACCTCACCTCTGCCTCCCTCTTCTCTTCTCTGTCAATGGCTCTCGTCTAGGGGACCAGGGAGGAGAGTGTGGCGCACCACCAGCTCGTATCCTCTTGTGTTCCGAGGTGTGAGCTATAACCTTTTACCTTCGGGCCTGTGCCCCTGTCCGGAGCCAAAACTTCCCTTGAGAATGACCCTTTAACTCCCAGAAAGTCAAGTTCCACACCACTGAAAGTCCAACACTTATTTATTCTTCAGAGCAATAAATAGTCCTTTAAGAGCGACTGGTTAGACATAGAACAGAACACAGTGGGAAGGAGGTCCAGGCACAAACTTGTTATGCGTGAACAGGCTTGGCGCCCAGTCGCTGCTACCGACCGTGAGGGGGTCCCTGCCACAGACCAGATGAACAAGGCCTTTGCCACAGACCTGGTTGTTGGGTCTCTGCCACCGACCTGATTCACGATGAGTCCCTGCCACAGACCATGAGAACGTAGACTATCTTCTTTGAGAACCGGCCCCTGTCAGAGAGAGGACATCCATCCGGACAGTTACCAGAGGCCCCGCCGTCACCTGCAAATGCTGCACTGGATATTCAAAAAGGTCACCTCCCTGGCCTCCTCGTCCCAGATTCAGGTGTCCAACACCGGAGCACACCCTTGGAGCCCTCGATCCCTTGCAGGACCCAGTCGAAGGTACTGGGCCCCAGGCCTCCAGAGAGTACCTCACCCCAGACTTAAGGTGTCTGTGGTGGATCCGCAGCTCCGTCCCCGGGCCTAGGGCACCCGGAGACCACACGCACATGCACCCAGGCTGAAGGTGCCTGGGTGCGGGCCTCATGTGGAAGATGTCTGCCCCCTTTATACCCTCTCCCAGCATGCACTGCCGGTTCCCCGCCCCGCCGTACTACTGCCGCGAGAGGACACAAAGGGCACAGCCCACCAATGGTGGTTCAGCCTATGGCAACAGTGCCACCTATAGGCCGCAGGGAACTGGACACCATTGATATCCTCCACTGCATAAATTGGTCCAGAAATCCTAACAATTGCTGCATCTGAGCCTGGTACCACTCAGATGCCTCCCCTAAATATAACCACCCGCTACACATGCATAAGCTGCAAAGTCCCTCAAGCAACCCTGTATTCTGTAGTCCATTTTAAGAGCCTCCACATTGGAAGCAAATGCATTATGTAGCACTTACCCCCATTTAAGGGACCGGCTGGTTTTGTTGGGTCTTGCAAACTACCTCCAAGGCTTCTGTTGTCAGGGTATAGAGAAGTCTTTAGAAAGGCCAATGTCCACACAGATGTAAAACCCAAACAGTCAGGCTTTATTTATTTTTGCTGAGGGAACTGGAGAGGAAAGTAGGAAATGAGAGAAGAACATGGGGAAGATTTAGGCACGCAGCACTAAAGGCACAACGTCGCCACTCAAGCCTGAGTGGCGACTGGGAGCAGAGCTGGGCCTACCGGTTGACGACGTAGACTCGGGCTGAAGGTGCCCGGGGCAAAAACACACGCACCCCGTGCCATGTGGGCAATGAGGCGCACAACAAGAACGGACCAGAACCAATGGCGTCTGCTCCTTATGTACCCTCTCCCAGCATGCATAGTGGGCTAACCACGCCCACTGCACGGCTGCCGAGAAAGGACACCCAAAGTGTTGTGATGCCCCCTGTAGTTCAACCTGGGCTGGTGGTGGCAGTGCCACCTACAGGCGAACAGGGAACACTGCTGTCAGGCAGTATCACACCCAGAGCAGAAGAGAATCTAGAACAATCAATTGGTCTGAGCCCAACAACTAGCTCAGACTACCCCTAAATTTAAGCATAGCGTCCCAAATATTTGGGAGGGGCGCTACAATTATAATGGATAGGCAGAGAGCAGATGAGCCTGGAGGGAGCCCACCCTTCCTTAAAGGCACAGGGGTGCACTGGACACCTAGCACATAGCACCATGGCACCCAATGTGTCCAGTGTGTCCTTCACCAATATTTCAACAGTACAAACTATGTCCAATGCTACATTTGTCCCCTGTCGGCTCTAACACTGAGAACCAAGCGCTCAAACAACGCCGGCTCTAACACTGAGAAACGGGCAGAGAGCTGCTCACTGGGAGGCTGAGCTGGGTGTCGGTTCAGGCAGGTGGGCAGATCCCGACCATATGGTCGCGATCTTTCCCGAGCCTGGACCAGCACTGTGACATCAGCAGACAACGGACTTCAGCCAGCTGTCTGCTGAAAATGGGTCACAGAAGTGCAGAATAAACTGCACTCCTGTGATCCACAGGAGAAGTACAGCTTTGGCTGTACCTCTTCTTTAATTCCTCCAGAGATAGGGGTATTATTTCTACCTGTAGCACACAGTTCCTTAATATCCTGCTTGCCTCCACAAGCAGGATGGGACACACCATGCCACATGCCCAGTATCCTCCTTGATGAAGAGGGTGAGCGGTGTTATCTAGTTTTGAGTCCTGCAGCGAGTTACCTCTTTCTATTGGTTCTTCACCCTAGAGTGTAGGTAGAAGTCTAATCTCTCTCTCAAGGAAAACCAATGTCCAGACAGTATCAAACCCAATAAAATAGGTTTATTTTTCTTCTGTAGAAACTTGATAGGAAAGTTGGAGATAGAGAATTTTAACAGGGAGGCAGGTTCAGGCACGCGGCACTTAACTGTCATTTATCTCCACTCAGTCCTGAGTGGGTTTTGCTCACCCGGATAGTCCCCTCTCACGGTCCTAGCAGCCGGTGTGGAGCACAGAACATTCACTTTAAATCTCCTAATGATACGATAAGGATATGAACTTCTAAATCCCGAACTTCCCAGCACTTGTAACACTTGAGACCTTAGGTGCCAGTGGGCACGTTACAAGGCTTTTGGCGGATTATGGAATCCTTCCCTCTGATAGTCAACCAGGCCTCTCCCGAGACAGTGACTTCCCTCACCGATCCCTGCGGACAGGTCCTCCCCTGGTTTCCTCTCCTTCAGAGCGGGTCACCCCCATTTGGGCACCCTGGCACTCCTCTTCTGGTTTAGACCTCAGCTAAAGGTGCTGGGCCTACCTGGAACGATGCAGCCTCAGGCCGAAGGTGCCCAGGACTGAATACACACACGCATACCCCTGGCCATGAGGGCCACCGAAGGTGGGGTACGTGCCTAGGACCAAGGGTCCTCTAGATCACCTCCGAACTCCGGACCCAATGGTGTCCGCCCCTTAAGTACCCTCTCCCGGCATGCACATCGGGTAGACCACGCCCACTGCACGGCCGCCGAGAGAGGACACCCAATAGCTGCAATTCTACCCGTGGTTCAACCTGAGACCTGGGCGACAGCGCCACCCACAGGTCAAAGGGAACTGTACTGCCAGGCAACACCACAACAAAGCAGAAACCAATTTAAAGAATTTAAACAGCCTGAGCCTAACTATTTGTTCAGGCTACCCCTTAAATTTAGGCATAGCGACCCCAATTATGGGGGGTCCGCTACATACCCTAAATAGTTTTATTAAAGGAATATTAAAGGGATACATTCCATAGATAAATCCTTCTTGATGGTTCATTGGCAGCTAGGGGTAGACTACTTTGTCGAGGACTGGTTGGAGATGCTATTGAATATGCACAAAAGCACTCAATCAATAGATATTAAAGAAATGGTGGTGAAAATACATACAGGATGGTACCTTTTCCCTGGGGTGGGTGACACATGCTTTAGGGGCTGCACAGATAGAGGTACTGTACCTTTCTCCAAACATTTTGGAGCTTTACGGCCCTTTGGTCCATCTACCAAAAAGAAACCATCAAGGTGTCCCAAATTACAGGCTTAAAACTCACCATATGTCTCTTTTTTACTACAATCCCTGAGATGTCAAACCCTGATCTGAGACTTACGCATACTCTTTTTATTGCCATTCATTGGGCTTTAACCCTTTATATTGGTGCTCTCCCCCAGCTTCCTAGTCCCAAGTAACACAAAGGATAGAAGCCATTAAGCTGATAAAGAGAATTCATTACACTATATTTGATACCATGCATATATTTGAGTGTAAATGGGAAAACTGGACTTCTTACTAACTGCCGTCCTGTGTATTCCATAATTCCAAAACTTGCTTCACACAAATTTTGATCCATATATTGTTAGCTTATTTGGCAAATTTGCAAGGTGTAATTACATAGTTAGGTTGAAAAATGACACAAGCCCATCTAATTCAACCTATCAATATGTTATATATTTTATCAGAATGTAAACCATTTGAGATCAGGTATTCTGCTCTCAAAATTTACAAAAAGATAGAATATCCATTCATCTCCAGACACAACCTTGAGTAGCTTACCTTCTGTAATCCTTCTCATTTCTGAAAGGCACACATCATTATCTGGTTGACACAAAACCTGATACTTGGCACAAGAAGAAGATTGAGCATCTTGGCACTCATGGCACCACAAGAAGTTTCCTGCAATGTCAAAAAGAAAATATTTTCCCATGCAACATCTTATTAAAAAATACTTTGGTGCAGAATGATTTCTCTTTCTATAACTTTGTTTAAAGAACAATTCAAACGTTTCGCCCCTTTTCTGGCGATACAATAAAGAAACTGTCTCACTCCTTCACATATGGTGGACATGGCCAGATACAGTATACAACCTTTCTGGATAGAGGTACATCTCCTCATTTCTAACATCACAACCTACACACCAGTCTACACTCATGCCCAATACCCAGTGGTGGGAAAAGTTCTTGTAGAGCCCAGGGCGAACATGCCAAAATCGCACCCCCCCCCATGATGCATGATTATGTGTCAGCAACCCCCCCCCCAAAAAAGAATCAAGCACTAACCTGCATCTTCCCCCAAGCATAAATCTCCTCTTCCTCCCAGTACAAATCCACCCCCCTTCTGAACCCCCCCCTGCACAAATCTTTGCCCCTCATCCCTCCCAGCTCAAATCCCACTTCTCCCATCCCCCCCAAATCACCGCTCCTAGCACACCTCCCAAAATTTCCTCTTCTGGAACAATTCTTGCCCAGAATAATTCTTACCCCCTGCCCCCCCAATCTTCTTGTGGTTCCCCCCCACCTCAAATGATAAGACAGTGCCCAGGACAGCCGCCCCTCCTGCCCACCCCTTGTCCCGGCCCTGCCAATATGTCCTACATCACACCTCTCTACCTCAAGCACAATACCAGAGGTGTCTACTCCTCCACCTAATCAACGTGGCAAAAATGTGCATTCCTATACACTGGAAGGAAAACCCCCCTAACCATTGCTGAATAGATTCACCGTGTTAAGAAAATAGCAGAGATGGAGGACCTCGTTCATCAGGCCAGAGAGAACCCATCTAAAATTTTCAAAATTTGGGCTTGTTGGATAAACTTTGTGGACTCTGCAGAATCCTCCCAGTTACTCATCAATAACAACCCCAACAATTAAAAGGCTTCCTTGCTGTTTCCTAGGTCTCAATACTGCCAGTGATAGCTAACCCATCGACTGCTCAGTACTCACTTACTGGGTTCAACATATAGTTCTGCTATATTCCATCTTTACACAAGAGCAGTACCGAACATCCACAGATGGTGCTCTGATGCCCTCTGTAAATCCACTCTCAAGAAGCTATGGTTGAATTCTTAGCTTCTTGAGAGTTGAGAGAGACTCCATCTAAATTTTACAAAATTTGGGCTTATTGGATAAACTTTGTGGACTCTGCAGAATCCGCCCAGGTACTCATTAATTACAACCCCAACAATTAAAAGGCTTCTTTGCTATTTCCTAGGTCTTAATACTGCCTGTGATAGCTAACTCATCGACTGCTCAGTACTCACTTACTAGGTTCAACATATAGTTCTGTTATATTCCATCTTTACACAAGAGCAGTACCGAACATCCACACATGGCGCTCTGATGCCCTTTGTATATCAACTCTCAAGAAGCTATGGTTGAAATCGGTTTATGTCTCACAGATATTGTCTTCTCTCCTTAAGTTGATGTATGTTTTGTAATTGGCCTATTTCTTTGAGGTGTCACAAGTAGTGATGAGCCGAACACCCCCGGGTTCGGTTCGCACCAGAACCCGCGAACGGACCGGAAGTTCGAACGAACATTAGAACCCTATTAAATACAATGGATGCGAACGTTCGAATTCTAAAGTGCTAATTATAACAACTATTATGCATGTTATTGTCCTAAAAAGGGTTTGGGAACCCGGGTTCTGCACCAGGGGACATGTATCAATGCAAAAAGAAGTTTTAAAAACGGTCGTTTTTCGGGAGCAGTCATTTTAATGATGCATAAAGTGAAAAAAAAAAAGTCAAATATTCCTTTAAATATCGTACCTGGGGGGTGTCTAAAGTATGCCTGTGAAGTGCCACGTGTTTCCCGTGTTTAGAACTGTCCCTGCACAAAATGACACTTCTAAAGGAAAAAAAAGCCATTTAAAACTGCTTGCGGCTTTAATGTAATGTCTGGTCCCGGTAATATGGATGAAATTCTTTAAGAAAAATGGCATAGCTACCCCATGACCCCCCCCCCTACCCCAGCCCATTACCAGCCCCTTTGGGTCTTGTATGGATATTAAGGGGAACCCCGCACATAAAATAAAAAAGGCCCTATATACTCTGAACAGCCGTATACAGGCGGTGCATACAAGACAGGGACTGTAGGTTTGTTCTTATGTAGAATCTGTTTGTAATTTTGAACAGGTACATTGTTGAAGTGTAGCTCCAGCCCAAAAATCTATTTTTAAACTTTTTGGAAAACATAGGTAAGGGTTATCACCCCTGTAACATTTGTTTTGCTGTCTGTGCCCCTGTTCAGAACATTTCACCTCACTTTCCGTCCCAATGACAACTGTTTTTGAAATGTGGTGTTTTTCTTGAAACAAGGATTGCTGATAAAGCATCAGTACAGAGGAGACACCTTTCTCCCATATTTATTCTTACAGGAGAGAATTTTCCTTCCTAGTGGTAGATTTCCTCTCACTTCCTGTTGTCTTCTTGCGTTTGCAAGTAGGAGTCGTTTGTAAGTTGGATGTTTGAAAGTAGGGACCTGCCGTATATACTCTGCAGAAATAGGCCCCTTAGTTGTTGGTGTTGGCACAACACTGTAAGCACTCACAGTTACTCTTGGTTGGTGCTGGAACGCCCTGCTGTCAACTATTATATCAGGAATTTTAATTACATATAATTGTTGAACAGTGGTAGTAAAAATTGGGCCTTTGATGGTGGTGCTGGTGCCACAACACTGTAAGCCCTGACAGTTACTCTTGGTGGGTGCAGCAATGGGCCCTGCTGTGAATTATTAGATCAAGAATTGTAATTACATGCCCCTGTTGAACAGGGGCTGAAAAATTGGGCCTTAGGCACTGGTGGCACAACACTGCAACCCCTCACAGATACTGTACTTGGAGCACAGCAATGAGCCCTGTTGCAAAGTATTGCTTCAAAAATTGTAATGACACGCCCCTGTTAAACAGGGGCTGAAAAATTGGGCCTTAGGCACTGGTGGCACAACACTGCAACTCCTCACAGATACTGTACTTGGAGCACAGCAATGAGCCCTGTTGCAAAGTATTGCTTCAAAAATTGTAATTACACGCCCCTGTTAAACAGTGGCTGAAAAATTGGGCGTTAGGCACTGGTGGCGGCACCCATAAACAAAAATGATCTTCCAAGCTATCATCATCAATCGTATCATTGAGGACTCGGAGGAGGAGGATAGCCAGTCAACATAACAGCACAGGCACTCAGCATCAGCATCAGTCTTGAAGGGATGTGACATTTTAAAATCAATTAGTCTGTTATATCAGCATCAGGTGTGTGGTAGCTGGTGGTGATCCAAGACTGGTTCATCTTGATGAAAGTCAGTCGATCAACCGAGTCGGTGGACAGGCGCACCCTGTGATCCGTGACAAATCCTCCAGCAGCACTGAATGTGCGTTCCGAAAGAACGCTGGATGCAGGACAGGCCAGTAGCTCAATTGCATACTGTGCAAGCTCTGGCCAGTGATCCATCCTCAAGACCCAGTAAGCCAGAGGATTTTCGGTGGGGAAGGTGTCCAAGTCTGACCTTGCCCCTAGATATTCCTGCACCATGTTTATCAGACGCTGGCGATGGTTGCTGGAACCAATCATACTTTGGGGCTGCGGACTAAAGAATTGTCTGAACGCATCGGTCAGACGGCCACCTTCCCCACCGCTCCTTCTTTGACTGGCCGAAGCCTCAGCAACTCGTTGTCCAGGACCAGGAGTTTGCAACCTCCCAGTCTCTGGGAACGCGTTGCACAGACCTTTCTGCAAGGCCTCCCGGAGTTGTCTCATCCTCTGCTCCCTCTGCGACGGTAACATAAGGTCCGCAACCTTACCCTTGTACCGTGGATCAAGGAGAGTGGCCAGCCAGTAATGGTCCCTCTCCTTGATCCGAAGAATACGAGGATCCTTCCGCAGACTTTGCAGGATCAGGGAGGCCATGCAGCGTAGGTTTGCTGAGGCATTCGCTCCGGAGTCCTCTGGGTCACTAAGGACGACATGATCCGCAGCCACCTCCTCCCAGCCACGTACAAGTCCACTGGTTTCTTGGGACTGTAAATCATCCCTAAAAGACTGCTGCTGATGATGCTGAGTGCCAGCCTCCACCTCCATGCTGACACAATCCTCCTCCTCCTCCTCCTCCTCCTCCTCTTCCTGTGCGATGGGTGGGACAGAAGGAACACTGTCTGGGTAAAGGGGGCCTTGAGAGGCAAGGAAGTCCTCCTCTTCCTGCCTCTGTTCTGCCTCAAGTGCCCTGTCCATTATTCCACGCAGCGTGTGCTCCAACAGGTGGACAAGAGGTACAGTGTCACTGATGCATGCACTGTCACTGCTCACCATCCTCGTGGCCTCCTCAAATGGTGCCAGGACAGTGCATGCATCCCTGATCATGCCCCACTGGCGTGGAGAAAAAAAACCAAGCTCCCCTGACCCTGTCCTGGTGCCGTAGTCGCACAGGTACTCATTGATGGCCCTCTGCTGCGTGTGCAGCCGCTGCAGCATGGCCAACGTTGAGTTCCACCTGGTGGGCATGTCACATATAAGGCGGTTCTTGGGCAGGTTCAACTCCTTTTGCAGCTCAGCCAGGCGAGCACTGGCATTATAAGATCTGCGGAAATGCACACAGACTTTCCTGGCCTGCCTCAGGACATCCTGTAAGCCCGGGTACCTGCCCAAGAACCGCTGCACCACCAGGTTAAGGACGTGAGCCACACAGGGCACATGGGTCAGTTGTCCCTGTCGGAGGGCGGAGAGGAGGTTGGTGCCATTGTCGCAAACCACCATTCCTGGCTTAAGCTGGCGTGGCGTCAACCACCTCTCGGCCTGGCCCTGCAGAGCAGACAGGACCTCTGCCCCAGTGTGGCTTCTGTCCCCCAAACACACCAGCGCAAGCACGGCATGGCATCTTTTTGCCTGCGTACTTGCGTAGCCCCGTGAACGGCTACGGAGCACCGCTGGTTCATAGGACAAACCACAGGAAGAGGCCATGGAGGAAGAAGAAGAGGAGGGGGTGGAGGAGAGAGGTGTGTCACAACCAGTAGTAGCATTTTGGAGGCGTGGCGGTGGGACAACCTCCAACACTACTGCACCTTGTCCTGAATCCTTCCCAGCTGCCAAAAGAGTGACCCAATGGGCCGTGAAAGAAAGGTAACGTCCCTGTCCATGCCTGCTGGACCATGAGTCAGCGGTAATATGCACCTTACCGCTGACCGCCCTGTCCAGCGAGGCCAAGACATTGCCTTCCACATGCCGGTAGAGAGCCGGAATAGCCTTCCGTGAGAAAAAGTGGCGTTTGGGAACCTGCCACTGAGGAACCGCACATTGCAAACTCACGGAAGGGGGCCGAGTCTACCAACTGAAAAGGCAGCAGTTGAAGCGCTAGCAATTTAGCCAAGCTAGCATTCAACCGCTGGGCATGTGGATGGCTGGGAGTGAACTTCTTTCGACGGTCCAGCAGCTGGGGCAGGGAAATTTGCCTGCTAGAATCGGACGTCGGTGTACTGCTAGCAGAGTGGGCGCAAGTACTTGGCTGTGACACACCTAATTCTACACCTTCATTCCTCTCAGTGCATGTTTCAGAGAGGACTGAAGTTATAGTGGGGTTGGAGATCCCAGCTGATGCGGTGCAAGGAGAGGTCCGCTTTGTTCTTTGGTGTGGGTCTTTGAGGTAGGCTTGCCAACGAGCTGCATGGCAGGTCAACATATGTCTGGTCAGGCATGTGGTACCCAAGCGGCTGATGTTTTGGCCACGCGATATACGCTTGAGACATATGTTGCAAACAGCAGCTGTGCGATCTGATGCACTAGCCTCAAAAAAGGCCCACACCAAAGAACTTTTTGAATGACGGGCAGAGGCAGCGCCCTGCACAGGCGGAGCTCTGCGGTGTGATTCCGTCGGTGTACTGCCCTTACGCTGGCCACCAAAGGGCATCCTGCCTCGTTGGAGATGTGCCTCCTCCTCATCCTCCTCCTCCTCCTCTCTCCTATTAGGCACCCACGTGGAGTCATTGACCTCATCATCCCCTCCCTCCTCATCACTGGAGCCAATCTGGCAGTATGCTGCAGCTGCTGGAACATGACTGCCAGATTGGTGTCCTTCTTGAGCATCCCCTCTGTCTGCTCTCACGCTACTGCCTTCCTCTAGCTGGGTTTCATCATCAGACCCTTCGAAACGCTGGGCATCCTCCTGGAGCATGTACCCAACACTGTGCTGAAACAGTTCGGGGGACTCCTCAGGAGGAGGACATGGTGGGTCTAGGGAAGGAGTGACTGATGATTTGTCTGACATTGATACCAGGGAAGACGACGCTTTGGCAGCTGCTTTTCCAGTACCCTGAGCCTGGGTGAGAGAGGATGAGGAGGAGGAGGAGGGCTTGGTCATCCACTCTACCAAGTCTTCGGCATGATGTGGCTCAACATGTCCAGCTGCCGAAAAGAAGGACAAGCGTGTCCCATGGCCATGTGCTGATGACAATGCACCGCGTCCACGACCAGCACTGTTGCCCCCAGACACAGAGCCTGCTTGCCCTCTTTTATTGCCTCCTGACTGTCTGCCTCTCCTTGTTTGCCTTCCAGACATTCTAATAGATGGCCTGCAGGGAGATGGGAAAAAAGCAATAAGGGCTACCTTCAGGTGTCCTTCTCTGTCCCTGGAAACAAGGACTTGCAGAGTGAAAGAAAAAAAACACTCTCCCTACCTACAGTTTTCTGTCCCTAGAAAAAATGTTTTTTTTAATCACAATATAGCACAAGGAAAATTAACTCACTGTCCTTACAGGTCCCTGGAAACAAGGACTTGCAGAGTGAAAGAAAAAAAACACTCTCCCTACCTACAGTTTTCTGTCCCTAGAAAAAAATGTTTTTTTTAATCACAATATAGCAAAAGGACAATTCACTCACTGTCCTTCCAGGTCCCTGGAAACAAGGACTTGCAGAGTGAAAGAAACTGACACTGTCCCTACCTAGAGTTTTCTGTCCCTAGAATAAATGTTTTTTTTAATCACAATATAGCAAAAGGACAATTCACTCACTGTCCTTCCAGGTCCCTGGAAACAAGGACTTGCAGAGTGAAAGAAACTGACACTGTCCCTACCTAGAGTTTTCTGTCCCTAGAATAAATGTTTTTTTTAATCACAATATAGCAAAAGGACAATTCACTCACTGTCCTTCCAGGTCCCTGGAAACAAGGACTTGCAGAGTGAAAGAAACTGACACTGTCCCTACCTAGAGTTTTCTGTCCCTAGAATAAATGTTTTTTTTAATCACAATATAGCAAAAGGACAATTCACTCACTGTCCTTCCAGGTCCCTGGAAACAAGGACTTGCAGAGTGAAAGAAACTGACACTGTCCCTACCTAGAGTTTTCTGTCCCTAGAATAAATGTTTTTTTTAATCACAATATAGCAAAAGGACAATTCACTCACTGTCCTTCCAGGTCCCTGGAAACAAGGACTTGCAGAGTGAAAGAAACTGACACTGTCCCTACCTAGAGTTTTCTGTCCCTAGAATAAATGTTTTTTTTAATCACAATATAGCACAAGGAAAATTAACTCACTGTCCTTACAGGTCCCTGGAAACAAGGACTTGCAGAGTGAAAGAAAAAAAACACTCTCCCTACCTACAGTTTTCTGTCCCTAGAAAAAAATGTTTTTTTTAATCACAATATAGCAAAAGGACAATTCACTCACTGTCCTTCCAGGTCCCTGGAAACAAGGACTTGCAGAGTGAAAGAAACTGACACTGTCCCTACCTAGAGTTTTCTGTCCCTAGAATAAATGTTTTTTTTAATCACAATATAGCAAAAGGACAATTCACTCACTGTCCTTCCAGGTCCCTGGAAACAAGGACTTGCAGAGTGAAAGAAACTGACACTGTCCCTACCTAGAGTTTTCTGTCCCTGGAATAAATGTTTTTTTCAGCACAATATAGCACAAGGACAATTAACTCACTGTCCTTACAGGTCCCTGGAAACAAGGACTTGCAGAGTGAAAGAAAAAAAATACTCTCCCTACCTACAGTTTTCTGTCCCTAGAAAAAAATGTTTTTTTTAATCACAATATAGCAAAAGGACAATTCACTCACTGTCCTTCCAGGTCCCTGGAAACAAGGACTTGCAGAGTGAAAGAAACTGACACTGTCCCTACCTAGAGTTTTCTGTCCCTAGAATAAATGTTTTTTTTAATCACAATATAGCAAAAGGACAATTCACTCACTGTCCTTCCAGGTCCCTGGAAACAAGGACTTGCAGAGTGAAAGAAACTGACACTGTCCCTACCTAGAGTTTTCTGTCCCTAGAATAAATGTTTTTTTTAATCACAATATAGCAAAAGGACAATTCACTCACTGTCCTTCCAGGTCCCTGGAAACAAGGACTTGCAGAGTGAAAGAAACTGACACTGTCCCTACCTAGAGTTTTCTGTCCCTAGAATAAATGTTTTTTTTAATCACAATATAGCACAAGGAAAATTAACTCACTGTCCTTACAGGTCCCTGGAAACAAGGACTTGCAGAGTGAAAGAAAAAAAACACTCTCCCTACCTACAGTTTTCTGTCCCTAGAAAAAAATGTTTTTTTTAATCACAATATAGCAAAAGGACAATTCACTCACTGTCCTTCCAGGTCCCTGGAAACAAGGACTTGCAGAGTGAAAGAAACTGACACTGTCCCTACCTAGAGTTTTCTGTCCCTGGAATAAATGTTTTTTTCAGCACAATATAGCACAAGGACAATTAACTCACTGTCCTTACAGGTCCCTGGAAACAAGGACTTGCAGAGTGAAAGAAAAAAAATACTCTCCCTACCTACAGTTTTCTGTCCCTAGAAAAAAATGTTTTTTTTAATCACAATATAGCAAAAGGACAATTCACTCACTGTCCTTCCAGGTCCCTGGAAACAAGGACTTGCAGAGTGAAAGAAACTGACACTGTCCCTACCTAGAGTTTTCTGTCCCTGGAATAAATGTTTTTTTCAGCACAATATAGCACAAGGACAATTAACTCACTGTCCTTACAGGTCCCTGGAAACAAGGACTTGCAGAGTGAAAGAAAAAAAATACTCTCCCTACCTACAGTTTTCTGTCCCTAGAAAAAAATGTTTTTTTTAATCACAATATAGCAAAAGGACAATTCACTCACTGTCCTTCCAGGTCCCTGGAAACAAGGACTTGCAGAGTGAAAGAAACTGACACTGTCCCTACCTAGAGTTTTCTGTCCCTAGAATAAATGTTTTTTTTAATCACAATATAGCAAAAGGACAATTCACTCACTGTCCTTCCAGGTCCCTGGAAACAAGGACTTGCAGAGTGAAAGAAACTGACACTGTCCCTACCTAGAGTTTTCTGTCCCTAGAATAAATGTTTTTTTTAATCACAATATAGCAAAAGGACAATTCACTCACTGTCCTTCCAGGTCCCTGGAAACAAGGACTTGCAGAGTGAAAGAAACTGACACTGTCCCTACCTAGAGTTTTCTGTCCCTAGAATAAATGTTTTTTTTAATCACAATATAGCAAAAGGACAATTCACTCACTGTCCTTCCAGGTCCCTGGAAACAAGGACTTGCAGAGTGAAAGAAACTGACACTGTCCCTACCTAGAGTTTTCTGTCCCTAGAATAAATGTTTTTTTTAATCACAATATAGCAAAAGGACAATTCACTCACTGTCCTTCCAGGTCCCTGGAAACAAGGACTTGCAGAGTGAAAGAAACTGACACTGTCCCTACCTAGAGTTTTCTGTCCCTAGAATAAATGTTTTTTTTAATCACAATATAGCACAAGGAAAATTAACTCACTGTCCTTACAGGTCCCTGGAAACAAGGACTTGCAGAGTGAAAGAAAAAAAACACTCTCCCTACCTACAGTTTTCTGTCCCTAGAAAAAAATGTTTTTTTTAATCACAATATAGCAAAAGGACAATTCACTCACTGTCCTTCCAGGTCCCTGGAAACAAGGACTTGCAGAGTGAAAGAAACTGACACTGTCCCTACCTAGAGTTTTCTGTCCCTGGAATAAATGTTTTTTTCAGCACAATATAGCACAAGGACAATTAACTCACTGTCCTTACAGGTCCCTGGAAACAAGGACTTGCAGAGTGAAAGAAAAAAAATACTCTCCCTACCTACAGTTTTCTGTCCCTAGAAAAAAATGTTTTTTTTAATCACAATATAGCAAAAGGACAATTCACTCACTGTCCTTCCAGGTCCCTGGAAACAAGGACTTGCAGAGTGAAAGAAACTGACACTGTCCCTACCTAGAGTTTTCTGTCCCTAGAATAAATGTTTTTTTTAATCACAATATAGCAAAAGGACAATTCACTCACTGTCCTTCCAGGTCCCTGGAAACAAGGACTTGCAGAGTGAAAGAAACTGACACTGTCCCTACCTAGAGTTTTCTGTCCCTAGAATAAATGTTTTTTTTAATCACAATATAGCAAAAGGACAATTCACTCACTGTCCTTCCAGGTCCCTGGAAACAAGGACTTGCAGAGTGAAAGAAACTGACACTGTCCCTACCTAGAGTTTTCTGTCCCTAGAATAAATGTTTTTTTTAATCACAATATAGCAAAAGGACAATTCACTCACTGTCCTTCCAGGTCCCTGGAAACAAGGACTTGCAGAGTGAAAGAAACTGACACTGTCCCTACCTAGAGTTTTCTGTCCCTAGAATAAATGTTTTTTTTTAAGCACACTATAGCAGAAGCACAAAACACACTGACACTCTCCCTACCTATCCTTCTCTTTCCCTAAACTAAAGGAATCCAGGTTAAGCAAGAAAGAAATAACAGTCACTGTCCCTGCCTATGCTACTCTATCCCTGCTCCGGAACACACTACACTAGGCCGCCGTGCTGGCGGCCTTTTATAGTGTGGGGCGTGTACTAAACACCCTCAGCAATAATTGGCCACAGGCATCCTGCCTGTGGCCAATCATTGCTCTCCTCGCTGCCGGCGCTGTGATTGGCCAAGCATGCGGGGTCACAGTGCATGCTTGGCCAATCACAGCGCCTGGATGACACTGCGATGGCGTAGTGCATTGTGGGCCGTTCGCGTCACTCGAATTTGGCGCGAACGGCCCAAATCGTTCGATCTTCGTCGAACGATCGAACAGCCAATGTTCGAGTCGAACGTATGTTCGACTCGAACACGAAGCTCATCCCTAGTCACAAGTAATAATTTGTCTCTATACCATAACTTATCATTGCTTCTGGCTCTGTTATACCGTGTTGTACTTTATGACCAAGGTGGCTGCGACCATCATTGTAACTCCTGTTATATGTCTTTTTGAAAACCAATAAACTTTTTTTGAAACAAAAAATAACATATTCAAGGTAGCAGGTAACAGGTGACAGTAAATAGTAATCTACGGTACTTATACTGTCCAGAAGGAAGTACAGATGTGCAAAGATTAGAAAATAAGTGTTGTACTGTGTTACCCAGAGAGATAGCAGCAAGAAAATAATTTTGTTGATGGTACACTATATGGCCAAAGAGCTTGTTAGTCCCCCCAATTCCTAAACCTTGGGCATTAATATGGATCTGCCTCCATTTCCAGCTATTACATCATCCACTATTCTTATAAGGCTTTCTACAAGATCTTGGAGAGTGTCTGGGAGAATGTATGCCTATTAAAGAGGAAGTAAACCCTCCTCAGAAAAAAAAAAAAAAAGACCCTGCAAGACAAAGGCATAATGAGCTAGTATGCATAGCATACTAGCTCATTATGTATTACTTACCTCCGATTGAATCCCCTGCAGCCGTCCAAATCTCCCCCTCCGGCCGCCTACATGTTGTCCCGGAGTGACTTCCATGTATCGCGGCTCTGTCGCTGTGATTGGCCGAAGCCGCGATGGCGTCACTCCCATACATGTGCGCGGTAACGGCACAGTACAACCGAAGCAACAGCACATAGTGGCATTGCTTCAGTTGGCTTAAGTGCGCATGTGCCTCATGACCTCGGCACATGCAAATACAGGGATATCTCCGAAACCTTGCAGGTTTCGGAGATATCCTTGTTAGCTACAGGTAAGCCTGAATATAGGCTTACCTGTAGCATAAAGTTGTAAACGAGGGTTTACAACCACTTTCAGCCAAAAGTACATTTGTGAGGTCAGGTATTGGTGTTAGATGAGAAGACCTGGCTCACAATTGGCATTCCAAATAATCCCAGAGATGTCCAAAAGGGTTGAGATCAGACCTCTGTGCAGGCTATTGGAGTTGTTGCACCAAATTCATCAAACCATGTCTTTATGCAGCTGGCCAGGAGGGGCGGCTGCCCTGGGCACTGTGGTATCATGTGAGGTGGGGGGACCACAAAAAGATTGGTGAAGAGGGGATTTGTGTTGATAAGGGGAATTTGGGGGGCAGCACAGGATAAGAATTGTTCTAGGAGAAAAAATTTGTGGAGGTGTGCTACGTGTGGGAATTTGGGGGGATTTGTGTTGGATAGGGGGATGGGAGAAGAGGATTTGTGCTAGGAAGGGGGATTTGGGCTTTTGTGCTATAAAAGTAATATGGTAAAGGGAAAATAGTTTTTTCTTTGGGGGGTATTCGTGCTAGTAGGGATGATTGGCTGGTATTTGTGCTAAGAGGGGTAATCTGTGTTTGTGCTAGGATGGGGGATCGGTGGAGAGGAATTTGTGCTGGAAGGGGGGATTTAGAGGAGGGGGGGCTTATGCTTGGAGGTGAAAGATTTTATTGGGGCGGGGGGGGGTTGTGCTCTGGCATATGGGAAGAGAGGATTTGAGCCAGGTGCTTAGGGGGTGAGCATGCAGATTAGTGGCAAGGTTTTTTTCGCTTAGACATAATGCTCATATATCTTGGGGGGGGGGGGACGCAATTTAGCATGTGTGCCCTGGGCTCTAGATGACCTTGTCTCGACACTGCACAGGGGCATTGTGATGGTAGAACAGAAAAGGACCTTCCAAAACTGTTGCTTTCAGGTTAGAAGAGCACAATTATCTAAAATGTATTTGTGTAATGGAGCATTTCCGGTACCTTAGACTAGAAACACCTGAATTCAATAATTTGGAAGTGTATCCAGATACCTTTGGCCATATAGGTAAGTGTAATGTCCAGGTGCCCGCAAAACATCAGCTATGGCCATATTTTGTCTTTTGATGGCTAACTCAATATAATTTGGAGTGAAAGTCAACAAAATGTATCACCTTTTGTATTTTTCTTTTCTTTTTTTCAAAAACGTTAAAGCTTACTCAGTTTACATTTACTCATGGGGTGAAAGTCAACGAAAAATGCCTAAAACTTTTGCACAGTACTGTATATGCAATATATATATATATGTATCATTTGTTTTAGCCAGCATCTGCAGCTATGTAAGACAACACAATAAAATAGTTTACACTCACCCACTGGCAGCTGATGTTTGCTGCTGATTTGTTTTATTCCAAATTTAGTAAGTAAGCTGAATGAATTCACAAATTCTCCATTGTTCTTGAAAATGTTCTGTGTTGCACAACCATATGAATATACATTATATGCTGAAAAATAGAAAAAAAGCTGAATGTGTGTATGTGATATATACATATACTGTGTATATATATATATATATATATATATATATATATATATATATATATATATATTTAAAAACAAGTAAGTATGAACCAATATAGCAACGTCATCCCTGCCCTTTATAGTTACCAACCTGCACCATGCAGTAGAAATTAAGAAATGTACGTCAATAGCTTGCTATAGGAAAGGGTTAACATGTGGCAACTCCTCAAGAGTCTGACATCGATCACCTGGACATTCCCTTATTCATAAAGGTGGGCCTCATGCCAGGGGACTGTAACTGCAACATAGCAGAAATCTTCCCCTTACAGGTGTGTGTACCTGAGCCCAACAAGAAGAGTGGAAGTGTCCCTAGCCAGCTTGGAGGAAGCTGGCAGCAAATTAGGGCTTCTAACATTATCAGTTCCAGTTGTGCTGGGGGCAGAACGAGGAAAGAGGGAGTTGTGTTCTTTTATCAGCATTAAACATACTCAATTCCTCTTGCTGTGTGAATATTAGCATTATTTAAAAATGGAATTTACTGCAGAGATAAAAAGATAATCCTGACAATTTATACAATTCTGGTAGACATGTGCACTGCCGAAAAATGCAGTTTTTTTTTTTTCGTTTCATTCGTTTTTTTTTTTTGCTTTTTTCGGGAATTCGGAAATTCGGGAAATTAGAAAAAAAATATTTTTCCGTTTTAAGTTTTATTCGTTTTTTTTGCTTTTTTCGGAAATTTGGGAAATTCGGAAATTTGAAAATTGTGAATTTCCGAATTTTCGAATTCCAAATTTCCGAATTTTCTAATTTCCGAATTTCCGAAAAAAAGCAAAAAACGAATAAAACGAAAACGGAAAAAAACAATTTTTCTGATTTCCGAATTCCCGAAAAAAGCAAAAAAAGAATGAATGAAACAAAAGCAAAAAACCCCCCAAAAATTCGGAAATTCGGAATTTCAGCTTTCCAAATTCCCCGTTTTCTAATTTTAGATTTTCGAATTTTGCAATTTCGAATTTTCGAATCTCGAATTTTAGAAATTTCTAATTTTCTAATTTTCAATTTTTCGAAATTCCGAAATTCCGAATTTCCGGAATCCGGAAATTCGAAAATTCGAAATTTCTGAAATTCGAAAATCCGAAAATTCAGAAATGTAAAAATTCAGAAATTTCTGAATTAACGAATTTGTCAAAATTCGTTAAAAAATGAATTAGAAACTAAACAAATTGCACATGTCTAAATTCTGGTTCGGCCGCATCTGGAGTATTCCATCCAGTTCTGGTCACCAATTCTCAGGAAGGATACGATGGAGCTGGAGAGAGTCCAGAGAGGCGCAACAAAATGAATATGGGGACTGGAGGACCTCAATTATGAGGAACGACTACAAGCGTTAAATTTTTTCTCCCTGGAGAAAAGACGCTTGAGAGGAGATATGTTAGCAATATACAAATATCTCAATGGTAATCCCAGCATAAGTATGAGACTTTTCAGTCCCAGGGAGTGTAAGAGGACACGGGGCCACACGATGATACTGGAAGAGAAGTGGTATAACATTAAGCTGCTTAGGGGGTTGTTCACTGTCAGGGAGGTAAGGATGTGGAGCTCTCTTCCACAATCGGTGGTGTCGGCAGGAAGTATTGATAGTTTTAAAAGAATCTTGGACGTGCATCTAAACGAAAACAATATACGTGGATATGGGAAATGATTTTCTACAGGCGCTGGCGCACACACACCAACACAGGTTGAACTGGATGGACTGTTGTTTTTATTCAACCTTAACTACTATGTAACTATGTGAACACATTTGGACATGTACTCTTGAAAGTACCCTGTTGAGGAGTGGACTAAGCCCTGGTGTGCAATACTACACTATAAGGCATTACTGTGGACATCTCATCTCCATACCTTCTCATCTCCTTCCCCCCTGCCCATCTCCATAACCCCTCCTAATCTCCTGGCACGTGCCTGGTAGTAGAGCCTGATATGATGACAAAGGCCTCTCTTACACCTCTGACTTGGCCCCTGATAGTGTGAACAGAAGGCGCAGGAGTGCAAAGTGGCATGAGTGCCCGTAAGTCCTGCTAGTAGAGCAGGTGTTCATGCCAGTCAGGGTAGTCGCCAGTGGTCTTCAATGAACCAGGTAGGCAGGGTGGCAGCTGGTAAGAAGGATATCGAAGCTGGCTGGTACTGGCAATAGCAGGCAGGCGAGGCGTATACTGGCAGCAGACAGTGGGTAAGCAGGCACAGTCGGTAGACTGGTAGGCCCTGGTGACAGCAGGAGGAATAGCAAAGCCAGGTAAGACTGATCAGGTACAGGGCCAAAGGCAGGAGCGTGGTTCAGGTCATAACCGGGTCAGGAACCGATCAGTGGAACGGTAGGAAATGGAGCAGGCAGAAGCAGTGGTCAGTAGGCAGGGGGAGGTCCATACGGGCAGAGTTCAGGGAGTAGTCAGATGAGCCAGGTTAGTAACTGGAAACAGAATACAGGATCACAGGTTCTCAGAACACAGAACGCTGAAGACAAAGCAGCACTGATCCTGAGCACTGGCCGAGTTGAAATAGCCCATTTGGCGCCATCATCTGTCACAGATGCTTGCAGGCGTGCACGAGAGGGCACGTGTGTGTGTGTGTGTGCGAGTATGCACATATGCACTAGCCAGTGCCCAATTCTTGGGAACATGAGAGGGAACATGTATTAGCCTGTGCACAGAAGTCTGCCCAGAGGAGTTATCTTGTCTATTGGCATGCCCATCCTGACATCTCCATTACCACTCCTCCTCATCTCCTCCCCTGTCCTCATCACCATAACCCCACCTCACCCCCCCCCCTTTACAAAATACAGATACAAAATACTTTATTTATCCCGGGGGAAATTAGGAAATTATTATGACACAGACACACTTAACACAGACAACACAAGACCACAACAATAAACTGAACAAGATGCAAAAACACAACAAAATTACCAATAACAGCCATTAGCACCAAATAAACAAAATTAAAACGACACTACAAATAAAACATCCATACGATTAAAATACAACATAGAATAAATAACACAAAATAAAATAACAATAAAACTGCCAAATACAAATAATACACCACTTTCTCTAACACCACCCCAAATAATAGCCAACACAATACCAACATACTATAAAAACAACACAAAATCCTCACCATAAACCAGAATTAAATCTTAACCTCCAGCCGTCACAGAAAAAAATTATATATCTTGATTGCCACAGGCAAAAATTATTTCCTTTTTCGCCCTGTGGTGCATCGTGGGTGTAACAATATGCCACTGATGGTACTCCACAGACTGACCAGTGTATAGTGGAGTGGGTGGAAGGAGTTGTCCAATATTGAACATAACTCGAACAACATTCTCCTCTCCAACACTGTTGTAAAAGACTCCAATTTCAATCCAACAACATCACTGGCCTTGCGAATCAGTTTGTTGAGTCTGTTGGTGCTAAACACCCTAAGCCTGCTTCCCCAGCATGCCACTGCATACAGGAGAGCGCTGGCCACCACAGACTCATAAAAAATCTTCAGCATCGTCCGGCAGATGTTAAAGGACCTCAGTCTCCTCAAAAAGCAGAGGTGGCTCTGGCCCTTCCTATAGCACCTCAGTGTTTTTGCTCCAGTCCAGCTTATTATCTATGTGCACCCCCCAGATACTTGTAACTCTCTACTACCTCCACGTCCACTTCTCGGATAGAGATTGGGGTCACTGGTTGCTTCCTCTTTCTGAAATCCACAACCCACTTCTTTTGTCTTTGTCACATTTAGATACAGATGATTAACATCACACCATGTGACAAAGTTCTCCACCACAGTCCTATACTCAATTTCTTACCCATCCCTGATACATCCCACTACTGCAGAGCCATCAGAAAACTTCTGAAGATGGAAAGACTCTGTCTGTTAGCTGAAATCAGTGGTGTAGACAGTAAAAAGAAAGGCAGAGAGAACTGTCACCTGTGGAACTCCAATATTGCTGATTAGACATGTACAATTTGTTTTGTTCCAAATTTTGACAAATTCGTTAATTCGGAAATATCTGAATTAACGAAAACCCGTTTATGACGATGGGAGAAAAATTGCAAGACAGCAAGGTTGCAAAACAAAAAAGGGGTGGGATTTTATATGAAGCACCTTGATGTCTTTTGGGGAGGCACGGGCCCTTGGCATTGTGTGTTCCAATGCATACATATCTGTAAGTTACCTTGTCTTAGATGGTTTTGGGGGGTTATTATCCTTCTCCCCTAATCTGACAGAGTTTACTTACGCAGTTAATTACTTTATTGCAGATGCCTCACATATCTGCTCCTGATGAGCGGTTTAAAGCCGCGAAACGCGTCAAGCTAACAGTACCATTGTGTATGCTATTACACACCTATCAAGAAATGTGTTTTTTACCATTTCTACATTTTATAGGGATTACAAAGACCATAGACTGTGCAGATGCTACCTTTTGTATTGGTTTTTATCCCAACCTATGTATACTGGTGGACCCCTCAATTGTATCTTGTACTAATGTTTCTAACCATGTTACTACTAGTTATTATCAGGCTAGAAATTGGCACCACGTGATTTGTGCATTTCTCTGTATGTATAACTAATGTGTGTAAACATGTTTTTTTATGTACCAATAAATGGTTTATTATTCCACCTTGTTATTCATTTTGTCACCACGGGCTTCATATAAAGTCCCACCCATTTTTTGTTTTGCAACCTTGCTGTCTTGCAATTTTGCTCCCATCGTCATATGACAGGGATGGAGGCGCATGGCTTTGCCCAGTCATGGCTTCATTTAAAGTCCCAACTTCCCAATCCCCCTCGACATTCATGAAAATCCGTTTATCTAATTTTTCCGAATATTCGTAAGTTTGAATATTCAAAATTTCGTACATTTGCACATTCGTAAATTCGTACATTCGTAAATTCGTACATTCGCACGATCGTAAATTCGTACATTCGTAAATTCCTAAATTCGTACGTTCGTACATTCGTAAATTCGTAAATTAGTAAATTCGGATATTCAAAAATTCGGAAATCTGAAATAATAATTAACTAATAATAACTTAGCTATTACTAACTATTAAATATAGTTATTGGAATTTCCTTTCAAATTTGGCTGTTAGTAAACGTAATGAATACAAATTTATCTGAAGTTACGAATTATCCAAAATAACGAATGCCGTATCTAAACAAATGGAATGTAAAGAATTAATAATAATAAATAACAATAAAAACTTTTTAGTATTATTATTATTATTTATTATTAATTTGTTCTGTTCCATTTGTATAGATGTGGCATTCGTTATTTCGGATAATTCGTAACTTTGGATAAATTCGTATTCGTTATGTTCACTAACAGCCAAATGTTAAAAGAAATTCCAATACCTATAATTTAATAGTTAGTTTCAGATTTTAGAATTTTGGGGTTTTCGGATTTTTGAGTTTCCAAATTTCCAAATTTTCTAATTTACGAATGTACGAATTTACGAATTTACGAATGTGCGAATGTACGAATGTGCGAATGTACGAATTTACGAATTTACGAATGTGCGAATGTACGAATTTACGAATTGCGATCGTAACAAACTAATGAAACTAAAACAAACACATTTTTTGGCAGTGCACATGTCTATTGCTGATCACCCTATTTGACACAGGTAGTTTACAATCCATGACACAAGGGAAACATCCATAACTCATTCTCATCTTCTCTCCTTTTTCCATTTCCATAACCCCTCATCTCCTCCCCCTCCTCATCTCCATAACAACTCCTCCTCATGCCATAATCCACCTTGTGCACAAGCAGAAAGTACACAGTATGTTATCAGCTCACAAGTTTTTTTGGGCAAAATCTACAGTTTTTTTGCACTTATGGAACAGATATAACAAAACACTTTCAGTGGTATATTTAGCAGGCCACAGGGTTTTGGGGTTGTTGGGGTTTACATAGCCTTTAAACCTTCTCCACTCTACCCAAATCTAAGAAAAAAAGGTCTGGCTGGAGTAAGACTTCAACTATAAAAATGAATTTGAAATAAACGGCTAGCGCACTCACCCCGGACTTTACCTGCTTTTATTTCTTTACTTGGCTCCTCCGCAGGAAAAGAATGAGGCACACTGCACGAGCAGCCTGTACCCTCCTGGATGAGGAGGTTGAGCGGTGTTAGTTTTCGGGTCTGCCTGCGGCTAGTGTTAGAATCCTTCCGAGCTGATCTCGTCTCTGCATTAGCCAGAGACAAGTCCTTAATTCTCCCCAGTAAAGTAACTGTCCACACCAACTGAGAATCCAACCTTTGTATTTATTTCACCACGGATAATAAATAGTCTCTATGAGAGCAAACAGGTTGATACGAGACACAAGTCAGATAAGGTGGGAGGAGATCCAGGCACAAACTCAATTCGGGTTTCTCTTACTGTTCTGCTTTCACGAACAGATTTGGACGTACGGTCTCTGCCACCGACCTGATGAATATGAAAAGTCAATGCCACTGACTTGGTGAAGTTGGTCACTGCCACTGACCTGGTGAACAGGGCCTTGCCCTATTTGGTCACTGCCACTGACCTGGTATGCGTAGAGTCATTGCCACTATGACCGACAGAACATGCACTTCCTTCTTGGAGAAACTTGGCCCTTGTTAAGGAGAAGAACCTCCCTCCGGAGAGTTACCAGAGGCCCCCACTGTCACCACGACTCTGCGCTGGGTCTTCAGAAGGGGTCACCTCCCTGGCCTCCTCAATCCTGGATACGGGTCCCTGGGAGCCCTCAATCCCGGCGGAACCCAGCCGAAGGTGCTGAGCTCCGGGCCTCAAAAATAGTACCTCACCCCAGACCGAATGATGTCTGGGATGGAACAGGAACTCGGCCTCCGGGCCTAGGGAACCCGGAGACGACACACGCACCACCCAGGCTGAAGGTGCCTGGGCAGGAACCCCGCTGGAAGATGGCCGCCCCTTTTTATACCCTCTCCTGACAGGCACAGCAGGTTCCCCGCCCCGCCGTACTGCTGCCGAGAGGGGACAAGAAAAGGCACAACCTTGTATCAGTGGTTCAACCCTGGCCCACGGCAACAGCGCCACCTGTAGACCACAGGGAACAGCACACCAATACTATCTCCCAGAGACAGAAATGGTCCAAGAAACCTAACAATTAGTGTATCTGAGCCTAACTACCACTCAGATACTCCACTTAAATATAGCACCCCACTACAAACAAAACACAAAAAACAACCAAACTTAAAATAAAAAAATAAAAATACTTTGTAACAAAACTGCATAAGTTCTAAAAGACCAAGCTTGAGGAACATGTTTCTTTTTATGGCTGTTTAGCAACGCATTTTTCATCATATTCTTAATGTGAAATGTGTTGGATTGTGAGAGGTTTACTAACATGGAATGTTGCCAGCTGGATTTATTTACCTCTATACATAGTTGAATTTTGGAAGACACAATGAGTTTCTTCGCCTGTACAGGCCATGGCTCTCTCCGGGACACAGGGAAGTTGCTTTTCCACATGGCAGGCGGGACAAGTGACACCATTTTTTATCAGTGACCTCTCCTGTACTACAAAAGTCCATGAGACAAAGTCATTAATGTGTACTGTACAGACCATGCAAATTTACAAGTGTAAATACCTATGAGAATAGTAAGTACAGTGGAATCTTGGATTACGAGCATAATCCGTTCCAGGAGAATGCTTGTAATCCAAAGCACTCGCATATCAAAGCGAGTTCCCCATAGAAGTCAAGGGAAAGGAAGATAATTTGTTCTGCATTGACTTCTATGGCATGCAATACCCGCATGTTGGCAGAGGTGGTGGAGGCGCCGGTGAGCCTCGGAAGTACTCAGGGACAGCTCGGCTGATCTCGGAAAGGCTCGGAAACACCCGGGAACGGAGTGTTTAAGTATTTCCGAGTGATTTTTTAACGGCTCCGAACCGTTCCGAGTGTCGCCGGCGCCAAATGTACTGCACACCCCATTAGCTTTAATTCTGCTCGTGTTGCAAAACAACACTCGCAAACCGAGTCAGGATTTTTTAAAAAAAGTTGCTCGTCTTTCAAAACACTCGTTAACCGCGTTAATCGTAAACCAAGGTTCCACTGTATCTGATATGGGTACCCTGTCCAGAGGGGTCTGCCCCAATAAGAGGTTCACCAGGTGAGGTATATAAAGCCAAGATTAGTTGGTTTTAGCCAAGGTTAAAAAAATAAAAATTCTTAGCCAAGGTTCAATTTTTTTTATTTTTTTAGCCAAGGTTGTTTTGAATAACGTAAGGAAAGCAACCCCTGCCAGATGTGTATTGCACTCTGTATTCCTACTGGGGAGATTTACTCTATTTGTCCTGGTAAGTATTGTCTTGTGATGGGGATTACACAATTATCATCAAAACAGAGGTCACCTGTTCTGATAACAACTGTCTGAGAATAGATTTCCCCTTATTTTAAAAATTCCCCCTCCCTTCTTGTTGTGTCTGACAAGGCAGTAAGGGAAAATTGCCCTAATGGGACACAAAAAAAACATTTTCTAACGCAAACAAAAAAAATATTTTGGATATACCTAAATAAAGTCTTGTATATATTATTTAAAAAAAAGTCTGGACCTGGCTTTGCTGTAGCTAAATACAGTGTAATTCTTCATGGCATACCCATGCATAGGAAAACCCAGTGCCTTTTCATGTGCGGTTAACCACATGGTGCCGCAGCACAATGCAGTTCCATGTGGTTGCCCTGTAAGTGTGTTTTGGAAAAAGGGTTGGGTGGTGAACCTAAGCTAACTCTGGTGCCCGTTACACTCCATATATTTGTTGTAATATATATAAACTATAGCTCCTCCATTTTAAGAAGATATGCACCATTTTAGAATAAGGCTATTTCTTACCTTTAGGCAACATCTGTTTCTCTTTTACATAGGCTTTTTATCTTGTGGCCTGCGGTTAGGCCGAAGTCTCAGAATATATTTCCTGTTCTAACAGTAACGTGCGTCATTGAAATGGAAACAGGAACATGCAATATTAGGGTGGAAATAGGTGTTTTGCTAAAGATGTCTTGTGTCTTTTTCCTGATAACATACTGTATTATAGTAGCTCCCTCCTAGCCCCCACGTTATCGTCTTTACAACTGCATAAATACTCTGTATCTGTGTTCAATAAACTAGACACTTCTTGATAACACTCAGCAACTATTCATGTGTAATCATTGAATGTCCCTAAGATCTGACGGGTCACTGACAGTTATCCTGCATTACCTAAGAGTACACCTGGGTGGTTATATTACCTGTTCCTCTTCAATATTTATGTTGAATCTGTTTTTAATTCAGTATTGAAACAATACAGAACATAAACATAAAAGTACATGTCAAATTCCAGTAAATTAAATGTGCATAATGTCAAATATGCATATGGATAAAAGTAATATAATGCAAGACCTCACAATGAATATAATAAAAGTAAAGGTCATTAACCGGTTCCCGACCAGCTCACGCAGATATACTGCGGCAGAATGGCTCTTCTGGGCGAAATTACGTACATATACGGCTTTGCCCAGGAGAGCCACCAGAGGGCGCGCAATGCGCATGACCGGTGGGCGTGATTGCCGACGGCCACCCGTGATAAACACACAAATCTCTGTCCTGTCAGAGGAGAGGAGACACATCGTGAGTTCCTACAAAGTAGAAACAGCGATCTGTCATCTCTCCTAGTTAGTCCCATCCCCACACAGTTAAAACACAGTGAGGGAACACACACTTAACCCCTTGATCGCCCCTAGTGTTAACCCCTCCCATGCCAGTGACATTTATACAGTAATCAGTGTATATTTATATAGCACTGATCGCTCTATAAATGTCGATGGTCCCAAAAATGGGTCAAAAGTGTCCGATCTGTCCGCCGCAATGTTGCAATACCGCTAAAAATTGCAGATCACCGCCGTTACTAGTTAAAAAAAAAAAAATTTAAACGCGATAAAATGCCATAAATCTTTCCCATAGTTTGTAGATGCTAAAATTTTTGTGCAAACCAATCAATATACGCTTATTGCGATTTTTTATTTACCAAAAATATGTAGAAGAATACATATTGGCCTAAACTGATGAAGAAATTTGTTTTTTAAAAACATTTTTTGGGGTATATATTATAGAAAAAAGTAAAGTTTTTCTAAATTGTCGCTATTTTTTGTTTATAGCGCAAATAATAAAAACCACAGAGGTGATGAGAAACCACCAAAAGAAAGCTCTTTTTGTGGGGAAAAAAAAGATGCAAATTTCGTTTGGGTACAGCATTGCATGACCGCGCAATTGTCAGTTAAAGCGATGCAGTGCCAAATTGTAAAAAGTGCTCTGGTCAGGAAGGGGGTAAAAACTTTCCAGGGCTGAAGTGGTTAAGACATGTTAAGATTAACAGAGCATCACCATACAGAGTTAGCACCATAGACCATCTAGTATTATAATGGTAGAGATCATTATTAAAATGGCGCATACATACATCAGTGTTACTGCCCAATCCATAGAGAAGTAGAAGACAAAGTACAAAAGAAAGAAATAGAAGAAGAAAAAGAGAAGGAGGAGTTACAAAAAAGGCGGGAGGGGGGGAGAAAAAGAAGAGGAATAGGGACAAGGAGGGAGGATGGGGCAGAGAAGGGCAATACCTATACCTGAGAGGCCCCAGAAGGCACAGCTACAAAGGCCGTCCATATATTTAGACCCCTTGCACATTTGTTGCAACAGGAATATGTGGATGAAAAATTAGGTTGCTAGTACAAAGTGTACTGCATATATACTATATTACACACAGTATTGGAACGCCTGCCTTTGCACACACATGAATTTTTAATGGCGTCCCAGTCTTAGTCTGTAGGGTTCAATATTGAGTTGGCCCACCCTTTGCAGCTCTAACAGCTTCAACTCTTCTGGGAAGGCTGTCCACAAGGTTTAGGAGTGTGTCTATGGGAATGTTTGACCATTCTTCCAGAAGCGCATTTGTGGGGTCAGTTACTGATGTTGGATGAGAAGGCCTGGCTCACAGTCTCTGCTCTAATCCATCCCAAAGGTGTTCTATCGGATTGAGGTCAAGTTCCTCCACCCCAATCTTTCTCATCCACACTATATTGCCAAAAGTATTGGGCCACCCCTCCAATCATTTGATGGAGGGGGGATTATGGTGTGGGATTGTTTTTCAGGGGTTGGGCTTGGCCACTTAGTTCCAGTGAAGGGAACTCTTAAGGCATCAGCATACCAAGACATTTTGGACAACTTCATGCTCCCAACTTTGTGGGAACAGTTTGGGGATGGCCCTTTCCTGTTCCAACATGACTGCCCACCAGTTCACAAAACAAGGTCCATAAGGACATGGATGAGCGAGTTTCGGGTGGAGGAAATTGACTGGCCTGCACAGAGTCCTGACATCAACCCCTTAGAACACCTTTGGGATGAAGTAGAGCGGAGACTGCGAGCCGGACGTTCTCGTCCACGTCAGTGCCTGACCTCACAAATGTGCTTCTGGAAGAATAGTCAAACATTCCCATAGACACACTCCTAAACCTTGTGGACAGCCTTCCCAGAAGAGTTGAAGCTGTTAGAGCTGCAAAGGGTGGGCCAACTCAATATTGAACCCTACGGACTAAGACTGGGGTGCCATTAAAGTTCATGTGAGTGTAAAGGCAGGTGTCCCAATACTTTTGGTAATATAGTGTATATCGACGTGTCTTCAGTTGGGCTTTATACAGATGGCAGTTGTCAATGCATATGAACTAAATATACAGTATACTCACAGAGAACACCTGGTGGGACACATTTATCTGTATTACAACAGGTGCTATTATAGGATATGTAGAATCCAGCTGTAGTCATGCTTCCGGCCATATTACACTCTGATTGCTGTGCACATCGCATATGATATAGATGTCCCTTCAGTTTCTTGTCACCTACACAACACAACAAGCAGGTGTTTATTTTAAAACAATTTAAAGTACATTTTCACCGAGTTGTAGTGCCACCAATATAGTGCTTAGCACTTGTTCCCATGATCTAAAACAAAGAATATTATCACTTCCACCATTGTAGTGTTTGGCAGTTAATCTAACAACCTAAAATAAATGATCTCACCATGGACACCATTGTAGTGTTTGGTGCTTGATCTCCTGACCTAAAATAAAGAATTTCAGCACTGTCACCATTGTAATACTTAGTGCTTGATCTTGTGGCCTAAAATAATCTCCCTACTGCTGCCATTGTAGTGATTGGTGCTTGATCTCATAGCCTAAAGTAAAGAATCCCACCACTGCCAGCATTGTAGTGCTTAGCACTTGATCTCATAGCCTAAAGTAAAGAATCCCACCAATGCCACCATTGTAGAGCTTAGCACTTGATCTCATAGCCTAAAGTAAATAATTTCACCACTGCCACCATTGTAGTGCTTAACACTTGATCTCATGGCCTAAAGTAAAGAATCCCACCACTGCCACCATTGTAGTGCTTAGAACTTGATCTCATAGCCTAAAGTAAAGAATCCCACCACTGCCACCATTGTAGTGCTTAGCAATTGATCTCATAGCCTAAAGTAAAGAATCCCACCACTGCCACCATTGTAGTGCTTAGCACTTGATCTCTTAGCCTAAAGTAAATAATCCTACCACTGCCACCATTGTAGTGCTTAGCACTTGATCTCATAGCCTAAAATAAATATTTCCACCACTGCCACCATTGTAGTGCTTAGAACTTGATCTCATGGCCTAAAGTAAAGAATACCACCACTGCCACCATTGTAGTGTTTAGAATTTGATCTCATAGCCTAAAGTAAAGAACCCATCCACTGTCACCATTGTAGTGCTTAGCACGTGATCTCATGGCCTAAAGTAAAGATTCCCACCACTGCCACCATTGTAGTGCTTAGCACTTGATCTCATGGCCTAAAGTAAAGAATCTCATAGCTGTCACCATTGTAGTTCTTAGCTCTTGATCTCATTACCTACTGTATGTAGCACTACCCCCCGTAGGAGTCCCTGATGTCCCCTGGCCCCCACTGCTGCATAGCCAGTCACATAGCATTTTCCTCCATTCACTCCAACTCTCAATCTCATCAATTCCATCATTTTGGTTTTTGGTGCTCGCTCTTGTGACCTAAAAAAAAACATATTGCTGCCACTGCCACCATTGTAATCCTTAGTGCTTGATTTCATGACCTAAAATAAAAATCTCATCACTTCCACCATTGTAGTTCTTAGCTCTTGATCTCATTACCTATGTAGCACTACCCCCGTAGGAGTCACAGATATGCTCAGGTCCCCACTGCTGCATAGCCAGTCACATAGCATTTTTCTTCATTTATTCCAAAATTTGAAAATAGTCCTTGGCTTGTTTTTGTTGTTTTTATTGTCGGATGATAGCTTGGATGGGTTTGGGGAATTATGGAATGCCCAACTTGAAAATGTTCAAACACAGAACCAGGGAAAACTTCCTCCCTATTTACAAAGGATCCCCTTCTTATTTCCACCTGCACAAACTTGGTTTACAATGTACAGCACTTGCTGCTCACTCCTGTTGGAACTAGCAGGATATTGTAAAGTCAGCAAAGGCCCATTACAGGCAGGAACTCTCAGTTCCTTAACAAAAGTAGCATAATTAGAGTGAACAGCATGACATCTCTCCTTCCGCTTCCCTGTGGCCACTGATCCCAGCTCCACTTGCTTCCAGAAATTCTAGCCTACCTGGCTGCCAGTGCCACCAGTATCACCTGGCTAATCTTCCTCCCAGTGCTCCCAACTGACTTTCTGCCCCAGACCTGCCCAACTTTTACACACACATCGAGACCTCCCAGGGCATAGTTAGATGAAGACTTGGTACTACGCGGTCTTCAAGAAAGCACTGTTACTGATGACAGTCTCTCCCCTTGTCTTGCCCTACACCATGCTGATCTACTCACTGTTTCTCCTTGCTCCTTCCCGCTGCCTCTCCAGCATGAATCTTTCCACCGCCTCCTGTGTTAGGATCCTTCCAAGCCAGCTTTCTTGAGCTTCCTGCCCAAGGTAAATACCCCCCCTTTGGTAAGGGGTCCCACAAGGGCCACCGACAGCCTCTCCTCAGCACTGCTTCTCCCTCTTCCATCTGACTCCCCTTGCTGGCATGGCTTAGGTCTAGTTATGGGTTTCCCAGTTCCCTGCCAGCCCACCCCTGGGGATTGGCTGAGAGCCCATATATGTTTAAGGCAACCCCTCCTAACCCCTGCCCTTTAGTTATAGAAGGTTCTCCAACCTTCTAGATACCAGGGAGAGGCACCAGAGAGCTGTCAGGATGAGGCATCCAGCCCTGGTCTCTAGTATCCCTGACCCTATTCAGTGACTTAGGTTTGTTCCTGGCCAGAAATATGCTTTTTCCTACTCTTAATTCTAGTGGCACACATTAGAGGGTGCTACACATAAAATAAAAAAATCTTAGTACCACCACCACTTTAATGCTTGGTGCTTGATCTCATGACCTAAAATAAAGAATCTCATCACTTTCACCATTGTAATGTTTGCGCGCTAATCTCGTGACCTAAAAGATATCATCTCCCTATGGCCATCATTGTAGTGTTTGGTGCTTGATCAGGAGCATTTTAACTTCAACAGTCCACCAATGCATAAGCATTCTTTACTCCCACAGACTACTAATGCTAAAACAATTTTAATTCCGCAGTCCACCAAGGTAGGAGCATTTTCACTCCCACAGTCTGCCAACACAGAAGTATTTTTACTCCCACGGTTCTCCAACACAGGACCATAAAGACATGGATGAGTGCATTTTGGGTGGTTGAACTTGACTGGTCTGCACAGAGTCCTGACCTTAACCTGATAGAACACCTTTGGGATGAATTAGAGCGGAGACTGTGAGCCAGACATTTTCATCCAACATCAGTGCCTGACCTCACAAATGCACTTCTGGAAGAATGATCAAGCATTCCCATAGACACCCTCCTAAACCTTGTGGACAGCCTTTCTAGAAGAGTTGAAGCTGTTATAGCTGCAAAGGGTGGACCAACTCAATATTGAACCCTACGGACTAAGACTGGGATGCCATTAAAGTTAATGTGAGTGTAAAGGCAGGTGTCCCAATACTTTTGGCAATCTAGTGTATATAGATGCATATATACAGTTGTGCTCATAAGTTTACATACCCTGGCAGAATTTATGATTTCATGGCCATTTTTCAGAGAATATGAATGATAACACAAAAACTTTGCCTTGTGTTTTGAATCATTGTCATGTTGGAATGTCCAAGTACATCCCATGCGCAGCTTCCTGGCTGATGAATGGAAATGTTCCTCCAGTATTTTTTGATAACATACTGCATTCATCTTGCCATCAATTTTAACCAAATTTCCTGTGCCTTTGTAGCTCACACATCCCCAAAACCTCAGCGATCCACCTCCGTGTTTCACAGTGGGAATGGTGTACCTTTCATCATAGGCCTCGCTGACTCCTCTCCAAATGTAGTGTTTATGGTTCTAGCCAAAAAGCAAAATTTTGGTCTCATCACTCCTTCTTTGTGCCAGAAGGTTTGAGGCTTGTCTCTGTGCTGTTTGGCGTATTGTAGGTGGGATACTTTGTGCCGTTTGCGTAGTAATGGCTTTCTTCTGGCGACTCGACCATGCAGCTCATCTTTCTTCAAGTGCCTCCTTATTGTGCATCTTGAAACAGCCACACCACATGTTTTCAGAGAGTCCTGTATTTCACCTGAAGTTATTTGTGTGTTTTTCTTTGCATCCCAAACAATTTTCAGGGCAGTTGTGGCTGAAATTTTAGTTGGTCTACCTGACCATGGTTTGGTTTCAACAGAACCCCTCATTTTCCACTTCTTGATTAGAGTTTGAACACTGCTGTTTGGCATTCTCAATACCTCGGATAACTTTTTATATCCCTTTTCTGTTTTATACAGTTCATCTACCTTTTCCCGTAGATCATTTGACAATTCTTTTGCTTTCCCCATGTCTCAGAATCCAGAATTGTCAGTACAGCACTGGATGAAGGATGCAAGGGTCTGTCAGGAGTCCAGAAACTCATTGACCTTTTATACACACACACTAATTACAAACAGATCACAGGTGAGGATGGTTACCTTTAATAGCCGTTCAAAAACCTCTGTGTCGGGGGGGGGCGCATGCGCAACTTCCGCGGGACCGGCTGCATGTCTCAGTAGCTCCTCACTACCCATGCTGATTAGCCTGTTTCCCGGGGCCAGATTCGCTGGATTGTCTCCAACTCTTTTCCTAACACCCCCGGGATCTTTTCGTGCATGCCGCCGAAGAAGAGGAAGGGACAGGGGCCCTCACAGAAGACACTCACAAACTTTCTGCTGCAGTCACAGGAGAGGTTTGGCATGGCTCAAGATGGCGTCGGCAGCCCTGCTTCGCTGCATTCACCGGATGTCTTGGCTCCACTTCAGGACTGTGAGTACGCTCCCCCCCTTACAAAAGAGGATTTAGACAAAAGCCTGGAAGATATTTACAGCAAAATGGCTTCTAAATTCCAATCGGAGCTACATAAGAGCACTAATACCCTTACACAGGAGATCGCTGCTTTAGGAGCCCGCACCGATCGTTTAGAGACCAAGCATGATGAACTCAGCATTACTCATAATGACCTCTCTAGGGAACATGAATCCCTTACTGCGACTGTTACACAACTACAATCCCAAATTGAAGACCTCGATAAGAGAAATCGCAGGAACAACCTCAGAGTTATGGGGGGTCCCTGAAACTAACACTGAACTGATCCCTGCTATGCACAAACTGTTTCAGTCTTTACTACTGGACCACGAAATTGATTCCTTCACCTGTGATCTTATACATAGAGCACTTCGCCCGAAACCACCCCCTGACAAACCCCCTAGAGACGTTGTGCTCTGCCTGAAGGACTTCCTCATTAAGGAGGAGATCCTCCGGGCTGCCCACAGCTCTCAGAATATTATGTTGGACGGAGTCCCAATTCAAATCTATCCTGACATTTCACCTGCGACTCTGGATAGACGCCGCAAGATGAAGGAGGTAACCACAGCTCTATCTTCTGCACGGATTCGGTACAGATGGGGCTTTCCCTTTAAGTTGTCGGTCCCTCATAATGGGACAACTTACTCTGCAACTATGCTTCAAGAGGGACAGGAAATCTTGGTTAAGTTAGGCCTTCTGGAGGCTGAAGCACTTCCTCGTCTACCCTCCACTCCCCGACCGACACCTATCTGGCGTACACCTTCTCCACGACAGGATAGGAGGCAAGTCAGACAAAACATTGGCCCACACTTTAACTGACTCCCATTATTGGCGTGACCTGATTGTTTCCATCAAAATGTTTCTTTCTCCTCTGTTCCAGTTTTGACTGTTGATCATTCCCTGGAAGATCCTGGTACTGGAGCTCCATCTTGTGGCCGTTTCTGGCATTTAACACTTTGCAACATTTGTAGTATGTATCCTATGTCTCTCCCTCCTTCGCAGCTACCCTCTGATCTGTCTGGATGTGCTGACCTACTTCGTCCCAGATGTCATCCCTGCCTCTTCAGTATACCTCCGGACATTTGTGTGGTTTATCAGGACTTCTGCTGGTGCTCTGTCGGTCCACATAACAACACCTACTTCTTTGTGAACTCTCCGTCACCTAATGGTAATATGCCTTATCTAGTCCTCTGGGTAGCTCTCCATATGGCTCCCCCTGGATGCCCCCTGACTGGAATATATGCTGCAATATGCAGAGGTTCACTTCCATCTATATATGGGTCTTATTTCATATTTTTTTCTGTCTTTTCCTCTCCCTTTTTTTTTTCTTCGGTTCTGCATGCACTATTGGTAATATATTTCTTGATCAACGGGCTAGTTCGGAGGATGTCGATGCTATGCCACCCCACTCCACTCACATCTTGACTTCTGTTAGAGGTCCAGGTGTGACCCCTGGAGTTAGGGGCACTTTTGCCCCTTACTTATCTTGTTTCTCTGTTTCAGGTTCTTGCAATTTGCAACCTGACCCAACAAGATTCCAGCAACAAATCTTTGGCTGGCTTTATTTTTTTTTAATCATTTCAGTTGTTTGTTTTCTGCTTTTGTTTTCTAATTTTTTTGAAGCATTCCAGTTTATATGTATATTACGTGGGTCTAAATGTTATGTATTTTCAAAGGTACACCCTGCTTGGTTTCCCCTTGGTGCTGGAGAATTCTAGTACTGCACGGCTGTTTCCACTATACTCCTCAAGTGAGCTTGATTGGCTGTCAATACATAAATGACAATAACGTGTATTACCCATAATGTGCAGGGCTTTAACTCTCCACATAAACGGAAAAAGGCCTTTACAAGCTATAAAAAATGGGGGCTCAGATCATTCTGTTAGACTGCATTCACACCTAAGCATAGCGTTTTAAGCGTTTTTACCAACGTTTTTACCAACGTTTTGTCGCGCGAATTTGCGCGCTTGCATACGGCGTTTTCAGGCGTTTTTTAAATTCTTCGGTTTTTTTTTTAGCCAATAGGAAAAATGATCATCTCTGTCATCATTTGTTGCTATGTTTTTAGATTTTTTTCATCTGCTTCCTGGGTGAATATTGTACTTCCGGTTCATCATTGTGCTTCCTGCTCCAACTGTTTGTACTATCTTCTGCAAAGATGAGTGACGATGAGATGGCGTGTTTTGTGGCAGCAGCCACTGTTACCTCATATTTTCTACATGAAAAAAAGAAGAGAAAGAAGAGGGCACGCAGATACTGGATCCACCCCGTAATTGCTGAACGAGAAGAGAGAGGCCAATTTTGGGTCATAAATAAATAAATGTCTCCTGATCAAGAAGACATACTGTCTCATCAACTTCCCTCTCCATGCTGGTCTCCATGTCTGCTAAGCAAAAAAAAGGTGATCTGGGAACTTCCTGTTATGTTTTATGTCATTTCCTTATGTAAAATCTATTTCACTTGAGCAGATACAGCGACAAAACGCCCATAGAAACGCTTGTTGTCGCGCTAGACGCTTGAATCGAGCGTTTACATTAGTTTCTATGGGGATACAAACGCCCAAATCTGCCCGATTCGCTTCAGGCGTTCGGGTTCAGGCGTTTTGGAGTGGAGATGTAAACGATCACCATAGAGAATAATGTTTTTTTTCCCCTCTAGCGTTTTGTAGCTTCAGGCTTCAGGCTACAAAACGCTCAGGTGTGAATGCAGCCTCACAGGAGACTCATTTTGCCTCGGACAATCATCCCTCCTTCCTACACAGGTCATATAAACAAGCCTTTTTTACCCTATTCCAAACTAAATGTAGAGGTGTGGCAATATTATTACATAACTCATTTCCCCTAGAAGTTAAACAGGTATAAAAGGATCCGGATAGCAGATTCATCATAATTAAGGGGGTTAGTGCTGGACGTGACCTCACAATTGCGAATGTGTATGCCCCTAATGTAGCACAGGCTACCTTTTTTCTGCCTTCTTTAGGATCCTTGAAAGATATTCTTCTATGCATATGTTTGTGGGAGGTGATTTTAACCTTGTGGCCCATCCCCAACTGGACAGAAACCTTGTATCTCGGCTCAACATGGCCTTCCCCAAAACGCTGTCCAAATCACTACAGGCCTGCCAATTGACTGATGCCTGGCGGGCGAACAATATTGGCGCAAAGGATTTTACTTTTTATTCTCACCCCCATAATTCCTTTGCCAGGTTAGATTACATTTTCTGTACCCCTATTGTGCTTGCTAATTCCACTAACTCAACTATCCACCTATGCCCCTGGTCTGATCATAACATGGTTTCTCTGTCTACTTCTTTCATTGGCTTATCAGACACCCCCTATATATGGCGTTTGAATGACTCTTTACTTACGGATCTGATTATACGCCAAGAAGTATCTACTGCTATCCAGGAATATTTTGCACTAAATGCCACTCCCGATATGTCCCCAATCACTTTGTGGGTAGCCCATAAGGCAGTTCTCAGGGGGCGTCTCATCAGTATAGCCTCCAGAAAAATAAAGAACGCTGGCAAAAGATCTACGAGTTGACTGTAGACCTAGACAGACTCCATAAAATTCAAATTGGTGATCCTTCTAGATCTAATGAACACTTAGTCACCCAGAAGAGACTTGAGCTGGATACCCTGTTATCAGCCAAGACTGAAAAGTCCCTTCGTTGGTCCAAAGCCAAATTTCTCCTACATAGCAACACGGCCTCCTCTATGTTTGCGCGCAAACTGAACCAGACCTTGCACCCCCCTCACCTATACAAACTCCGTAACTCTGCTGGTAGATTCGTTTCACATCCTAAGGAGGTTTGGAATTTTTTGAACAATTTTATTCAAACCTACTTACTCACCCACCTTCCTTTCCCGCCCGAAGGGCAGACGATTGGCTCGATGCTCTTCCCTTACCATCGTTATCATCCTCACAGATAGACTTCCTTTAATGCACCTTTCACAGAGGAGGAATTGTTGGGGGTTATCAAATCCCTGAAACGTTCTGTGGCTCCAGGACCCGATGGTTTCACGTCCAGCTACTATAAACATTATGCACCTATACTTATCCCACGGTTAACCACTATGTTTAATAATATCCTTAATGGCGGACAGTTCCCTGATGAAATTACTTTAGCAAACATGTCCCTGCTTCCCAAACAACTTAAGGACCATACACTCCCCCAAAATTATAGACCTATCTCGGTCATTAACAACGACCTAAACATTTTTAGCCGGGTTTTGGCTGACAGACTTGCCAATATTATTAAAACTCTGACTTCCTCGGACTAGTCGGGTTTCATTCCCAACAGACTTATCACTGATAACATCCGTCTCACTATGAACGTACTTCAGGATGCGAACCAGCACAAGAAACAGGTCCTCCTATTGAGCCTTGATATTAACAAAGCTTTTGACAGTGTTCTTTGGCCGTACCTTTTCACAGTTTTACGGCGCATGGGCTTCAGGGATGAATTCCTCATGGAAGTCCAGACGCTATACCATAACACTAAGACGAGAATTAAATTACCGGGATGCAATTCTGGGTTTTTTACACTGGGCAGAGGCACCCGTCAGGGCTGTCCCCTGTCACCTCTGTTATTCGCCCTAGCCATGGAACCCCTGGCAACTGCTATCAAACAACACCCGGACATATCCCGCTACTCCTTGGCATCTACCCTTTTTAAACTTTGTATGTATGCGGATGATGTCATGCTTTTTTTGACACAACCCCAAATCTCCTTACCTAATTTACTCTCCTTATTGTCTAATTATGCCTCTATTTCTGGCCTTACGCTTAATGTAACTAAGTCAACTGCTCTCCCCATTAACTTACCTTACCCTCTGCTCAGTGTGAGACGCTCAGAAAATCCTTCCCCTTTCAATGGTCATCGGATAAGATTCCCTATCTAGGCATTTACGTCACACAACATTGGTCTACTATCTTCACTGTAAACTATCCTGCATGTGTGTCCCAGCTTCGGAATTTACTTAAAATTTGGAGTTCTTATCGCATATCGTTTCTTGGGAGAGTCACGGCGGTCAAAATGACCCTTCTTCCTAAACTTTTGTATCTCTTTAGAGCTCTCCCTATTATTATCCCCAAATCATTTATTGATAAATTACAGAGAGAGGTTAATAACTTTTTTTGGCAGAACAAGAAACCCAGATTTTCCAAATTGGTGTTATATAGATCTCAAAAAGCCGGAGGCCTTTGGTTATACTTCTTAGCTGCTCGATTTTCTCAGATGGCTCAATGGAATATCCCAGACTCAAAGGTTCCCGGGGTCATGTTTGAATCTCTGTCCATTAAACCCTATTTTCTCCAAGCTATACTTTGGTCTCCTACCAACTTAACTCACAAACTTTCCTCCCTGAATTCCATAGTGACTCACGCCCATATTCTTTAGAACAGGTATAAAAATAAATTGGGCCTTATGTCTCCCGCTCCCCCTGGCTCTTCCTTTTTAGGTGAACCCTTATTTGCCACGGCATTTGCACGCCCTCATAGCTTGTCCTGGTGGATATCTAACTCCCTGATCACCTTAAGTGATCTCCAAATGGATGATAATTTTCCCTCATTTGACCTTCTGCGCACCCGTAAACAAATCCCTCCTAGAGAGTTCTATCGATATTTACAAATCAGGCACTTTTTTAGCACTCATTATGCTCTGGCCCCTTCCTACCATTTTTCTGTTTTTGAACGGATCTGTTGTGACTCTCCCATGGGCAAAGGCCTTATTTCAGAACTCTATAGAACTACGTTAGCCTCGACCTTCTCGGGTGAGCCTCCATACAAAACTAAGTGAGAGGCTGACTGTGGGGAGCAGTTCTCCCCTGAAGACTGGGACACCATGTTGGATAACTTACGCAAGGCCACAAAATCCTTGGTGATGAGAGAAACGGCCTACAAAGTACTTACTAGGTGGTATTATACCCCTTCCAGACTCCATACCATGTTTCCGGGGTCCTCCGGGCTGTGTTTTAGGGGTTGCAATCTCCCGGGTACTTTTAAACACATATTTTGGGATTGTGAATTGCTTTCCCCAGTCTGGAATAAAGTGTCTGCCGTCGCTTCGGCGATTACGGGTACCTCTTTACAGCTCACAATCTCAATGGGTCTTCTTGGGGCACCAGTCCCGGGCACCCTCCGCAGGCAAGAATGCCTTATACATACGATCTGTGTCTCCACTCTCTGGACCATTGCCCTGCACTGGAAGACCCCTGTAATCCCATTACCCTCTATCCTAGCTAGAATTGATGCAATTATGCTGATGGAAAGGATTTTATACACATTGCAGGATAGAATGCTTTTATTTGACCAAAGGTGGTAGGCATGGAAAACACATAAGAATATTTTACTGTCACAAACCTAGCTTCAAATTTACACTTCCTAACTACATGTCTGGAATTCCCCGGATGTACTTTTTCATCTCCCCTTATGTCCTTGTGGTCTCTAATATTATTGATCAATATTCTCTAATGTCTGTTAAAATGTGCTTCAAAAATTTTTGTTTTTTGTTTTATTTTATTTAGTTGTTTTTTTTTTTTCATATACATGTAGCGGGCATGTACTATTTAGGGGGAGCATCTGGGTGGTAGCATGACCCAGATGCACTAATTGGAAGAATAGGGCTGTATTCTGTTCGGGTGAGGACATCAGTGGTGTCTAGTTCCCTGCGGCTCAGCAGGTTGCGCTGTCGCTTTGAGCCGGGGTTGAATCACTACTGCAGTGCAGTGCCCTTTGTGACCTTTCGCAGCAGCTGTGCTGTGGGGCGGGGAACCCGCTGTGCTTGCTGGGGGAGGGTATAAAAGGGGCGGACATCTTCACCACGAGGTCGGAGTCCCAGGCACCTTCAGCCTGAGGGCTGCTGTCTGTGGTCGGTGTTCAGGCGCCCTCGGCCTGTACACGTGGAGTTCGTGTTCCATCCCAGACACCTTCAGTCTCTGGTGAGGTACTCATCCGGAGGCCTGGGGCCCAGTGCCTTACGCTGGGTCCCACCTTAGAGGACAGGGGCCGTAGTGTACCTCACCCTCCTCTCGCATACCCCTAGACAAGCAAGCCACTTTATTCACAAGGGGACGGGGGGTGAGACTGCCACATACACTTGTGATTCTGTTTATAAGATGTATGCTGTCCTACGACTGTATGCTTTCTTTATCCCAATAAAAACATTTGTAAACAAAAAACCTTTGTGTCAACTTGTATGCAAGTTATCAGGCCAAAATCACCAGGGTATTTAAACTTTTGATCAGGGTCATTCGGGTAGTTTCTGTTGTGATTATGATTTAAAAATAGTAAACACAGTTGATTGATAATAAATGGCTTCAGCCAAACACTAACCATGAGTGAAAGAAATGCTTTTGTGTTGTCATTCATATTCTCTGAAAAATGACCAAGAAATCATAAATTCTGCCAGGGTATGCAAACTTATGAGCACAACTGTATGTATATTTTCCCCAATCAAAATTTTGTCTAAAGCAGAGAGGATGATGAAATTAGAGACTAAATAAAATGAAATGTCAGCAAAGGAAATTGCTAATTTCATGGTGAAATCAATTTGGTCACCAAGTTCTGTGTGGAGGTTTCATGTAATATGACGAGGAAGAGGAGGAATACGTACTTCTTTTGTCGATATTGTAGAAGATCATTATGCAGGCATCTTTTCCGGATGTACAGTTTGATATACCCTCATCAATACCTTCTGCTCCCGGGGCCGTATTGAAAGAATATAAACACTGCAGCGAATGTGCTAAAAAAACAGAAGCATGGGTGAGTTAGAAATAATTTTTAGGGCTGTTACTGATTAAAATTTTCGTGTTCGATTAATCAATTTATTATTTTGATTATTTATAACGCACATACAGATCCAACTACTGGAGATAAAATCGATGTAGCTACATAAAATGTAAAAAAATGGTGCGAGTAATATCAAACGGTAGCAAAAGCAGTCATAAAAACATGTAGCTAAGTATGATACATGACTCAAGCGGCGTGGTTAGAGTCTGAGATGAACGAGGGATGGAGGGAGAAACAAAGGAAGAAAGAGAGAGAGAGAGAGAGAGAGGGGAAGTAAAAAAGAGGGATGGAGGGACAGCAGGCCCAGATCCTACACCGCAATAGAAATGTGTATTCCAGAAAGTTTAACAATCAGCAGATAAAGATACTCCAAACACCTGGTGTTAGCGCTTCAATCATCCCGGCACCATGGTTGTTATGGTGTCAGGATGATTGAGGCGCATTATTTCTATTATTACATTGTAATATAAAATGAAATCATTCAACTCACCATAATGCAGAATCAGTGGGAGCTCTGATGTCACTGTCCCCAGCCAGCGGAGTGCTTCCTTACATCTCAGGTGTCCCCAGCGGAGTGCTTCCTTACATCTCAGGTGTCCCCAGTGGAGTGCTTCCTTACGTCTCAGGTGTCCCCAGCGGAGTGCTTCCTTACATCTCAGGTGTCCCCAGCGGAGTGCTTCCTTACATCTCAGGTGTCCCCAGTGGAGTGCTTCCTTACGTCTCAGGTGTCCCCAGCGGAGTGCCTCCATACATCTCAGGTGTCCCCAGCGGAGTGTCTCCTTACATCTCAGGTGTACCCAGCGGAGTGCCTCCTTACATCTCAGGTGTCCCCAGCCAGCGGAGTCCCTCCTTACATTTCAGGTGTCCCCAGCGGAGTGTCTCCTTACATCTCAGGTGTCCCCAGCGGAGTGCTTCCTTACATCTCAGGTGTCCCCAGCGGAGTGCCTCCTTACATCTCAGGTGTCCCCAGCGGAGTGCCTCCTTACATCTCAGGTTTCCCCAGTGGAGTGCTTCCTTACATCTCAGGTGTCCCCACTCCCCAGCGGAGTGCTTCCTTACATCCCAGGTGTCCCCAGCGGAGTGCCTCCTTACATCTCAGGTTTCCCCAGTGGAGTGCTTCCTTACATCTCAGGTGTCCCCACTCCCCAGCGGAGTGCTTCCTTACATCCCAGGTGTCCCCAGCGGAGTGCCTCCTTACATCTCAGGTTTCCCCAGTGGAGTGCTTCCTTACATCTCAGGTGTCCCCACTCCCCAGCGGAGTGCTTCCTTACATCCCAGGTGTCCCCAGCGGAGTGCCTCCTTACATCTCAGGTTTCCCCAGTGGAGTGCTTCCTTACATCTCAGGTGTCCCCACTCCCCAGCGGAGTGCTTCCTTACATCCCAGGTGTCCCCAGCGGAGTGCCTCCTTACATCTCAGGTGTCCCCAGTGGAGTGCTTCCTTACATTTCAGGTGTCCCCAGCGGAGTGTCTCCTTACATTTCAGGTGTCCCCAGTGGAGTGCTTCCTTACATCTCAGGTGTCCCCAGCGGAGTGCTTCCTTACATTTCAGGTGTCCCCAGCGGAGTGCTTCCTTACATCTCAGGTGTCCCCAGCGGAGTGCTTCCTTACATTTCAGGTGTCCCCAGCGGAGTGTCTCCTTACATCTCAGGTGTCCCCAGCGGAGTGTCTCCTTACATCTCAGGTGTCCCCAGCGGAGTGCTTCCTAACATCTCAGGGGTCCCCCTGGAGCCCTTCTATAGCTCAGCAGCAGTGTCTCCGCCGCCATGACTGAAGGCCGAGGCGAGGGGGAACAAATTAGAGGCGGAGCCGGTCGGCTACAATATAGAAATTGAGCTGTAGCACCGCCCACCCGCCACCCCTTTCCACAACAGGTCACAGATGGCAGACAGACCGGGGCGGGGGTGGGCGGCGCCGCAGTTCTATCTCTATATTGGCAGGGTCCCTTCTCGTTCTGGTCTGGTCTTCAGGAAAATGGCGGCCGGCGGAAACATTATCTCCGCTGGCCGCGGACCTCTAGCGGTGGCGGCAGCGGGCGATCTAAAGAATTTTGATCGTTAAAAAAAATTAACGATAATTCGAGGAATTCATCGTTAATTTCCACAGCCATAATAATTTTTAATGTGAATATATACCACAGAGCTGTACATTATACAATAGAGTAGTGCAAATTATAAATAATTTCCTGGCTGGAGGACAACCAACATTATCTAGCACTTTGTCCCCCAGCTCGATAGTTCCTGGTCTGTCCCGTTCATTCATTGGATTTCATTTCTTTCAATCACCGAAGCTCAGCATCACATGTAGACATTTCCTGAAACCAGTGCCGGGACGAGTTAATCTAGAGCCCAGGGTGAACATGCCATATTGTCCCCCCCCCCCCCCAAGATGTATGAGCAATGCTGAAATCCCCCTTCTCAGCACAAATTGTTTCCCCCACACCCCCCAGCTTAAATCCTCTCCTTCTATATATGCTCCCAGCAAATTACCACCCCTCCCAAAAAAATTACTATCCTAGCACATATCTTCTACCCCTCAAATTTACCCCCTGAGCAAAAATCCTCTCCCCACTCAAAATCCCCCCTCCCAGCACAAATTCCCCTCCCCCAATCCCCCACTCTAGCACAAATCCCCCCTCCCCCCAAGTGCCCCTCCTAGCACAAATGCCCTCCAAATATTCCTACTAGCATAAATCCCTCCCCCAAAAAAAAATTCCCCTTCCAGCACAAATTCCCCTCCCCCAATCCGCCACTCTAGCACAAATCCCCCCTCCCCCAAAATGTCCCCTCCTAGCACAAATACCCCACCACCACCATATTACCTTTTCTAGAACAAACCCCAAATCCCTCCTCCTAGCACAAATCCTCTTTCCTCATCCCCCCTCTCAAAAAAAATCCCGCTCCCCCCAAATGTCCCGTCCTAGCACAAATGCCCTCCAAATATCCCTACTAGCACAAACCCCCCTTCTCAAAAAATGAACCCTCCCAGCACAAATTCTCCTCCCCCAATCTCCCATCCTAGCACAAATCCCCCCTCCCCCAAAATTTCCCCTCCTAACATTAATGCCCTCCAAACATCCCGACTAGCACAAATCTCTCTCCCAAATTAATATTTCCCCTTCTAGCACAAATACCCCCCCCCCACCACCACCATATTTCCTTTTCTAGCACAAACCCCCAAATCCCTCCTCCTAGCATAAATCCTCTTTCCTCATCCCCCTCTCAACACAGATCCCCCCTCTCCCCAAATGTCAACTCCTAGCACAAATGCCCTCCAAATATCCCTACTAACACATCCCCCTCCCCCCCAAAAAATATCCTCCCAGCACAAATTCCCCTCCCCAATCCCCCATCCTAGCACAGATGCCCCCTCCCCCAAAATGTCCCCTCCTAGCATAAATGCCCTCCAAACATCCCGACTAGCACAAATCCCTCTCCTAAAATACAATTTCCCCTTCTGGCACAAATACTCCTCTCCACCACCACCACCATATTACCTTTTATATCACAAACTCCCAAATCCCTCCTCCTAGCACATATCCTCGTTCCACATTCCCCCTCTCAATACAAATCCCTCCCCCAAAATCACCACTCCTAGCTCACCTCCCCATATTTCCTCTCCCAAAACAATTCTTACCTCCAGCTGCCCCCCAATTCCCCCTCCCCTCAATCCCAAAACAAAACCCCTAAATCCCAAAACAAAACCCCTCCCCTCAATCCCAAAACAAAACCCCTAAATCCCAAAACAAAACCCCTCCCCTCAATCCCAAAACAAAACCCCTAAATCCCAAAACAACCCCCTCCCCTCAATCCCAAAACAAAACCCCTAAATCCCAAAACAAAACCCCTCCCCTCAATCCCAAAACAAAACCCCTCCCCATAATCCCAAAACAAAACCCCTCCCCTCAATCCCAAAACAAAACCCCTAAATCCCAAAACAAAACCCCTCCCCTCAATCCCAAAACAAAACCCCTCCCCTCAATCTTCTGGTGGTGCCCCCGCATCTAACATGATACCACAGTGCCCAGGGCAGCTTTCCCTCCTGCCCACCCCTTGTCCCGGCCCTGCCTGAGACAGCCTGTTTAGGAACTTCCATACCACCAGAATATCATCCACTCATGAAGCATGAAGGCATTTTAATATTTTCACAACTCCTTCCAGGAGCCAGCCCACTGCTTGTATCAGGGTTGAAGGCTCTTGAGAGGAGTACAGAGGCAGGGTGATGTGAGGTTCTCTGGAAGCCATATACAGCACCCTGCCAGCCCCTCCCACCAGCCATGATCTGCCTGCTTTGCATAGAGGAGTACAAAGACCCAGTGATGACATCACTGGGTGTAATGTAAGCAGTATTTCTCAACTCCAGTCCTCAAGGCTCCCCAACAGGTCATGTTTTCAGGTTTTCCACTATTTTGCACAGGTGATTTAATCAGTTTCACGGCCTTAGTAATTACCACAGCCATTTCATCTAAGGGGAATCCTGAAAACATGACCTGTTGGGGCGCCTTGAGGACTGGAGTTGAAAAACACTGATGTAAGGTATGTAATGAAAATAGCTTGTTGCTGGGTTGGAGAGAGGAGCAGGGAAAGCAAAATATAAACAGAATAAACTTCAACCTTCTAATAGACCCCTGATGTCTCCATTAAGAGGATCGCTCACCTCTCAGTGTCTGCCTGTCACTTGCCCAATAAAGTTAAATAAAAATAAAATATATAAAAAGCGTACAAAAAAATAAACGATGTAAAATAATTAAAACTAATATTTAAAAAAATCAAAGCACCCCTATCACCCCTCTATACATCCCAATTCAAACATGTTTCACAGGACGAGCTGCGCTTGATGCATTTTTCAGGCTCGTTTTGTGTGGCATTTTGCGTTTTTGAACATGCTTTTTGGATGTGTTTTTTTTTTCACTTTCATACACTGTGTATAGCTGGTTGCTAAGGATTGGGCCAGGAAGCCGGTCGACACATCCTTAACAACCAATGAGCCATCAGCTGTCAGCAGGTCGCCCGTTGGCACCGCCTCCCGGTATGTCATCGACCGGTGCCTGCTGGGCCGCTGACGTCACAGGGGGGCGGTGTCACCTGGTGATGTCGCTGGGTGGCCCCGCCCCATAGCTATTTAAGAAATATCACATGGCGGGGCAGGCAGACCGCAGGAGCGGAGCTTTTTTTTTTTTCAAATAATATATACACTATATTGTCAAAAGTATTGAGACACCTGCCTTTACACACTGTCCACAAGGTTTAGGAGTGTGTCTATGAGAACGTTTGACCATTCTTCCAGAAGTGCATTTGTGAGGTCAGGCACTGATGTTGGACGAGGCCTGGCTCGCAGTCTCCACTCTAATTCATCTCAAAGGTGTTCTATCGGCCAATCAGTACTGCCTATCAGTGCCAATCAGTGCTGCCTTTCAGTGCTCACCACAGCTGCCTGTCAGTGCCCATCACAGTCACCTGTCAGTGCCCATCAGTGCCACCTATCAGTGCTTATCAGTGCTACATATCAGTGCCGCCTATCAATGCCCATCAATTCTACATATCAGTGCCACCTTATAAGTTTCAACTCATCAGTGCCCATCAGTGTCGCCTCATCAGTGCCCATCAGTGAAGGAGAAAACAAAATGTTATGACAGAAACTAAGAAAAACGTATTTTGTTCAAAAATGTCCGTCTTTTTTAGTTTGGGAAGTGATAAAAATGTCATTTGGTTGCAGTGTAGCATGACCTTTGTCATTGTCATTCAAAGAGCGACAGCGCTGAAAGCTGAAAATTGTCCTGGGCAGGAAGGGGCGACAATGCCCTGTATTGAAGTGGTTAATGAAACCTATTGATGGTTATACAAAGGAACATTAAATCTGACCTCTCTATGTACACCACATTGATCCTATTAACAGCATTATGTAAAAGATTAGAACCTTTACTCAACAAACCAGAGTGATCAGAAAAGTAGTCACCTCATTTGACCCGTCATATTAATCTGCCTTGTTTCGACTGGCCAAAGCAGTTAAAGGGTTGCATAGGATTACCGGATTTGGGTATCTGCAATGCTTTGTAATGCTTAATTAAGCCTGATAGGGTCATCTTCACTTACCTATCATCACTTACCTATCATCAGAGCTGTGGAGAACACGCAGGTTGTAGTGACTGGGCTCTTCATAATGGCTGAACATGTCGCCGTCCTCTGTGCGGAAGGTGTGTTCTTTGACATCTGCTGCCATTCCCTGAGGACCGGAGGAGAGAAACTCTTCTCTAGAGATAGAAAACAATCACAGCTATGAAAGAACTCTTGTCTAGTTTACAAAAACACCCTTTAGTTCACTTACTAAGAGTGGACCTCATAGAAGTTTCAGGCTGTGTTCACACTAGCCACATGTTAAAAAATTATTTAAAAAAAGTTTGCCGTTTCCCTTTTTTTCTTTAAACTTTATTGAAATGTCAAAATGACATTTAATCAGATCTACTTAGTTCTTATATGTCTGGTTCACCCTAGTCTTCCTCTAACATGTCTGTTTGGGAAAGTGAACACCAAACTATTATTTGCCCTAACAAATAGGAAAAATGTTTTAATAATGACTCACAAATTATCGGTAGCTACTAGAGCAGTGGCGGCCGGTGGATTTTTTTTTCGGAGGGGCAGCAATCCCCCCCCCCCCCCATCACCGGCGGCTTCCCCTGCTCGGCGGGCCTCCCATTCTCCCGCTCTCGACGGGTCATCACAACAGCGGCGGCTTCCGTTTCCTCCCTCCTCCTCGGCGGCCAATCGGGAGTCTTCTCTTTTCGGCCTCACATCTGCTTGTGATTGGCCGGGATGAGGATCAGTGTTTCAACAGTGAATATTTATATATTGCTGTTCTAACACACTTGGATGGGCTCAGTTTGTATACTCTGCGACCCGAGCTCACCCTATTTTGAAGACTGTTAGAGCCCCAGGTGATTAAAAAAAAAAAAAACCTGTCCGCTGTAATTCATGCACCCGGTGAAAGGGGCCGAGCGCATGAATAGGGTGTGACCGTGTATGAATCTATCCATTGCATATAGGGGGTGGCATGGAGAGAGGGAACGCCACTGTACTAGAGTAAAGGATTCAAATACCTGCTGGTGATGTCACAACTCAAAAGGCACCATGACTCATGTATTGCCCATCAATTGCCCACCAATTAAAGCATTTTGGAGAACATTTTTGTTTTTTTCTGTTCAGTTGTGGACACAAAACTTCCACAATCGCCAAGGATTGCATTATTGTCTATAATCCCAGGGCCTATTAAAGCAGCCAAAAAATATATCCTTCGTCAGTTCCTATCAGTGGCTAGAGCCATTGGAAATTGTCAACTATGCCCTCCTTGGTAGTATGGGTATTAGAACTAGACTCCATTGGAGATTTGGAGAACCTATTATCCCAGGAAAATGGCAGATTGCAACAATACAAAAAACATATGCCCTGTACACACGATCAGAATTCCGATGGGCTAAAATGCGATGGAATTTTTTGTCGGAATTCCATTCAAAGCTGTCTTGCATACACACCATCAGACCAAATTCAGACCGTCCAAAACCCGGTGACGTACGACACGTACGACGTCACTATAAAGGGGAAGTTCAAATCCAACGGCGCCACCCTTTGGGCTGCATTTGCTGATTTTGTGTTACCGCGTATTAGTAAAAGTTTGGTGTTAGCCGATTCGCGCTTAAAATAAATATTAAGATATTTTGGAGACCTGGCTTTAAAATAAAATATGAAGATTCATGAGATCACAAGAAACAAAGAAATAAGTTTGTCAGAACTTGGTGTGAATATCCGCAGCAAAAAATACAATTTGTTCTAGCATTAGAAAGAAGAAAAGAATGTGCTACATTTAACAATGCAATAATTTGCAGCATGACGAATGTGCTATCTCCATTACGAACGCTAGTTTTACCAGAACGAGCTCTCCCATCTCCTAATTTAGTCTGAGCATGCGTGGATTTTTTCCGATGGAGTTCCACACAGACAATCGGAATTTCCTATAGTTTTTTTTCCATCGGAAAAATTTAAAACAAGTTCTATTTTTTTACACCGATGGAAGAAAGTCCGATGGGGCCCACACACGATCGGAATTTCCGATGAAACAAGTCCATCGGACTTGTTTCATCAGAAATTCCGATCATGTGTACAAGGCATTAGACTGCATGGTCGATATTTAGATGTTCCTCTGCTTTTCAAGGTTGGATCTCTGGCTGATCCCTTTAACTCTTCTTTGGGGCATGGCCGCATGATGTATATCTTTTCCTTCCACATCTAGCACACTTGCCCTAGTCTGGATAAATGTACAGTAGTTTTTGGTTCTGCTGTACTCAGTTGAGCAGCAGTTTATTTTTCAGGTCTGGTCAGATCTATCCCTAAACCTGAGGGTTGATTGCTCTTGCCTGCCTCTGGAAGAAGCTTCCAGAAATAAAATAAGAGAGTTATGGTTATGAATATTTATCTGACTTCAGCCAGTCCCTGGGAGGGAGGTCCAGAAGGTGTGGCTGGGGAAAGAATACATGTTTGGGAAAGAGCTCTCTCTTTCCTGGGGCCTCTGCCCCTGGGAGGCAATCTGTGTTACCAAATAACTGTTGTTGTCAGGCCTCAGCATGTGCTCGGCTCAGTCCAAGAAGTAAATGCTGAGCTGGATGATGCCTACACAATAGGGAAAAGCAGGAGGCATTGTCGGGGGGGGGGGGGGGACTGTGAGCTCTGGGAGAGGTGATAAATACCTGGAAGTGTTGCACTAGCCTATTACTTGTTTTGCATGCACTTACCATATAAAAATATATCCAATACTGGGTCAATGTTAAAAAAAATAGGGAAACACTGATATAGAAATTCCTGGGATTTTTATTGGAGTAGTTGGAAATCAATGCAGACTAGTGCAATGGATGGCCCATATTGAACTCTGATCTGCCACAATCAGGTAATTGCAGCTGATTAAAATAATAGTGGAGGGTACAGTGGGCCTAGAGCTACCAGTAGAAGTAGAGGGCAAAAGTTAATCTGCCCATGCAGGGCTCTCTACCAGCCCCATGTGACAGCATTGGCTGCTTGAGTGGGCAATACAAGCACTGTCAATTGGTGTGAAATGGAGAGAGTACCATGTTCCTGCATACCCAAAAGTACAAAGAAAAGGTAAGTATGTTCTACATATGGATCTGGCATTACAGTAAGGCTGCTTTCACATGAATGGCAAAATCAGGCAGTTGTTCAACTTTTTTAACCGCCTACTGACAACCCACCTACAACCGGACATGGGTACTGCTTGGATGGGTACACATTGCTGCAGCCATGATGCTTTGAGTTGCATTTTATTGCTACTTGCCGAGTTTGACAAGCGGCTTTAAATGTGCTCTACAGTCTGTATGAAGTTATATAATTGGGATCAATACCTTGTAAAGCAATCCATTCAGTTTAAAACAGATACATAACAAAAACAATAAAAATAATATATATATATATATATATATATATATATATATATATATTTTTTTTACTAAGTGATCACATCTCTGTTCTCAGTTGCATTGGGGGCTTATAGAGCTAGGGGTGGACAAGCAGCAGTACACTGATCCTTTCAGTTAATGGCTTTGCAGGGGAGCTTGTCAACACAAGTCTGACCATTGGAGGACAGGCAAGCTGTTCTTTCAGCACAGCCACAATACTGACCACACTGGCATGGATGTGCTCTCATTTCTAGTGTAGTCAGTTTGAAATAATAAAGCAGAGGGGCTTGCAGGAACACCAGGGAATTCACACAAAGGAATAAATACAAAGAGAACAGGAGGCTTTTTAACATAAGTACGTGGCACAACAGACACATATCAGGAATATGAAATCTTGGGGTAACATAGTTACATAGTTACATAGTAGGTGAGGATAAAAAATTCCATCAAGTCCAACCTATATGTGTGATTATCCAAGACCTGAGACCACCGCCTGTGGAAGGGAATTCCACATCCTTCCCGCTCTTACAGTAAAGAACTCTCTAAGTAGTTTAAACCTCTTTTCTTCTAATTTTAATGAGTGGCCACGTGTCTTGTTAACCTCCCTTCCGCAAAAAAGTTTTATCCCTATTTTGGGGTCACCAGTACAGTATTTGTAAATTTAAATCATATCTCCACTCAACCGTCTCTTCTCCTGAGAGAATAAGTTCAGTGCTCGCAACTAGGGATGAGCCGAACACCCCCCGGTTTGGTTTGCACCAGAACCTGCGAACGGACCGAAAGTTTGCGCGAACTATCGAACCCTGTTAAAGTCTATGGGACTCGAACGTTCGGAATCAAAAGTGCTAATTTTAAAGGCTAATATGCAAGTTATTGTCCTAAAAAGGGTTTGGGGTTTGGGGACCCGGGTCCTGCCCCAGGGGACATGTATCAATGCAAAAAAAAGTTTTAAAAACGTCAGTTTTTTCGAGAACAGTCATTTTAATGATGCTTAAAGTGGAAAAAAATGTGAAATATTCCTTTAAATATTGTACCTGGGGGGTGTATATAGCATGCCTGTGAAGTGGCACGTGTTTCCCGTGTTTAGAACTGTCCCTGCACAAAATTACATTTCTAAAGGAAAAAAAGTAATTTAAAACTGCTTGCGGCTTTAACCACTTAAGCCCCGAACCAATATGCAGCTAAAGGATCAGGCCCCATTTTTTGTGAATCGGCACTGCGTTGCTTTAACTGACAATTGTACGGTTGTGCGACGTGGCTCCCAAACCAAATTGGCGTCCTTTTTTTCCCACAAATAGAGCTTTCTTTTGGTGGTATTTGATCATCTCTGCGGTTTTTATTTTTTGCGCTATAAACAAAAATAGAGCGACTATTTAAAAAAAAATGCAATATTTTTTACTTTTTGCTATAATAAATATCCCCCAAATATATATATAAAAAAAAAAAAAAATCCCTCAATTTAGGCCGATACATATTCTTCTACATATTTTTGGTAAAAAAAATCATAATCAGCGTTTATTGATTGGTTTGCGCAAAAGTTATAGCGTTTACAAAATAGGGGGTAGTTTTTATGGCTTTTTTATTAATTTTTATTTTTTTACTAGTAATAGCGGCGATCAGTGATTTTTTTTCGTGACTGCGACATTATGGCGGACACATCGGACACTTTTGACACATTTTTGGGACCATTGTCATTTTCATAGCGATCAGTGCTATAAAAATGCACTGGTTACTGTGAAAATGACACTGACAGTGAAGGGTTTAACCACTAGGTGGTGCTGTAGGGGTTAAGTGTTCCCTAAGAAGTGATTCTTACTGTAGGGGGGCGTGGCTACACGTTACACGTCACTGATCGTCTGTTCTGATGACAGGGAACAGACGATCACTGATATGCCACAGAGAAGAACGGGGAAAGGTTTGTTTACACTCACCTCTCCCCGTTCTTCAGCTCTGTGACCCGATCATGGGACACCAGCGGTGATCGGGTCCGCAGGTCCCGCGGGCGCGGCCACGGAGCTCAGGACCGGGTTGCGAGCGTGCCGCCGGCTGCGCACGCGTGACCCACAACTGGGCTCTTAAAGGGCAACGTACCCGTACGTTGATGTGCCCAGCCGTGCCATTCTGCCGACGTATATCGGCGTGAGGCGGTCCTTAAGTGGTTAATGTAATGTGTGGTCCCGGCAATATGGATGAAAATCATTGAGAAAATCGGCATGGGTACCCCTCCCCCCCATTTGGGTCTTGTATGGATATTAAGGGGAACCGCACACCCAAATAAAAAAAAGGAAAGGCGTGGGGCCCTCAGGCCCTATATACTCTGTGCAGCAATATACAGGCTGTGCAAACAAGACAGGGACTGTAGGTTTGTTCTTAAGCAGAATCTGTTTGTAATTTTGAACCGGTACATTTTTAAAGTGTAGCTCCAGCCAAAAAAATCTATTTTTAAGCTTTTTGGAAAACATAGGGAAGGGTTATCACCCCTGTAACATTTGATTTGCTGTCTGTGCACCTGTTCAGAAGATGTCACCTCACATTCTGTCCCAATGACAATTGGATTTTGAAAATGTGTGGGTTTTAGGGAAACAAGGATTGGTGATAAAGTATAAATGGAGAGGAGACACCTTTTTCCCATATTAACTCTTATGCCGCGTACACACGATCGATTTTCTTGCCATTTTTTTTCTTGCCGTTTTTCATGCCGTTTTTTTTCATGTTTCCTCTCAAGCCTGTCTTGCGTACACACAATCATTTTAAAAAACGATGAAGCAAAGCGCAGTGACGTACAACACGTACGACGGCACTATAAAAGGGAAGTTCCGTTCTAATGAAGCCACCCTTTGGGACGCTTTTGCTAATTCCGTGTTACCGCGTGTTAGTAAAAGTTTGGTGAGAGACGATTCGCGCTTTTCAGTCTTCGTGCTTTGAAGATCGTTTTGTGGAGTTCAGTTTGTGCTTGTGGGTTCGTATCTGTTTTGCAGTGCTTGTAGTCAGTTCGTATCTGTTTATTCAGTGCGGTCTGCTCCAGGGCCGATCCTAGATATGGTGCGGGGGGTGCAGTTCACCCAGGCGCCACAGAGGTGGGGGCGCTGAAGCGCCAGAGTGCTCCCCTCTATTCTCCACCTCCTCTCCTTGTCCGTGCCAGTCGCCGCCGCCGATGTGTTTTTCAAACCTAAGCCCGGCGTCCCCCCCTCCCTCCTCCCTCCTCCTTCCTCCTGTCAGAGGAGGAGAGTGAAGCAGAGCTCAGAGCGGCTCTCTCTGTGTGGAGAGAGACAAGCCGCGCAATGCCGTCGCTGAGGGGGCGGTCCGTGCCTTCTCCTCCTCTCTGTGTCTTAGCTCCTGCCTGCTGCTGCTGTGATCTGTGCTCCACCCGGGCGGCGCGGCTGCATATTGTCCTCTCCTCTTCAGCTGCCGCCGGGTGTTTTTATGTATGTAATAGGGGGGGACTAATGGAGGGGGCCGGAGGGGGGGTTTGTCCTGGGGGGAGTCTGTACTAATAGGGGGGTTTGTCCTGGGGGGGGGTTTGTCTTGGAGGGGTCTGGACTAATGGGGGGGTTCTTCCTGGGGGGTCTGTATTAATGGAGGGGGGTTTGTCCTGGGGGGAGTCTGTACTAATGGAGGCGGGGTTTGTCCTGGGGAAGTCTGTACTAATGGGGGGGTTGTCCTGGAGGGGTCTGTACTAATGGAGGCGGGGTTTGTCTTTGGGGGAGTCTGTACTAATGGGGGGGTTGCCCTGGGGGGTCTGTACTAATAGAGAGGGGGGTTTGTCCTGGGGGGAGTCTGTACTAATGGAGAGCGGGGTTTGTCCTGGGGGGTCTGTACTAATGGAGGCTGGGTTTGTCCTGGGGGGAGTCTGTACTAATGGGGGGGTTGTCCTGGGGGGTCTGTACTAATGGAGGGGGGTTTGTCCTGGGGGGAGTCTTTACTAATGGGGGGAGTCTGTACTAATGGGGGGGTTGTCCTGGAGGGGTCTGTACTAATGGAGGGGGGTTTGTCCTGGGGGGAGTCTTTACTAATGGGGGGGTTGTCCTGGAGGGGTCTGGGCTAAGGGGGGGGGGGGGTTTGTCCTGGGGGGTCTGTATTAATGGAGGGGGGGTTGTCCTGGGGGAGTCTGTACTAATGGGGGGGTTGTCCTGGAGGGGTCTGTACTAATGGAGGCAGGGTTTGTCCTGGGGAGAGTCTGTACTAATGGGGGGGTTGTCCTGGAGGGGTCTGTACTAAAGTTGGGGGGTGGTTTGTCCTGGGGCAGTCTGTACTAATGGAGGGGTGGGTTTCTCCTGGCGGGAGTCTGTACTAATGGGGGGGTTTGTCCTGGGGGGAGTCTGTACTATGGGGGGTTGTCCTGAAGGGAGTCTGTACTATGGGGGGTTGTCCTGGAGGGGTCTGTACGAATGGAGGGGGGGTTTGTCTTGGGGGGGGAGTCTTTACTAATGGGAGAGTTTGTCCTGGGGGTCTGTGCTAATGGGGGGGTTTGTCCTGGGGAGTCTGTACTAATGGAGATGGATTGGTTTGTCCTGGGGGGGTCTGTACTAATGGAGGGGGTGGTTTGTCCTTGGGGGTCTGTACTGAGGGAGGGGTTTATACTTAGTGGTGAGTCTGCACTGACGGAGGGGGTCTATACTTAGTGGAGGGGGTCTGTACTGAGGGGCGACTATAGGTGGTGGAAGGGGGGTGACACCATGTTTTACCACACCGGGTGACACCAACCCTAGTGACGCCACTGCAGCTGCGGGCTCTTCTTTCCCCCCTCCCTCTCCTCCTCGCACGCAATGCTGTACTAGTGAGCGGCGCTTGCCAGCACAGCCGCCCACTATGTTTCTTCCCCCCACCTTCATATCGGCCAGGGAAGAAATAGAATAGAAAAAGGAGCAGAGAAGAGGATTGCGGGACATGTAGTTCGAGGACTGGCAGCCCCACTGTAACAAAGAAACTGCAGCCCACACAGCATGCCCAGCTGAATGGGAGAGAGAGAGAGAGCCAGGAGCCCAGGAAAGCTTTCAGGGAAGTGCACCCAGGACTCCAGAGGGAGTGGACAGTGCTGAGAGAACACCATCAGAGAGAGAACCCCGCTGCCCTGCGCCACCAGAGTGAAAGCCACACAGCCTGGCACCATCCCTGGTGTAAAAAAGAATGGAGTCATTGCCAGAATACAGACCTGGGCTCTACCCAGCGGAGTCGCTATGGGCAATTCAGAGTGAGCTGACTCCTGATCAGAGGAACCGTTGTTGCTGTATCGCTGGGTCAGGTGAGAGGGCCGATCGGCCATTATCTACTAGCATCCATAGGAACTGCAGTCTCTGACCATCTCCTGTATTATATCTCCGATCTCTGACCATTTCCTGTAGTATGTCTGCAGTCTCTGACCATCTCCTGTAATATGTCTGCACTCTCTGACCGTATCCTGTAATATGTCTGCACTCTCTGACCATCTCCTGTACTATGATTGCAGTCTCTGACCGTCTCTTGTATCATGTCTACAGTCTCTGAGCATCTCCTGTAGTATGTCTTGGGGCACTCTCTAACAAAAGCCCTCTCTGTGTTCATCAGAGAGACTCCCCTCCAGGTCTCATTAGTGTACTCTCTTCCAGAATTTTCTTAATTGTTAAAAGATCATGGGAGGATCCTAGGGTAATGAAGACTTCTTAGGGGAGCATCTCTGTGTTTGAGTCGTTGCCCTAGAAACATTTGTAAAGGTGAGGAGTTGGTAAGATGGTGACCACGCCCATGTGGGGGCGCCAGAAATATTTCTGCACCCAGGCGTCTGTGACCCTAGGATCGGCCCTGGTCTGCTCTGCTCGTTCCTGTTTTTCAGCTTGTTCTTCATTGGCCTTGCTGTTCTTCCGTGCGTTCTTCTAGTTCGTTCTGTTCAGCCGACCGTTATCTAGCCATGTTGTGGCTACGTACTCGTCGTAGAGTTCGTGCTGTAGTTGGTGCAGGGGTTCATGCTGTATCCCGACTCCATGCTATGAGCAGGATCAGGAGGAGTTCATGGACCAATAATTGGTTGCTCCAGCGGCACCAATTCTGTCACATGCCTTTGTTGCGGGAGATCAGGGAGAATAATCCTGATGATTTCAGGAATTTTCTCAGGATGTCTGACCCCGTATTTCAGCATCTGTTGGCTTTGGTGTCCCCCTACATTACCAGGCAGGACATCGTTATGCGGGAAGCCATCAGTGCTGAGCAGAGGCTCATCGCCACGTTGCGATACCTGGCGACTGGGAGAAGCCTGCAGGACCTTAAGTTCTCCACAGGCATATCCCCCCAGGCCCCTACCAGAGACTTGTTCTGCCATCCTTCAAGTTTTGCAGGAGGACTATATTAAGGTAAGTGTTCTTCTTAAAAAGCTCACATTTTTTTTTTGGGTGTTGTATACTTTATTTTTGGCTTAATTATCAGTCCCTAATTCACATGATTCTTAGCTGCAGGGAATGTCCCCTTTCTCCCCATGTATTTATTGTAAAAGTGTGTGGTTTGAGGCCTACCTTTTAAATGTGCCTTACTTAACCTCTCCAGCATGCTATCCCGGAGCCATACCTACCTTGCCTAGTAATTTCCATGTATTTTATTCTATGCTCCATCGTAGTGCTTTACCCAAAACGCACCCAAAATTTGGGCTAGGAATGTTTTTTTTTTGGTTTACTTCATACAGAGTGCTACAGCCTTCATTTGTGATATCCCCAAATCATCTTCAACCCCCCCACACTTTTTTTTAAGGGTTTGTTCTTGGTTTGTTGTTGCTTACTAATATTTTGTTTTTTCTTTTTCTACCAATGTTGGCCCTGAATGTTTTAATGAAATCTGCTTTCAATGTTTCTTTCTCAAATTATTAATTTATTTTTGCTTTTATTCCACAGTTCCCTTCTTCGCCACATGAATGGCAGAATGTGGCTTCCGAGTTTGCCCACCGATGGAACTTTCCGAACTGTGGAGGAGCCATCGACGGCAAACATGTTCGGGTGGTCCCACCACCCCATTCAGGATCCTTTTATTATAACTATAAGGGGTTCCACAGCATCGTGATGATGGCAGTGGTGTCGGCCACCTACGAGTTCCTCTATGTGGACGTTGGCAAGAATGGCAGGATGTCTGATGGAGGAGTATTTGCCCAGACGGAGTTTGGGGAATGGCTCCTTTTGGATCTGCTGGCCTTGCCACCAGCGGAGCAGAATGTGGAGGGAATTCCGTTTGTGTTTGTGGCGGATGAGGCGTTTGGCCTGGGACCCCATTTGATGAGGCCATTCCCGCAACGCACCCTCAACCCTGAGAGGAGGGTGTTCAACTATCGGCTGGCCAGAGCCAGAAGGGTGGTGGAAAATGCCTTTGGCATCATGGCCAGCCGATTCCGCCTCTTCCTGACCTCCATCCACCTTGCCCCATACAAATGGAACCATGTGGTAATGACTTGCTGTGTGCTCCATAATTTCCTACGGGTGCATTCCACCAGTTATCTGGCTTTGAGTGGGCCTGAGGCGTCTTTATTGAATAATGAAACTTTAGTGGCCCTGGAACCTGGCCGTCCAGGCTTGGCCCCCCAAACCGGATGTGAGGTCCGTGACAAATATGTCGATTATTTTGTGGGTAGGCGGGCCATTGAAATGCCTGAACAATTTTAACCTTATCATTTAGTAAAATAAATATTTGTTTGGATTAAAGATTGGTTTGGTGTTTTAATTTACTAATGTTTTATGTTTCTCGTAGGTTTACCTAGTGCACTTGTATTGCCATGTGTATTTAGCATTCTTAATTTGTCTTCATTGTCAGTGTAAACACAAAACATAGAGTAGTTCACTTAGCACAACATTTACATAATGAAGCCACATTTTTAGAGGATCAAAATACCTTTATTGTTTATTTTTGGGGGAAACTTCCTTTGAAATGTAGATGTCCCCTTAATTTTTTGGTTTTTAAAACGCATGACCAGCCATGCATAAACAAAATATCTTAACAAATATTTGTTAAAAATAAACATACACTAGTCCTTTAAAGGTGAAAACAAAAACAAACCTGCCAAAACACAGCAACTTCAACCTTCTTTTGTTTAAAAAAATTAAACACGCCCAAGCACAGCCATGATCTTTTGTAGCCTTTCCTCCACCCGCTTTGTATTTTGCCTGATCTCTGTCAAGTCTCCCTTTATTTTTTGGAGGTCACGACAGCAGACCATGAGGTATTGGATCAGGATCTGGGCACTATGATGTGTCAACTTATCGGGGTCTTCGGCCAGAACTGCTTCTAAAATGTAAAAAAAACATGTAGTATAGAATATGTAGGCCTACATCTATTAACCTGCATCTGTCTGGTTTGACACTGACCTGTTGTGGTGCCACTTTCCACTTCCACAACCTCACGTTCCTCTCCATCATGTGGTTCTGGGGGTATTGTTGAAGGTGTTGGCATTTTGGACACATCTGACGTAGCTTTTTGAATCCCTATGGAGATTGCACGAAAAGGTATAGTTTCATTAGTAGTGAATATATTTGAGTGAAATTTAAAGCATGATAAAATAATTGGTAAACATAATTTTGAAGTGTGTTCCATTTTTAAATGTACCCCCAGTGACAACCGGAACACATGATTGGATACATAGCCAAAAACATAGCATATCCTTTAAAAAAAAAAATTGACACATTGTAACACCCCAAAGTATATACACACGATCACCTGTGTGTGACACCCTCAAGGTTTTTGGCTTTTGGCCCACACTTGTACTACTGCGTTCTGTTGTTTAATCAGCTGCTGAGCATTCACACCCCTAAACATTACCATGCATATCCTTATTTTTTCCAAAAAATTGTCCTTTGGATTTGATCCAAAAAATAAATTGGTTACCAAATTTGCTCCCCCAAATAAAATTAAATACATGTGTGCTCACACTGGATGAACCCAAAACATCGTTTTATGAACTGTACGGAGAAAGAGGTTTAATACGTCCGTTTACTGTGCGGACGAACCAGAAAGATGGTATCTTTCACTGTACTATATCAAAGACAAAAATACACGACATAATACAAGTAATAATCTTTAGCAGGGAAAATAGAAAATAAATACTTTACTTTTTCCTAAAACTTTCTGGATTCTTTTGTATTGGTCGGGCTCCCGCAACTTCAGATCAGACCAACGTTTTCTGAGCTGTTCCTTCGTTCTGCACACCCCGAATTTCTTGTGAAGAGTTTTGACCACTTTGCCCATAATTTTTGTCTTGACCAGATTAGGCCTTTCATAAGGACCATGCTTGGCATCATAATCCTCCCTCTTCAAAATGGCGACCATCTCCACCATTTCCTCGAATGACATGTTGGATGCCTTATATCTCCTGGGTCGGGATTTGGGCTCCTCAGGAATTTCATCCTCTGTCGAGGTAATCTCTGTCACCTGTGGCTCCGCCATGTTGATAAGCACTAGGACGAGTGAGAAGGGGCGGGGAAAGTACAATATTGAACGTCAGGGGCGGGCAAAGCGTGCATAGTTTTCACGTATCAAGTGAAGAACCATGTGTCGCAAAAACGTTCATTTGGCGGGAGAGGGAGTTAGCAACGAACGTGTTGACGAAGGTACATAACAATTTAAGGATTTGAGTTTCATCAGAGGAGATTTGGGGCTTCTAAATATGTCGAAAATGCAGATTTGATGAATGTTGCCTGAAACATATGTATTTTGTTGTTTCTTGATTTTACAGAGAGAATGAATTCATTTAAGAACCCGGAGTTCATGGGGGAGTTCATTGATAAATGGAAAGAACTACCTATCCTATGGCAAACAAAAAGTGGCGGAAATAAAAATAAACTGGCCAGGACAGCAGCACTGGAGAGCCTGCTTGCATTTGTGCAAACCAAGATACCCACAACAACTCTCCAAGATGTGAAAACCAAAATTGCGACCATCAGAGGGACATACAGGACCCAGAGAACTATGGTCCTGAGGTCCCAGAGGTCAGGTGCTGCAGCAGATAAGGTTTATAAACCCAGTCTGTGGTACTACAGCAAGCTTTCTTTTCTGGATGACCAGCTGGAAGTGCGGGAATCTCTCTCCAGCCTTCCTTGTAGCCAACCCTCCAGCCTTCCCTGCAGCCAGCCCTCCAGCCTTCCTGGCAACCCTGCTCTGGCTTCCTTTGAGGATCAAGATGAGGTCCTTGAGGAGGCAGATTTGGATATATGGAGCCAGGTAAAGTATTGATATCTACATTTATATCTTACAAAATTGATGAATTAAAATTGATGTTAGTATTGTTAGGTATTTAATGTACTACAAAATAAATAGTTAAAGAGCAAGATACAGTAGTGGTCTAATTTAATGTGGACAAGGCAACAAAATCAGGATGCGGAATCAAGGAAAATGACATAAATTTTCACATTCAATTCAACAATGTCTAGAGGTGAACAATGTCTGTGATTGATGGTGTGAAAAAATACATAATGTGCCTTTCTTTTTTTTACAGCCAGAGCAGAGCCAGGAAGAGGGTGATGTTGGGGATCAGGAGGAGGCAGGGCCCAGTGGCACCCAGGAGGAGGCTGGGCCCAGCACAAGAGCCCAGATGCCTCCCCTGATACCCCTGATAGTTAAACCACGAGGGCCAAGGAGAGGTAGGCAGGTGGAGGAGGAAACAAGAGACTTCATCAGAGAGGCAACAGCGGCCCTCAGGGAGGCACCCTCTGCTGAGGAGGGCTTTGCCGCAGTCCTCGCGCAGAAGCTAGGCCAAATGGACTTGCGGCAAAAGCTCTACAGCGAGAGCCTTCTTTTAAAAGTCATCAACAAGGGATTGCTGGGGGAGCTCACCAAGTACACTGACATCACAGAGGTTGTCCCTACTCCTCCACCTCCTCCTCCTCCTCCTACTACTCCTCCTGCCACAACCTCTCCTCCTGATCCCCAGCCTCCGAGGAAGAAACCAACCAAGGCTGCAGAGAAGGCTGGAGAGAAGGCTACAAGAAAGAGGAAAAAATAATGCCTGCTGTAGTACCACAGACTGGGGACATATATGACTTATCTGCTGTGGCTCCTGACCTCTGGGAGTTCAAGCCAAGATTGGGCTCCTTTTTGTTTTTGATCTAATCTATAGTTTGGTTTTCACATCTTGGATGGTTGTTGTGGGGACAAAAGGATGCACAAATGCAAGCAGGCTCTCCAGTGCTGCCTTTCCCTTTAATTTGTTATGTTCCTAAATAAAGGTTTTTCGATTTTGCCCTAAAATACTTGACTATGTGATTTGTATTTCAAAAGACAGTTTACTAGGGAGCAGGCAGGGACATCTCAAATAATATTATTGTTATTAACAAGGGACACAAACCTCCATGAGGCAAAATGAGACAGATTTTGAAGGTTGGTGTGGTAACTTTACACAAGAATAATTTAAGGCAAAAAAAATAAAAAAAGGCCACAAAAAAAAAATGATAAATATATACTTAAAAAAAATAAAAAGGATATTTACATTTATTCATGAATTTATGAGGGAGATGCGGCTTAAAAATAAAATTTTGCTATCATTAAATCAATTAGGAATTACTTTAGAAACAAGTTTGGCATAACTCTCAATGTCATTAGCAAAAGAACGTAATTGTATAAGCATTATCAAAAGCAGAACGGAATGCGCAGCATTAAGACGATGCTATTAATTCCACCGTGACGAATGTGCCATCTCCATTTCCAACGCTAGCTTTACCAAAACGAGCGCTCCCGTCTCATATGAGTAAGCGTCAATTCGTGACGTGAAACGCGTTAGCCACCCTTCCCTGCATGCACACCATCTGCATTTGTTGTTTTGGATTTATGGATTTATTTTGAATTTGGATTTTTTACCTGAAATTTTGGAATAAATAACTGTCTATACAGAGTGCGGCAGTCCAGGGTTTCTTTTTCTCCCATGCATCAGTGCAGAGCCAGCACCTGTGTGAGTGACCGGGCGGAAGCAGCTATTTGGTGAATTCTCAAGCTTTTGAGCGGTACGTTTTTCCTTTCCTCCGCTCCCGTCTCATAGTTGCTTCTGAGCATGCGCGTTTTTTTTCACTTCGTGAAAGCATACACACTATCGTTTTTCACGTCGTTAAAAAAAATGACATGAAAAACGACGTGAAAAAAGAGAGCATGTTCGAAATTTTTAATGGCCGTTTTTCACGTCGTTAAAAATGCTCTGGAGCATACACACGATCATTTTTAATGGCCATTTTTTTAAATGGCATTTTTAACGGCATGAAAAACGATCGTGTGCATGGGGCATAACAGGAGAGAATTTCCCTTCCTAGGGGTAGATTTCCTCTCACTTCCTGTTGTCTCCCTCTGTAAGTAGGAGTCGTTTGTAAGTCGGATGTTTGAAAGTAGGGGCCTGCCCTATGTACTCTGCAGAAATTTGGGCCTTAGGTGTTGGTGTTGCCACAACACTGTAAGCCCTCACAGTTACTCTTTGTGGGTGCAGGAATGGGCCCTGCTGTGAAATATTTGATCAAGAATTGTATTTACATGCCCCTGTTGAACAGGGGCAGAAAAATTGGGCCTTTGGTGCCGGTGGTGGTGTTGCCACAACACTGTAAGCTCTCACAGTTACTCTTGGTGGGTGCAGGAATGGGCCCTGCTGTGAAATATTTGATCAAGAATTGTATTTACATGCCCCTGTTGAACAGGGGCAGAAAAATTGGGCCTTAGGTACTGGTGCTGGTGCCACAACACTGCAACCCCTCACAGATACTCTAGTTGGAGCACAGGAATGAGCCCTGCTGCAAAGTATTACAGCAAAAATTATAATTACACGCCCCTGTTAATCAGGGGCAGAAAAATTGGGCCTTAGGCACTGGTGCCACAACACTGCAACCTCTCACAGAAACTCTAGTTGGAGCGTATGAATGAGCCCTGCTGCAAATTATTGCATCAACAATTGTAATTACACGCCCCTGTTAAACAGGGGCAGAAAAATTGGGCCCTAGGCACTGGTGCCACAACACTGCAACCCCTCACAAATACTATAGTTGGAGCGCAGGAATAAGCCCTGCTGCAAAGTATTGCATCAAAAATTTTAATTACACGCCCCTGTTATACAGGGGCTTAAAAATTGGGCCTTAGCCACTGGTGGCGGTGCCTAGAACCAAAAATGTTCTTACAAGCTATCAGCATGAACATTGAGGAGGAAGAGGATAGTCACTCAGCATAACAGGATAGTCACTCAGCATCAGCATAGGCAGTCTTGAAGAGATCTCCCATTAAAAAAAAAATTATTTGGTTACATCAGCATCCGGTGCTTGGTAGCTGGTGATCCAAGACTGATTCATTTTTATGAAGGTCAGCTGATCGACCGATTCGGTGGACAGGCGCACCCTGTAATCGGTTACAAAGCCTCCAGCAGCACTGAATGTGCGTTCCGAAAGAACGCTGGATGCAGGACAGGCCAGTAGCTCAATTTATTACTGTGCAAGCTCTGGCCAGTGTTCCATCCTCAAGACCCAGTAACCCAGAGGATTTTCGGTGGGAAAGGTGTCCAAGTCTGATCTTGCCGCTAGGTATTCTTGCACCATGTAAACCAGACGCTGGCGATGGTTGCTGCCTGCTGTCAGTATATGAGGAAGAGAATAACAGGAACGGATCTAGCTAGACTGAATACAGTGTATATATATATATATATATATATATATATATATACACACAACACCTGGGATGCATATATATCCTCTACACACTGTAACTGCAGCTAACTGACTCGCCTGCCTGCTCTATTTAACTCAAATGAAATAACACTACATTTCTTTCTCTCTGTCTTTCTTTCACCGCCGCAACACACTACACGAGGCCGCCACACAGGCGGGGTGTGTACTAAACCCCCTGAGACATAATTGGCCAAAGCCACCCTGGCTTTGGCCAATTATGGCTCTCCGTTCTTACCGCGCTGTGATTGGCCAAAGCATGCAGGTGATAGTGCATGCTTGGCCAATCATCAGCCAGCAATGCACTGCGATGCCGCAGTGAATTATGGGCCATGACGCGCCACTCGAATTTGGCACAAACGGCACATAATGTTCGAAATTCGACGAACGGTCGAACAGCCGATGTTCGACCCGAACATGAGTTTGACTCGAACTCGAAGTTCATCCCTACTCTCAACCTTTCCTCATAACTAATATCCTCCAGACCCTTTATTAGCTTTGTTTCCGTTCTTTGTACTCTCTCTATTTCCAGGCTATCCTTCCTGAAGACTGGTGCCCAGAACTGGACAGCATACTTCAGGTGAGGCCAGACCAGAGACTTGTAGAGTGGGAGAATTATTGTTTTATCTCTGGAGTTAAACCCCTTTTTAATGCATGCCAATATTCTGTTTGCATGTTCATTAATGCATCCAGTGGCAGTTTGGCAACTTTCAAGTGAGCATTTTTTTGTTTGTTATCAAATGTGAGTGAATTGGGACAAAGCTGGTTGATTAATAGGTCATTTAGAAAATCGGCAATTTACTGTATACTTAAAATAAACGAACACACAAGTTAAAGTAAGTGTTTATTTTTTAAAAACATGAAATTTGTAATAAAATAAATAACGTTGATTTCCATGACAAAAAGCACAGGTGAAACAAACAAAGCTATACATAGATGAAGAACAGCAGTTCGAGAACCCCAAAATCTACAAGGACTGGTGTAGATGACAATATTAGTCAGCTCAAGGAAAGAGGGGGTGCCAAAGAAAAATGATGAATCATATATTTGTACTATTTTTTCCCAACACATAGAGTCAAAGGCCAACATGCTTCAGGTGCCTTTAAACCCTTCTTCAAGGGTTTGAAGATAGGAAAGTGCAGAATAAAACTGCTGGTTGATGGAACGTCACTTTCTGCAATTGTATATACAGTAGATTGTATGACTGTAGGCATCATTGTTGAGTTTTAGATCAGCCTTTCTCAACCAGGGTTCCTCCAGAGATTGCTAGGGGTTCTTTGAGCAATGAACAACTTCTTACCTTTCAGACGAGTAACAAGTATCAACAATGATTTTTTTTAGCTGTACCATCGGGATCTTCCCAATGACCACAAATGTAAGGAGCATTCTTCTAAATGACAATAATAATATACTTGATATATAAATTATTAGGAAGGGTTCCCTAAACCTGGAAAGTTATTTCAAGAGGTTCTCCTTGTTGAGAAAGGTTGAGAAAGGCTGTGTTAAATGAAAAAAATTGATAACTGTTGTTTTGCAAACTCACATCCGGATTGCGATGACATTATTGAGGATATCCACAGTTCAGAGCAGTTTAGGAAAATCTAAGCACTTCTTCTTAAATTAATATGTAAATAATAATTTCACTGGATCAAACTCCATCACTTAATCTACTGCTTTAATATTTTTCAGCAGACCTGTGTTCCAAAACCCCACAATTTTACAGCAATAAGTTCAATGTTCCAGTTTCAGGCCATGTCCTCTGGTTTTCCAAGGTCTTATTTGGAGACCTCATTCTGATGTGTTTTACTATAAAAACAGCAGGAAAAAACATCCCCTCTTTCCACTTCCAAAATTAGTAAACAACACCTTTGTCAACTGTTCTGCCCCATACACACGACCGGTTTTCCCATAGGGAAAACTGCCATGAGAGCTTTTGGCCTGGGAAAACCGGCTGTGTGTATGCTCCATGGCAGTTTTCCTGACAGGAAAACTGCCGGAAAAAAAAAGAGAACCAGCTCTCTTTTTTCCCGGCTGGATTCCCGACAGTTTTTAACCAAGCAGTTTTCCTATGGGAAACACTGCGATGGAGCATACACATGGCCGGGATTCCCCACCAAAGCTCTCATGGCAGTTTTCCTGTCGGGAAACCCGGTCGTGTGTAGGGGGAAAAAGTTACCGAGCAGGTTCTCGGTTTTCCCCTCAGGTTTCCCGGCAGACTTTTTACCGCCGGGAAACCCATACGTGTGTACTAGGTGTTCATCTCCTACCATTGAACCATTGGAGTTATTCAGTAACCAAAAACTGTCCATCAATGAAATTCAGCAGGCAGGGACATACAAAGTCTTGAAGATCTCCATCAAGATGAGAGGCATGAACCAATTATTGCTCTTAGTAATAGAAGTATAACTGGCATGCCGTAGGCAAGTCTGCTGGCACTATTGTAACAGGTCCTCTTTATTTGCAAGCTGATGCCATCTGCTGATACAGAACTCTGGTCTGTAACACATACGCTCTCGGAGGCACAACCACCAAGAAAGAGACTGTTTTTTGAAGAACCTGAAAAAAAAAAGTAGAAATAAAACTTCTATGGTGATAGGAAACATTAAATTGGGAGAATTGATGATGCAATGCTTTTTGATTCTGCTGAATATTTGCATCTAAAATAGTCCCTAAAATGTATCCATTTAAGAATCAAAGAAATAATGATTCATAGTTTGTACAGTATATTAGTTTATAGATCAGACAATTCATATGGATATACAAAAAAATACAGGGCTTTATTCACAAAGTGGTATGTTTGCCTTTAAAAAATGCGCTCAGTTTTTTAGCATTCACAAAAAAAGCTAGTAAATTACAGCATAAGTTATTTTATGAAGTCTTGCAGTATTTTAGTAGTGAAAACATGCGGTTATTTAAAGCGGAGGTCCGCCTAAAAAAAATAATATTAAAAGCCAGCAGCTACAAATACTGCAGCTGCTGACTTTTAATACATGGGCACTTACCTGTCCAGGGTGCCCGCGATGTTGGCAGCCGAAGACGATCAGTCGCTCAGCTCTCGGCTGCTGCCGCCGCCATCCTCGATGAGGGAATCAGGAAGTGAAGCCTTGCGGCTTCACAGCCTGGTTCCCTACTGCACATGCGCGAGTCGCGCTGCGAGTCCTCACTGGTCCCTGTTGTCTCCTGGGACCTGTGTGTCTCCCAGAAGACAGCGGGGGAGGACAGTGTAGGTGCAGTAAGTGGCGTAGGTCACCGCGATCACCGCGGTGATCTATGCTAGGAAGTGGGAGCAAATACCTGTATTAGACAGGTATCTGCTCCCTCCTCCCCCCTGAAAGGTGCCAAATGTGACACCGGAGGGCGGGAGGATTTTTCAAAAAGTGGAAGTTTAATTTTTGTGTGGAACTCCACTTTAACGCATGGCACTAGTCAGCGTATTTTTTAACGTTAATAAATAGGTGTTGTTAAGGAGCGGGCGGGCGCCAGTGTCCTTAACAACCAGTAAACAACATGGTACTTAACAACCGATGAGTCACCAGTTGTCAGTGGGGTTCCCCGCTGACAGCTGAGTATAAGAAAGATGCCTTTGGGTCACGCCCATGCATACCAGGCCCCTCTTGTCTAAAGGACCCTGGATGTCTCCCCTGTGCCCCACTGAATGTATAGCAATGCAAACCGTATTTCATTACATTCTTACTCGGCCATGATGGCTGGGGAATCTGACAGGGGGACCTGGATGTGACATCAAAACCATTGCTTCAGGGTCAGCAACAAGAAGGGGAGGAGAGCAGGTGTGTGACAGTCTGCTTAACTCCCTCCCCCACAGTCCCGGGCCCGCAGATGAGCAATTGTTTTTTTTTTCGTTTTTGTCTATGTGAAAGCAACCTGGTGCCGCCAGAGGTGCTGGACTATTTTAATCTGACAGGCGACAGTCTGCTTGTCAGATTTATACACAATCCTGGTAGTTGCAGATGGGTGTAAAATCAACGTACGGACCTGGCAATAAAAGGGTTAAAGCAGAAAGAAATCCATCGATTTAACATTTTCCCAAAACAGTTACATTCAAGGCACGTCGTTTCTTGTGCTCTCAACTGAACTGGTATCATAACTGATCACATGTGCAGCACCATGGCAACTGCAGATGAAACGGAGGCTATGATGGCAGCTTCCTTTGCTCTAAAAGGATAGGAAGGTTTATTTCCACTTTTAAGTGGTACATTTAACATGCAAAAAATAAGCAAATATGAGACAGGGTTTACAAACCCTTTAATTATGCCACCTTATGACAGTGGTCTCCAAACTGCATCCCGGGGCAGGATGCAGCCCCTTTGCTTGCCTTTCTCCAGCCTGTGTCAGTGGGAGTGAACAGTGCCCCATTTTTGTTATTGGGGGATAGTGCTTTATCTTTGGTGTCAGTAGAAGGAATACTTCTACTGACACCAAAAATAAAGCACTACCCCCCCCCCCCAATACCAAAAATGGGGCACTGTTCATTCCCACTGACACGGGACAATTTCTACTCCCACTGGCCACAGTCTGCCCCCCCCCCACCCAAAGTCTAATGAACAGTAAAATGGCCCTTTGTTTAAAATGTTTGGAGACCCCTGCCCTAAGATATCATTAGAGACTACTTACCTAGTATGGTAGTCGATGAATAACGAACACAGCGGTTTTGATCTCCGGTGCATGCAGATAAATTCAGAAATTTGCAAGGTTCCAAGTCTTTGGCAACATAGGAAGGGCAAAGTAGGCCATTTAAGGTGAGGTTTTGTGTAGGCACTAATATAAAAAAAAAGATTTTTCAAAGAAATTCTTGAAAAACATTCATCACTGTTACAACAATGGAAGAAATCATGTTAAATTATAGCATAACCAAGGCCTTGCATTTTAAAAGATTTCAGTAAGTACAGTCTCAGTCAGGGCTTTTTTTTGTTGCAGCGAGAACGTGGGGAAACGCAGCTCCGGTACCTTTTGCACTGAATGTATGTAATGGTAAGGGGTGGTGGGGAATGCTAGAAGGTCTATTGTTGCTGGCTGCTGGGAATCTATTTTCGCTTGGGACAAACTATTTTTGCTGGGGGGGGGTCTATTATTGCTGTTGCTGGTGGGGGATCTATTGTTGCTGGGGTGATCTGTTGTTGCTGGGGGGGTCTATTGTTACTGGGAAGGTCTGTTGTTGCTAGTGGAGGATCTATTGTTGCTGGGAGGTGTTGTGATATGAAGACAATTGACGGCACACCACGCTGTAGAGATGCCAAATCTTTATTGCAAGTGTTAACGCATTTCACACATATGCTAGTGCTTATTCATGGTTATGAATAAGCACTAGCATATGTGTGAAACACGTTAACAGCTCTGACTACTCTGTCATTGCGTTATCCTCAATTAACATAAGGAATAAAGATTTGTCATCTCTACAGCATGGCGTGCCGCCAACTTTCTTCATATCACTACATTGCAGTGGCAAGCCGAGGCGAGCATCCACCAGGGGGGTCATATCACTTGAGTGACACCTTCACCTGGAGTGGTAAAACTTCTGTCTATAGAGGGTCAATTGTTGCTGGAGTGATACTGTTGAGGGAGGGGTCTTTTGATGCTGGCTAATAGAGGGCCTATTAATGCTGACTGCTGGGAGATCTATTGTTACTGGCAGGGGTCTATTGTTGCAGGGGGACCTATTGTTACTGGGGGAGGTGGTATTTTGTTTGCAGGGATCTATTGCTGATGAGTTGGCCTATTGCTGATGGGGAGTGTATTTATGATGGGGGGGGGGTCTATTGTTGATGGGGGGGTCTTTGTTGACGGGGGAGTCTATTGTTGCAGGGGATCTCTTTTACTGCATTTCTTGCTATCATTAACACATTCCATACCAAATTACATGGCACCACAAAATGATACTTGGCTCTGTATTCTCTAAAAGGGGAAGTACTGGGAGGTGGGTAGGGGGCAGAGACAAGGGGTGACTTGTAAGTGGGGAGTACCTGCAGCTATTTTCCGTGAAAAAAAAGCCTGGTCTCAGTAACTGCAGTACAAAGGGAAGTTAAAACCTTTTCCCACATCTTTAATCTGTAGAGATGACCTTCAATAAATACATTTTTTCTCAAAGTGTTATGTAAAGTCAAAACTTTGTATCCCGTTGGGGAGTTTTTTCCTTACTTCCTGTCTCAGAGACATAACAGGAAGTAAGTAGAGATTTTGCCAAATCGAGGGAAAGTCTACATTTACACAGTTGTCACCAAACAAGTTTATCCATTGAAACATTTTCTCTCACCTCCTGTTCCAGTGACAACTCAATTTTTTTAAATTCTCCATTACTTTCTGTCACGGAGACAAAGGTCAAGAGGACTAATGATAAAGCTGAATCTCCAAAGCATCAAACATTTCTCAGGTGTTCTTCATACCTGCCAATCTCTCCCATTAGTTAGTTCCCAAACTCCAAACTCCTTTCATATTAGAACAGGAATGCACAAGATCTGATATGAAAGTTTGGGATACTTTATTCATTGGCTTCTATTAACTGCCTAGTAGACTTGTGCACAACGGAAAAATTCGTTCCGTTTCGGTTCGTTTCTTTCCGGTCCTGTTGATTCGTAATCATTCGTAATTTTGCTAGACGGGATTTTTCGTGTTCAGACTCATTCGTATTTTTGCAAGCGACATTTTTCGTTGAATTTTTTGTTGCTTTATAATTCGTACTTTCGGTAGAGTACGTTGTTTTTCGTTGATTCTGGACACAACTCCTACTTTCGTAACTTTTTTTGGGTTCGTTGATTCGTAATTTTCCGTGTCTCTCTCACAACGACGCTGCCTATTATGCCTAATGTGCTTCGAATGGATTTGTACTTTTCTAAATACATAGCGGTTATTTGTAACGATTCGAAATCTCGTATTTTACTTTCGTTTTTTACATGCGGCTATAGGCTCCGCCCCTGTACACCATTTTGAGAGGGTTCAGCACGGTGAGGGAGAAGCAGAGAGCAGAGCAGAGTGTTATTGTGCTTCGAATGGATTCGAAATCTCGTATTTTACTTTCGTTTTTTACATGCGGCTATAACCTCCGCCCCTGTACACCATTTTGAGAGGGAGTTCAGCACGGTGTGGGAGAAGCAGAGAGCAGAGCAGAGTGAGTGTTATTGTGCTTCGTATGGATTCGTACATTCGTAACTTTTTCATAACGAATTATGCCGAAGACATTCGGGCATTCGCTATTTGCGGTATAATTTATTTCGGATTCGGTCTTATTCGTAATTGCTTTGTTCGGAAATTCGAATGCTTCCGAATGTCCGAAAGTTGCTAAATTCGGACGAATTTCAATTTGTTACGAAACGAATTGCACAAGCCTACTGCCTAGTGAAATAACTATGGGAAGATGGACTCTGAGTCTTAGTTCACATCTATGCGGGCTGCATTTGATGCATTTTTCAAGCACGTTTTACATTTATAAATCCTCTTTTTTAATGCATTTTTGCATGCAGTTCTCATGCATTTTGCGTTTTTTTTCTCTCTTTAAACACACTGTATGTAGCTGGTTGCTAAGGAGCAGGCCGGGAACGATTAGTCATCAGTTGTCAGCAGGGTTCCTCGCTGACAGCTGAGTGTAAAAAAAAGAATTGCTGGCAAAAAAACAATTGTGAAAAAAAAACGGCACGGGGGTCCCGCCTAGGATTTAAAGGGAACCCCCATGCCAAAATTGTAAAAAAAAAATGGCGTGGGGTCCCCCCCTAATATCCATACCAGACCCTTTTCCTGAGCAGGCAGCCTGGCAGGTCAGGAAAGGGAGGGAACGTGCGAGCGCCCCCCCACCCCAAAAGGACCTCATTCCCATGTTGAAGGGGACAAGGGCCTCTTCCCCACAACCCTGGCCGGTGGTTGTGGGGGTCTGCGGGAAGGGGGCTTATCAGAATCTTAAATCCCCCTGTAAGAGAGGGGGCCTCCAGATCCCACCCCCCCTATGTGAATGAGTATGGGGTACACTGTACCCCTACCCATTCACCCAAAAAAAAGCAGTAAAGTGTTAAAAAAACAAGAAACTGTTTTTGACAAGCCCTATTTAAAATGAAGAATGTCCCCCGTAGTAGCTCCAACATGTCTTCTTTCTCTGGTACCGATGTCTTCTTCTTCTGGTCTTCTCCCTCCAGTCGTTTTTTTCACCCTCCAGTGCTGTCTTCTCCCTCTGGTGCTGTCTTCTCCCTCCGGTGCTGTCTTCTCCCTCTGGTGCTGTCTTCTCCCTCTGGTGCTGTCTTCTCCATCCGGTGCTGTCTTCTCCCTCTGGTGCTGTCTTCTCCCTCCGGTGCTGTCTTCTCCCTCTGGTGCTGTCTTCTCCCTCTGGTGCTGTCTTCTCACTCTGGTGCTGTCTTCTCACTCTGGTGCTGTCTTCTCCCTCTGGTAGTTTATTCTCGCTCAGTGCTGTCTTCACCCTTTGGTGCTGTCTTCTTCCTCTGGTGTTCCTTCTCCATCTTCTCTCTCTGTTGATTTTTTTTCCCTCTCCTGATTTCTTCTCCCTTTACTCTCTCTGGTGATGTCTTCTTCCTCCGCCACCTCTGACCCGCTAAAAATAAGAAAAACGGTCTTCCTCCAATGCTGGGTGCGTTGAGTTGGCTCCAGTGACGTCACCCGAATCACCCCCCCCATGTTGAGGGCACGCGGCCTGGTATGGTTTAGGAGGGGGGCGCTCACTCGTCTCTTCCCTTTCCTGACCTGCCGGGATGCGTGCTCAGATAAGGGTATGGTATGGATTTTGGGGGAACTCCTCACCGTTTTTTTCGATTTTGGCATGGGGGGTCCCCTTCAAATCAGTACCAGACCCAGATGCCTTTTTTTCACAATAGTTTTTTTGCTGACAATTCTTTTTTTTCACATTCAGCTGTCAGCGTGGAATCCGCTGTCAGCTGATGATTCATTGGTTGTTAAGTATGCAGCGGCCAGTTTCCCAGCCCACTCTTTAGCAACAGCTAAATACAGTGTGATTAAAGAGAAAAAAAAAAAGTAAAATGCAAAATACATGAAAACTCCATGCACGAGGGTTTCAAACGCACCGCACATATGTGAGGTATCACCGCCAGATCATGGGCAGTAATTCTAGCACCAAACCTCCCCTGTAAATCTAAAGTGATAACCTGTAAAAGCGTAGTCTATGGATCAAATAAGTGTATTTTTTCACCAAAAATTGCGTTTGAAAAAATGCTGTGCAAATACTGTGTGAAATAAACAATGGCAAAACCCACCAATTTATTCTTTAGGGTCTCTGCTTTAAAAAAATATACAATATTTGGGGGTTCTACCGGTAAGTAATTTTCTAGCAAAAAATCCTGATTGTTACATGAAAACAAAAAGTGTCAGAAAAGGCCCGGTCTGAAGGTGGCCATGCTATCCTATTTTGTATCCCAAAAAATAGTTTTGGCTTCACATACACCTTAAAGTTTTGCTAACCCAAAACTTTTTTTATTTTAGGTTTTAGATGTATGGAAAGGTCGGAATCGCTATCAGGTTTTTATGGCTGTCATTGTTCGATTTGAGGGGATCCATCTTCTCTATTTAGAGATCCATCTTTTCTATCCTAGAAAACACTGTCACCCAAATGGGAAGTGGTGGAAAACCAAAGTTTGCCAGAAAAGGAACAGAGTGAAATTCCAATGGGGACATCTGTGTGACAGCAGGGTGCAGCCTGGTATGACAACAGCAGTGAAGACACAGAGGCCGAGATAGATCAGAGCAGTATATTGTAGAAAGTTCCAAGCAAGATACAACTAGGCCCAGAAGGTAGGCACAGCTGTCCGGAGCCTCTTACAAACTGTAGCAGTGGTCTGTAGTCGCAGATAGTGCTGACAGCATCTGTAGTGAGGAATAGGAATATGGCCTGGCTGGTCCACACCCACAAAGGAAGGCTACCTGAGCGGATGTAGACATAGTCCCTGCACTGTCCGTACTCTTTCAGAACATTTCCCTATCTCTGAGCACTTTCCCTGACAGATGGGGAACCTGTCCCCACACTAACGTGGCAAACCCGGGGGCCAGTATCTTAAATAGACACTACACTGACCCAAGATGGCCACTGAGATCATAAGGGCACCAGCATCCAATTGGACAGCTGTTCCCCTGTTCACTGCTGGAAGTCATAAGAGAACCGAAGTCCCCAAGGCTTCCTTCCCTTTCTGTGTTGCCACTTTACTCGAGCGCCATTTACAGTGGGGAGTACAGCCTTCCCCTGCCTACATTTTCATGTTACAGCTGTCTAAGAGGGGAAAGGCCGCTTATTTCAAGTGATTTTTTTTACTTTTTGTTGTGTTATTGCGACAGGAAGTAAAAAGGCAGTATCTCCAGTTGACAATAAAAAAAAACAAAAAAAACACACAACATGATAAAGGTATCCAAAGCAAAAAAAAACCTCTTTAGGTATATACGGTACATACAATAACACAACTGGAGATTTGAATTAAATATTTTTGGAATACAAGAAAGTAACATAAAATAAAAATGCATAACTTACGGGTTGGTATATAATTATTACAGCTGTTACTGAAGCAGCATGATGTATTAAATGTGGATTCTTCATATAGGCCTGTCACCCTTCCATTATTGAAACACTCTGACATAGGCACACAGGACTTGATTTGAAAATAACTAGTCCAACGGGCTCCTATATAATTGAAATAAAAATACATAAAAAGGAGAAAATATGAATTAATACAAATGTTGCGTGGGTGCACAGATAGAGGCGAGACTCAATCCCTGAATTTTTTTATTTATATGCATAAAGCGAGTGCCCATCGGAGTCATGCCAAGAAAAAAAGAACTGTTTTTTAAACCATAATGTATAAAAAATAGGTACATCTTTATTATTCACATTCCATATTGGACATAAAAAAAAAAAGAATAAAATTACATTTAGGCAAGAATAAAAAGATATACATTGATGTATAGTGCCATATAGCACACTGTAATTATCATAACAGCAGTATATGCTGTAAACCAAGCACTGATATAGTCTGTTACGCGTTTCGCCAAACAAAGTTCACTTCCTCAGGGGACAAATAGAATTCAAGCTTAGAGGCAACCATGTAATTAAAGCATACACTATTAAAATATTAAAATTGATAAAATTTATATAAAAATTTTCAATATTAAAATTAAAAATTAAAATATTAATTGTTTATTTGAATTATAAAAAGCACTTTTTTTATGGGGACATTTATGTTGGAGCACAAATATCGATACTCATTATAGACCACAGTGCAGTCTACATATTCCAGCCCATTCATAAAATGCAAGCTGAGAGGTGAAGCCTGCAGTGTGAGTTCTCTCTATGTAATTCAGGGAAAGGGATTTTATAATTGGTCATGTTACTTTTTTTGGTTCTTTTTTTCAGTTTGTGATTTTTTTTTAAAGAATAGGACTTTGCTAGCGCCTGAGCCCTGCTATACTTATATATTAATAGACCCTCTAAAGCAGGGCTTCTTAACCAGGGCTCCATAGAACCCTAGAGTTTCTCCATAAGTTGCCAGGGGTTCCTTGAGCAATAAGCAATTTCTGCCTCTCAGATAAGTTCCCACTGACACCACTGATCTTTTTAGCTATCTGAAGGGGGTAATTCTTTTCAATGACCACAAGTGTGAGGAGAATTCTTCCCATTGACCATCACACTATTGTATCATGAGTTGTATTGTGAGTTGAATTTTTAGCAGGGGTTCCGTTATTTTAAGAGTTCCTCTGTGTTGAAAAGGTTGAAAGGCTACTCTAAAATTATTTCAAAATCCCAATATATGTGCCTCATAGATGTATCGCTGCATTATAACTGGACCCCCAACAGTGATGGCTGGTGCTCAATTTTTTTTGGGGGAGTGCAAACAAACAAATTTTTTTTGAAAAATACTGAAAAAAACCCCATCAATTGCAGCCTCACCGTGCCCATCATATGCAGCTACTGTGCCCCATCATATGCAGCCACTGTGCCCCATAAAATGCAGCCACTGTGCCCCATAAAATGCAGCCACTGTGCTCATCAAATGCAGCTACTGTGCCTATCATATGGAGCCACTGTGCTCATAAAATGCAGCTACTGTGCCCATCATATACAGCCACTGTGCTCTTAAAATGCAGCCACTGTGCCCATCATATGCAGTCACTATGCCCATCAAATGCAGCCACTGTGCCCATCATATGCAGCTACTGTGCCCATCATATGCAGCCGCTGTGCCTATCATATGCAGCCACTGTGCCCATAAAATGCAGCCACTGTGCCCATAAAATGCAGCCACTGTGCCCATAAAATGCAGCCTCTGTGCCCATCATATGCAGCCACTGTGCCCATCATATGCAGCATCTGTGCCCATAATATGCAGCCTATGTGCCCATCATATGTAGTTCTGTGCCCATAATATGCAGCCTCTGTGCCCATAACATGCAACCTCTGTGCCCATCATATGCAGCCTCTGTGCCCATAATATGCAGTCACTGTGACTGACCGGCACTCACCCCATCCTGGTGGCGGGTCAGGCAGCAGGTGATGGCGACGAGCTGTGGGACATGCAGCAGGTCAGACGACAGCTCCTGCATCCTCCATGGTTCCCGTGCGTCTCTTCTTCCGTTCCGCTAGGCGTCCAATAGGGATGCCTGTGCCTTCAGCCAATCAGGTGATGGGTATTAGACCCGCACTTCCTGATTGGCGGAGAAGCGGTTCAGTGTTAGAAAAGCAAATATTAATTTAAAGCCTATTAGAGCCCCTGGCTCTATTTAGGTGCTTCAAAAAAACACCCCGACCGCTGTAATTCAGGCGCCCGGCATCCGAAAAGGGGCCGGACGCCTGAATAAGGAGTGGCTTAAAGTGGAGCTCTACCCTAAATAGCAACTTTTGCTATTTGGAACCCTCCCCCCCTCCGGTGTCACAATTGACACCTTTCAGGGGGGAGGGGGGTGAAGATACCTGTCTAAGACAGGTATTTTCACCCACATCCGGGAGTCCTGTCTCCGGGAATCTGCGGGAGTTACGTCACTTCCCGCAGACTTCCCTTGGTGTTCTGGGAGACACTCGGCTCCCAGAACACAGGAGCACCAATCAGAACGGCGCAGCGCGACTCGCGCATGCGCCGTAGGGAACCGGGCATGAAGCCGCAGGGCTTCACTTCCTGGTTCCCTCAGCGAGGATGGCGGAGGGAGCAGCAGAGCGACGAGCGGTCGCTCGTCCTCTGCTGCGGACGTCGCTGGACTCCAGGACAGGTAAGTGTCCAAATATTAAAAGCCAGCAGCTGCTGTAGCTGTAGCTGCTGGCTTTTAATTTTTTTTTTCCGGTGGAGCAACCCCTTTAAGCGGCCATGGATAGATTCATGCTATGCATGAATCTATCCATTTTACATATAGGGGGTGGCATGACAGAGGGGGCGGCGCCCGTGCGCCCTTAATGGACGCACCGCCACTAACCCCCAATAAACATATCAACAAATGTATCTTCATCACCAACTGTCCAGTTGTACAATTCTGAGCAGTATGCAGCCGCTGCTGGAAAGGAAAGGGTTATTATTACCTCTGTTCCGGATCAGGGTAGTGGCACATGCACCTGAAGAGGAGGGGCAGTCTGTTGCTTCACCATTGCAGTTTGTATCACTGTAACTGCTACACTGTATACATTTCAGTGCCTGACCTAAAGAAGAAAAAAACAGAACTGTAAAGATGTACAAGTATGCAAGAAAAAGAAATAATGGGAAAATAAACCAATGCTCACGAGAGAGATTTCCTAAAACTGGAGCACTCAGAATCTGGTGAAGCTGTCCATGGTAGCCAATCAGCTTCTAACTTCAACTTGTTCAGTTAAGCTTTGACAATAAATCCTGGAAGCTGATTGGTTACTATGTAGAGCGGCCCCAGATTTTGCACTCTCAAGCTTTAGTAACCCCTCCCCACTGTGATCTTAAAAATATATAGATCTAGCCGCTGGCTAGGTAAAAATGTCATCACTAATGATACTTTCATATCTAAGACCCCATGCCAGTTTATGTATGTATATACTGTATACAGGGCCTTGAAAAAGTATTCATACCCCTTGAAATTTTCACACTTTGTCATGTTACAACCAAAAACTTAAATGTATTTTATTGGGATTTTATGTGATAGACCAACACAAAGTGGCACATAATTGTGAAGTGGAAGGAAAATCATAAATGGTTTTACAAATGTTTTACAAATAAATATGTGAAAAGTGTGGGCTACATTTGTATTCAGCCCCCCGGAGTCAATATTTTGTAGAACCCATGGGTGTCCGCTGAACTTTTTTCAGGGGGGGGGGCAATACATTGGAAATAAGAATAAATATTGCGCTAATGTGAAAAATAAAATATCAAATAAAGAGCTGCTACACAACAATGTGACTAGAATTGTGAACGGAAATGGATATAGAAAAAGTAGCGCTATACAGTGAGAGTGAAAACAAATCAATGTCTCTCTAAGTAGGTGAAACCTGAGTGAAAAAAATATTGGTAAATATCTAATCATAAAGTGTATGCATGAATATAAAGTCCATGATATCTGACATGGAAAATCATACAATTAAATATGAAGTGTCCAAAAACATATATCAATTGTGATGAGAAGAAGGACGTGTAGGCCTTATGGGTCGTCAGGGTCATCAGGAGAAAAAACATCTTCCAACTCTATAAAATTAGATGAAGTACTCTTACCAGAGCCCGTGGATCTGCCTGTCGATGACAGCAGATCGAGTAAGCGTAGAAAATCGAACTCCAGGACCAGTCGACTTGTCTGAAGACTCATGTGTTTTCGAAATCTCAGTCTCAGTCGTGGCAACTCAGTAGTCCTCGACTCCAAATCTTGATAAGAAATCCAGAGTATTTGGGACCAACCTGGATTCACCGGATGTCAGCCGTATTCCAATGGGTATCAAGATGATAGGACCCAAACATACCTCCAATAGAGGATAATTAAGAAATGTAAAGTGGTTCCAAAAGAAGCTCTCTCCAACTCGCATGTAGAAAAAAAGAGACAATGCTCCGATGGTGCAGGTCAAAAAAATATAGTATACAGTTTTATTATAATAAAACCACAAAATTTGACATTTAAAAGAGTGATCACATAAAACAGAATAAAAAGGCAATATGGGAAGTGGCGTACCAAGCCCTACGCGTTTCGTCCAAGTAGGACTTCTACTGGGGCATCAACCTGCTCCCCCATATTGCACATGTATTTATACAACAAACCCACCAAGCTGAAAGGAAAACCAACCAATCAGATGGCCTTCCACTAAGTGAGTTCACAATTGGAGGAGAGTGGACCGGATAGCCAATCAGACTCGCAGCCTCCAATTGTAAACCAATAAAATACGGCATTGATGAAAGACTCCTCCCAGGTCGGCTATCCCAGCCTCTGTGACCCCGGAAGTAGTATTAAACCAGCCAATGGTAATCATTAAAAGACCCGCCAAAAAAAGGGAGGGAGTGGAAATGTGCAGTATAAGCCACCCACACACTCAATCCCCATTTCCTTATTGGCCAGGTCCCGTATGGTATATGTCATATACCATACGGGACCTGGCCAATAAGGAAATGGGGGTTGAGTGTGTGGGTGGCTTATACTGCACATTTCCACTCGCTCCTTTTTTTTTTTTTTTTTTTTTTCACTTTACATTTCTTAATTATCCTCTATTGGGGGTATGTTTGGGTCCTATCATCTTGATACCCATTAGAATACGGCTGACATCCGGTGAATCCAGGTTGGTCCCAAATACTCTGGATTTCTTATCAAGATTTGGAGTCGGGGGCAATACATTGCAATACAAAAAGATGTACACAGTGGTGTCGTGGCACAGGCACTGCTGTTACCTGTAATTCTTCAATGATAGGGCAGGCCCTGGCAGCGTATTCAGTCTCTTGTCTCAGCCACTGCACGCCACGCACCTGTGGGAGGAGCTGGCGCCACGACGGCCGGATCAGCATAGGCACATTTACACAGGCAGAGGCAGGCTGAGGCAGCAGCCAATCACGGAACAGCTGGGTCAGGGTCACGGTGATGTAAAGCAGAGGCGGAGCTAATCCGATGCTCGGGCCAGGGGTGAGGAGGGAGGGATTAATAGTCGGAAAAGACTGAGAGCAGCCCCAGCCCCCAGGCCAGCAGCAGTCTGCAGACTTAGAAGAAAAAGTCCATTGCTTCCGCGGAGGCGGCCATTGCAACACTGGGGGCAAGTGTGTGTCTTCACTCTGACTTTCAGGGGGGGCAATTGACCCCCCTTGCCCTATGGAGCGGACGCCCATGGTAGAACCCCCTTTCACTGCAATTACAGCTGCAAGTCTTTTTGGAGATGTCTCTACCAGCTTTACACATCTAGAAAGTGACATTTTTGCCCATTCTTCTTTGCAAAATAGCTCAAGCTCTGTCAGATTGGACTGTGTGTCTCTGGGTGTATGTTTAGGGTCGTTGTCCTGCTGGAAGGTGAACCTCCGCCCCAGTCTCAAGGTTTTCTTCTACGGTTGCCCTGTATTTTGCTCCATCCATCTCCAAATCAATTCTGACCAGCTTCCCTGTGCCTGCTGAAGAAAAGCATCCCCACAACATGATGCTGCCACCACCATGTTTCACAGTGGGGATAGTGTGTTCAGGGTGATGTGCAGTGTTAGTTTTCCGCCACACATAGCGTTTTGCTTTTGGGCCAAAAAGTTCAATTTTGGTCTCATCTGACCAGAGCTTCTCGCAAACTGCAAATTAGATTTCTTATGGCTTTCTTTCAACAATGGCTTTCTTCTTGCCACTCTTCCATAAAGGGCAGATTTATGGAGTGCATGACTAATAGTTGTCCTGTGGACAGATTCTCCCACCTGAGCTGTGGATCTCTGCAACTCCTCCAGAGTTACCATGGACCTCTTGGCTGCTTCTCTGATGAATGCTCTCCTTGCCCGGCCTGTCAGTTTAGGTGGACGGCCATGTCTTGGTAGGTTTGCAGTTGTGCCATACTCTTTCCATTTTCAGTTGATGGATTGAACAGAGCTCTGTGAGATGTTCAAAACTTGGGTGATTTTTTATAACCTAACCCTGCTTTAACCACTTCTACCACAGACCATTTGGCTGCCCAAAGACCAGAGCACTTTTTGCAATTCGGCACTGTGTTGCTTTAACTGACAATTGCACGGTCGTGCGATGTGGCTCCCAAATACAATTGACGTACTTTTTTTCCCACAAATAGAGCTTTCTTTTGGTGGTATTTTATCACCTCTGCGGTTTTTATTTTTTGCGCTATAAACAAAAATAGAACGATAATTTTGAGGAAAAAGCAATATTTTTTACTTTTTGCTATAATAAATATCCCCCAAAAATATATATAAAAAACAAATTTTTTCCTCAGTTTAGGCCGATACGTATTCTTCTACATATTTTTAGTAAAAAAAATCGCAATAAGCATTTATTGATTGGTTTGTGCAAAGGTTATAGCGTCTACAAAATAGGGGATAGTTTTATAGCATTTTTATTAATATTTTTTTTTTACTAGTAATGGCGGCGATCAGCGATTTTTATTGTGACTGCGAAATTATGGCGGACACATCGGACACCTTTGGCGCTATTTTGGGACCATTCACATTTATACAGCGATCAGTGCTATAAAAATGCACTGATTACTGTGTAAATGTGACTGGCAGTGAAGGGGTTTAACCACTAGAGGGCTAGGAAAGGGTTAAGTGTGTCCTAGGGAGGGATTCTAACTGTTAGGGGGCGTGGCTTACTGTGACATGACACTGATCACTGCTCCCGATGAGAGGGGACAGGGAGATGATTGTTTACACAGGCATCCCCCGTTCTGCAGCTCCGTGACACGCAATCGCGGGACACTGGCGGACATCGAGTGATCATGATCAAGGAGCTCGCGGCAGGGGTATATATACGTCGATTTGCCTGTCCGTGCCATTCTGCCGACGTAAAATTGCGTGAGCCAGTCCTTAAGTGGTTAAACTTCTCCACAACTTTATCCCTGACCAGTCGTGTTCCTTGGCCTTCATGATGCTGTTTGTGCACTAAGGTTCTCTAACAAACCTCTGAGGGCTTCACAGAACAGTTGTATTTATACTGAGATAAAATCACACACAGATGGACTCTATTTACTAATTAGGTGACTTCTGAAGGCAATTCGGCCCACTAGATTATAGTTAGGGGTATCAGAGTAATGGGGGCTGAATACAAATGCACGCCACACTTTTCAGATATTTATTTGTCAAACATTTTGAAAACCATTTATCATTTTCCTTCCACTTCACAATTATGTGCCACTTTGTGTTGGTCTATCACATAAAATCCCAATAAAATACATTCACGTTTTTGGTTTAACATGACAAAATGTGGAAAATTTCAAGGGGTATGAATACTTTTTCAAGGCACTGTGTATAGTATATGCACGTTTCACTGTTGTAAAGAAAAGTCTTTACAAAAAGCATACACATGATCCTACAGAGAAAGGAATGTAGACAGATTAGCAATATACATAGAAGCTTCCCGGGGGCTAAAAAAAAAAACCTGCCTGACAAGTTTTTATTACACAAGTAAAATACGTGAATTAGCAGAGAAGTTATCATACAGTCAAGTACAGAGATTGACCAGAGTGAGTCATCAGTTCCAAAGAAAAGGGCGGATAGACTGACTAAAGAATGACACACAGATAGATAGATAGATAGATAGATAGATTGGATAGATAGATAGATAGATAGATAGATAGATAGATAGATAGATAGATAGATAGATAGATAGATAGATAGATAGATAGATAGATAGATAGATAGATGATGGATAGATTGGATAGATAGATAGATAGATAGATAGATAGATAGATAGATAGATAGATAGATAGATAGATAGATAGATAGATGATGGATAGATAGATGGATAGATAGATAGATAGACTATATTGCCAAAAGTATTGGGACACCCCTCCAAATCATTGGATTCAGGTGTTCCAATCACCTCCATGGCCACAGGTGTATAAAATCAAAGACCTAGGCACGCAGACTGCTTCTACAAACATTTGTGAAAGAATGGGTTGCTCTCAGGGTCAAAGTGAATTCAAGCGTAGTACCATGATATGTGCAATAAGTCCAATCCGTGAAATTTCCTTGCTACTAAATATTCCACGGTCAACTGTTAAGCCCTGTACACACAATAGGTTTTACCGATGAAAACAGTCCGATTGACTTTTTTCATCGGACAAACCGATCGTGTATGGGCCCCATCTGTCTTTTTTCCATCGGTGTTTAAAAATAGAACATGTTTTAAATTTATCCGATGGTTAAAAAAACGATAGCAAATTACTATCGTCTGTGGGGAACTCCATCGGATAAAAAACCCACGCATGCTCAGAATCAAGTTGACGCATGCTCAGAAGCATTGAACTTAATTTTTCTCGGCTCATCGGAGTGTTTTACGTCACCGCGTTTGGAAGGGTCAGTTTTTTGACTGATGGTGTGTAGGCAAGACTGATGGAAGTCAGCTTCATCGGATTTCCGATGGAAAAATCTATCTGTTTAAAAACCATAGGAAATTCGATCGTGTGTACAGGGCTTTAGTGGTATTATAACATAGTGAAAGCAAGTGGGAACAGCAGCAACTCAGCCATGTAGTGGTAGGCTACGTAAAATGATAGAGAGGGGTCAGCGTATGTCTGCAGAGTCAATAGCTACAGACCTCCAAACTTCACGTGGCCTTCAGATTAGCACAACAACAGTGTGTAGAGAGCTTCATGGAATGAATTTCCATGGCCAAGCAGCTGCATCCAAGCCTTACATCCCCAAGTGCAATGCAAAGCTTTCGGTTTCAATGGTGTAAAGCACATCGCCGCTGGACTCTAGAGCAGTGGAGACATGTCCTCTGGAGTGATCCATAAACCTCGTTAAAGGGGAGTTCCAGACTTTTTTTTAGGTTTATTAAAAGTCAGCAGCTACAAAAAGTGTAGCTGCTGACTTTTAATAAACAGACACTTTCCTGCTCCACAGTCCAGCGATGTGGCCGCCCGGAGCGTTGCTCCTCTCCCCCCCTCTCCGCGGGCGCCTCCATTCACTCTGTGGGCACCCGGCCGTGACAGCTTTCGGCATTTTGCAGGTCTGTCCCGGGCACCTTCATTCCAGGACAATACAGTGTCCCGGAATGAAACTGACACAGCCACCCCCTGGGCCAATCTGATTCCCCCAAAAAATGCCTCCACATCACCGTTTTACTCACTGACAGTACTTGTCCTGGCCAGGAATGCCTGGAGGAGCACAATCCCCGCCCTCTGCTTGTGATTGGAGAAATCATAAATCCCGCCTCTTGTGTCTAATCACTGTGCTGTGATTCGTTACAGCACAAGCTGATTTTTGGGAAGGCAGGGTGTCCCTGAATGGTAGTTTGGAAATGTGGTCACCCTAGCACGCACTGCGCATGCGCGAGCGGCGCTGCGCTCCCTGAGTGGACAGGTGATCTCCTGGGACCTGTCACGTGTGCCAGGAGATCGTCTAGAGGGAGGGGCCGCCTAAGTCACCGAGGCGGTCTCTGGGCGGAAGGAGAAGTGGGACAGGAAGTTCCACTCCTACCGAAGCCCCCCCCCCAAAAAAAAAATTACATGCCAAATGTGGCATGTAAGGGGGTGAGGAGTGCTTTGGGTGAAATTCTGCTTTAAATATGAAGACCCTAAAGCCCCGTACACACGGTTGGACTTTTGGCCAACAAACTTCGTTTTGAGCAAGTTGGACCAACAATCCGACCGTGTGTACGCTCCATCGGACAAACTTTTTTTGCTTTTTTCTTGTTTTCATCGGACAAAAGTTGGGTCTGCAAACGGACAAACTTTTGCCCAACAAAAGTCCGATGGAGCAAAGTCCGACCGTGTGTACAGAAAACCATCGGACTTTTGTCCGATGGACAAAAAAGCTAATGTTAAAATCAACCAACAATAGCAGAAGTTGACCAAAGGGTGGCGGTAAAGAGCAGAAAAGAGCAGAAAAACCACTCAATGTTGCAAAAAGTTTTGGGAAAGTTTGCAGAAAAGTCCTGTGGTGTGTATGCTATGGGTGTTCCTGACCAACTCCGTTCGGACAAAAAAACACGGAAAAGTCCGATAGAAGTCCGACCGTGTGTATGGGGCTTTAGAAGACCCTATAATCTATTCTCTTTACAGTTTGAAGGAGTTAATCAATGGGTGATACCCATACAACACATTTGTAATATCCTTCCGATCTGCTATGTGTATTAATGTTCTTATTGATGGTTTTTAATATGATGTAATAAACATTGTATTTTTTTTTATATATAAAGATGATATAGTATTGATGTGGTACAGTTAAAGTCCCTTTAGAATTACTTTCTAGGGATTTGTTTTGAAATCATTAGAAAATTTACCAAATGTTCTAAAAATGAAAATGTTCAAGCAAAATTCTGCTAGAGGATGATAGTGATTGTATGACCAACTTTACTCCACCCCATTGAGATCTTATTGCAATTAATGGCAACATAGCAGGAGGAATTAGACCCAAATTAAACAAGCATTTATGTTACTTGACCCACGTGACCAAAGACTCCCTGTGGCTTATATCGCAACATGTACATTTTGAGGCTTGGTGCTGCCATTGATGCTGGCTCACTGGTGTCATTGTGGTCCGTACAGTCTTGGATCCAGGCCAGGTAAGGGGTTTAATCACAATAATTCCTGCTGATCAGCTGTTGGTCAGTTACAGGGTCTATGGGTAGGATATATTTAATCATTTACAGAAATTCATATTCGTGGAATGGCGACAAACCTTTACCCTTAAAAATCTCCATAGGCGACGTTTAATTTTTTTTTACAGGTTGCAAGTTTTGAGTTACAGAGGATGTCTAGAGCTACAATTATTGCTCTCACTCTAACGATTGTGGTGATACCTCACATGTGTGGTTTGAACACCATTTTCATATGCGGGCGCTACTCACGTATGCGTTCACTTCTGCACGCAACCTCGGCGGGACGGGGCGCTTTAAAAAAAACTGTGTTTTTTTTCTTATTTATTTTACTTTTTTACTTTTTATTTTTAAAATGTTCTTTTAAAAAAAAAAAAATTGTGTCACTTTTATCCCTATTACAAGGAATGTAAACATCCTTGTAAAAGCATGACCGGACCTCTTAAATATGAGCTCTTGGGTCAAAAAAACCTCAGATCTCATATTTACACTAAAATGCAATAAAAATCAAAAAACGTCCCTTTAAGAGCTATGGGCGGAAGTGACGTTTTGACGTCGCTTCCGCCCTGCAATTTGATGGAGACGGGTGGGGGCCATCTTCCCCTCACTCATCAACATACCTAACAGGGAGACGGATCTGATCGCCTCCGCCGCTGTCGGCGGCTCCCGGTAAGCGGCGGAGGGCACCAGAGAGAGGCTTTTATCTGAAACTGGACCGCTCACTGAAGAAGAGGATACCGGGGTTATGGCAGCTAGCTGCTGCCATAACAACGTTATCCCTCTTCAAAGTGCCAACGTATATCGGCATGTGCCGGTCCAGAAGTGGTTAATAAAATAATAACAACCAAAAATCCAATAACCAAACATCAACCAATGAAACAGGAATCAGCCAACGACAGCCAGTCACCAAGCAAGAGCAAACAAAGAAAATTAAACAACTGGAACCAGCAAACCAACCATTCTTCCAACCAACTATCCTTCCAACCAACCAATCAACCAACCAACAAGCCATCCAACTAAAGTTAAACCATGAAGTTAAATAATAAAATCCAGTTCAAAGCCAAGGTTTTTTGCTTTGTTTGTGGATTGAGAAAGCTTAAAACTTCTCTAGGGTGAGATAGAAGATAGAGTCACCATCACTCCAATGATTTGGTAACTCTCTCTCTATGGTGACTCTCTATAGCCCTGTACACACAGGCGGGAATCCCGTCTGAAAAAAAAACGTTGGTTTTCTCGACGGGATTCCTGGCAAGCTTGTCTTGCCATGCCCTGTGTACACACACAACCATTCAAAAGAAACGTGGTTCTTTTGAATGGCAAGAACACGGTGACGTCATCGACTACGATGAGCCGGCGCTCGTCACATTCAATGCTGTCGCCGCCATCTTGCTACACCCCACACTAACCTTGTATGCTACGGCACATGCGCCAAAGTCTTTTCGAGCATGCGCGGGTTTACCTCGGACAGGTAAGCATACAGACGACCGTTTTTCTCAGCAGGAAAACTCTGCCGAGAATCCCGACGAGATAAATAGAGAGCAGGTTCTCTATTTTTCTCGTCGAGATTCCAGGCAGTTTTCCCGACGAGAAACCATACACACGCACGGTTTTCTCGGCAAAAAGCTCTCCCAGCCGTCGTGTGTACGAGGCTTAACTTTCTTCTCTCTGGTGACTCTCTATCTCTCTATTCTGGTTTTGCATGGTGCCATCCAATGAAGTCAACATAAGCTCCCTCCTACTACATCGGTTGACAACTTCAAGGGGATGCAGCTCAGATCTATGTAAAAAAGGGGGGGGGAGGGGAAGCACTCACACTGCCACATCCGGATTTGATAAGGGAAAATATGTGAGATTACTCAGGAGGAATAACCAGAGGTCGGACTTTAGAGGCAACACAGCAAAAACGAGATATCAGAAAATATTTATTACAAAAAATAGTACAAAAAATAGACATGATAACACAAAGTTCAAAGGATTAAAAACCATACAAAAAAGAGTATGAATGAAGTCCCTTATGCGTCGTCTACGCGTTTCACCATGAGGCTTCGTCAGCAAGAGAATACAGAAAATAAGGAACAAATCTCACTATCTAAGATTCCAAGAGGGTGATAGTAAAAGGGATCGATTACAATATGCAGGAAGTCTGCACATAGAGCAAAGACGAATATATTGTAGATAGTTCCCTGCATATGAAGAAATTCAATGAAGGGAACGCCAGCTAATATAAACAAAAGAAAGATCTCCAATTTGTGGATGGAGCCTGTTTAACGGGGGTAGATATCAGGGAAGGGTATATATAATCCAAATGCTGTCCAAGTACAACATCAACAGGAGTAGACCAGATGGGTGATGGACAGTGGAGCCCGTCTGACAAGAGGACTAAGCCAGCAAAGTGTTACCACGATAGTGTATGTAGTCAGACCCCCGGGAGACAGCCTCATGCTGTGCAAATGTACTTGGACAGCATTTGGATTATATATACCCTTTCCCTGATATCTACCCCCGTTAAACAGGCTCCATCTACCAATTGGAGATCTTTCTTTTGTTTATATTAGCTGGCGTTCCCTTCATTGAATTTCTTCATATGCAGGGAACTATTTACAATATATTCGTCTTTGCTCTATGTGCAGACGTCCTGCATATTGTAATCGATCCCTTTTATTATCACCCTCTTGGAACTTTTTTTGCCTCTATATTTTTTCTGTTATTCGGATGGGCGTTCACCTATATCAGGTTCTGTTCTCCTAAGATAGTGAGATTTGTTCCTTATTTTCTGTATTCTCTTGCTGTCCATCCTGACGAAGCCTCGCGGCGAAACGCTTAGACGACGCATAAGGGACTTCATTCATACTCTTTTTTGTATGGTTTTTAATCCTTTGAACTTTGTGTTATCATGTCTATTTTTTGTACTATCTATTTTTTGTAATAAATATTTTCTGATATCTCCTTTTTGCTGTGTTGCCTCTAAAGTCCGACCTCTGGTAATCTCACATATTTTCGCAGCTCAGATCTAAGAACTCAAACCTTGTTATTGGAACTCTAACCTTTCCCCATTCAATCCAAAACTGAAATAACAAAAGAAATACACATTTTTTGTTAGATTAAAACACTCACCTGTACCCATAAAAACAGAGATCCCTATGATTACACCCACAATGAGTTTCATCCTGACTCCTGACTGGCAACGGGCTGTTCAGCTTGTGATCTCGGGAGGACAGTGAGTTCGGTGTACTGTAGATGAGTTGTTTTCTGAACAGTCTGGAGGTGTGGATCCGCACTATCGGTGATTGTGTAAGAATGAGGTAAATGCATAGAAAGCTGAATTTTAAGGTGTGTAGAGAGATGAACTGTCACTGTCTGTCACATTCCATATCAGTGAGTAGAACATAGAAGCTGGTTAGAGGAGTTTAACAGCTCAAGTGCCAGACTATTGACACTCCTATATATTCACCCTCTCTATTCATTCTGGTGACCATTATAAATCGAAGTGAGAGAAAATCCCTAATTGAAGCGATCACCAGAACAGGGAATAGAGGAGAAATCTTTTAATGGAGACACCAATTCTGGTGACTACCAGGGTCTTTCCTCACTTTAGAGGGATTTCCTCTCACTTTCTGTTGTGGCAATGGGATAAGAAGTCTTCCTAATCTTCCCTTCTCTTCATAAAGAGGACCGTCATGCTTATTGCCATCATAAGGAATGTTAACCATCCTTTGTGATAGCAATAATTTTGTTAACCACTTAACTACTTGAGAGCCGGGCCATATACAAATGACGGCCTCAAGGTGGCTCTACATATCCGGGAGGCCGTCAATAGACGGCCTCGGCTATTCCGGGCCACTGGGGGGGGCGCGTCACTGACATGCCGATGCGCGTGCCTGGCGGCCGCGATGTCTGCCAGGCACCCGCGATCGGCCGGTACACAGACAAGGATGTGGATCTCTGTGTGTAAACACACAGATCCATGTCCTGTCAGGGAGAGGAGACCGATGATGTGTCCCTTGTACATAGGGACACAGATCGGTCACCTCTCACAGTCAATCTCCTCCCCCACACAGTAGTAATCACTCCCAGGTTACACATTTAACCCCTTCCTCGCCCCTAATGTTAACCCCTTCCCTGCCAGTGTCATTTTTACAGTAACCAGTGCATTTTTATAGCACTGATCGCTGTAAAAATGACAATGGTCCCAAAATGGTGTCAAAAGTGTCCGATGTGTCCGCCATAATGTCGCAGTCACAATAAAAATCGCTGATTGCCGGTAATTACAATTAAAAAAAAAAATTATTAATAAAAATGCCATAAAACTATTCCCTATTTTGTAGACGCTATAACTTTTGCGCAAACCAATCAATAAACGCTTATTACGATTTTTTTTACCAAAAATATGTAGAAGAATACGTATCAGCCTAAGCTGAGGAAAAAAATATTTAAGATATTTATTATAGCAAAAAGTAAAAAATATTGTGTTTTTTTCAAAATCGTCGCTCTTTTTTTGTTTATAGCGCAAAAAATAAAAACCGCAGAGATGATCAAATACCACCAAAAGAAAGCTCTATTTGTGGGAAAAAAAGGACGTCAGTTTTGCTTGGGAGCCACATCGCACGACCGCGCAATTGTCATTCAAAGCGTGACAGCGCTGAAAGCTGAAAATTGGCCTGGGCAGGAAGGGGGTTTAAGTGCCCAGTAAGCAAGTGGTTAAGGACCGAGCCTCTTTCTGAGATTTGTTGTTTACAAGTTAAAAACATTTTTTTTTTGCTAGAAAATCACTTAGAACCCCCAAACAATATACATTTTTTTTCTAACACCCTATAGAATAAAATGGCAGTCGTTGCAATACTTTATGTCACACCGTATTTGCACAGCGGTCTTGCAAGCACATTTTTTGGGGGAAAAAATACACTTTGTTTAATTAAAAAATAAGACAACAGTAAAGTTAGCCCAATGTTTTTTTTTTTATATTGTGAAAGATAATGCTACGTCGAGTAAATTGATACCCAACATGTCACGCTTCAAAATTGCGCCCGCTCGTGGAAGGGTGACAAACTTTTACCCTTAAAAATCTCCATAGGCGATGTTTAAAAAATTTGATCTATTTACTTGGTGTAACATCATCTTTTATATTTTAATTGGGTATTATATGGTGTTTGTGTGCACTAAAATTTATTAACATTGTTCCTAAAAATAGCTGTGCAAATATCGTGCAACATAAAAAAAAAAATTGCAATTTTATTCTCCAAGGTCTCTGCTTTCGAAAAAATATATAATGTTCAGGGGTTCTAAGCAATTTTCGAGCAAAAACAATGCTGATTTTCACATGTATTGGCCTGGGGATAAAGTGGTTAAAGTTTATTTGGAACTGAACTGAAGTTTTGTTGGAAAGAATTGGCAGCAGATTGTAGCGGTGAGTGTGATTTGGTTTATTATGGGAACCTTTGTCTGGACACACCTTCCCGGGCTGGGATGGCCTGTATTACATTCCATACACTCAGGGAACACAGAGAATCGTCATACGAGCGGCACCTGAGGGTGTGTAGACTGTGCGTAGTCACTGCAGTTTTTTCTCTGTATGACATCAGCATTGGTTATATCCACAACACCAACATTCATATCTGGGGCCTCTAGAATCAAATACACTTGATGTGTAACTTCTATTTATGGAATTCTAAGTAATAAGGGCCTGTGTACAAATCCAGATAGAGAATAGCGCAACCAAAACAAATACAATAAGGATGAAAGCTGAACACTATAGGCGATTTGCACAATACCTATAAAGTAATTACACAAAAAAAGGAAAAAAATAATAATAATAATGCAGTGAGGGAAAAAAGTATTTGATCCCCTGCTGATTTTGTACGTTTGCCCACTGACAAAGAAATAATCAGTCTATAATTTTATTGGTAGGTTTATTTTAACAGTGAGAGACAGAAAAACGCATTTAAAAATAGTTATAAATTGATTTGCATTTTAATGAGTGAAATAAGTATTTTTTTTTCTTCACAATGAAATAAATATTTGATCCCCTATCAATCAGCAAGATTTCTGGCTCCCAGGTGTCTTCTATACAGGTAACGAGCTAAGATTAAGGCCTGGTTCACACTGGGGCGACAAATGCTCCGACATTGGGAGCCAGTGTTGCCAACCGTACGTAGATTTACGTACAGTCCGCGAATTTAACCCCTTTTTCGGGGTGTACGTTAAAGTCCGTTATGGGCACCGGCGCCCATAAAAAAGATGGCCGCGAGCCGGTCATACAACTGCGCATGCGCCGTTCCGAAAGCCGGCCGAGCTCAGGGAAACTTGTTCACGCTCGGCCGGGCGGCGCACGCGCGGTAACGTGATGGCGCCGCTGGCGCCATTTTTGAAAAGGCCACAGCGGCTGGCGCGACACCTGTAGTGAGTGCATGCATGCCATGCACTCATCATAGGTGGAGGAGGACTCGGAGCGAGCGGACTCGGAGGCTCGGAGCACTGACAGGGCCCAGGCCCCAGGGCCCAGGGGTGAAGAGGACGGACTCAACTCGAGTTTTAAGGTCAGTGAAACTGGGGGGGATACAAGCGAGTGAGAGCCTGGCGTCCTGAGAGCCTGAAGCCGTGCCATGCAGGGGAGAGACTGATGTGCTCTGTCCACCACCATATTACTTCTCAAAATCATCAGTGTGTGCTGTGTCCTCCTCTGGTTCCTGTGCCCCTTTCACCTCTCCACAGGTCAGGGCAGCACAGTGCAGCACTGACCTGTGGTGTGGAATGGTGAAAGGGGCACAGGAGGAGGACACAGCACACTGATGATGTGGAGAAGTAATATGGTGGTTGACAGAGGAGGAGGCTACTGTGAGGGGGTGAGGAGGGCACCATCATGTCCGCAGAGTGTCTCCACCGGCACCTCCTGTAGTATGTCCGCAGCCTCTGTCCCCCCTCCTGTAGTATGTCCGCAGCCTCTGTCCCCCTCCTGTAGTATGTCCGCAGCCTCTGTCCCCCTCCTGTAGTATGTCCGCAGCCTCTGTCCCCCTCCTGTAGTATGTCCGCAGCCTCTGTCCCCCTCCTGTAGTGTGTCCGCAGCCTCTGTCCACCTCCTGTAGTGGGTCCGTAGCCTCTGTCCCCCTCCTGTAGTATGTCCGCAGCCTCTGTCCCCCTCCTGTAGTATGTCCGCAGCCTCTGTCCCCCTCCTGTAGTGTGTCCGCAGCCTCTGTCCCCCTCCTGTAGTATGTCCGCTGTCTCTGTCCACCTCCTGTAGTATGTCCGCAGCCTCTGTCCCCCTCCTGTAGTATGTCCGTAGCCTCTGACCCCCTCCTGTAGTATGTCCATAGCCTCTGTCCCCCTCCTGTAGTATGTCCGCAGCCTCTGTCCACCTCCTGTAGTGTGTCCGCAGCCTCTGTCCCCCTCCTGTAGTGTGTCCGCAGCCTCTGTCCCCCTCCTGTAGTATGTCCGCAGCCTCTGTCCCCCTCCTGTAGTATGTCCGCAGTCTCTGTCCAGTGTCCACCTCCTGTAGTATGTCCGCAGCCTCTGACCATCTCTTGTCTTTTATCATGTCTACAGTCTCTGAGGGGATCCTAGAAAGGAGTAAAGAGTGGAAGTGCTGCCGGGATGGGGTTACGGCCCGGGAAGAAACAGACGTGTGGACTGGGGAGAGGAGATCAGAGCCACCAAGCTGGAGCCGTCTGACTGAGCCCCACACTGTGCACCTGAGAGGAGGTAAGTGACAGTGCCGCCAGGCCATTCTAAGGGGGGGGGGTCACTGATGTAAGGAGGTGAATGAATACAATAATGTAAGGGGGCACTGATATAAAGGTTTCCCCCTTATATTAATACCCCCCCCTTACCTTAGTGTATTCACTCTGCGGAAGGTGAATACACTAAGGTAAGAGCCCCCCTCCACATCAGGGTTCCCCCTTACATCATGATCTGCAGCGTTCCCCTTTACATAAGAGTTCCCTTGCACTGTAAGGGGGCATCCTGCAGACTCTGATGTAAGAGGGAACTCTGTGCTGGCCGGGTTATAGTAACCTGACCTTCGTGTAAATTGAGAAAAATGTTTTTTTACTTTTGTTTAACTTAAACACATTGATAAATAGCATTAGCTGTGTGTTTATAGTTCAAATATTGATATTTGCACTGTTTAGCACTAAAAACAGTGATTGTAGGTACTTTTTTGCAGCGTCAGTAAAAAGTGCGGCTCTGCTAGCAATGTTCATGATTTTTGCCAGTGAGAAATTGGTGCCGTACAGAAATTTTGGCATCCTTGCCAGTAAATTTCACTTCAGGGGGTTGGCAACACTGTTGGGAGCTCATGTCGCATGACGTGTGAAAATGAATGTTTCCCTATGGGAGCCGTCTTAACTGGTCCGAAACATGTCGGTCCGACTTTGAGAATGCTCCCTGTACTACTTTGGTCCGACTTTGGTCCGACTTCAGCCCATTGACTATCATTGAAGTCGAATCAAAGTCGGACCGCAGTCTTGCATGATCCGACTTTGGCATGCGACTTGTGCTGTGCTGCTCTTGAGGGGGAACTCCAGGCCAAATTTTAAATAAAAAACCGGCATGGGTTCCCCCTCCAAGAGCATACCAGGCCCTTGGGTCTGGTCTGGATTTGAAGGGGAACCCCTACGCCGAAAAAACAGCGTGGGGGTCCCCCCAAAATCCAAACCAGACCCTTATCCGAGCACACAGCCTGGCAGGCCGTAGGGGAAGAGGGGGGGACGAGAGAGCGGCCCCCCCTCCCTCCTGAACCGTACCAGGTCGCATGCCCTCAACATGGGGGGTTTGGTGCTCTGGGGCAGGGGGGCAACCTGCGGCCCCCCCAGAGCACCCTGCCCCCATGTTGATGAGGACAGGGCCTCTTCCCGACAACCCTGGCCGTTGGTTGTTGGGGTCTGCGGGCGGGGGGCTTATCGGAATCCGGGAGCCCCCTTCAATAAAGGGGCCCCCGGATCCCCCACCCTATGTGGGTCAGTGATCACGCCACCATTGGGATCAGTGAGTGAAATAACAGTATGGGGTACATCGTACCCCTACCCATTCACCTGGTGGAAAAAAATTGCAATAAAAAAACCACACAGCTTTTTAAAGTATTTTATTACACAACTCCGAGGGTCTTTTTCCAACTTCGGGGGTCTCCAGTGTCGTCGCCGCGCTCTCTGGTTCTTTCTTCTGCCGGGCCACCGCTAACTTCTTTAGCTCTTTTGCTAGTGGAGGGGCCGGTCTTCTCCATCACCTTCTTCTTCTCCCGCTATCCGGTTCTTCTCCCGGTTCTTCTCCTGCTTCTTTCTTCTGCCGGCCCCTCCACTAACTTCTTTAGCTCTTTTGCTAGTGGAGGGGCCGGTCTTCCCGTCGCCGTCTTCTTCTCTCTTCTTCTCCTTGATGTTGACGCGTCGCTTCCTCCCGCTGTAATACTGGCTGTCCGCTCCGCTCCGCATTAATATAGGCTTCTCATGACGTCACAGTCACATGTTCCGGGGAGGGGCCGGCAGAAGAAAGAAGCGGGAGAAGAACCGGAGAGCGGTAGAAGAAGAAGGCGACGGAGAAGACCGGGCCTCCGCTAGCAAAAGAGCTAAAGAAGTTAGCGGTGGCTCGGCAGAAGAAAGAACCGGAGAGCGCGGTGACGACACCGGAGAACCCTGAAGTCGGAAGAAGACCCCCGGAGCTGTGCAATAAAATACTTTAAAAAGCTGTGTGGTTTTTTTATTGCAATTTTTTTCCACCAGGTGAATGGGTAGGGGTACGATGTACCCCATACTCATTCACATAGGGTGGGGGGCTTTATTGAAGGGGGCTCCCGGATTCCGATAAGCCCCCCGCCCGCAGACCCCGACAACCAACGGCCAGGGTTGTCGGGAAGAGGCCCTGTCCTCATCAACATGGGGGCAGGGTGCTCTGGGGTGGGGGGGCCGCAGGTCGCCCCCCTGTCCCAGAGCACCAAAACCCCCATGTTGAGGGCATGCGGCCTGATACGGTTCAGGAGGGAGGGGGGCCGCCCTCTCGCCCCCCCTCTTCCCCTGCGGCCTGCCAGGTTGTGTGCTCGGATAAGGGCCTGGTATGCTCCTGGAGGGGGAACCCATGCCAGTTTTTTCTTTAAAATTTGGCCTGGAGTTCCCCCTCAAGATTCATACCAAACACAGTGCCTGATATTGGCAGGGATCCAAGTCGGATCCCCGTTCATTGAAAGTCGGACATATGTCGGCTTCATGTCGCAGGGCAAAGTCGGATCCAAAGTAGGACAGATGTCGTGTCGCACTAGTGTGAACCCAGCCTGAGGGACAGTTCATGCCATAGAAACGCAATCCGGATGCATTCCAGGTGCTTTTTTGAATGCGCGTTTTTGACGTGCTTTTTTTCACCCCTCTTTTTTATTAACCTTAGATAAGGACAAGTGTGTTCCAGTGCGTTTTTGGTTCATTTAGGTGCGTTCCGGTGCGTTTTTTAATGTGTTTTACAGCGTTCCAGTACAGTCCAGTGCAGGTAAAATGCAGCATGTTCTACTTTTTTTTCTGGAACTGGAACACACTGGAACTGCAAGCACTGGTGTGAACTATGCCATTGAAAACCATATAGACCTACTTTCCATGCGTTTTTGATGCAGAAAAAAAACGCACTGGACTGCATGTGGTGTGAACTGGCCCTTAGAGCACTTTCTTAAGGCTGGGTTCACACTGATACTACACGACAGTCATACAACTTTCATCCTACTTTGCTCTGCGACATCCGTCCTACATTGATCCTACATTGGTCCGACATCCATCCAACTTTCAGGAACAGGATACTACTTTGGGACTTTGTGATAGTCTGACTTGTCCTTTGACCAATCAAAACAATCCCAGGGTGAGATAAATTCCTTTTACTGCTGCTGTAATCACCATGTCGGATGTCAAAAGTCGGATGGTTAGGACAAGGATCCTACTTTGATCCGACTTCAATGATATTCAATGGGCTGAAGTAGGATCAAGGTCGGACCAAAGTAGTGCAGGGGGCATTTTCCAAGTCGGACCGACTTGTGTCGGACCAGTTAAGACGGCTCTCATAGGGAAACATTGATTTTCACACGTCATGCGACATGAGCTCCCAATGTCGGAGCGTTTGTCGCACCAGTGTGAACCCAGCCTAAAGGGAGTGCTCCTAATCTCAGCTTGTTACCTGTATAAAAGACACCTGTCCACAGAAGCAATCAATCAATCAGATTCCAATCTCTCCACCATGTCAAAACCAAAGAGCTGTCTAAGGATGTCAGGAACAAGATTGTAGACCTGCAAAAGGCTGGAATGGGCCACAAGACCATCGCCAAGCAGCTTGGTGAGAGGGTGACAACAGTTGGTGCGATTATTCGCAAATGGAAGAAACACAAAATAACTGTCAATCTTCCTCGGTCTGGTGCTCCATACAAGATCTCACCTCGGGGAGTTTCAATGATCGTGAGAACGGTGAGGAATCAGCCCAGAACTACACGGGAGAATCTTGTCAATCATCTCAAGGCAGCTGGGACCATAGTCACCAAGAAAAAAACTGGTAACACAATACGCCGTGAAGGACTTGCAGCCCCCACAAGATCCCTCTGCTCAAGTAAGCACATGTATAGGCCAATCTGAAGTTTGCTAATGAGCATCTGAATGATTCAGAGGAGAACTGGGTGAAAGTGTTGTGGTCAGATGAGACCAAAATCAAGTTCTTTGGCATCAACGTAACTGACCGTGTTTGGAGGAGGAGGAATGCTGCCTATGACCCCAAGAACACCATCCCCACCGTCATACATGGAGATGGAAACATTACCTTTTAAATTACATTATTGTTCACACATGATTGTGTTTTTATCTATGGCCACACAATAAATGTTACTTCATGGTTTATATGGAAGCAAGTTTTATTTGTTTATTCATCAGCCTTTAAATTTGTTTCTCATGAATATCTTGACTTTCCCAGTGTGCAGCAGATAGCCTTTGCATGTATGACCCCTGAGCTAACAGGAAAGCCAAAACAAGCATTCCCTTTAGGGATAAATACAAAGGCTGTGATTCCACTGGGACCGCTGCTCCAAGTGCGGGGTTCCGTCATGTATATAGTGCCTTGCAAAAGTATTCACCCCTCTTGGCATTTTTCGTGTTTTGTTGCCTCACAACCTGGAATTAACATGGATTGTTTGAGGATTTGCATAATTTGTTTACAGAACATGCCCACAACTTTGAAGATTTTTTTTTTTATTGAGCAGCAAATAACAAATAGGACAAAATAACAGAAAAAGTCAATGTGCATAACTATTCACCCCCCTAAAGTCAATACTTTGTAGAGCCACCTTTTGCGGCTATCAGTCGCTTTGGATAAGTCTCTATGAGCTTGCCACATCTTACCACTGGGATTTTTGCCCATTCCTCCTTGCAAAACTGCTCCAGCTCCTTCAAGTTTGCGCTTGTGAACAGCAATCTTTAAGTCTGAGCACAGATTTTCTATTGGATTAAGGTCTGGGCTTTGACTAGGCCATTCCAACACAATTATATGTTTCCCCTAAACCACTCAAGTGGTGCTTTTAGCGGTTTGTTTGGGGTCATTGTCCTGCTGGAAGGTGAACCTCCGCCCTAGCCTCAAATCACACACAGAGTGGTACAGGTTTTGCTCAAGAATATCCCTGTATTTAGCACCATCCAACTTTCCCTCAACTCTGACCAGTTTCCCAGTCCCGACTGCTTAAAAACATCCCCACAGCATGATGCTGCCACCACCATGTTTCACTGTGGGGATGGTGTTCTTTGGGTGATGTGATGTGTTGGGTTTGCGCCAGACATAGCGTTTTCTTTGATGGCCAAAAAGTTCAATTTTAGTCTCATCAGACCAGAGCACCTTCCTCCATACATTTTAGGAGTTTCCCACATGCCTTTTCGCAAACTCAAAATGTGCCATTTTTTTTTTTGCTGAAAGTAATGGCTTTCATCTGGTCATTCTACCATAAAGCCCAACTCTATGGAGTGTACGGCTTATTGTTGTCCTATGTACTCCAGTCTCTGCTGTGGAACTCTGCAGCTCCTCCAGGGTGCTGCCTCTCTGATTAATGCCCTCCTTGCCCGGTCCGTGAGTTTTGGTGTGCGGCCTTCTCTTGGCAGGTTTGCTGTTGTGTCATGTTCTTTCCATTTGGTTATGATAGATTTGATAGTACTCCTAGGGATCATCAAAGATTTGGATATTTTTTTATAACCTATCCCTGACTTGCACTGGCGTTGCAAGGCAGGTGCGGGGGGTGGGGTCGCACCCGGGTGACACCCGCCAGAGGGGTGACACCATCACCCATCACGGCGCTGGATTGAGAGAGGCACCGCGGCTCTTTCCTTTTCCTCCTTCCCCTGCACACTCCAGTATCTCCTTCGCTCCCCGCAATGTTCGGGGAGGGAGGAGGAATTGTGTTGTGCAATCCGCCTATTGACGCTCAGGCAGGTGGGGAGAGGTGTCGGCTCACAACAAATACATTCCTCAGACCGACGGAGCCTAGTCTCCTCCTCCTCCACACTGACAGTATATCCACAACAGGAGGAGGAGCCTAGGAGGAGGAACGTCCATGTGGACAGAGCGCGCTGATCTGAGGTCTGTGACTGTAGGGAGAGAGGAGATATAGGGTTGGTGTCACCTGGTGCGGTAAAATTTGGTGTCACCCCCCCCCAGTTCATTAAACCACCCGGGGCACTGAGCATTCTAGCACATCAGCACAGCTCTCCCCCCCGTGTAATCCCCCTAATGGAACCCCCCTGTGTAATCCCCCTAATGGAACCCCCCTGTGTAATCCCCCTAATGTCACGTCCCCCCCGTACAACCTCCCTAATTTAAGCCCCCTGCAATCCCCCTAATGTAATCCCCCTAATTTAACCCCCCCCAATGCAATCCCCTTAATGTAACCCCCCTGTTCATTACCCCTAATGTAACCCCCCTGTATTCCCCCTAATGTAACCCCCGCGTGCAATCCCCCTGTGCAATCCCCCTAATGTAACCCCCCTGTGCATATGTAATGACAGATCACGTAACACTTAGATTGCACACAGGTGGACATCATTTCACTAATTATGTGACTTCTGAAGGTAATTGGTTGCACCAGAGCTTTGTATGGGCTTCATAAGAAAGGGGGTGAATACATACGCACATGCCAATTATCTGAAAAATAGTTTTATGTATTTATTTTTCTAATTTTACTTCACCAACTTAGACTATTGTGTTCTGATCCATCACATATAATTCAGATAAAAAAAATTAAACTAAAGGCTGTAATGTAACAAAATAGGTAAAAAGCCAAAGGGGGTGAATACTTTTGCAAGGCACTGTATATGTAATAAAGAAGGGCAAGAAAATAGTGCTCTCCGCTTGCAACAAGTTATTAATAAAAAACACATAGAGACACACTCACATTAGTTGGCACTGTCTTCAGTGCATTTAAAGAGTAGGGATGAGCTTCGTGTTCGAGTCGAACATACGTTCGACTCGAACATTGGCTGTTCGATCGTTCGACGAAGATCGAACGATTTGGGCCGTTCGCGCCAAATTCGAGTGACGCGAACGGCCCACAATGCACTACGCCATCGCAGTGTCATCCAGGCGCTGTGATTGGCCAAGCATGCACTGTGACCCCGCATGCTTGGCCAATCACAGCGCCGGCAGCGAGGAGAGCAATGATTGGCCACAGGCAGGATGCCTGTGGCCAATTATTCCTGAGGGTGTTTAGTACACGCCCCACACTATAAAAGGCCGCCAGCACGGCGGCCTAGTGTAGTGTGTTCCGGAGCAGGGATAGAGTAGCATAGGCAGGGACAGTGACTGTTATTTCTTTCTTGCTTAACCTGGATTCCTTTAGTTTAGGGAAAGAGAAGGATAGGTAGGGAGAGTGTCAGTGTGTTTTGTGCTTCTGCTATAGTGTGCTTAAAAAAAACATTTATTCTAGGGACAGAAAACTCTAGGTAGGGACAGTGTCAGTTTCTTTCACTCTGCAAGTCCTTGTTTCCAGGGACCTGTAAGGACAGTGAGTTAATTGTCCTTGTGCTATATTGTGCTTAAAAAAAACATTTATTCTAGGGACAGAAAACTCTAGGTAGGGACAGTGTCAGTTTCTTTCACTCTGCAAGTCCTTGTTTCCAGGGACCTGTAAGGACAGTGAGTTAATTGTCCTTGTGCTATATTGTGATTAAAAAAAACATTTATTCTAGGGACAGAAAACTCTAGGTAGGGACAGTGTCAGTTTCTTTCACTCTGCAAGTCCTTGTTTCCAGGGACCTGTAAGGACAGTGAGTTAATTTTCCTTGTGCTATATTATGATTAAAAAAAACATTTTTTCTAGGGACAGAAAACTCTAGGTAGGGACAGTGTCAGTTTCTTTCACTCTGCAAGTCCTTGTTTCCAGGGACCTGTAAGGACAGTGAGTTAATTTTCCTTGTGCTATATTGTGATTAAAAAAAACATTTATTCTAGGGACAGAAAACTCTAGGTAGGGACAGTGTCAGTTTCTTTCACTCTGCAAGTCCTTGTTTCCAGGGACCTGTAAGGACAGTGAGTTAATTTTCCTTGTGCTATATTGTGATTAAAAAAAACATTTATTCTAGGGACAGAAAACTCTAGGTAGGGACAGTGTCAGTTTCTTTCACTCTGCAAGTCCTTGTTTCCAGGGACCTGTAAGGACAGTGAGTTAATTTTCCTTGTGCTATATTGTGATTAAAAAAAACATTTATTCTAGGGACAGAAAACTCTAGGTAGGGACAGTGTCAGTTTCTTTCACTCTGCAAGTCCTTGTTTCCAGGGACCTGTAAGGACAGTGAGTTAATTTTCCTTGTGCTATATTGTGATTAAAAAAAACATTTTTTCTAGGGACAGAAAACTGTAGGTAGGGAGAGTGTTTTTTTTCTTTCACTCTGCAAGTCCTTGTTTCCAGGGACCTGTAAGGACAGTGAGTTAATTTTCCTTGTGCTATATTGTGCTTAAAAAAAACATTTTTTCTAGGGACAGAAAACTGTAGGTAGGGAGAGTGTTTTTTTTCTTTCACTCTGCAAGTCCTTGTTTCCAGGGACCTGTAAGGACAGTGAGTTAATTGTCCTTGTGCTATATTGTGCTTAAAAAAAACATTTATTCTAGGGACAGAAAACTCTAGGTAGGGACAGTGTCAGTTTCTTTCACTCTGCAAGTCCTTGTTTCCAGGGACCTGTAAGGACAGTGAGTTAATTTTCCTTGTGCTATATTGTGATTAAAAAAAACATTTATTCTAGGGACAGAAAACTCTAGGTAGGGACAGTGTCAGTTTCTTTCACTCTGCAAGTCCTTGTTTCCAGGGACCTGTAAGGACAGTGAGTTAATTTTCCTTGTGCTATATTGTGATTAAAAAAAACATTTTTTCTAGGGACAGAAAACTGTAGGTAGGGAGAGTGTTTTTTTTCTTTCACTCTGCAAGTCCTTGTTTCCAGGGACCTGTAAGGACAGTGAGTTAATTTTCCTTGTGCTATATTGTGCTTAAAAAAAACATTTTTTCTAGGGACAGAAAACTGTAGGTAGGGAGAGTGTTTTTTTTCTTTCACTCTGCAAGTCCTTGTTTCCAGGGACCTGTAAGGACAGTGAGTTAATTGTCCTTGTGCTATATTGTGCTTAAAAAAAACATTTATTCTAGGGACAGAAAACTCTAGGTAGGGACAGTGTCAGTTTCTTTCACTCTGCAAGTCCTTGTTTCCAGGGACCTGTAAGGACAGTGAGTTAATTTTCCTTGTGCTATATTGTGATTAAAAAAAACATTTTTTCTAGGGACAGAAAACTGTAGGTAGGGAGAGTGTTTTTTTTCTTTCACTCTGCAAGTCCTTGTTTCCAGGGACCTGTAAGGACAGTGAGTTAATTTTCCTTGTGCTATATTGTGATTAAAAAAAACATTTTTTCTAGGGACAGAAAACTGTAGGTAGGGAGAGTGTTTTTTTTCTTTCACTCTGCAAGTCCTTGTTTCCAGGGACCTGTAAGGACAGTGAGTTAATTGTCCTTGTGCTATATTGTGCTTAAAAAAAACATTTTTTCTAGGGACAGAAAACTCTAGGTAGGGAGAGTGTTTTTTTTTTTTCACTCTGCAAGTCCTTGTTTCCAGGGACCTGTAAGGACAGTGAGTTAATTGTCCTTGTGCTATATTGTGCTTAAAAAAAACATTTATTCTAGGGACAGAAAACTCTAGGTAGGGACAGTGTCAGTTTCTTTCACTCTGCAAGTCCTTGTTTCCAGGGACCTGTAAGGACAGTGAGTTAATTTTCCTTGTGCTATATTGTGCTTAAAAAAAACATTTATTCTAGGGACAGAAAACTCTAGGTAGGGACAGTGTCAGTTTCTTTCACTCTGCAAGTCCTTGTTTCCAGGGACCTGTAAGGACAGTGAGTTAATTGTCCTTGTGCTATATTGTGCTTAAAAAAAACATTTATTCTAGGGACAGAAAACTCTAGGTAGGGACAGTGTCAGTTTCTTTCACTCTGCAAGTCCTTGTTTCCAGGGACCTGTAAGGACAGTGAGTTAATTTTCCTTGTGCTATATTGTGATTAAAAAAAACATTTTTTCTAGGGACAGAAAACTCTAGGTAGGGACAGTGTCAGTTTCTTTCACTCTGCAAGTCCTTGTTTCCAGGGACCTGTAAGGACAGTGAGTTAATTTTCCTTGTGCTATATTGTGATTAAAAAAAACATTTTTTCTAGGGACAGAAAACTGTAGGTAGGGAGAGTGTTTTTTTTCTTTCACTCTGCAAGTCCTTGTTTCCAGGGACCTGTAAGGACAGTGAGTTAATTTTCCTTGTGCTATATTGTGCTTAAAAAAAACATTTTTTCTAGGGACAGAAAACTGTAGGTAGGGAGAGTGTTTTTTTTCTTTCACTCTGCAAGTCCTTGTTTCCAGGGACCTGTAAGGACAGTGAGTTAATTGTCCTTGTGCTATATTGTGCTTAAAAAAAACATTTTTTCTAGGGACAGAAAACTCTAGGTAGGGAGAGTGTTTTTTTTTTTTCACTCTGCAAGTCCTTGTTTCCAGGGACCTGTAAGGACAGTGAGTTAATTGTCCTTGTGCTATATTGTGCTTAAAAAAAACATTTATTCTAGGGACAGAAAACTCTAGGTAGTGTGACAGCAGGAAAGTAAAGTCACCTGGTTGCATCCAGGGGGGTAGATATATTTCTCCCAGATTCAGGCTTTATGCTGACTTATACAACTAGGGTGGAGAGTTGTATAAGCCCAGCTGAGGCTAGTAGGCTCATGGATGACTCATACCTCTAGGGAGAGTGTGGGGCGTCGTGCAGACAGAGATGAGACCAGCTGAACCTTGTCAGCTCATTTAGGCCTCTATAAGGAACTCCCAGCTTCATTAGATGTTAGCTCATGCCTGGAACCAGACCTGTGTGGACTGTCTAGGGAGAGTGAACCCCTGTGCGGTGAGGCAAAGCCTGTGTGGCTATTTGTTTGGACTTTTACTAAACCAGGGACTTAGGGACTAGGACAGCACCAGGCTGATCCCAGTTGTTAGTTTAGGAAACCTGCATGTTTAGTCAGAGGTCAAACTGACCAGGATTTATTTTGTTTGTTTCTTTTTGGCTTTGCTGTGTTTTTGTCACTGTACATAGAGAAATAAACCGCACCTTTTGATTTTGAAAACCACAACCTCCGTCTGCTGGCCCTGTTTTTGTGTGGGGAGCCCAACCAGGGGGTCACACACACCCGCTACCGAGTTAACCCCCTCACAGTTGGTGGAGAACCAGTGGCAGTTTTTTTTAAGCCAGCATGGAGGAGATACTGAAACAGCTGGCTCTAGCAAATGCCAATCAACAGCAGACAAATGCAGGTTTGCAAAGGAGCCTTGCAGCCCAGCAGCAAGCTCATCAACAAGCCCAGCAGCAATCTGAGGCCCGCTTCATAGACCTGTTACAGAAGCAAGAGCAGAGACTACAACAAATGGAAGCAGTAATGCAGCAACGTCCGCAGACCAGTGAGGAAAGCCGTCCCACTAATACCGCGTCCTTTGGGGTGAGTCGTTTATTGACAAAAATGACTGGAGAGGATGATCCAGAGGTATTTTTGACCACATTTGAAAGGACTGCTGAAAGAGAAAAGTGGCCTGAGGAGCAGTGGGCTGGACTGGTGGCTCCTCTGTTAACTGGTGAATCGCAGAAGGCTTACTATGACCTAGAGCCTGACCAAGCAAAAGACTATGTGATGCTAAAAGCTGAAATATTGGCAAGGCTGGGTGTCACCCTGGCTGTCCGGGCTCAGCGTGTGCATAACTGGACTTTCCAGCTTGGAAAACCCCCCAGGTCTCAAATGTATGATCTCATTCACCTGAGCAGGAAGTGGCTACAGCCAGAGACTTTGTCCGCACCGGAGATTGTGGAACGTGTTGTGATGGATCGTTTCTTGAGAGCTCTTCCTACCACCATTCAAAAGTGGGTAAGCCATGGAGATCCAGAAACGGCCGGTAAACTTGTGGATCGTGTAGAGAGATACTTGGCTACAGAGAACCTGACGGCCTCTTCCAGAGACTCTCGGACTTTCCACCCTAAGACCAGACCATCCCCAGGGGCGGATAAGAGGATTCCAAGGGGTGAGGGTGGAGAGAGTGAGAGGGTGGGAGCTCTACCCCAAGTTTGGCGAGAACAGCCTGGGAAATCAGCGGCTCAAGAGGCCGCAAGAAGGATCGTTTGCTACCGCTGCCGGCAAGCGGGACATATTGCAGCCAATTGCCCGGTTGTGGAGGAACCCATGCAGTGTGACTTTCTGACGGACAGACATCAGTCGCTGTGTGCGACAGTCGCATGCACTGCCATTCGGGGAACTGAGAAACATTTATGCAAAATGTGTATTAATGGTAGAAATGTTGTGGTATTGCTGGATTCAGGTAGCCTTGTGACCCTGATAAAGGCTGAATTAGTTAAAACAGAGGTCTCTGGGAATAGCAAGGTAGCTGTTATTTGTGTGCATGGGGACACCCGAGAGTATCCAGTGACTACAGTGTGTTTCGAGACCCCCAAAGGTACCCTCTCTCATCCAGTGGGGTTAGTATCTCAATTACCGCATGATGCCATTGTGGGAAGGGATTTTCCGAAGTTCTGGGAACTGTGGGATGATCCTGAGCCCCCCACTGGTGCCCCTATGTACCAGGAATGTGATAGCCAGAACTCCTCTGAGAGTGGGGAGGACTCTCCAGAATTTCCCTTGTCAGTATTGGCAGGGGAGACTCAAGAAACTGGAGAGGAGCCCACCTCCTCAGACGAAAACCTACCGTCTGTGGAGTTTTCTGATCTGGAGGTTCACAGGGAAAATTTTGCCACAGAACAGTTAAAAGACCCCGCCCTAATAAAGGCACGGGAAAACGTAGTGGAAATAGATGGCGAGTTAGTGAACCCAGATAATACCTGCACTTACCCATACTTCAGCGTAGAGAAGGACCTACTGTATCGGGTGGCAAAAAGGGCAGAAGAAACCGTTGAGCAGCTGGTGGTGCCCAAACCTTACAGGAAGTTGGTGTTGGAGTTGGCCCATGGGCACATTCTTGGAGGTCATCTGGGGACAGAGAAAACCCGAGAGAGGGTATTACAGAGATTCTATTGGCCTGGGGTGATGAAGGACATAGAAAATTATTGTTCCTCCTGCCCTGTGTGTCAGAGGTCGGCCCCGATGCCACATTTCCGTAGCCCGCTGGTCCCTCTACCCATCATTGAGGTCCCGTTTGAGAGAATCGCAATGGATTTGGTAGGTCCTATAATCAAGTCCGCTAGGGGGCACCAGTACATATTGGTTATAATGGACTATGCCACCCGTTATCCAGAAGCGATCCCTCTCAGAAATACCTCGGCCAAAACCATAGCCAAAGAGCTATCTCTTGTTTTTAGCCGGGTGGGTATTTGTAAAGAACTGCTTACGGACCAAGGTACACCCTTTATGTCCCGGGTTATGAAAGAGCTGTGTAAATTGTTCAAAGTGACGCAATTGCGTACATCTGTGTATCACCCCCAAACCGATGGGCTGGTTGAAAGATTCAACAAAACCCTAAAACAAATGTTGAAGAAAGTGGTGGATAGAGATGGAAAGGATTGGGACTGTCTACTTCCTTATTTGATGTTTGCTATTAGGGAGGTGCCCCAATCCTCTACGGGATTCTCCCCCTTTGAGTTACTGTATGGGAGACACCCAAGAGGGCTGTTGGATATTGCCAAGGAAACTTGGGAAAGTGAGAGTTCTCCCCACAGGAGTGTGATTGAGCATGTCGCCCTGATGCAAGATCGAATTGCACAGGTAATGCCCATCGTGAAGGAACATTTGGCCCAAGCGCAGTTGGCACAGCAGAGAGTGTACAACCGTGGAGCAAAGACCCGTACCTTTTCCCCGGGGGATAGGATATTGGTACTTGTCCCTACGGTTGAAAGTAAATTCCTTGCCAAATGGCAAGGCCCCTACGAGATAATGGAAAAAGTGAGCGAAGTGAATTACAAGGTCAGACAACCAGGAAGGCGAAAGCCCGAACAGATATATCACGTTAATCTGTTGAAAGCCTGGAGGGATAGAGAGTCCCTAGTCGCAGAAACTTGGTCACCAGCTCAAACTGGTTGCGTGATTCCGGAGGTTGGAATAGCAGCCACCTTGTCACAACCCCAACAACAGGAGGTTAAGGAGTTTGTGCTTCGCAACAAGGAGGTGTTCTCTGAGCTGCCGGGACAAACATCTGGGGTAGAGCATGATATTATTACCCCGCCCGGTGAAAGGGTGAAGTTAAAACCCTATCGGATCCCAGAGGCCCGACGGGAGGCAATACGGGAGGAAGTACAGAAAATGCTGAACTTAGGGGTGATAGAGGAGTCCCAAAGTGATTGGTCTAGTCCCATTGTGTTGGTGCCTAAACCGGATGGGAGCTGGCGATTTTGTAACGATTTTCGTCAGTTGAACAAAGTTACAAAATTTGACACCTACCCCATGCCACGTATAGATGAGTTGATCGACCGGCTGGGAACAGCCCGATACATGACGACTCTTGACCTCACAAAAGGGTATTGGCAAATTCCCCTGGCCAAGTCGGCCAAAGAGAAAACCGCATTTGTAACCCCAGACGGGGCGTTCCAATATAAGAGAATGCCGTTCGGGTTACAGAATGCGCCGGCCACATTCCAGCGGAAAATGGACCAGATACTGAGGCCCCATCGGAAGTATGCTGCGGCTTACCTGGATGACGTAATTGTCCATAGCACAGATTGGGCCTCACATCTGCCAAAAGTGCAAGCAGTCCTAGACTCTATCCGGGAAGCGGGGTTTACGGCTAACCCCAAGAAGTGTACCATTGGGCAGGAGGAGGCCAAATATCTTGGGTACACCATTGGCAGGGGAGTGATAAAACCCCAACTCAACAAAGTCGAGGCCATCCAGAGTTGGCCACGTCCCAACAGCAAGAAGCAGGTACGGGCCTTTCTGGGAATCGCGGGTTATTATCGGCGCTTCATTCCCCACTTTGCTTCTAAGGCTGTGCCCCTAACCAACCTGACGAAAGGGAAAGGGTCGGTCATGATTAAATGGACCCCCGAGGCTGAGGCAGCATTCCAATTCTTGAAACAAGCCTTATGTAGCCAGCCAGTGTTGTACTCACCCGACTTCTCTAAAGACTTTGTCGTACAAAGTGATGCGTCAGATGTGGGGTTAGGAGCAGTATTGTCCCAGGTCTGGAACGGGGAAGAGCACCCAGTCATTTACCTCAGCAGGAAGTTGAAGTCCCATGAGGTAAATTACGCCACGGTTGAAAAGGAGTGTTTAGCGGTGAAGTGGGCTCTAGATTCCCTTCGGTACTATCTGCTAGGTAGGCACTTTGACATGGTTACGGATCACGCTCCGTTAAAGTGGATGGCTCAAAACAAGGAGACAAATAGAAGAGTGAATAGGTGGTTCCTGGCCCTACAGGAATTCAACTTCACAGTAAAGCATCGCCCTGGCGTTCAAATGGGGAATGTGGATGCTTTGTCTCGAGTACATGAATGCCTGATTGCTGGTGTTCCAACCCCAAGGTTAAAACAAGAGGGGGGGGTATGTGACAGCAGGAAAGTAAAGTCACCTGGTTGCATCCAGGGGGGTAGATATATTTCTCCCAGATTCAGGCTTTATGCTGACTTATACAACTAGGGTGGAGAGTTGTATAAGCCCAGCTGAGGCTAGTAGGCTCATGGATGACTCATACCTCTAGGGAGAGTGTGGGGCGTCGTGCAGACAGAGATGAGACCAGCTGAACCTTGTCAGCTCATTTAGGCCTCTATAAGGAACTCCCAGCTTCATTAGATGTTAGCTCATGCCTGGAACCAGACCTGTGTGGACTGTCTAGGGAGAGTGAACCCCTGTGCGGTGAGGCAAAGCCTGTGTGGCTATTTGTTTGGACTTTTACTAAACCAGGGACTTAGGGACTAGGACAGCACCAGGCTGATCCCAGTTGTTAGTTTAGGAAACCTGCATGTTTAGTCAGAGGTCAAACTGACCAGGATTTATTTTGTTTGTTTCTTTTTGGCTTTGCTGTGTTTTTGTCACTGTACATAGAGAAATAAACCGCACCTTTTGATTTTGAAAACCACAACCTCCGTCTGCTGGCCCTGTTTTTGTGTGGGGAGCCCAACCAGGGGGTCACACACACCCGCTACCGAGTTAACCCCCTCACAGTAGGGACAGTGTCAGTTTCTTTCACTCTGCAAGTCCTTGTTTCCAGGGACCTGTAAGGACAGTGAGTTAATTTTCCTTGTGCTATATTGTGCTTAAAAAAAACATTTATTCTAGGGACAGAAAACTCTAGGTAGGGACAGTGTCAGTTTCTTTCACTCTGCAAGTCCTTGTTTCCAGGGACCTGTAAGGACAGTGAGTTAATTGTCCTTGTGCTATATTGTGCTTAAAAAAAACATTTATTCTAGGGACAGAAAACTCTAGGTAGGGACAGTGTCAGTTTCTTTCACTCTGCAAGTCCTTGTTTCCAGGGACCTGTAAGGACAGTGAGTTAATTTTCCTTGTGCTATATTGTGATTAAAAAAAACATTTTTTCTAGGGACAGAAAACTGTAGGTAGGGAGAGTGTTTTTTTTCTTTCACTCTGCAAGTCCTTGTTTCCAGGGACCTGTAAGGACAGTGAGTTAATTTTCCTTGTGCTATATTGTGATTAAAAAAAACATTTTTTCTAGGGACAGAAAACTGTAGGTAGGGAGAGTGTTTTTTTTCTTTCACTCTGCAAGTCCTTGTTTCCAGGGACCTGTAAGGACAGTGAGTTAATTGTCCTTGTGCTATATTGTGCTTAAAAAAAACATTTTTTCTAGGGACAGAAAACTGTAGGTAGGGAGAGTGTTTTTTTTCTTTCACTCTGCAAGTCCTTGTTTCCAGGGACCTGTAAGGACAGTGAGTTAATTTTCCTTGTGCTATATTGTGCTTAAAAAAAACATTTATTCTAGGGACAGAAAACTCTAGGTAGGGACAGTGTCAGTTTCTTTCACTCTGCAAGTCCTTGTTTCCAGGGACCTGGAGAGACATTGAGTGAATTGTCCTTGTGCTATATTGTGATTAAAAAAAACATTTATTCTAGGGACAGAAAACTCTAGGTAGGGACAGTGTCAGTTTCTTTCACTGTGAAAGTCCTTGTTTCAAGGGACAGAGAAGGACACCTGAAGGTAGCCCTTATTGCTTTTTTCCCATCTCCCTGCAGGCCATCTATTAGAATGTCTGGAAGGCAAACAAGGAGAGGCAGACAGTCAGGAGGCAATAAAAGAGGGCAAGCAGGCTCTGTGTCTGGGGGCAACAGTGCTGGTCGTGGACGCGGTGCATTGTCATCAGCACATGGCCATGGGACACGCTTGTCCTTCTTTTCGGCAGCTGGACATGTTGAGCCACATCATGCCGAAGACTTGGTAGAGTGGATGACCAAGCCCTCCTCCTCCTCCTCATCCTCTCTCACCCAGGCTCAGGGTACTGGAAAAGCAGCTGCCAAAGCGTCGTCTTCCCTGGTATCAATGTCAGACAAATCATCAGTCACTCCTTCCCTAGACCCACCATGTCCTCCTCCTGAGGAGTCCCCCGAACTGTTTCAGCACAGTGTTGGGTACATGCTCCAGGAGGATGCCCAGCGTTTCGAAGGGTCTGATGATGAAACCCAGCTAGAGGAAGGCAGTAGCGTGAGAGCAGACAGAGGGGATGCTCAAGAAGGACACCAATCTGGCAGTCATGTTCCAGCAGCTGCAGCATACTGCCAGATTGGCTCCAGTGATGAGGAGGGAGGGGATGATGAGGTCAATGACTCCACGTGGGTGCCTAATAGGAGAGAGGAGGAGGAGGAGGATGAGGAGGAGGCACATCTCCAACGAGGCAGGATGCCCTTTGGTGGCCAGCGTAAGGGCAGTACACCGACGGAATCACACCGCAGAGCTCCGCCTGTGCAGGGCGCTGCCTCTGCCCGTCATTCAAAAAGTTCTTTGGTGTGGGCCTTTTTTGAGGCTAGTGCATCAGATCGCACAGCTGCTGTTTGCAACATATGTCTCAAGCGTATATCGCGTGGCCAAAACATCAGCCGCTTGGGTACCACATGCCTGACCAGACATATGTTGACCTGCCATGCAGCTCGTTGGCAAGCCTACCTCAAAGACCCACACCAAAGAACAAAGCGGACCTCTCCTTGCACCACATCAGCTGGGATCTCCAACCCCACTATAACTTCAGTCCTCTCTGAAACATGCACTGAGAGGAATGAAGGTGTAGAATTAGGTGTGTCACAGCCAAGTACTTGCGCCCACTCTGCTAGCAGTACACCGACGTCCGATTCTAGCAGGCAAATTTCCCTGCCCCAGCTGCTGGACCGTCGAAAGAAGTTCACTCCCAGCCATCCACATGCCCAGCGGTTGAATGCTAGCTTGGCTAAATTGCTAGCGCTTCAACTGCTGCCTTTTCAGTTGGTAGACTCGGCCCCCTTCCGTGAGTTTGTGCAATGTGCGGTTCCTCAGTGGCAGGTTCCCAAACGCCACTTTTTCTCACGGAAGGCTATTCCGGCTCTCTACCGGCATGTGGAAGGCAATGTCTTGGCCTCGCTGGACAGGGCGGTCAGCGGTAAGGTGCATATTACCGCTGACTCATGGTCCAGCAGGCATGGACAGGGACGTTACCTTTCTTTCACGGCCCATTGGGTCACTCTTTTGGCAGCTGGGAAGGATTCAGGACAAGGTGCAGTAGTGTTGGAGGTTGTCCCACCGCCACGCCTCCAAAATGCTACTACTGGTTGTGACACACCTCTCTCCTCCACCCCCTCCTCTTCTTCTTCCTCCATGGCCTCTTCCTGTGGTTTGTCCTATGAACCAGCGGTGCTCCGTAGCCGTTCACGGGGCTACGCAAGTACGCAGGCAAAAAGATCCCATGCCGTGCTTGCGCTGGTGTGTTTGGGGGACAGAAGCCACACTGGGGCAGAGGTCCTGTCTGCTCTGCAGGGCCAGGCCGAGAGGTGGTTGACGCCACGCCAGCTTAAGCCAGGAATGGTGGTTTGCGACAATGGCACCAACCTCCTCTCCGCCCTCCGACAGGGACAACTGACCCATGTGCCCTGTGTGGCTCACGTCCTTAACCTGGTGGTGCAGCGCTTCTTGGGCAGGTACCCGGGCTTACAGGATGTCCTGAGGCAGGCCAGGAAAGTCTGTGTGCATTTCCGCAGATCTTATAATGCCAGTGCTCGCCTGGCTGAGCTGCAAAAGGAGTTGAACCTGCCCAAGAACCGCCTTATATGTGACATGCCCACCAGGTGGAACTCAACGTTGGCCATGCTGCAGCGGCTGCACACGCAGCAGAGGGCCATCAATGAGTACCTGTGCGACTACGGCACCAGGACAGGGTCAGGGGAGCTTGGTTTTTTTCTCCACGCCAGTGGGGCATGATCAGGGATGCATGCACTGTCCTGGCACCATTTGAGGAGGCCACGAGGATGGTGAGCAGTGACAGTGCATGCATCAGTGACACTGTACCTCTTGTCCACCTGTTGGAGCACACGCTGCGTGGAATAATGGACAGGGCACTTGAGGCAGAACAGAGGCAGGAAGAGGAGGACTTCCTTGCCTCTCAAGGCCCCCTTTACCCAGACAGTGTTCCTTCTGTCCCACCCATCGCACAGGAAGAGGAGGAGGAGGAGGAGGAGGAGGAGGAGGAGGAGGATTGTGTCAGCATGGAGGTGGAGGCTGGCACTCAGCATCATCAGCAGCAGTCTTTTAGGGATGATTTACAGTCCCAAGAAACCAGTGGACTTGTACGTGGCTGGGAGGAGGTGGCTGCGGATCATGTCGTCCTTAGTGACCCAGAGGACTCCGGAGCGAATGCCTCAGCAAACCTACTCTGCATGGCCTCCCTGATCCTGCAAAGTCTGCGGAAGGATCCTCGTATTCTTCGGATCAAGGAGAGGGACCATTACTGGCTGGCCACTCTCCTTGATCCACGGTACAAGGGTAAGGTTGCGGACCTTATGTTACCGTCGCAGAGGGAGCAGAGGATGAGACAACTCCGGGAGGCCTTGCAGAAAGGTCTGTGCAACGCGTTCCCAGAGACTGGGAGGTTGCAAACTCCTGGTCCTGGACAACGAGTTGCTGAGGCTTCGGCCAGTCAAAGAAGGAGCGGTGGGGAAGGTGGCCGTCTGACCGATGCGTTCAGACAATTCTTTAGTCCGCAGCCCCAAAGTATGATCGGTTCCAGCAACCATCGCCAGCGTCTGATAAACATGGTGCAGGAATATCTAGGGGCAAGGTCAGACTTGGACACCTTCCCCACCGAAAATCCTCTGGCTTACTGGGTCTTGAGGATGGATCACTGGCCAGAGCTTGCACAGTATGCAATTGAGCTACTGGCCTGTCCTGCATCCAGCGTTCTTTCGGAACGCACATTCAGTGCTGCTGGAGGATTTGTCACGGATCACAGGGTGCGCCTGTCCACCGACTCGGTTGATCGACTGACTTTCATCAAGATGAACCAGTCTTGGATCACCACCAGCTACCACACACCTGATGCTGATATAACAGACTAATTGATTTTAAAATGTCACATCCCTTCAAGACTGATGCTGATGCTGAGTGCCTGTGCTGTTATGTTGACTGGCTATCCTCCTCCTCCGAGTCCTCAATGATACGATTGATGATGATAGCTTGGAAGATCATTTTTGTTTATGGGTGCCGCCACCAGTGCCTAACGCCCAATTTTTCAGCCCCTGTTTAACAGGGGCGTGTAATTACAATTTTTGAAGCAATACTTTGCAACAGGGCTCATTGCTGTGCTCCAAGTACAGTATCTGTGAGGAGTTGCAGTGTTGTGCCACCAGTGCCTAAGGCCCAATTTTTCAGCCCCTGTTTAACAGGGGCGTGTCATTACAATTTTTGAAGCAATACTTTGCAACAGGGCTCATTGCTGTGCTCCAAGTACAGTATCTGTGAAGGGTTGCAGTGTTGTGCCACCAGTGCCTAAGGCCCAATTTTTCAGCCCCTGTTCAACAGGGGCATGTAATTACAATTCTTGATCTAATAATTCACAGCAGGGCCCATTGCTGCACCCACCAAGAGTAACTGTCAGGGCTTACAGTGTTGTGGCACCAGCACCACCATCAAAGGCCCAATTTTTACTACCACTGTTCAACAATTATATGTAATTAAAATTCCTGATATAATAGTTGACAGCAGGGCGTTCCAGCACCAACCAAGAGTAACTGTGAGTGCTTACAGTGTTGTGCCAACACCAACAACTAAGGGGCCTATTTCTGCAGAGTATATACGGCAGGTCCCTACTTTCAAACATCCAACTTACAAACGACTCCTACTTGCAAACGCAAGAAGACAACAGGAAGTGAGAGGAAATCTACCACTAGGAAGGAAAATTCTCTCCTGTAAGAATAAATATGGGAGAAAGGTGTCTCCTCTGTACTGATGCTTTATCAGCAATCCTTGTTTCAAGAAAAACACCACATTTCAAAAACAGTTGTCATTAGGACGGAAAGTGAGGTGAAATGTTCTGAACAGGGGCACAGACAGCAAAACAAATGTTACAGGGGTGATAACCCTTACCTATGTTTTCCAAAAAGTTTAAAAATAGATTTTTGGTCTGGAGCTACACTTCAACAATGTACCTGTTCAAAATTACAAACAGATTCTACATAAGAACAAACCTACAGTCCCTGTCTTGTATGCACCGCCTGTATACGGCTGTTCAGAGTATATAGGGCCTTTTTTATTTTATGTGCGGGGTTCCCCTTAATATCCATACAAGACCCAAAGGGGCTGGTAATGGGCTGGGGTAGGGGGGGGGTCATGGGGTAGCTATGCCATTTTTCTTAAAGATTTTCATCCATATTACCGGGACCAGACATTACATTAAAGCCGCAAGCAGTTTTAAATGGCTTTTTTTTCCTTTAGAAGTGTCATTTTGTGCAGGGACAGTTCTAAACACGGGAAACACGTGGCACTTCACAGGCATACTTTAGACACCCCCCAGGTACGATATTTAAAGGAATATTTGACTTTTTTTTTTTCACTTTATGCATCATTAAAATGACTGCTCCCGGAAAACGACCGTTTTTAAAACTTATTTTTGCATTGATACATGTCCCCTGGTGCAGAACCCGGGTTCCCAAACCCTTTTTAGGACAATAACATGCATAATAGTTGTTATAATTAGCACTTTAGAATTCGAACGTTCGCATCCATTGTATTTAATAGGGTTCTAATGTTCGTTCGAACTTTCGGTCCGTTCGCGGGTTCTGGTGCGAACCGAACCCGGGGGTGTTCGGCTCATCACTATTAAAGAGTAATAAATAGGGATGAGCTCGGTGTTCGAGTCGAACATACGTTCGACTCGAACATCGGCTGTTCGATCGTTCGACGAAGATCGAACGATTTGGGCCGTTCACGCCTAATTCGAGTGACGCGAACGGCCCACAATGCACTATGCCATCGCAGTGTCATCCAGGCGCTGTGATTGGCCAAGCATGCACTGTGACCCCGCATGCTTGGCCAATCACAGCGCCGGCAGCGAGGAGAGCAATGATTGGCCACAGGCAGGATGCCTGTGGCCAATTATTGCTGAGGGTGTTTAGTACACGCCCCACACTATAAAAGGCCGCCAGCACGGCGGCCTAGTGTAGTGTGTTCCGGAGCAGGGAAAGAGAAGCATAGGCAGGGACAGTGACATTTTTTTTTCTTGCTTAACCTGGATTCCTTTAGTTTAGGGAAAGAGAAGGATAGGTAGGGAGAGTGTCAGTGTGTTTTACTGTGCGAATCCTTGTTTCTAGGGACAGGGAAGGACAGTGAGGGAAATTCTCCTTGTGCTATAGTGTGCTAAAGCATTGATCATCAACCATCTTTAAAAAATCATTTTTTCTAGGGACAGAAAACTATAGGTAGGGAGAGTGTCAGTGTGTTTTACTGTGATAATCCTTGTTTCTAGGGACAGGGAAGGACAGTGAGGGAAATTCTCCTTGTGCTATAGTGTGCTAAAGCATTGATCATCAACCATCTTTAAAAAAAAAATTTTTCTAGGGACAGAAAACTATAGGTAGGAAGAGTGTCAGTTTCTTTCACTGTGATAATCCTTGTTTCTAGGGACAGGGAAGGACAGTGAGGGAAATTCTCCTTGTGCTATAGTGTGCTAAAGCATTGATCATCAACCATCTTTAAAAAAACATTTTTTCTAGGGACAGAAAACTATAGGTAGGAAGAGTGTCAGTTTCTTTCACTGTGATAATCCTTGTTTCTAGGGACAGGGAAGGACAGTGAGGGAAATTCTACTTGTGCTATAGTGTGCTAAAGCATTGATCATCAACCGTCTTTAAAAAAACATTTTTTCTAGGGACAGAAAACTATAGGTAGGAAGAGTGTCAGTTTCTTTCACTGTGATAATCCTTGTTTCTAGGGACAGGGAAGGACAGTGAGGGAAATTCTACTTGTGCTATATTGTGCTAAAGCATTGATCATCAATCAGCTTTAAAAAAACATTTTTTCTAGGGACAGAAAACTATAGGTAGGAAGAGTGTCAGTTTCTTTCACTGTGATAATCCTTGTTTCTAGGGACAGGGAAGGACAGTGAGGGAAATTCTCCTTGTGCTATAGTGTGCTAAAGCATTGATCATCAACAGTCTTTAAAAAAACATTTGTTCTAGGGACAGAAAACTATAGGTAGGGAGAGTGTCAGTTTCTTTCACTGTGATAATCCTTGTTTCTAGGGACAGGGAAGGACAGTGAGGGAAATTCTCCTTGTGCTATAGTGTGCTAAAGCATTGATCATCAACCATCTTTAAAAAAACATTTTTTCTAGGGACAGAAAACTATAGGTAGGAAGAGTGTCAGTTTCTTTCACTGTGATAATCCTTGTTTCTAGGGACAGGGAAGGACAGTGAGGGAAATTCTCCTTGTGCTATAGTGTGCTAAAGCATTGATCATCAACCATCTTTAAAAAATCATTTTTTCTAGGGACAGAAAACTATAGGTAGGGAGAGTGTCAGTGTGTTTTACTGTCATAATCCTTGTTTCTAGGGACAGGGAAGGACAGTGAGGGAAATTCTCCTTGTGCTATAGTGTGCTAAAGCATTGATCATCAACCATCTTTAAAAAAACATTTTTTCTAGGGACAGAAAACTATAGGTAGGAAGAGTGTCAGTTTCTTTCACTGTGATAATCCTTGTTTCTAGGGACAGGGAAGGACAGTGAGGGAAATTCTCCTTGTGCTATAGTGTGCTAAAGCATTGATCATCAACCATCTTTAAAAAAACATTTTTTCTAGGGACAGAAAACTATAGGTAGGAAGAGTGTCAGTTTCTTTCACTGTGATAATCCTTGTTTCTAGGGACAGGGAAGGACAGTGAGGGAAATTCTACTTGTGCTATAGTGTGCTAAAGCATTGATCATCAATCAGCTTTAAAAAAACATTTTTTCTAGGGACAGAAAACTATAGGTAGGAAGAGTGTCAGTTTCTTTCACTGTGATAATCCTTGTTTCTAGGGACAGGGAAGGACAGTGAGGGAAATTCTCCTTGTGCTATAGTGTGCTAAAGCATTGATCATCAACCGTCTTTAAAAAAACATTTTTTCTAGGGACAGAAAACTATAGGTAGGAAGAGTGTCAGTTTCTTTCACTGTGATAATCCTTGTTTCTAGGGACAGGGAAGGACAGTGAGGGAAATTCTCCTTGTGCTATAGTGTGCTAAAGCATTGATCATCAACCATCTTTAAAAAAACATTTTTTCTAGGGACAGAAAACTATAGGTAGGAAGAATGTCAGTTTCTTTCACTGTGATAATCCTTGTTTCTAGGGACAGGGAAGGACAGTGAGGAAAATTCTCCTTGTGCTATAGTGTGCTAAAGCATTGATCATCAACCATCTTTAAAAAATCATTTTTTCTAGGGACAGAAAACTATAGGTAGGGAGAGTGTCAGTGTGTTTTACTGTCATAATTCTTGTTTCTAGGGACAGGGAAGGACAGTGAGGGAAATTCTCCTTGTGCTATAGTGTGCTAAAGCATTGATCATCAACCATCTTTAAAAAAACATTTTTTCTAGGGACAGAAAACTATAGGTAGGAAGAGTGTCAGTTTCTTTCACTGTGATAATCCTTGTTTCTAGGGACAGGGAAGGACAGTGAGGGAAATTCTCCTTGTGCTATAGTGTGCTAAAGCATTGATCATCAACCGTCTTTAAAAAAACATTTTTTCTAGGGACAGAAAACTATAGGTAGGAAGAGTGTCAGTTTCTTTCACTGTGATAATCCTTGTTTCTAGGGACAGGGAAGGACAGTGAGGGAAATTCTACTTGTGCTATAGTGTGCTAAAGCATTGATCATCAATCAGCTTTAAAAAAACATTTTTTCTAGGGACAGAAAACTATAGGTAGTGTGAGGGGGTTAGCTCGGCAGCGGGTATGTGTGACCCCCGGGATGGGCTCCCCACCCAAAAACAGGCCCAGCAGACGGAGGTTGTGGTTTTCAAAATCAAAAAGGTGCGGTTTATTTTCTATTTACAGTGACAAAAACACAGCAAGGCAAAAAAAAACATAAACAAAATAAATCCTGGTCAACTTGACCTCTGACTAAACTTACAGGTTTCCTAACTAACGACTGGGATCAGCCTAGTGCTGTCCTAGTCCCTGGTTTTAAATGTCCAAGCAAAATGTAGCCACACAGGCTTTCTCTCACCGCACAGGGGTTCACTCTCCCTAGACAGTCCACACAGGTCTGCTTCCAGGCATGAGCTAACATCTAATGAATCTGGGAGTTTTTATAGAGGCCTAAATGAGCTGACAAGCTTCAGCTGGCCTCATCAACTCCCTGTCTGCACGACGCCCAGCCCTCTCCCTAGAGGTATGAGTCATCAATGAGCCCACTAGTCTCAGCTGGGCTTCATTAACTCTCTACCTAGTTGTATAAATCGGCGTAAAGCCTGAATCTGGGCGAAATATATCTACCCCCCTGGATGCAACCAGGTGACTTTACCTTCCTGCTGTCACATACCCCCCCCTCTTGTTTTAACCTCGGGGTTGGAACACCAGCAATCAGGCATTCATGTACTCGAGACAAAGCATCCACATTCCCCATTTGAACGCCAGGGCGATGCTTTACTGTGAAGTTGAATTCCTGGAGGGCCAGGAACCACCTATTCACTCTTCTATTTGTTTCCTTGTTTTGAGCCATCCACTTTAACGGAGCGTGATCCGTAACCATGTCAAAGTGCCTACCTAGCAGGTAGTACCGAAGGGAATCTAGAGCCCACTTCACCGCTAAACACTCCTTTTCAACGGTGGCGTAATTTACCTCATGGGACTTCAACTTCCTGCTGAGGTAAATGACTGGGTGCTCTTCCCCGTTCCAGACCTGGGACAATACTGCTCCTAACCCCACATCTGACGCATCACTTTGTACGACAAAGTCTCTAGAGAAGTCGGGTGAGTACAACACTGGCTGGCTACATAAGGCTTGTTTCAAGAACTGGAATGCTGCCTCAGCCTCGGGGGTCCATTTAATCATGACCGACCCTTTCCCTTTCGTCAGGTTGGTTAGGGGCACAGCCTTAGAAGCAAAGTGGGGAATGAAGCGCCGATAATAACCCGCGATTCCCAGAAAGGCCCGTACCTGCTTCTTGCTGTTGGGACGTGGCCAACTCTGGATGGCCTCGACTTTGTTGAGTTGGGGTTTTATCACTCCCCTGCCAATGGTGTACCCAAGATATTTGGCCTCCTCCTGCCCAATGGTACACTTCTTGGGGTTAGCCGTAAACCCCGCTTCCCGGATAGAGTCTAGGACTGCTTGCACTTTTGGCAGATGTGAGGCCCAATCTGTGCTATGGACAATTACGTCATCCAGGTAAGCCGCAGCATACTTCCGATGGGGCCTCAGTATCTGGTCCATTTTCCGCTGGAATGTGGCCGGCGCATTCTGTAACCCGAACGGCATTCTCTTATATTGGAACGCCCCGTCTGGGGTTACAAATGCGGTTTTCTCTTTGGCCGACTTGGCCAGGGGAATTTGCCAATACCCTTTTGTGAGGTCAAGAGTCGTCATGTATCGGGCTGTTCCCAGCCGGTCGATCAACTCATCTATACGTGGCATGGGGTAGGTGTCAAATTTTGTAACTTTGTTCAACTGACGAAAATCGTTACAAAATCGCCAGCTCCCATCCGGTTTAGGCACCAACACAATGGGACTAGACCAATCACTTTGGGACTCCTCTATCACCCCTAAGTTCAGCATTTTCTGTACTTCCTCCCGTATTGCCTCCCGTCGGGCCTCTGGGATCCGATAGGGTTTTAACTTCACCCTTTCACCGGGCGGGGTAATAATGTCATGCTCTACCCCAGATGTTTGTCCCGGCAGCTCAGAGAACACCTCCTTGTTGCGAAGCACAAACTCCTTAACCTCCTGTTGTTGGGGTTGTGACAAGGTGGCTGCGATTCCAACCTCAGGAATCACGCAACCAGTTTGAGCTGGTGACCAAGTGTCTGCGACTAGGGACTCTCTATCCCTCCAGGCTTTCAACAGATTAACGTGATAGATCTGTTCGGGCTTTCGCCTTCCTGGTTGTCTGACCTTGTAATTCACTTCGCTCACTTTTTCCATTATCTCGTAGGGGCCTTGCCATTTGGCAAGGAATTTACTTTCAACCGTAGGGACAAGTACCAATATCCTATCCCCCGGGGAAAAGGTACGGGTCTTGGCTCCACGGTTGTACACTCTCTGCTGTGCCAACTGCGCTTGGGCCAAATGTTCCTTCACGATGGGCATTACCTGTGCAATTCGATCTTGCATCAGGGCGACATGCTCAATCACACTCCTGTGGGGAGAACTCTCACTTTCCCAAGTTTCCTTGGCAATATCCAACAGCCCTCTTGGGTGTCTCCCATACAGTAACTCAAAGGGGGAGAATCCCGTAGAGGATTGGGGCACCTCCCTAATAGCAAACATCAAATAAGGAAGTAGACAGTCCCAATCCCTTCCATCTCTATCCACCACTTTCTTCAACATTTGTTTTAGGGTTTTGTTGAATCTTTCAACCAGCCCATCGGTTTGGGGGTGATACACAGATGTACGCAATTGCGTCACTTTGAACAATTTACACAGCTCTTTCATAACCCGGGACATAAAGGGTGTACCTTGGTCCGTAAGCAGTTCTTTACAAATACCCACCCGGCTAAAAACAAGAGATAGCTCTTTGGCTATGGTTTTGGCCGAGGTATTTCTGAGAGGGATCGCTTCTGGATAACGGGTGGCATAGTCCATTATAACCAATATGTACTGGTGCCCCCTAGCGGACTTGATTATAGGACCTACCAAATCCATTGCGATTCTCTCAAACGGGACCTCAATGATGGGTAGAGGGACCAGCGGGCTACGGAAATGTGGCATCGGGGCCGACCTCTGACACACAGGGCAGGAGGAACAATAATTTTCTATGTCCTTCATCACCCCAGGCCAATAGAATCTCTGTAATACCCTCTCTCGGGTTTTCTCTGTCCCCAGATGACCTCCAAGAATGTGCCCATGGGCCAACTCCAACACCAACTTCCTGTAAGGTTTGGGCACCACAAGCTGCTCAACGGTTTCTTCTGCCCTTTTTGCCACCCGATACAGTAGGTCCTTCTCTACGCTGAAGTATGGGTAAGTGCCGGTATTATCTGGGTTCACTAACTCGCCATCTATTTTCACTACGTTTTCCCGTGCCTTTATTAGGGCGGGGTCTTTCAACTGTTCTGTGGCAAAGTTTTCCCTGTGAACCTCAAGATCAGAAAACTCCACAGACGGTAGGTTTTCGTCTGAGGAGGTGGGCTCCTCTCCAGTTTCTTGAGTCTCCCCTGCCAATACTGACAAGGGAAATTCCGGAGAGTCCTCACCACTCTCAGGGGAGTTCTGGCTATCACATTCCTGGTACATAGGGGCACCAGTGGGGGGCTCAGGATCATCCCACAGTTCCCAGAACTTCGGAAAATCCCTTCCCACAATGGCGTCATGCGGTAACTGAGATACTAAGCCCACTGGATGAGAGAGGGTACCTTTGGGGGTCTCGAAACACACTGTAGTCACTGGATACTCTCGGGTGTCCCCATGCACACAGATAACGGCTACCTTGCTATTCCCAGAGACCTCTGTTTTAACTAACTCAGCCTTTATCAGGGTCACAAGGCTACCTGAATCCAGCAATACCACAACATTTCTACCATTAATACACATTTTGCATAAATGTTTCTCAGTTCCCCGAATGGCAGTGCATGCGACTGTCGCACACAGCGACTGACGTCTGCCCGTCAGAAAGTCACACTGCATGGGTTCCTCCAAAACCGGGCAATTTGCTGCAATATGTCCCGCTTGCCGGCAGCGGTAGCAAACGATCCTTCTTGCCGCCTCTTGAGCTGCTGATTTCCCAGGCTGTTCTCGCCAAACTTGGGGTAGAGCTCCCACCCTCTCACTCTCTCCACCCTTACCCCTTGGAATCATCTTATCCGCCCCTGGGGATGGTCTGGTCTTAGGGTGGAAAGTCCGAGTGTCTCTGGAAGAGGCCGTCAGGTTCTCTGTAGCCAAGTATCTCTCCACACGATCCACAAGACCATCGGCCGTCTCTGGGTCTCCATGGCTTACCCACTTTTGGATGGCAGTAGGAAGAGCTCTCAAAAACCGATCCATTACAACACGTTCCACAATCTTTGGTGCGGACAAAGTCTCTGGCTGTAGCCACTTTCTGCTCAGGTGAATGAGATCATACATTTGAGACCTGGGGGGTTTTCCAAGCTGGAAAGTCCAGTTATGCACACGCTGAGCCCGGACAGCCAGGGTGACACCCAGCCTTGCCAATATTTCAGCTTTTAGCATCACATAGTCTTTTGCTTGGTTAGGCTCTAGGTCATAGTAAGCTTTCTGCGATTCACCAGTTAACAGAGGAGCCACTAGTCCAGCCCACTGCTCCTCAGGCCACTCTTCTCTTTCAGCGGTCCTTTCAAATGTGGTCAAAAATACCTCTGGATCATCCTCTCCAGTCATTTTTGTCAATAAACGACTCACCCCAAAGGACGCGGTATTAGTGGGACGGCTTTCCTCACTGGTCTGCGGACGTTGCTGCATTACTGCTTCCATCTGTTGTTGTAGTCTCTGCTCTTGCTTCTGCAACAGGTCTATGAAGCGGGCCTCAGATTGCTGTTGGGCTTGTTGCTGAGCCTCCAGACTCTGTTGTAAAGTTGCAAGGCTCTGTTGATGAGCTTGCTGCTGGGCTGCAAGGCTCCTTTGCAAACCTGCATTTGTCTGCTGTTGATTGGCATTTGCTAGAGCCAGCTGTTTCAGTATCTCCTCCATGCTGGCTTAAAAAAAACTGCCACTGGTTCTCCACCAACTGTGAGGGGGTTAGCTCGGCAGCGGGTATGTGTGACCCCCGGGATGGGCTCCCCACCCAAAAACAGGCCCAGCAGACGGAGGTTGTGGTTTTCAAAATCAAAAAGGTGCGGTTTATTTTCTATTTACAGTGACAAAAACACAGCAAGGCAAAAAAAAACATAAACAAAATAAATCCTGGTCAACTTGACCTCTGACTAAACTTACAGGTTTCCTAACTAACGACTGGGATCAGCCTAGTGCTGTCCTAGTCCCTGGTTTTAAATGTCCAAGCAAAATGTAGCCACACAGGCTTTCTCTCACCGCACAGGGGTTCACTCTCCCTAGACAGTCCACACAGGTCTGCTTCCAGGCATGAGCTAACATCTAATGAATCTGGGAGTTTTTATAGAGGCCTAAATGAGCTGACAAGCTTCAGCTGGCCTCATCAACTCCCTGTCTGCACGACGCCCAGCCCTCTCCCTAGAGGTATGAGTCATCAATGAGCCCACTAGTCTCAGCTGGGCTTCATTAACTCTCTACCTAGTTGTATAAATCGGCGTAAAGCCTGAATCTGGGCGAAATATATCTACCCCCCTGGATGCAACCAGGTGACTTTACCTTCCTGCTGTCACAGTAGGAAGAGTGTCAGTTTCTTTCACTGTGATAATCCTTGTTTCTAGGGACAGGGAAGGACAGTGAGGGAAATTCTCCTTGTGCTATAGTGTGCTAAAGCATTGATCATCAACCGTCTTTAAAAAAACATTTTTTCTAGGGACAGAAAACTATAGGTAGGAAGAGTGTCAGTTTCTTTCACTGTGATAATCCTTGTTTCTAGGGACAGGGAAGGACAGTGAGGGAAATTCTCCTTGTGCTATAGTGTGCTAAAGCATTGATCATCAACCATCTTTAAAAAAACATTTTTTCTAGGGACAGAAAACTATAGGTAGGAAGAGTGTCAGTTTCTTTCACTGTGATAATCCTTGTTTCTAGGGACAGGGAAGGACAGTGAGGGAAATTCTCCTTGTGCTATAGTGTGCTAAAGCATTGATCATCAACCATCTTTAAAAAATCATTTTTTCTAGGGACAGAAAACTATAGGTAGGGAGAGTGTCAGTGTGTTTTACTGTGATAATCCTTGTTTCTAGGGACAGGGAAGGACAGTGAGGGAAATTTTCCTTGTGCTATAGTGTGCTAAAGCATTGATCATCAACCATCTTTAAAAAAACATTTTTTCTAGGGACAGAAAACTATAGGTAGGAAGAGTGTCAGTTTCTTTCACTGTGATAATCCTTGTTTCTAGGGACAGGGAAGGACAGTGAGGGAAATTCTACTTGTGCTATAGTGTGCTAAAGCATTGATCATCAACAGCTTTAAAAAAACATTTTTTCTAGGGACAGAAAACTATAGGTAGGAAGAGTGTCAGTTTCTTTCACTGTGATAATCCTTGTTTCTAGGGACAGGGAAGGACAGTGAGGGAAATTCTCCTTGTGCTATAGTGTGCTAAAGCATTGATCATCAACCATCTTTAAAAAAACTTTTTTTCTAGGGACAGAAAACTATAGGTAGGAAGAGTGTCAGTTTCTTTCACTGTGATAATCCTTGTTTCTAGGGACAGGGAAGGACAGTGAGGGAAATTCTACTTGTGCTATAGTGCGCTAAAGCATTGATCATCAACAGCTTTAAAAAAACATTTTTTCTAGGGACAGAAAACTATAGGTAGGAAGAGTGTCAGTTTCTTTCACTGTGATAATCCTTGTTTCTAGGGACAGGGAAGGACAGTGAGGGAAATTCTCCTTGTGCTATAGTGTGCTAAAGCATTGATCATCAACCGTCTTTAAAAAAACTTTTTTTCTAGGGACAGAAAACTATAGGTAGGAAGAGTGTCAGTTTCTTTCACTGTGATAATCCTTGTTTCTAGGGACAGGGAAGGACAGTGAGGGAAATTCTCCTTGTGCTATAGTGTGCTAAAGCATTGATCATCAACCATCTTTAAAAAAACATTTTTTCTAGGGACAGAAAACTATAGGTAGGAAGAGTGTCAGTTTCTTTCACTGTGATAATCCTTGTTTCTAGGGACAGGGAAGGACAGTGAGGGAAATTCTACTTGTGCTATAGTGTGCTAAAGCATTGATCATCAATCAGCTTTAAAAAAAATAATTTCTAGGGACAGAAAACTATAGGTAGGAAGAGTGTCAGTTTCTTTCACTGTGATAATCCTTGTTTCTAGGGACAGGGAAGGACAGTGAGGGAAATTATCCTTGTGCTATAGTGTGCTAAAGCATTGATCATCAACCATCTTTAAAAAAACATTTTTTCTAGGGACAGAAAACTATAGGTAGGAAGAGTGTCAGTTTCTTTCACTGTGATAATCCTTGTTTCTAGGGACAGGGAAGGACAGTGAGGGAAATTCTCCTTGTGCTATAATGTGCTAAAGCATTGATCATCAACCATCTTTAAAAAAACATTTTTTCTAGGGACAGAAAACTATAGGTAGGAAGAGTGTCAGTTTCTTTCACTGTGATAATCCTTGTTTCTAGGGACAGGGAAGGACAGTGAGGGAAATTCTACTTGTGCTATAGTGTGCTAAAGCATTGATCATCAATCAGCTTTAAAAAAAACATTTTTTCTAGGGACAGAAAACTATAGGTAGGAAGAGTGTCAGTTTCTTTCACTGTGATAATCCTTGTTTCTAGGGACAGGGAAGGACAGTGAGGGAAATTCTCCTTGTGCTATAGTGTGCTAAAGCATTGATCATCAACCATCTTTAAAAAAACATTTTTTCTAGGGACAGAAAACTATAGGTAGGAAGAGTGTCAGTTTCTTTCACTGTGATAATCCTTGTTTCTAGGGACAGGGAAGGACAGTGAGGGAAATTCTACTTGTGCTATAGTGTGCTAAAGCATTGATCATCAATCAGCTTTAAAAAAAACATTTTTTCTAGGGACAGAAAACTATAGGTAGGAAGAGTGTCAGTTTCTTTCACTGTGATAATCCTTGTTTCTAGGGACAGGGAAGGACAGTGAGGGAAATTCTACTTGTGCTATAGTGTGCTAAAGCATTGATCATCAATCAGCTTTAAAAAAAACATTTTTTCTAGGGACAGAAAACTATAGGTAGGAAGAGTGTCAGTTTCTTTCACTGTGATAATCCTTGTTTCTAGGGACAGGGAAGGACAGTGAGGGAAATTCTCCTTGTGCTATAGTGTGCTAAAGCATTGATCATCAACCATCTTTAAAAAAACATTTTTTCTAGGGACAGAAAACTATAGGTAGGAAGAGTGTCAGTTTCTTTCACTGTGATAATCCTTGTTTCTAGGGACAGGGAAGGACAGTGAGGGAAATTCTCCTTGTGCTATAGTGTGCTAAAGCATTGATCATCAACCATCTTTAAAAAAAACATTTTTTCTAGGGACAGAAAACTATAGGTAGGAAGAGTGTCAGTTTCTTTCACTGTGATAATCCTTGTTTCTAGGGACAGGGAAGGACAGTGAGGGAAATTCTACTTGTGCTATAGTGTGCTAAAGCATTGATCATCAATCAGCTTTAAAAAAACATTTTTTCTAGGGACAGAAAACTATAGGTAGGAAGAGTGTCAGTTTCTTTCACTGTGATAATCCTTGTTTCTAGGGACAGGGAAGGACAGCGAGGGAAATTCTCCTTGTGCTATAGTGTGCTAAAGCATTGATCATCAACCATCTTTAAAAAAACATTTTTTCTAGGGACAGAAAACTATAGGTAGGAAGAGTGTCAGTTTCTTTCACTGTGATAATCCTTGTTTCTAGGGATAGGGAAGGACAGTGAGGGAAATTCTACTTGTGCTATAGTGTGCTAAAGCATTGATCATCAATCAGCTTTAAAAAAACATTTTTTCTAGGGACAGAAAACTATAGGTAGGAAGAGTGTCAGTTTCTTTCACTGTGATAATCCTTGTTTCTAGGGACAGGGAAGGACAGTGAGGGAAATTCTCCTTGTGCTATACTGTGCTAAAGCATTGATCATCAACCATCTTTGAAATCCTTGTTTTTTGGACAGTCAGGGAAATTGTCGTTGTGCTATTCTGTGCGAAAGCAATCATCCTCAACCATATTTAGAAATCCTTAAGTAAAGGGACAGAGAAGGACACCTGAAGGTAGCCCTTATTGCTTTTTTCCCATCTCCCTGCAGGCCATCTATTAGAATGTCTGGAAGGCAAACAAGGAGAGGCAGACAGTCAGGAGGCAATAAAAGAGGGCAAGCAGGCTCTGTGTCTGGGGGCAACAGTGCTGGTCGTGGACGCGGTGCATTGTCATCAGCACATGGCCATGGGACACGCTTGTCCTTCTTTTCGGCAGCTGGACATGTTGAGCCACATCATGCCGAAGACTTGGTAGAGTGGATGACCAAGCCCTCCTCCTCCTCCTCATCCTCTCTCACCCAGGCTCAGGGTACTGGCAAAGCAGCTGCCAAAGCGTCCTCTTCCCTGGTATCAATGTCAGACTCATCATCAGTCACTCCTTCTCTAGACCCACCATGTCCTCCTCCTGAGGAGTCCCCCGAACTGTTTGAGCACAGTGTTGGGTACATGCTCCAGGAGGATGCCCAGCGTTTCGAAGGGTCTGATGATGAAACCCAGCTACAGGAAGGCAGTAGCGTGAGAGCAGACAGAGGGGATGCTCAAGAAGGACACCAATCTGGCAGTCATGTTCCAGCAGCTGCAGCATACTGCCAGATTGGCTCCAGTGATGAGGAGGGAGGGGATGATGAGGTCACTGACTCCACGTGGGTGCCTAATAGGAGAGAGGAGGAGGAGGAGGATGAGGAGGAGGCACATCTCCAACGAGGCAGGATGCCCTTTGGTGGCCAGCGTAAGGGCAGTACACCGACGGAATCACACCGCAGAGCTCCGCCTGTGCAGGGCGCTGCCTCTGCCCGTCATTCAAAAAGTTCTTTGGTGTGGGCCTTTTTTGAGGCTAGTGCATCAGATCGCACAGCTGCTGTTTGCAACATATGTCTCAAGCGTATATCGCGTGGCCAAAACATCAGCCGCTTGGGTACCACATGCCTGACCAGACATATGTTGACCTGCCATGCAGCTCGTTGGCAAGCCTACCTCAAAGACCCACACCAAAGAACAAAGCAGACCTCTCCTTGCACCGCATCAGCTGGGATCTCCAACCCCACTATAACTTCAGTCCTGTCTGAAACATGCACTGAGAGGAATGAAGGTGTAGAATTAGGTGTGTCACAGCCAAGTAGTTGCGGCCACTCTGCTAGCAGTACACCGACGTCCGATTCTAGCAGGCAAATTTCCCTGCCCCAGCTGCTGGACCGTCTAAAGAAGTTCACTCCCAGCCATCCACATGCCCAGCGGTTGAATGCTAGCTTGGCTAAATTGCTAGCGCTTCAACTGCTGCCTTTTCAGTTGGTAGACTCGGCCCCCTTCCGTGAGTCTGTGCAATGTGCGGTTCCTCAGTGGCAGGTTCCCAAACGCCACTTTTTCTCACGGAAGGCTATTCCGGCTCTCTACCGGCATGTGGAAGGCAATGTCTTGGCCTCGCTGGACAGGGCGGTCAGCGGTAAGGTGCATATTACCGCTGACTCATGGTCCAGCAGGCATGGAAAGGGACGTTACCTTTCTTTCACGGCCCATTGGGTCACTCTTTTGGCAGCTGGGAAGGATGCAGGACAAGGTGCAGTAGTGTTGGAGGTTGTTCCACCGCCACGCCTCCAAAATGCTACTACTGGTTGTGACACACCTCTCTCCTCCACCCCCTCCTCTTCTTCTTCCTCCATGGCCTCTTCCTGTGGTTTGTCCTCTGAACCAGCGGTGCTCCGTAGCCGTTCAAGGGGCTACGCAAGTACGCAGGCAAAAAGATGCCATGCCGTGCTTGCGCTGGTGTGTTTGGGGGACAGAAGCCACACTGGGGCAGAGGTCCTGTCTGCTCTGCAGGGCCAGGCCGAGAGGTGGTTGACGCCACGCCAGCTTAAGCCAGGAATGGTGGTTTGCGACAATGGCACCAACCTCCTCTCCGCCCTCCGACAGGGACAACTGACCCATGTGCCCTGTGTGGCTCACGTCCTTAACCTGGTGGTGCAGCGGTTCTTGGGCAGGTACCCGGGCTTACAGGATGTCCTGAGGCAGTGTCCTGAGGCAGGCCAGGAAAGTCTGTGTGCATTTCGGCAGATCTTATAATGCCAGTGCTCGCCTGGCTGAGCTGCAAAAGGAGTTGAACCTGCCCAAGAACCGCCTTATATGTGACATGCCCACCAGGTGGAACTCAACGTTGGCCATGCTGCAGCGGCTGCACATGCAGCAGAGGGCCATCAATGAGTACCTGTGCGACTACGGCACCAGGACAGGGTCAGGGGAGCTTGGTTTTTTTTCTCCACGCCAGTGGGGCATGATCAGGGATGCATGCACTGTCCTGGCACCATTTGAGGAGGCCACAAGGATGGTGAGCAGTGACAGTGCATGCATCAGTGACACTGTACCTCTTGTCCACCTGTTGGAGCACACGCTGCGTGGAATAATGGACAGGGCACTTGAGGCAGAACAGAGGCAGGAAGAGGAGGACTTCCTTGCCTCTCAAGGCCCCCTTTACCCAGACAGTGTTCCTTCTGTCCCACCCATCGCACAGGAAGAGGAGGAGGAGGAGGAGGAGGAGGATTGTGTCAGCATGGAGGTGGAGGCTGGCACTCAGCATCATCAGCAGCAGTCTTTTAGGGATGATTTACAGTCCCAAGAAACCAGTGGACTTGTACGTGGCTGGGAGGAGGTGGCTGCGGATCATGTCGTCCTTAGTGACCCAGAGGACTCCGGACCGAATGCCTCAGCAAACCTACGCTGCATGGCCTCCCTGATCCTGCAAAGTCTGCGGAAGGATCCTCGTATTCTTCGGATCAAGGAGAGGGACCATTACTGGCTGGCCACTCTCCTTGATCCACGGTACAAGGGTAAGGTTGCGGACCTCATGTTACCGTCGCAGAGGGAGCAGAGGATGAGACAACTCCGGGAGGCCTTGCAGAAAGGTCTGTGCAACGCGTTCCCAGAGACTGGGAGGTTACAAACTCCTGGTCCTGGACAACGAGTTTCTGAGGCTTCGGCCAGTCAAAGAAGGAGCGGTGGGGAAGGTGGCCGTCTGACCGATGCGTTCAGACAATTCTTTAGTCCGCAGCCCCAAAGTATGATCGGTTCCAGCAACCATCTCCAGCGTCTGATAAACATGGTGCAGGAATATCTAGGGGCAAGGTCAGACTTGGACACCTTCCCCACCGAAAATCCTCTGGCTTACTGGGTCTTGAGGATGGATCACTGGCCAGAGCTTGCACAGTATGCAATTGAGCTACTGGCCTGTCCTGCATCCAGCGTTCTTTCGGAACGCACATTCAGTGCTGCTGGAGGATTTGTCACGGATCACAGGGTGCGCCTGTCCACCGACTCGGTTGATCGACTGACTTTCATCAAGATGAACCAGTCTTGGATCACCACCAGCTACCACACACCTGATGCTGATATAACAGACTAATTGATTTTAACATGTCACATCCCTTCAAGACTGATGCTGATGCTGAGTGTCTGTGCTGTTATGTTGACTGGCTATCCTCCTCCTCCGAGTCCTCAATGATACGATTGATGATGATAGCTTGGAAGATCATTTTTGTTTATGGGTGCCGCCACCAGTGGCTAAGGCCCAATTTTTCAGCCCCTGTTTTACAGGGGCGTGTAATTACAATTTTTTTAGCAATAATTTGCCATAGGGCTCATTGCTGTGCTCCAAGTACAGTATCTGTGAGGGGTTGGAGTGTTGTGCCACCAGTGCCTAAGGCCCAATTTTTCAGCCCCTGTTTAACAGGGGCGTGTCATTACAATTTTTGAAGCAATACTTTGCAACAGGGCTCATTGCTGTGCTCCAAGTACAGTATCTGTGAGGGGTTGTAGTGTTGTGCCACCAGTGCCTAAGGCCCAATTTTTCAGCCCCTGTTCAACAGGGGCATGTAATTACAATTCTTGATCTAATAATTCACAGCAGGGCCCATTGCTGCACCCACCAAGAGTAACTCTGAGGGCTTACAGTGTTGTGGCAACGCCACCACCACCACCACCACCACGAAAGGCCCAATTTTTCAGCCCCTGTTCAAAAGGGGCATGCAATTACAATTCTTGATCTAATAATTCACAGCAGGGCCCATTCCTGCACCCACCAAGAGTAACTCTGAGGGCTTACAGTGTTGTGGCAACACCACCACCACCACCACCACCACGAAATGCCCAATTTTTCAGCCCCTGTTCAACAGGGGCATGCAATTACAATTCTTGATCTAATAATTCACAGCAGGGCCCATTGCTGCACCCACCAAGAGTAACTGTCAGGGCTTACAGTGTTGTGGCACCAGCACCACCATCAAAGGCCCAATTTTTACTACCACTGTTCAACAATTATATGTAATTAAAATTCCTGATATAATAGTTGACAGCAGGGCGTTCCAGCACCAACCAAGAGTAACTGTGAGTGCTTACAGTGTTGTGCCAACACCAACAACTAAGGGGCCTATTTCTGCAGAGTATATACGGCAGGTCCCTACTTTCAAACATCCAACTTACAAACGACTCCTACTTGCAAACGCAAGAAGACAACAGGAAGTGAGAGGAAATCTACCCCTTGGAAGGAAAATTCTCTCCTGTAAGAATTAATATGGGAGAAAGGTGTCTCCTCTGTACTGATGCTTTATCAGCAATCCTTGTTTCAAGAAAAACACCACATTTCAAAAACAGTTGTCATTGGGACGGAAAGTGAGGTGAAATGTTCTGAACAGGGGCACAGACAGCAAATAAATGTTACAGGGGTGATAACCCTTACCTATGTTTTCCAAAAAGTTTAAAAATAGATTTTTGGGCTGGAGCTACACTTAAACAATGTACCTGTTCAAAATTACAAACAGATTCTACATAAGAACAAACCTACAGTCCCTGTCTTGTATGCACCGCCTGTATACGGCTGTTCAGAGTATATAGGGCCTTTTTTATTTTATGTGCGGGGTTCCCCTTAATATCCATACAAGACCCAAAGGGGCTGGTAATGGGCTGGGGTGGGGGGGGGGGGTCATGGGGTAGCTATGCCATTTTTCTTAAAGATTTTCATCCATATTACCGGGACCAGACATTACATTAAAGCCGCAAGCAGTTTTAAATGGCTTTTTTTTCCTTTAGAAGTGTCATTTTGTGCAGGGACAGTTCTAAACACGGGAAACACGTGGCACTTCACAGGCATACTTTAGACACCCCCCAGGTACGATATTTAAAGGAATATTTGACTTTTTTTTTTTCACTTTATGCATCATTAAAATGACTGCTCCCGAAAAACGACCGTTTTTAAAACTTCTTTTTGCATTGATACATGTCCCCTGGTGCAGAACCCGGGTTCCCAAACCCTTTTTAGGACAATAACATGCATAATAGTCGTTATAATTAGCACTTTAGAATTCGAACGTTCGCATCCATTGTATTTAATAGGGTTCTAATGTTCGTACGAACTTTCGGTCCGTTCGCGGGTTCTGGTGCGAACCGAACCCGGGGGTGTTCGGCTCATCACTAGTAATAAAGTACAAGGTGATCACACACCATACGTCAAGACAGATTCCTCCTCCCATATGCGTTTCGTCCTGGGCAGGACTTTGTCAATCATAGATTTGCAAATTTTCTTCTGAGTGAACCGATATTCTCCTATTCCCCTTAAAATGAATTGCTACCAGATTGCTTTTATACTCATCAGAGCATGGCCACATGTTTGGGAGTGATAGCACCAGGCCTCTTTTGCTCTTTGACCAGAGAAGCAAAACTGTAGTGCAGGGAATTTTGGGTTGAGAGGTTATCATGTGTTTTTTCAAAAAACTTTTTTTTTTTCAAGTACATCTCACCCAAGAGGCTTAAATAGGCAAAACTGAAAGTTTCAATTTTGTCAAAATTTTGTGGCAAAATCACTCAGCTTACACCGATTAGGTGGAAACCATACTGCATCTAAGCACCACAAACCAAAAATGCTACAGTAGGTGCCACCGATATTGTGTCAATCTCGCCGCTTCTAGCGGCGAGATTGACACCCTATGAGCTCCGTCGCGAGAGCCAGCGCCGAGCTGTCTCGTTATCGGGAAAGGAAAAATGTTCCTTTCACGATGAGCGACACGCATTGCCGATAGACGGAGATCCGACGTGGATTCCCGCCAATACCAGGCACTGCATTTGGTATGAATCCTGAGCGGGAACTCCACGCCAATTTTTAAAGAAAAAAATGGCGTGGGTTCCCCCTCCAGGAGCATACCAGGCCCTTGGGTCTGGTCTGGATTTGAAGGGGAAACCTACGCCGAAAAAACGGCGTGGGGGTCCCCCTCAAAATCCAAACCAGACCCTTATCCGAGCACGCAACCTGGCATGCTGCAGGGGAAGAGGGGGGACGAGAGAGCGTCCCCCCTCCCTCCTGAACCGTACCAGGCCGCATCCCTCAACATGGGGGGTTTGGTGCTCTGGGGCAGGGGGGCGACCTGCGGCCCCCCACCCTGCCCCCATGTTGATGAGGACAGGGCCTCTTCCCGACAACCCTGGCCGTTGGTTGTTGTGGTATGCGGGCGGGGGGCTTATCGGAATCCGGCTATCTTCTTCCAGCTCTTTTGCTAGCGGGGTCCGGTCCGGGGTGGCCCCGGAGCATGTGACTGTGACGTCATGGGAACATGTGACTGTGACGTCATGAGAAGCCTATATAAATCTCTGCGGACCGAAGATTTAGCATTACTGCGAGAGGAAGCGACGAGTCAACATCGAGGAGGAGAAGAGGGAAGAAGACGCCGACGGCGACGATGGGAAGACCGGCCCCTCCACTAGCAAAAGAGCTGCAAGAAGATAGTGGAGGGGCCGGCAGAAGGACAACGGAGAGCCGGACGAGACGTCGGGAAGACCGGGCCTCTGCTAGCAAAAGAGCTGCAAGAAGATAGCGGAGGCCCGGCGGAAGAAAGAACCGGAGAGCGGGAGAAGAACCGGAGAGCGGGAGAAGAAGAAGGCGACGGAGAAGACCGGGCCCCGCTAGCAAAAGAGCTGGAAGAAGATAGCGGAGGCCCGGCAGAAGAAAGAACCGGAGAGCGCGGCAACGACACCGGAGACCCCCGAAGACAGAAGAGACCCCCGGAGCTGTGCAATAAAATACTTTAAAAAACTGTGTTGTGTTTTTATTGCCATTTTTTTTCCACCAGGTGAATGGGTAGGGGTACGATGTACCCCATACTCATTCACATAGGGTGGGGGGGCCAGGATCTGGGGGCCCCCTTGTTAAAGGGGGCTCCCGGATTCCGATAAGCCCCCCGCCCGCAGACTCCGACAACCAACGGCCAGGGTTGTCGGGAAGAGGCCCTGTCCTCATCAACATGGGGGCAGGGTGCTCTGGGGTGGGGGGGGGGCGCAGGTCGCCCCCCTGCCCCAGAGCAACAAACCCCCCATGTTGAGGGCATGCGGCCTGGTACGGTTCAGGAGGGAGGGGGGGCCGCTCTCTTGTCCCCCCCTCTTCCCCTGCGGCCTGCCATGTTGCGTGCTCGGATAAGGGTCTGGTTTGTATTTTGAGGGGGACCCCCACGCCGTTTTTTCAGCGTAGGTTTCCCCTTCAAATCCAGACCAGACCCAAGGGCCTGGTATGCTCCTGGAGGGGGAACCCATGCCGTTTTTTTCTTTAAAAATTGGCGTGGAGTTCCCGCTCAGAATTCATACCAAACGCAGTGCCTGGTATTGGCAGGAATCCACGTCGGATCCCCGCTCAATACAGTGCCGCGTCTCCTCGCTATTGCAGCGAGCGCGACATGTGTCGCCACCCTGTCGCCGAGATGTCGGCACCCCTGTCGCCGAGAATCTCCGCGATAGGATCGCGATGACTATACAATGTCGGCGGCACCTACTGTATTTATTTCATTTTTAATACCCAAAGCAAACTCACCCACCACTCCATGTCTCCATGATGTATTTTGTTGAGAAATAACTTTACCCCCCCCCCCATCAGCCATTGAGGTATAATTTTTTCAGCCAGCGATTCCCTTCACTGTAGTTATCTTAGCAGGTCTGGAGCCACTGGATTACTTTTACGAGTAAGGATGCAACCAGCAGCATCCGGTTCCTGGGAGACAGTGAGAGGAACTGATGCTGTTCCTCCCACTCTGTGATGTCAGAAACCGCAAGCTACAAGGATTTCATCCCTTCCACTTTTAATTTTTTTTTCGGTTTACCTGGCCATTACCGGCACGCACCTGGATTTTAGGCATTTCTTTTTTTATATACTTGTGACAGGAGTCACTTTGGGCATAGGGTGACTAAGGAAATATACCTTGGACTACCTAAAATGGGATAGTAATATTTATCCACAATATCTCCCAGGATATAAGTAAAATAACTATTTACTGGTTGTTGATTCTGAACTCAACATGTTAACTGAAAAAGTGACTCATTCATAATGTTGGGACACATACTGTTAGATGCTAATGTCACCAACTCCAGCCCACCTGTCTGCCTGTTGTGATGTTAATGAATCCAGACTAACTTCTAAAGATCTTCTCTTTGTGGATTGGGCTAATTGACCCTGTATTGTGTAAAGTATTCCTGTGATAATGTGTATTGAAGTTCAGGAGACAGCCCGGCTACTAAAGGAATTAGGTAATTAGCTCATGTAAATTAGGTCTGGTCAAAGGTGTATTTTTCAGAGGAAAATGAGGAGAATGTAAGAACCTCCTCTTTTGGCGTATAAAACTTGTAGTTTTTCAATAAAGATTGTCATTCCCTGTTCGGAGGCTGACAGCTGGAGAACCGGGGCCGACCGGCCAACAACCGTAAGAAGAGGTACATTATCGAAGAACGAGTCGAAATGGATGGAGCCGAAAGACCCAACATAACCAAAAGGCCCAGCGTAACAGACAGAACACCCGAAGAGGCAAGTTTTGATCGGGCTGTTAACATAAGACTGGCACATTATGGTCCTAACCCTACAGCGGAGATCATAGACCAAGTTATAGTGGCTGTGGACGCAAATTGGCTACAGCAAAGAGGTTCTGCAGCAGCAGAAATCAGAGCAGCACCAACTGAAAGGAGAAAGATACATTTTGCTGCTTTTAAAAATGTAATTGAAACTGAAGGGGAGATTGATGGGTACCTTTCCGATTTTGAACGGCAATGTGCCCTACATCGGGTGACCACAGAGGAATGGGTTACCATTTTGTCTGGGAAATTGTCGGGCCGGGCCAGTAAAGCGTTCAGGGCCATCCCAGACACTGTAGCCATAAGAGTAGCGGGAGGCACCGTCTTCTGGCTACCCATTGCCCGTGTTCACCTGGATTGGGGGGTTGGTTCGGGACACATGAATGTGGGGGTGATGAAGGATTTGCCAGCGGATGTACTACTGGGGAATGATTTGGCCCCCCCTTGTTTCTGCTTACGCCCCGATGGGCCCCGCTGAAGCCAACCCAGTGACTACCTGTGCCCAGACCCGTGCTGCTGGAACGGCCCGCTTGCGGCTGGGAACTGGGTAAGACTATCTCCCCCGACATGTACCGTAGATCAGGCACAATATCACAGTTTAAAATTGGAATGCGACAAGTTGACCAGTGAGAAATCGGAGATGCAACAACACTACACCATGTATTATGAGATGTCCCATGGCTTGAACATTGATATGCACAAACAGGCTGAAATTGCCAAAAGGTTAAATGGGATTTGTGCCCAGGTTCTGCCTTACCTCTCCCAAGAGCATCAGCAACAAGTCCTGGGAGCCATTGAGAGAGCAAAGCAAGTGACTGTTCCAGAACTGAATTCCATTATTCGCCCTGCAACCTTACAACTTCACCATCAGCTACCGACCCGGTAAGCAAAATGGCAATGCTGATGAGTTGTCCCGGCATTGGGGTCTCCTCCTGTGTTAGTCTCCTGCTGAAAGGGGAGATGTGTGACAGGAGCCACTGTGGGCATAGGGTGACTGAGGAAATATACCTTGGACTACCTAAAATGAGATAGTAATATTTATCCACAATATCTCCCAGGATATAAGTAAAATAACTATTTACTGGTTGTTGATTCTGAACTCAACAGGTTAACTGAAAAAGTGACTCATTCATAATGTTGGGACACATACTGTTAGATGCTAATGTCACCAACTCCAGCCCACTTGTCTGCCTGTTGTGATGTAAATGAATCCAGACTAACTTCTAAAGATCTTCTCTTGGTGGATTGGGCTAATTGACCCTGTATTGTATAAAGGATTCATGTGATAATGTGTATTGAAGTTCAGGAGACAGCCGGGCTACTAAAGGAATTAGGTAATTAGCTCATGTAAATTAGGTCTGGTCAAAGGTGTATTTTTCAGAGGAAAATTAGGAGAATGTAAGAACCTCCTCTTTTGGTGTATAAAACTTGTAGTTTTTCTAAAAAAATTGTCATACCCTGTTTGGAACCTCAACACAAAGTGTTGTCTCGTTTGTGGAGGGAGAATTATTTGTATGGGGTCTAATTCGGCTAGTTGGAGTGTCTGGTAGCTGCCGTGTGTTCGGGAATGAAATATCTTAAACTACGTTAACCCCTGTCGTTACAATACTTTTTTTATATATACAGTATATATATATTGTGAGGGGGTTAGCTCGGCAGCGGGTGTGTGTGACCCCCGGGATGGGCTCCCCAGACAAAAACAGGCCCAGCAAACGGAGGTTGTGGTTTTCAAAATCAAAAAGGTGCGGTTTATTTTCTATTTACAGTGACAAAACACAGCAAAGCAAAAGAAACATAAATAAAATAAATCCTGGTCAACTTGACCTCTGACTAAACATACAGGTTTCCTAACTAACAACTGGGATCAGCCTAGTGCTGTCCTAGTCCCTAAGTCCCTGGTTTTAAATGTCCAAGCAAATAGCCACACAGGCTTTGTCTCACCGCACAGGGGTTCACTCTCCCTAGACAGTCCACACAGGTCTGGTTCCAGGCATGAGCTAACATCTAATGAAGCTGGGAGTTCTTATAGAGGCCTAAATGAGCTGACAAGCTTCAGCTGGCCTCATCAACTCCCTGTCTGTACGACGCCCCACACTCTCCCTAGAGGTATGAGTCATCCATGAGCCCACTAGCCTTATACAACTCTCCACCTAGTTGTATAAGTCGGCGTAAAGCCTGAATCTGGGCGAAATATATCTACCCCCCTGGATGCAACCAGGTGACTTTACCTTCCTGCTGTCACATACCCCCCCCTCTTGTTTTAACCTCGGGGTTGGAACACCAGCAATCAGGCATTCATGTACTCGAGACAAAGCATCCACATTCCCCATTTGAACGCCAGGGCGATGCTTTACTGTGAAGTTGAATTCCTGGAGGGCCAGGAACCACCTATTCACTCTTCTATTTGTTTCCTTGTTTTGAGCCATCCACTTTAATGGAGCGTGATCCGTAACCATGTCAAAGTACCTACCTAGCAGGTAGTACCGAAGGGAATCTAGAGCCCACTTCACCGCTAAACACTCCTTTTCAACGGTGGCGTAATTTACCTCATGGGACTTCAACTTCCTGCTGAGGTAAATGACTGGGTGCTCTTCCCCGTTCCAGACCTGGGACAATACTGCTCCTAACCCCACATCTGACGCATCACTTTGTACGACAAAGTCTTTAGAGAAGTCGGGTGAGTACAACACTGGCTGGCTACATAAGGCTTGTTTCAAGAATTGGAATGCTGCCTCAGCCTCGGGGGTCCATTTAATCATGACCGACCCTTTCCCCTTCGTCAGGTTGGTTAGGGGCACAGCCTTAGAAGCAAAGTGGGGAATGAATCGCCGATAATACCCAGCGATTCCCAGAAAGGCTCGTACCTGCTTCTTGCTGTTGGGACGTGGCCAACTCTGGATGGCCTCGACTTTGTTGAGTTGGGGTTTTATTACTCCCCTCCCAATGGTGTACCCAAGATATTTGGCCTCCTCCTGCCCAATGGTACACTTCTTGGGGTTAGCCGTAAACCCCGCTTCCCGAACAGAGTCCAGGACTGCTTGCACTTTTGGCAGATGTGAGGCCCAATCTGTGCTATGGACAATTACGTCATCCAGGTAAGCCGCAGCATACTTCCGATGGGGCCTCAGCATCTGGTCCATTTTCCGCTGGAATGTGGCCGGCGCATTCTGTAACCCGAACGGCATTCTTTTATATTGGAACGCCCCGTCTGGGGTTACAAATGCGGTTTTCTCTTTGGCCGACTTGGCCAGGGGGATTTGCCAATACCCTTTTGTGAGGTCAAGAGTCGTCATGTATCGGGCTGTTCCCAGCCGGTCGATCAACTCATCTATACGTGGCATGGGGTAGGTGTCAAATTTTGTAACTTTGTTCAACTGACGAAAATCGTTACAAAATCGCCAGCTCCCATCCGGTTTAGGCACCAACACAATGGGACTAGACCAATCACTTTGGGACTCCTCTATCACCCCTAAGTTCAGCATTTTCTGTACTTCCTCCCGTATTGCCTCCCGTCGGGCCTCTGGGATCCGATAGGGTTTTAACTTCACCCTTTCACCGGGCGGGGTAATGATGTCATGCTCTACCCCAGATGTTTGTCCCGGCAGCTCAGAGAATACCTCCTTGTTGCGAAGCACAAACTCCTTAACCTCCTGTTGTTGGGGTTGTGACAAGGTGGCTGCTATTCCAACCTCAGGAATCACGCAACCAGTTTGAGCTGGTGACCAAGTGTCTGCGACTAGGGACTCTCTATCCCTCCAGGCTTTCAACAGATTAACGTGATAGATCTGTTCGGGCTTTCGCCTTCCTGGTTGTCTGACCTTGTAATTCACTTCGCTCACTTTTTCCATTATCTCATAGGGGCCTTGCCATTTGGCAAGGAATTTACTTTCAACCGTAGGGACAAGTACCAGTATCCTATCCCCCGGGGAAAAGGTACGGGTCTTGGCTCCACGGTTGTACACTCTCTGCTGTGCTAACTGCGCTTGGGCCAAATGTTCCTTCACGATGGGCATTACCTGTGCAATTCGGTCTTGCATCAGGGCGACATGCTCAATCACACTCCTGTGGGGAGAACTCTCACTTTCCCAAGTTTCCTTGGCAATATCCAACAGCCCTCTTGGGTGTCTCCCATACAGTAACTCAAAGGGGGAGAATCCCGTAGAGGATTGGGGCACCTCCCTAATAGCAAACATCAGATAAGGAAGTAGACAGTCCCAATCCTTTCCATCTCTATCCACCACTTTCTTCAACATTTATTTTAGGGTTTTGTTGAATCTTTCAACCAGCCCATCGGTTTGGGGGTGATACACAGATGTACGTAATTGCGTCACTTTGAACAATTTACACAGCTCCTTCATAACCCGGGACATAAAGGGTGTACCTTGGTCCGTAAGCAGTTCTTTACAAATACCCACCCGGCTAAACACAAGAGATAGCTCTTTGGCTATGGTTTTGGCCGAGGTATTTCGGAGAGGGATCGCTTCTGGATAACGGGTGGCATAGTCCATTATAACTAATATGTACTGGTGCCCCCTAGCGGACTTGATTATAGGCCCTACCAAATCCATGGCGATCCTCTCAAACGGGACCTCAATGATGGGTAGAGGGACCAGCGGGCTACGGAAATGTGGCATCGGGGCCGACCTCTGACACACAGGGCAGGAGGAACAATAATTTTCTATGTCCTTCATCACCCCCGGCCAATAGAATCTCTGTAATACCCTCTCTCGGGTTTTCTCTGTCCCCAGATGACCTCCAAGAATGTGCCCATGAGCCAACTCCAACACCAACTTCCTGTAAGGTTTGGGCACCACAAGCTGCTCAACGGTTTCTTCTGCCCTTTTTGCCACCCGATACAGTAGGTCCTTCTCTACGCTGAAGTATGGGTAAGTGCAGGTATTATCTGGGTTCACTAACTCGCCATCTATTTTCACTACGTTTTCCCGTGCCTTTATTAGGGCGGGGTCTTTCAACTGTTCTGTGGCAAAGTTTTCCCTGTGAACCTCAAGATCAGAAAACTCCACAGACGGTAGGTTTTCGTCTGAGGAGGTGGGCTCCTCTCCAGTTTCTTGAGTCTCCCCTGCCAATACTGATAAGGGAAATTCCGGAGAGTCCTCACCACTCTCAGGGGAGTTCTGGCTATCACATTCCTGGTACATAGGGGCACCAGTGGGGGGCTCAGGATCATCCCACAGTTCCCAGAACTTCGGAAAATCCCTTCCCACAATGGCGTCATGCGGTAACTGAGATACTAAGCCCACTGGATGAGAGAGGGTACCTTTGGGGGTCTCGAAACACACTGTAGTCACTGGATACTCTCGGGTGTCCCCATGCACACAAATAACAGCTACCTTGCTATTCCCAAAGACCTCTGTTTTAACTAACTCAGCCTTTATCAGGGTCACAAGGCTACCTGAATCCAGCAATACCACAACATTTCTACCATTAACACACATTTTGCATAAATGTTTCTCAGTTCCTCGAATGGCAGTGCATGCGACTGTCGCACACAGCGACTGACGTCTGCCCGTCAGAAAGTCACACTGCATGGGTTCCTCCACAACCGGGCAATTGGCTGCAATATGTCCCGCTTGCCGGCAGCGGTAGCAAACGATCCTTCTTGCCGCCTCTTGAGCCGCTGATTTCCCAGGCTGTTCTCGCCAAACTTGGGGTAGAGCTCCCACCCTCTCACTCTCTCCACCCTCACCCCTTGGAATCCTCTTATCCGCCCCTGGGGATGGTCTGGTCTTAGGGTGGAAAGTCCGAGTGTCTCTGGAAGAGGCCGTCAGGTTCTCTGTAGCCAAGTATTTCTCCACACGATCCACAAGACCATCGGCCGTCTCTGGGTCTCCATGGCTTACCCACTTTTGGATGGCAGTAGGAAGAGCTCTCAAAAACCGATCCATTACAACACGTTCCACAATCTTTGGTGCGGACAAAGTCTCTGGCTGTAGCCACTTTCTGCTCAGGTGAATGAGATCATACATTTGAGACCTGGGGGGTTTTCCAAGCTGGAAAGTCCAGTTATGCACACGCTGAGCCCGGACAGCCTGGGTGACACCCAGCCTTGCCAAAATTTCAGCTTTTAGCATCACATAGTCTTTTGCTTGGTTAGGCTCTAGGTCATAGTAAGCTTTCTGCGATTCACCAGTTAACAGAGGAGCCACCAGTCCAGCCCACTGCTCCTCAGGCCACTTTTCTCTTTCAGCGGTCCTTTCAAATGTGGTCAAAAATACCTCTGGATCATCCTCTCCAGTCATTTTTGTCAATAAACGACTCACCCCAAAGGACGCGGTATTAGTGGGACGGCTTTCCTCACTGGTCTGCGGACGTTGCTGCATTACTGCTTCCATTTGTTGTAGTCTCTGCTCTTGCTTCTGTAACAGGTCTATGAAGCGGGCCTCAGATTGCTGCTGGGCTTGTTGCTGAGCTTCCAGACTCTGTTGGTGAGCTTGCTGCTGGGCTGCAAGGCTCTGTTGATGAGCTTGCTGCTGGGCTGCAAGGCTCCTTTGCAAACCTGCATTTGTCTGCTGTTGATTGGCATTTGCTAGAGCCAGCTGTTTCAGTATCTCCTCCATGCTGGCTTAAAAAAAAACTGCCACTGGTTCTCCACCAACTGTGAGGGGGTTAGCTCGGCAGCGGGTGTGTGTGACCCCTGGGATGGGCTCCCCAGACAAAAACAGGCCCAGCAAACGGAGGTTGTGGTTTTCAAAATCAAAAAGGTGCGGTTTATTTTCTATTTACAGTGACAAAACACAGCAAAGCAAAAGAAACATAAATAAAATAAATCCTGGTCAACTTGACCTCTGACTAAACATACAGGTTTCCTAACTAACAACTGGGATCAGCCTAGTGCTGTCCTAGTCCCTAAGTCCCTGGTTTTAAATGTCCAAGCAAATAGCCACACAGGCTTTGTCTCACCGCACAGGGGTTCACTCTCCCTAGACAGTCCACACAGGTCTGGTTCCAGGCATGAGCTAACATCTAATGAAGCTGGGAGTTCTTATAGAGGCCTAAATGAGCTGACAAGCTTCAGCTGGCCTCATCAACTCCCTGTCTGTACGACGCCCCACACTCTCCCTAGAGGTATGAGTCATCCATGAGCCCACTAGCCTTATACAACTCTCCACCTAGTTGTATAAGTCGGCGTAAAGCCTGAATCTGGGCGAAATATATCTACCCCCCTGGATGCAACCAGGTGACTTTACCTTCCTGCTGTCACAATATATATATATATATATATATATATATATATATTTTTTTTTACTCTAACTATTGTCTCTTCGCCCATAGCAACGCTGTTCTGGTCCCGGTTTGCACTTCTGTGACTCTCCACCCATTCTCCTTCTGACCAGACTTTTTGAATTCTCTCTTCTATACCATATCTCTTGGGCATCCTGGTAATCTCTGCCATATCTACTTGGGTCATATACCACCATTAGACATGTGAGTATGTGAGCGGTAATTGGATGCACCTTTATCTTTCGCCATTGTGTTTTTTCAGTATCTAATGGATGTATAATGCATATGTTTATATCTTCCAGACTACTATTGTCACCATAACTGCATATTGGACTATCCCTGAAGAAGGAGTCAAATGTACTTCGTAACGCGTAGGAAATACGAATATAATTAGTACTTTGTGTGTATATTACGGATGTTCACATTATGGAGTTTTTTTCACTCATTATGTGCATCTGATGGTAAATGTATGATGGTATAATATTCCATGTTTTTATAGTACAATTCTATGTACATTACAGCTACTCCTTTCTATACCCTTTTGATACTATAAATAAATTTGAATTTTTTGTGTTATCTTCTCACAATCTGTGCCTAAAAAATCCCATTCCCAAGGGGAAATCTGTGTTTAAATTACCGGCTTGGCCACAGCTAATCACATGGTAAAGGTGGGCTGTGATTGGCCTTGTCTGTATCATGTGATTACTGTAACCAATCACAGAGATAAACATAATTGTGCACAATGAATGGCATGAATCAATGCCATTCATTGTGTACAATGGTCATGTGATCTGCTGTGATTGGTCACAGAGTTCACATGGTACCAGCAGCTGCCAGTAGGCTGATCCACTAGAAAATGAGTAATAGGCCGATACCAGTCTCAATTATTAGGTACAGTATGTCTAGGACCATGCGCTCATATGGTATACAATCCATAATTTTAATTTTGCCTCCTTTTGTCAGAGGGTTTTATTCATTTTTTTTATTGTTCTGCAGTAATCGCTCTGTGTTGAGCTGGGGTCAAATTCGACAATTGAGCATGTTTCCAACAGGTGTGGGGGGCACTCTCTCTTCTCTCCAAGGTGCCCATTGCATCTCCATCGGGGTGCAACCATTGGAATCCAGGGTATGTGATACAAAATGGGTATACATATGCAAATACATTTTTTGTATGTATTTTTATCAATTATGTTTTTTTCTGTTTAGTTATGTTGTCTGCACTTAAATAATTCCTTAAGAAGCCATTTTTGGTGAAACATGTAGAAGAAATTAAGTGCACCCAGGATCACCAACAAAATAACAAACGCATGGGCAAAATTTTTACTTGTATTACTGTATTTTCAATATATATATATATATATATATATATATATACTCAGATTTTTTAACTTTGTTTAAAATAAAATACCTATTTTTGATCAAAAATATTCATATTTATGGACTTAAAACGCACCCCATAAATCCCATCCTACACTATTTGGTTTGTTGAATACAGATTTGGTATGTGGTGCAGTTATAATTCTATACCGTCAGCAATCAGGTCTTTTTTCACTTTAACACTATAAGTTATAAAACAAAATGCATACTTTTTATCTACAGTTATTTATTTCTAAAACTAACATCGATCAAAGTAAGTTAAAAAGTGTTTTTCTTTTATGTTATGTTATGTTTTTTAGTCTTTGGATTGCATAAAAATAAAATCCCTTTTGCAAGGCAAGATCACCAAATGGAAGCCTTTTTTAGCCTAAAAAATAATAATACTGGTATTACTTTGTTATTTTAACCACCTCAGTGCCGGGCACTCTTACCCCCTTTCTGCCCAGGCCAATTTTCAGCTTTCAGCGCTGTCAAGTCTTGGATGACAATTACGCGGTCATGCTACACTGTACCCAAATTAAATTTGTATAAATAAGACAGATAGAGCTTTCTTTTGGTGGTTTTTAATTACTACCAAGTTTTTTATTTTTTGCTCAACAAATGAAAAAAGGCTGAATTAAAAAAAAAAAGTTTTTCTTTGTTTCTGTTATAAAATTAAAAGTAAAAAAAAAAAGAAAATTTTCTCCATCATTGATGTGCGCTGATGAGGCTGCACTAATGGGCACTGATAAGCGGCACTGATGGGCAGCCTTTATGGGCACTGATAGCTGGCCCTGATAGGTACTGATAGGCGGCACTGATATGCAACACTGATGGGCAGCCTTTTTGGGCACTGATAGCTGACACCGATGGGCACTTTTAGGCAGCACTGATATGCAGCACTGGTAGGCACTGATAGGCGGCACTGCTGGGCACTGATAGTCAGCACTGATATGCAACACTGATGGGCACTGATAGGCGGCACTGCTGGGCACTGATAGAGGGCACTGATAGGCGGCACTGATATGCAACACTGATGGGCACTGATAAGCGGCACTGATGGGCAGCCTTTATGGCACTGAAAGCTGGCACTGGGCACTGATAGCCAGCACTGATAGGCGGCACTGATAGGTGCCATTGATATGCAACACTGATGGGCATTGATGGGCAGCACTGATGGGCAGCCTTCATGGGCACTGATAGGCGGCAATAATGGGCACTAAAATTAAAAAATTACTCTGGTCCATGGGGGGGGGGGGGATTGTACAGATGTAAGAGCTGAAATGGTTAATGACTGCTTAGGTGGATCCTATAACTAAGCAAGGTGAAACACATCAGTGGGCGTGGTTTCTTAGCGGAGACCTGTGGGCTGAAGCCGTTCCTTGTTTTGTCACGCTGGCTGGTCGGGAGAGCGGCGCCTTCTTTCAGTGATTGCGCACACGGCTCTGGATGAGCACATCAGCACGCCTGAACCCCTTTTAATCCTGTGGATAATGGGAGCAGAGTCCATGGCTTTGAGTGGCGCTCCAAATATATGCTTAGGTGAAGCTGTTACTGTTCAGATTTGAGAGATCCAATCATGATCAGGGTATTAGCTGTTATAATTGTAGTGAAAGTAAACTCTGGGAGAAACTTAAAGCTGTATTAAAACCAAAACCAAATTTGTAACATATTGCAGCTTAGATATGGCTGCATTCCTTTTTTACACCCCCCCCCCTGTTTTCACCTGGTGATCTGGCCAGTAACACACCTTCTGTGTGAGAGTGCCCCCACTCTGGATGAAGGAGCCCAGGGGGCACCTTTGGAAAGCCGCCTTATGAGTCTGGGGGTGAAGGGAGTGTTAGATGTACTAGCAGATTTAGACACCCTAACAAATTGAATCCAAACCCCAGCTAAAATTTTATAAGCAGTTACGGCAACAGTTTTTTTTTTTTTTGGATAAAGGCTTTACAAAAATAAAAGCGGATCATTGTAAGCACCCCTGTCAGTTTTAAATGGTTTGTCTCATCCCTGCAACATATCTACAGGAGAGCTTGAGATTTTGGAAAACAACAGACTTACTGGCCAGATCACCGGGTGAAAATAGAGGAGAGAAAGCCTAAAAAAGAAAATGAATGCAGCCACCGCATCCAAGAATTGGTAAACTGGAATATACTAAATGTTTGCTTTTGGGTTTAATACTGCTTTAAAGGTTTAATTTGCTAAGAAATCATTTATTAAACTTTTTGCATTTGCTTTAAAGTGTTACTAAACCCACAACCGTAAAATCTGTCTGTATGTGCAGAATAGCATGTTTGTTATACTCACTGTGGAACTTAAGGGGTTAATCCTATGTATTGTGTACTTGATCCTGTATGGACAGATCCTCCCCCTCCTGCAGTGTCTCTCTTGGCAAGGCCAGATAAGACACAGTGAGGGTAGTAAAGCTGCATATGCTCAGTTTGGTCTCTATTGCTGGAGAGAACAGGAGAGAACAGTTCCCTGTTGTGCTGAGCTTTTATGGTCACATGATATTGACATCACACGTGTGGGTGTGTATACAGATCCTAAATGACAGCCCAGTCCCTCCCTCCTTCTCCATGCCCAGTAACTAAAAAAGAACACAGCGGGTGGGATATTACATCTTGATTCATTGATGATCCGCCTCCCATAACAGCACGAGGACACCGGCTATAGTGAAAATCTTCTCCTACCTGAACACTCAGCACTCCTGCAGTTTATCACGTGACCGTAGTATACAGATCAGCCAACAAGGTATTTAGTGGCAGAATTTTTTGTAAAAAAACGATTTATAAGCTGTGGGCACTGCGGGGGATTAACTATTTTCATATTACTGGGTTTAGTAACACTTTAAGAATCTTTCCTGGACTAAAGTCATCTTCAGGATCCCAGAAAGTAGATATACCTATTCCATGGGGTCAGTGGCTTCAGCAGTATCATATTTTAACACTAGATGGCAGCATTGTAGAACATTGTCTTTGTACTAGAAAATCATATTAGTGTAACATATATAGTAATAAGTCTATCTGTCGTAAGGAAATGTATTTTACTAATCCCTCTGCAATAATAAAACACGTCTTATTCCTTCACAATAAGGACCCATTAAGAACAAAAAATGCACGTTTGCTATGTGTTTTTGATTGCGTGTTGACGTTCAGTTTTACACACATTTGCATGCGTTTGCGCTGCACGTTTCCTATGCTGGCATTTCCTTTAAGGTCACTTTTGTCTTCTTTCTTCTTTGGGCCTTTATGTGTACAGCACTGTGTTGCTTTTTTTTTTTTTTACATTTACATGCGTTTGCGTGAGTTTCTGCGCATTCGGGGTGCGGGAAAATGCAACGTGCCTCACTTTTTTTTTCATTGCACTGTAATGGTGTGAACTATGCCCATAGGATAACCGGCCTGGTGACGTCCATGCAGCAGGAATGCATTCAAAACCACAATCATCTACACCTCTTAAGCCCCGGACCAATACGCAGCATGAAGACTAGGCCCCTTTTTGCGATTCGGCACTGCGTGGCTTTAACTGACAATTGCGCGGTCGTGCGACGTGGCTCCCAAACAAAATTTCCCACAAATAGAGCTTTCTTTTGGTGGTATTTGATCACCTCTGCGGTTTTTATTTTTTGTGCTATAAACAAAAATAGAGCGACAATTTTGAAAAAAAATAAATATTTTTTACTTTTTGCTATAATAAATATCCCCCAAAAAATATATAAAAAAAAAATTTTTTTCCTCAGTTTAGGACGATACGTATTCTTCTACATATTTTTGGTAAAAAAAATCGCAATCGGTGTTTATTGATTGGTTTGCGCAAAAGTTATAGCGTTTACAAAATAGGGGGTAGTTTTATGGCATTTTTATAATTTTTTTTTTTACTAGTAATGGCGGCGATCAGCGATTTTTTTGGTGACTGCGACATTATGGCGGACACATCGGACACTTTTGACACATTTTTGGGACCCTTGTCATTTTCACAGCGATCAGTGCTATAAAAATGCACTGATTACTGTGAAAATGACACTGGCAGTGAAGGGGTTAACCACTAGGGGCGCTGGATGGGTTAAGTGTTACTAAGGGAGTGATTACTACTGTTAGGGGGTGTGGCTACGAGTGACACATCACCGATCTCCGCTCTGATTACACAGAGCGGAGAACAGTGACATTGTCAGTAGGGGAGCGGGGAGATGTTGTGTTTACACTAACATCTCCCCGCTCCATCCCTCCGTGAGATGATTGCGGGGATTCCCGCGGCGATCGAGTCCACGGGACCCGCGGTCCGACTCACGGGGAAGGCAGGGGAGTCGCGAGCGAACCGCCGGTGGCGTGCCCACGCGACCCCGACGTCGGGCAGTTAAAGGGGACGTACAGGTACGTGATTGTGCCTGTACGAGCCATTCTGCCGACGTATATATACAGTGAGCGGTCGGCAAGTGGTTAAAGTCTGGTGAATTACATTAGAACTATGACCATAAATTCTCATAATTAAAGCTGTTCCTGATATATACTATATATATATATATATATATATATATATATATATATATATACCGTATATACTCAAGTATAAGCCGACCCGAATATAAGCCGAGGCACCTAATTTTACCACAAAAAACTGGGATAACGTATTGACTCGAGTATAAGCCTAGGGTGTCCATCTGCATGCCTCACTGTGCCTCACTTTGCCTCACTGTGTCCATGTGCATGCCTCACTGTGCCCATGCCTCACTGTGCCCATGCCTCACTGTGTCCATGACTAGACTGACGTTTAACATGGGAGTCTATGGAACGGGGTCGCCGGATTTGAAAAATCGGTGCTCCCGGGCCGTAGATCCCCATGACAACAGATTTTGCACACTTGTAGAAAAGTAATGGGGCTATATGTGTGCTAAGTTCCGGGTCCAGAGAACCTAGGAACGGCCGGTAACGTGTCCCCAAAATCACCAGAGAAATGACCGTTTAACATGGGAGTCTATGGAAGGGGTGCCCAGCTTTGAAAAATCGGTGCTCCTCGGCCGTATGTCCCCCGGACAACAAACTTTGCATACGTGTAGAGGAAGACTAGAAGTTTGGAGATCTACAGCCGGCCGGTACTGGGTCCCCAAAGTCCGGGAGATCAGGCGCAAAAAAGGTGACTCGAGTATAAACCGAGGGGGGCATTTTCAGCACAAAAAAATGTGCTGAAAAACTCGGCTTATACTCGAGTATATACGGTATGTATATATATATATATATACATATATATATATATATATATATATATATATATATATATATATGTATGTATGTGGTATATAGATATATATACCACATATTTTTTTTAATTAAATGTATTGATTTATTTATTTATTTTTAGTGTGTTATTCTTACTTTTTGTTACCTAAACATTCATAAAGTCGCCTAGCCATGTATCCATAAGACTAAATAACAATAAATAAATATTCTTTTAGCTTTCATTTTAAAACAAATAATATACCACAATAAAATAGAATAAGAAAGGTGGATTAAAAAAGAGCTTGAAAAAGAGTTTTAGCTTGAAACCAGTTGCTCTATTACTTTAACCACTTGCTTACTGGGCACTTAAACCCCCCTCCTGCCCAGACCAATTTTCAGCTTTCAGCGCTCTCACTCTTTGAATGACAATTGCGCAGTCATGCTACACTGTACCCATAGGAAATTTGTATAATTTTTTCCCAACAATTAGAGCTTTCTTTTGGTGGTATTTGATCACCTCTGCGGGTTTTATTTTTTGTATTTTTTTTTTAAAAAGACCGAATAAAAAAAAAAAAATACAAAATCGTTTTATATTTTGTTATAAAATTTAGCAAACTGGTAATTTATTTCCTTCATTGATGTACGCTGATGAGGCTGCACTGATGAGCACCGATAGGCTGCATTGTGATGGACACTGATAAGGCGGCACTGGTTGGCACTGATAGGCGGCACTGGTGGGCACTGATAGGAGGCATTGGTGGGCACTGAGAGGTGACACTGAGAGGTGGCACTGATGGGTGGCACTGATGGGCATTGATAGTTGGCACTGGTGGGCACTGAGAAGTGGCAATAATAGGTGGCACTGATTGGTGGCACTGATAGCTGGCACTAATGGGCACTGATAGATGGCAGTGATGGGCACTGATGGGTGGCAGTGATGGGCACTGATCGGCACTGGTAGGTGACACTGATAGGCAGCACTGCTAGGTGGCACTGCTAGGTGGCACTGATTGGCACCACTGGTGGGCATTGATAGGTGGCAATAGTGGGCATTGATAGGTGGCACTATTTTGCACTGGTGGACACTGATTTGTGGCACTGGCAGGTGGCACTGGCAGGCGGTACTGGTTGGCACAGATAAGGCGGATGTGCCTCTTCCTCTTCGGGACCGATGTCCCTTGCACAGAGGCCGGCGATTGTCTTTTTTTCTCCTTACGCTGTCAGCGTGAGGAGGAAAAAAAAATGATTACCGAGCTTCTGTTTACATCATGTGATCAGCTGTCATTGGCTGACAGCTGATCACGTGCTCTCAGTGACTCGGTGACCTGCAGGGGGCGCACGGGGAGCGTGCAAAGGGGAGGCCGCCTATTGACGCCCTCCCAGCAAAGTAGGTCCGCGCCGTAGCTGTCATTCGGCTATAGCGCAGATCTGAAGCAGTTAATGTGTAATTTTTTTGCACTTGGATATAAAAGTAAAGAGAGCATGTATATTTGGACTCCACATCCCTTGATTGTGTGTGTGTATATATATATATATATATATATATATAGATCTATATATATATATATATATATATATATATATATATATATATAATTTTTTTTATATATAGATATATCTATATCTATATCTCTAGATATATCTTCATACAGTAAGTAAGCCTGTTGTTTTTCAAAAGCACAAGCTCCCCAGCAGAATGTATCAGTTTTCATGGATAAGACAAACCATTTACCACTAAAAGGGGTGATTAAAATGATCAGATTTTATTTATTCACGTAAAGTCTTTATCCCAAAAGGAACAAAATAACTGTTTGATGTAACTGATTATAAAGTGTGAGGAGTTTGGCTTAAATGTCTTATGTTTCTAAATCTGCTTATACGTTTAACAATCCCCTGCCCCCAGACTGTCAGCGCTGCTGCATGATGTGTCTCCTGTCCTCATTCCTCCAGAGTTATGTCTCACAAATACAGGAGATGTGTTACTGGCCAGATCATTGGGTGAAAGAAAGCCCCAAAAAAAGAAAACAAATGCAGCCACCACATCTAATGATTGGTAAGCTGTGATGTATTACATTTTTGGTTTTTGGTTTTGGGTTTAATAAAGGTCTACTCTATCCAATGGATCTTTAAGGAAGAACTCTTCTAGTGACATATGTGAGTTGCTGCAGTGGATTACACAAAACTACAGGGTAAGAGTACTGTTAAGTAAGTGCACCCCTGACCTTAGCACAATTGTCTTCATTGTTGGTAACCATCAGTAGCTCAATGATACTCTATTGTCTTCTTACCGGAGTTTGGTGTCAAAATGTCTAAAATACTGAGTCATTTTAGTTTAGTCTGTAATTCCTATTTGTAGATAAGCCTTTGGCTACTAGTGGAATGGCCCTTCTATATGACAGGTTAGTAATTTTATAGAGCTCTAAAGTTGACCTTGATAATTACATAAAGTTTTCTATCTGTGAGGAAAAATATAATAAACATTTGCTCTATCTCTGGACAACGGAGACACCACTGTGAAAGAGAAGCTTTATGCATAATTTCATTTCAGTTCATTTTTTGAAAATACATTGGCAGAAAATCAATTTGATATATACTAAAGAAAGATAAAAAAGATTCAAATAAAAAAAAAAGCAAATAAAAATAAAAAACTGTAAACACAACGACCCAAAAGAATATGCTTATAATAATAAAGAAATAAAATAGTAATTTTTTTTCCCCAAGGAGCGATGAACTGATTGAAAAAAAAAAAAAATCTTTGAAAAGATCTTTATCTTCCCCCAAAGTCTTCAACGACTGTTTTTCTTTTTCTGTAAAAATCAAAATAATAAAAAATACTTTAAAACGTGTAAACTTTGATAAATAAAAATGTAAATAGTATCAAGGTAATTTTTATCATGCTTCAGAAATATTTTTCTATTTTTTTTTTAATGATTCAATAGGTTTTTATTGAGTTTTTAGTACAAAGATAGTAAAAAACAGTTCAGTTGCAACAAAAGCAGAGGTTCTGCCTAGCTTAAGTGAGTCTATCACATCCTGAACAAGCAACATGTATGATTATGTTTGTTAATTTTTCTAAAATTTTCAGTGGTATCCAGTTAGCAGGCCATAGACTTTTACCAGAGATTGGATGTCATACTACAAACAATATGTATATAAAATAAAAGTATTTTCCTAAAATTTTAAAATTGCTAGTATTAATATTATTTTTATTAATATTAATAATTAATAAAATAATCTAATATTAAAATTTTAAAAACTAGAGCCCACTACAACCATACTGTTATTGTTTAAATATAACAAGTATCAAAAACTTCATTCAGGGTTTGTTAATGCAATTATTAGCACAACATGTAAATCTCTGTAATATTTAAAATACATCTCTATTTTACTAAAAAAGTTATTTCCAGATGTAAAATGTATTACATTTCCAATCCTATGTAAATGGTAATGTTCTAATATTACAATGGAATGTTGTATAATATTTTACTGTTCACTCAATAAAATTTGTGAAACATACAAAAAAAAAAAAAAAATTGCAAATCTTATTTATTTTATTTTTATTTATTTTTTATAATTATAATTTTTACAATTTTGCTACATTTTCATCAGTCTGTCACGAGCTACCTTAAAATACAAATTTACACATCTTATAAACCTTTGTTTTGCTGAAAGTGAGGAAATATAATTCCTCCGCATCCCCCCCCCCCCCCCCTCCTACACAACCCAAGATCCCCTGGTCCGCATTAATCCCATATTTAACACAGATCTCGTAATTTATAAGATGCATTTTCAAACTCTGTTTCTAATTTCTGAACCTAGCATATACCAAAGAGTTTACATTTCACCAAAATATTGTCCAAAATGTAGATTTTGGCAAAATTTCTCTATTTTGGTAAATGCATAGGAGCATTGGGGAGATTTATTCTCTCTGTTATGGTGACCAAGTGCATGAAAATATATAGATATGTCATCACTTCCTGTTGTGTCTACAGGACAGTAAGTGATTGAAAATCTTGCTAATGGTATTTTTTACTTTTTGCTATAATAAATATCCTTTTTTTTTAAACAATTTTTTTCCTCAGTTTAGGCCGATATGTATTCTTCTACATATTTTTGGTTAAAAAAAAAATTGCAATAAGCGTTTATTGATTGGTTTGTGCAAAAGTTATAGCGTCTACAAAATTGGGGATAGATTTATAGCATTTTTTTTTTTTTTACTAGTAATGGTGGTGATCAGGGATGAGCCGAACACCCCCCTGTTCGGTTCGCACCAGAACCTGCGAACAGACAAAATGTTCGTGTAAACTTTAGAACCCTATTAAATACAATGGACTCGAACGTTCGAAATCTAAAGTGTTAATTATAAAGGCTAATATGCAAGTTATTGTCCTAAAAAGTGTTTGGGGACCTGGGTCCTGCCCCAGGGAACATTGCCTGTTCGCCCGTTCGCAGAACAGCGAACAAATTGGGGTGTTCGCGGCAAATTCGAAAAGTCTATGGGAGAAATCTAAAGTGTTAATTATAAAGGCTTATATGCAAGTTATTGTCCTAAAAAGTGTTTGGGGACCGGGGTCCTGCCCCAGGGGACATGTATCAATGCAAAAAGAAGTTTTAAAAACGTCAGTTTTTTCGGGAGCAGTGATTTTAATAATGCTTAAAATGAAAAAATAAAAGTGAAATATTCCTTTAAATTTCGTACCTGGGGGGTGTGTATGATATGCATGTGAAGTGGCGCATGTTTCCCGTGCTTAGAACTGTCCCTGCAAAAAATGTCATTTTTGAAAGAAAAAAAGTCTTTTAAAACTGACTCACGGCTATTAATGAATTGTCGGCTCCCGGCAATACATACAAAAGTCATTGATAAAAAAAAAAAAAAAAGCGTGGGGGTTCCCCAGAATTCAATTACCAAGCCCTTCAGGTCTGGAATGGATATTAAGGGGAACCCCACCGCAAATTAAAAAAAACAATTGACGTGGGGTTCCCCCAAATATCCATTCCAGGCCCTTCAGATCTGGCATGGATTTTAAGGGGAACTCCACCCCAAATTTTAAAAAAATGGCGTGGAGTCCCCCTAAAAATACATACCAGACCCCTTATCCGAGCACGCAACCTGGCCGGCCGCAGGGGAAAAGGGGGGGACGAGAGAGCGGCCCCCCCTCCCTCCTGAACCGTACCAAGCCACATGCCCTCAACATGGGGAGGCTGTCCCCATGTTGATGGGGACAAGGGCCTCATCCCCACAACCCTTGCCCGGTGGTTGTGGGGGTCTGCGGGCGGGGGGCTTATCAGAATCTGGAAGACCCCTTTAACAAAGGGGACCCCCAGATCCCGGCCCCCCCCTATGTGAATTGGTAAGGGGTACATTGTACCCCTACCATTTCACGAAGAAAGCGTAAAAAAATGTTTAAAAAAAAAACACACAAACACCTTGAAAAAGTCCTTTATTTAAAAAAAAAAAAAAACATTCCAGCGGTGAAATCCAGTGTCCCGCGGCGATCCCGATGTCCAGCGCTGTCCTTCATTGGTTGTGCCTGAGCGGACCTGATGGGGAACTCCCTCTCAGTGTTTTAAATGTATAGACCCGCCCCTTCTAAAGTTCCCCATCAGGTCCGCTCAGCGGACCAGATGCGGAACATGAGAAGGGGCGGGTCTATACATGTATTGCCAAAGTGAGAGCAGTTCCCCATCAGGTCCGCCCCCTCGGTATGTCGGACCCGCCTACGTCATTGGCTTGAGCGGGGAACTTCCTTCACTATGTAAATTTAAATTACACAGTGAAGGAAGTTCCCCGCTCAAGCCAATGACGTAGGCGGGTCCGACATACCGAGGGAGCGGACCTGATGGGGAACTTTAGAAGGGGCGGGTCTATACATTTAAAATACTGAGAGGGAGTTCCCCATCAGGTCCGCTCAGGCACAACCAATGAAGGACAGCGCTGGACATCGGGATCGCCGCGGGACACTGGATTTCAGCGCTGGAATGTTTTTGTTTTTTTTTTATTATTTTAAATAAAGGACTTTTTCAAGGTGTTTGTGTGGTTTTTTTAAACATTTTTTTACGCTTTCTTCGTGAAATGGTAGGGGTACAATGTACCCCTTACCAATTCACATAGGGGGGGCTGGGATCTGGGGGTCCCCTTTGTTAAAGGGGTCTTCCAGATTCCGATAAGCCCCCCGCCCGCAGACCCCCACAACCACCGGGCAAGGGTTGTGGGGATGAGGCCCTTGTCCCCATCAACATGGGGACATCCTCCCCATGTTGAGGGCATGTGGCTTGGTACGGTTCAGGAGGGAGGGGGGGCGCTCTCTCGTCCCCCCCTTTTCCCCTGCGGCCGGCCAGGTTGCGTGCTCGGATAAGGGGTCTGGTATGGATTTTTAGGGGGACTCCACGCCATTTTTTTAAAATTTGGGGTGGAGTTCCCCTTAAAATCCATGCCAGATCTGAAGGGCCTGGAATGGATATTTGGAGGAACCCCACGTCAATTTTTATTTTAATTTGCGGCGGGGTTCCCCTTAATATCCATTCCAGACCTGAAGGGCCTGGTAATTGAATTCTGGGGAACCCCCACGCTTTTTTTTTTTTTTTATCAATGACTTTTGTATGTATTGCCGGGAGCCGACAATTCATTAATAGCCGCGAGTCAGTTTTAAAAGACTTTTTTTCTTTCAAAAATGACATTTTTTGCAGGGACAGTTCTAAGCATGGGAAACATGCGCCACTTCACATGCATATCATACACACCCCCCAGGTACGAAATTTAAAGGAATATTTCACTTTTATTTTTTCATTTTAAGCATTATTAAAATCACTGCTCCCGAAAAAACGGCCGTTTTTAAAACTTCTTTTTGCATTGATACATGTCCCCTGGGGCAGGACCCCGGTCCCCAAACACTTTTTAGGACAATAACTTGCATATAAGCCTTTATAATTAGCACTTTAGATTTCTCCCATAGATTTTTTGAATTTGCCGCGAACACCCCAATTTGTTCGCTGTTCGGCGAACGGGCGAACAGGCAATGTTCGAGTCGAACATGAGTTTGACTCGAACTCGAAGCTCATCCCTAGTGGTGATCAGCGATTTTTTATCGTGACTGCGATATTGCGGCGGAGACATCGGACACTTTTGACACATTTTTGGGACCATTCACATTTATACAGCGATCGCTGCTATAAAAATGCATTGATTGCTGTATAAATTTGACTGGCAGGGAAGGGGTTAACACTAGGGGGCGATCAAGGGGTTAAATGTTTTCCCTGGGGGTGATTCTTACTGTGGGGGGGGAGGGGACTGACTGGGGGAGGTGACCGATGGTTGTCCCTATGTACAAGGGACACACCATCAGTCTCCTCTCCCTGACAGGACGTGGATCTCTGTGTTTACACACAGAGATCCACGGTCCTGCTCAGTTACTGGGCAATCGCGGGTGCCCGGCGGCCACGATCGGGTCCCCAGTGATGCGGCGCGCGCGCCCCCTAGTGGCTTAGGAAGGCGATCACGTCATATGACGTCCGCCCAGAGCAAGAGAGTATTTTTCCTGCCGTCATATGACGGCGGGCGGTGGACAACTGGTTAAATCGTTTCTAAGTGTAGCGGGTACGTAAGTTTTTGAATTTTTCAGTGACACCAGTGGTGTATCTCCGGAGGTCCACTGGGTGGCGCTGTCACTGTGGACCGAAGGATGGATACCGCTGTGTGCTGAGCTTACTTTTGTCCTCTCTGGGCAGCGGTATGGTGGGGCGGGGAACCCGCCGTGCTTGCTGGGAGAGGGGATAAAAGGGGCCGGCCATGTTGGTCACGGGGTGTTGGTCCCTGGCACCTTTAGCCTGCGGACGGAGTTCGTGTTTGTCCTCTAGGCGGACTAGGCCTAGAGGACCACCGGAGATCGTGTTCCATCTCAGGCACCTTTAGCCTGGGGTGAGGTACTCGGACGGCGGTCCGGAGCTCAGTGCCCAACACTGAGTTCCGCGAGGGAAGGATCCTAGGGTACTCCGGAGATGGATGCCTGAATCCGAGGTGGGCGTAATGGACCGGGAAGAGCTCCTCATCTGAAGACCCGGTGCAGCATACTGCCGGTGACGGGTGAGCCTCTTGTCGGAGACCGTCCGGAAGGTGAATTTCCCTTGTGCGGAGACCATAGCCCACTCTTTGGATGAGAGTGGAGGATCGAACTTGTGTCTGGGCCTATTCGTACACACACCTCCTTTTCTGTTCTATAGCCAAGGGAGTCCATGTTATGTGCTAAATAAAGGAGTGTTGGACTTTAACGGTGTGTGGCTCAAGTTTCTGGCAGATGAGGTTCTTGCACAATACAGACCCGAAGGTAAAGGAAGGCATTGCTAATACCACTTATACATCTGTGGTGGAAGCCAGGCGTAGCGCACCCTCTCCCTCCCCTATCGTACCCCTAGACCAGAGACATAGCGAGCAGAACTTTAATAGAGGGGACTGGGAGAGGGGAGGAAGAGCCCGCTACATGTGGGGGCTCGGGTCCGGGATGTGTGTTGTGCATCACTTGGAAGAAGGTGTCTGCCAGACAGAGTTAAGCGAATAGGCCAAAGTGCAGCCCTGCTCGAAAGTCGTGGACATGACCTCAGAAGGGGAAAGGCCCGCACAGGAAGAGTGGTGAAAGGGGGAAAACCCAGCCGTGTGACGGACTACACGTGGGGGTTTTTAATTGCACTGCGCCACCAGACACAACCCCCGCCGCTTAGTTCGTGGGCGTGTCTCAACCTAGAAGTGAAAAAGCCCGCGAACTGGAGCAAAGGGGAGGAGTCCAATACGTGTGACGGACTACACGTGGGACATTGGCGCGAAAAACTCTGCAGTGTGAGATGGAACAGCAACAGGTCGCCATGTTTGGACCCGCCTCATGGATTCCGGTTCACCCGGCGACTACAACATTGACTGCTGCTGCTCCGATAACGGATACTGGGGTCCGACTGAAGCCGAGGGGTCGATTCGCCCTGTACTCATGTATGGACGTTGAGGCCCTGGGCATGATTTTCCCTGGGTGTTCGGGACTGGTATGTCTGTTGAAGCCGTTCGGACGTTGTGAGGCCTGTGGGGAGTTCACGTTTGAAGTGGATCCGGAGGTCGAGAGGCCAAAGACCATCTACCCAGGCCGGGCTTCAGGTACTGTCATTAAGAAGGGAGGAATCACGGCTGTGAGAGTCACCCCTGCGCACACTGCAGCGACCGCGGAGGAGGTCGTGAAACACCAACGGGAGAAATCCGAGGATGCTGACTCGGTCACCACTGTCTCACAGCGTCCGCCACCGAAGAAAAGAACCAGCGTGGTAGCCCCGACCAGCGGTGGTGGTGGACCGTCTCGCATGCTTACGCCAGACCCAGAGGGATCCGTTGACGGGAGTTCCGGACGCCCCAGAAAAGGTCAAGGTAAGCCGGCAGAGAAGACTTGGTGTGAGGGAGGAGGTGTCCAGACGATATGGCCTAGCAAGTCCCCGGAGTGTGGATGTTCTGTTTCCACACAGGGCTACATACCCGCGGAGGAGTGTGACACCTCCGACCTGGAATCTCTTTCTAATGCGGGAGATGATGCATTGATAGATGACTTGTTTGCCAAGAAGGGCTGGGACAAGATACCGCTTGCTTCATTCCGTGGAAGTGGGAATTCACCTATGTCTGTAGGGGAGAGCACACCCAGGGTGGAGGCGTCAGCGCCTGAAGGAGAATCCTTTCCTCAACTTGTCCCTGCATCCCCGACACAATTTGTATCTGACACTGGGGTCAAGAGACTGTTGTTGCGGCCCCCAATGCCCAGAATGGAGGTGGTCAAGGCACCTCGTCATCCAGATTTAGTTGTGTTGCCTGGTGAAGGGGAAAAAGCTACTATGCCTCCTTTGGCAAGATTACAGCGTTTATTCAGTCAAAAGGTTGCAGCGGAGTACGGCTGGGAGTACCCTTACTTATCGAAGGACTTGTTATATGAGGTGGAAGTGTACCGGGAGCGCTGGTACAATGACTTTGTGTGGACCCACCTCAAAGTTCCACACGCTCACAGATACCTAACATGTTCTCCAAAGGCTTCACAGCTCTTCAAAGACTGCAAGGCAGAATGGATGGTGGGAAGACACATCCATGCAGATAAAGTAGTGATCAGACGCAAAGAAGGCGAAGATGTAGAGTACCATCTAGAGACTATGGATCAGCATTTGAAGCCACTGATTCTGCCACATCCCCGTTTCTACCTTTAGGAGAGAAAGACTCCGATATTATCATGCTGTTGAATTTTCTGGGGAAATTGTGTTTGTGTGCCCACAGAAAAAAAAAAGAAAGAAAAGGAACTGTTCCTGTTTGTTTCTATCTTACTGCAAGGAGACCACAGACTCTGGGGTAGATAGGGTTAGAGAGAAAGGAGAAGAAGTTCCACGGGTGCAGTTACCGCGAGGCTGTCACCAGGTGGCAGTGTCGTGCAACATTACAAACACTTCTCACGCATTCACTCTTTGGAGAAACAGGGATTTCTTTTAGGAGAAATTTCTTTTCCTCATACACACGGATACATGTGTCAGGGTTTTTATGTTAAATTGTATTTCTTTTCCCTCTACAGGAGGACATCCTAGCAAGATTACATGCTCTGAGGAGGTCTTTAGTTAGGATGGGGGGGGGGAAAAGTAAAATGTTGAAATGTGATTTCATGTTGAATGTGTTGTCTTTCACTCCTCTTTTATTACAGGGGCTCAGACACAACTTCTTCGTTAGGAGAGTTTCCAAAAAGTTTTTTTCTGTTTCAATTGTTAGTGGTTTCTGCACTGAACCATGTCAGTTGTTTAGGATGTGGTTTACTCCAGACACTGGGGACCAGTGTCAAATAACAGTGGGGAGTATGTAGCGGGTACTTACTTTCCCGCCGTAAGTTTTGGAATTTTTCGGTGACACCAGTGGTGTATCTCCGGAGGTCCACTGGGTGGCGCTGTCACTGTGGGCCGATGGATGGATACCGCTGTGTGCTGAGCTTACTTTTGTCCACTCTGGGCAGCGGTATGATGGGGCGGGGAACCCGCCGTGCTTGCTGGGAGAGGGGATAAAAGGGGCCGGCCATGTTGGTCACGGGGTGTTGGTCCCTTGCACCTTTAGCCTGCGGACGGAGTTGGTGTTTGTCCTCTAGGCGGACTAGGCCTAGAGGACCACCGGAGATCGTGTTCCATCTCAGGCACCTTTAGCCTGGGGTGAGGTACTCGGACGGCGGTCCGGAGCTCAGTGCCCAACACTGAGTTCCACGAGGGAAGGATCCTAGGGTACTCCGGAGATGGATGCCTGAATCCGAGGTGGGCGCAATGGACCGGGAAGAGCTCCTCATCTGAAGACCCGGTGCAGCATACTGCCGGTGACGGGTGAGCCTCTTGTCGGAGACCATCCGGAAGGTGAATTTCCCTCGTGCGGAGACCATAGCCCACTCTTTGGAGGAGAGTGGAGGATCGAACTTGTGTCTGGGCCTATTCGTACACACACCTCCTTTTCTGTTCTATAGCCAAGGGAGTCCATGTTATGTGCTAAGGAGTGTTGGACTTTAACGGTGTGTGGCTCAAGTTTCTGGCAGACGAGGTTCTTGGAGACTCTTGGAGGGAGGATCCGATGCACAATACAGACCCGAAGGTAAAGGAAGGCATTGCTAATACCACTTACACATCTGTGGTGGAAGCCAGGCGTAGCGCACCCTCTCCCTCCCCTATCGTACCCCTAGACCAGAGACATAGCGAGCAGAACTTTAATAGAGGGGACTGGGAGAGGGGAGAAAGAGCCCGCTACATAAGATTTCTGGAAGCTCCTTTAAACTGACTTTTTTTTTTACTGAAAAAAAATAGAAGTAATATAAAGAAGTAAGCAACAGCACCGAGGTTGTGGTACACAGATGGTCAACAAAAAATAAATAAAAAATCTGATGGAGATTTTAACTCAACATTATTCTACCCTATGAAAAAAAAACAACAACGACATAGTTTTGGCTTTAGATACACTTAAAGGTGCTTTTTATGGAGTTTATTTTAAGGGTGCATTGGCCTTGAAATAGTTTCTAAGGTTTATGGAAGCTCCTGTAAAGGCTCTATTTTTTTCACTGAAAAAAAAAAAACAGTATTAAAATGTTCCAGTGGGGGCTCAGGAAAACAAAAACAAAACAAAAACAATTGTGTAAATGCTAGTGACTGACTGCGTCAAAATTGCCATTTTTTATTTTGCTCATAAATCTCACTTTAAGTGCAGAATTTTAAATAGGCCAATGTAATTCTAAATTAAAATCTTAAAAAAAAAAAAAGTTAAATCTGGCAAACAAAATGCATGTGCTTCATATTTTAAAATTGTATTGTATATTATCTTAAAATACCTGTGTGGATTTAAAAAAAAAATCTAATAATTTGAGTCAACAGCACCTTGTCAAACTAGAAAAAAAAAGTGCATACTTTTTATTGATATGTAAATATTTGTTAACGGAAAGACGATAGTCCACTCCCTACATTTCTTCAGGTTGATCAGTACACAAAGTCCCAAAAACCAACACCTCTATATTAGTTCATTTCTTTTTATTACCATTCTACAAAATATACACCAGAAAAGAAAACATTTTATGTAAACTTGTACGCAGGATGGCATTGTACACTAAGGTTCTGGATTTTAGATATTTAATTTGGTCCAATAAAAAGAATAGAAGATCCTTTTTTAAATATCATAAAGAGTTTCAAAATAAATATAAGCATAATAATATTGCGATAAAGGTAGGAGAAACATAAGGCATTAGTATAAAATTGTTAAAAAAAATAATATAACAAGATTAGGCCAGTCATATTTAGGATCTTATCTTTTGTGATGCATTAAACTTACATATGCTTTAATCTTATTGGTTAGTTAGGGTTTGTTCTTTGTTCATTGCTTTTTTGCTACTTTTAAATGGAAATATAATAATAAATTATGGCAATAAAAATATTTTAGGGCCAGTTTACACCGAAACGCAGTGTGGAAGATCATGTTTTAATGTGCTGTTAATTTTGTTCCAAATAAAAATTCGGATGAATTTTTATTTTTTGGAAAAATTCGGATGTATCCAAATTTCCAAATTAGTACAGAATTTAAACTAATCCGAAATAACGAAAAAAAAAACAATTCAGTCGAAATTTGAATAGTTTTCAAATCGTCTTCTAATACTTTTCGAATTAGAATAGTTTTTAAATTCGAAAACTTTTTGAATTTGAATAGTGTTCCAAAGAGAATAAAATAGAATAGAAAATTAAGGAATATAATATAATATATATATATATATATATATATATATATATATATATATATATATATATATATATATATATATATATAATTCTATTCTATTCCTTTATTTTGTATTTTATTTTATTCTCTTTGGAAATCGGAAAACTATTCGAATTCGAAAACGATTTGAATTTAAAAACTATTCGAAATTGATTTCAAACCTTTTCGAATCGATCCGAATTAGAAAAATTTGAATTGATTTGAAAAGGAATGAACAAAACAAATTTCGAAAACAAATTAAACAAATGTACGGTAACTAAACAAATTAATTCAAATAAGGAATCGAAACAGAACAAATTTTTTCGTTCTGCACATATCTATCCCACACTAAATGGGAACGCACTGCCCTTGCCTGACACATGGGCACCAGTAATTGTTAACAGCAGCCCAAATGCTTCTAGCAATTGTGGCGCATTTTGCAGTCACTAAACTGCATAATACCGCAATACCATGCAGTTTGGTGCAGCGCGATTTGTAAAAGTAGTGTCAGCACTACTTTATGCTTGTTCCCATGTATTTGGCAGCCCATTGAAATGAATAGGCCATCAAAACCATAATATGCGGAAATGCCCAAAAATATTTGCGTTCAATCGCCTGCATTTTACTGTGAACTAGCCCTTAGAGGACAGTTGTGTATTTACTAGTAACAACAGCTAGGTAGAAATGTCGACAGGGGGGATTCTAGGTTAAAGACTGACCCACCCCACTAGCAAGCGTGGATTACTATAATTTTTACTAAAAGTGCACTCAAAACAGGTATGTCCAACGTCCAGGGCGAGGATGCGAAATTGCATCCCATTTCCAGCTGCTGATGCGTGAAGTAGAATAAATGTACTACCCTGTGCCCATTCTCCGTTCCCTTGCTCCTGATGCCCATGGTTGGCAAGGAGTGTGCTTGTGTTGCCCATCCCATGCTTTCTAACAGCTTCACGATGGTTGCGCATGCACACTGTGTTTTTTTGTGTTGCGTGTAGGTGGCCGGGCAGAGAGTAGGCATGTTGGAATATGGTGTGACAGCAGTAGCTGTGAGAGCTGACATGAAACACCCCACTGGTTTCCAGCCACTGATCTAGAGTGTGGGTGAGATCAGGGGATCATGGCTGGATGCATGGTGCTCCACCTTCCCTCTGAGACCTTTCTGCATCCATGGCCACTGTCCCTCATGCCCACCCCTTGTCCTGGCCTTGAGTGCACTAGTTCTTTGATATGAGTGGGGGCTGGTAATCAATATTTTGGGGGGGGGGGGGGGGCGGCAAACAAACCTGTCCCCCTCGAAGCTGCCCTTTTGCCTCTCCACCTGCTGCAGCTTGCCGAGGGAAGAGCCAGGCCATTGCTTCTCCTCCCGGCCGAACAGGAAATGGGTCCTGAGACCTGATTGTCCGGGAGGAGAAGCGGGAAGACATTAGCGAATATTAATTTGCTTATGTCACACGACTGGACAGGCTCAGGGCACAGTGCTCTGCACCCTGATCCCACCCTTTTTTAAAGCCAGTTAGAGCCTCCGGCTCTAATCATGTGCTCCAAAAAAAGAAAAGAACCCCATTGAAATCCATGCGTCTGGCGCCCTGCATGTAGAACAGGGGTACATGGATTAGGAGGCAGCGTCCTTAATGGAGCGCTTTCGCACTGTTTGATATAAAAAAAATCAAAACTGTGAGTAAGAACAACCGCAAGCATCCACTCTTGTTATAAATTATGCATTATTTAAACTTATTTAAGTTATATAAAAGTTATCAAGCTTTTTATGAAAAAATAATTTTTGAAGTGCCAGGAAAAGACTTACACTTTTTAATTTATCATTTTGTTCAAGGTCATAATGACAACTAAGCTGATAGAAAAGGCAGAGTAATGAGTTGGGCATCCATTACAGACACATTTTGTGGTAGCAGCTATTTCGTGAGTGGTTGTAGAAATTGCAGTGGGCATGAAAGTAACACGGGTCGTATAATGGGTGGAATTGGAATTACTTGGCGTTGGATTGGCAATGTCTGTGGTGACATGGCTGTTGGGTACATCACTTGTGTACTTGTTAGCTGCTGTACTCCTAGTGGTTAACTCAGTGCTGAAATGCTTACTGGTCTCAAGAGGGCTACTTGCCAGTGACTTAGTAGTTTCCCCATGGCTAGTGCTGGTGGCTAGTAAGGACTTAGTGGTTTCTGTTTGCTTTGTCTCATGAGGGCTACTTGTCAGTGGCTTAGTAGTTTCCCTATGGCTAGTGCTGGCTGCTAGTGAGGACTTAGTGGTTTCTGTTTGCTTTGTCTCATGAGTGGTGCTTTTTTCTACTGGACTGCTAGTTGGTTTGGAAGTTGTAATGGTAGTGGTGGTAGGACTGACAGTGGCTTTGTCACATGTGATATTTATCCTGATCGCCCCCAGAGTGCTGGTCGATGTGGTCCCATTGTAGTTTGCGCAGAGGTTTTGCGTGGCACATCCTGCCATGGCCAGGAAGGGTTTTGAAGGCACTGCAGAAAAGGAACACAAAATTAGGAAATTTATTTTTTCAAGCCAACTTCTTTATTTTTTTATTTTTTTACATTAAGCCCTGGTTCACACTGTCATGAACTTGTCATGCGACTTGAGAGTTCAAAGTAGACATGTGCAGAACATAAAAGTGTGTTCAGTTTTGTTTCGGATAGATTCGTTATGTTACTAATTTTGTTTCGTTATGGAATTCGCTTAGTTTGGTTTCGGAATTTGTATGGTTATATTTTCGTTAAAATTTGTTTCATTTATTAATTTTCCAACTAATTCCAACTTTTCAGAATGATTAGAATTCAGATTGGTCCAATACCCATTCACATAGGGGCGGGGGGGGGATCTGGGGGACCCCTTGTTAGAGGGGGCTTCCAGATTCCGATAAGCCCCCCACCCGCAAACCTCCACAACCACAGCCCAGGGTTGTCGGGAAGAGGCCATTGTCCGCATAAACATGGTCCCCTTCGCCCCAAAGCACCCACCCCCCCCCCATGTTGAGGGCATGTGGCCTGGTTCGGACCGGGGGGGGCCTAGTATGGACCAGGGGGGGTACCCTACACTTTTTTTTTTTTTAATTGCTGGGCAATTGCCGACATTCTTTATCCTTATATTCATCTGTCAGTGGGGAAGCCTGCTGAGAGATGATGACTCATTGTTAAGGACGCGGGTAGCCGGCTTCCCAGTCCGCTGCTTAACAACCAGCTTTTCAAGTGATCCGAAAACGAATAAACAAAATTAATTTTTACGTTTTTTTTTTACAGTTTTTAACTAAATTTGTTGCTATTCGTTATTCATTCAGCGATTCGGATACATTCAAATAACCTAAAATTTGTCCAAATTTGTATTCCTAAATTACCTGAATCGGAAGTCATTGAGTAGGTGGTACATCGGGTCTCGGCCCCTGTGCATGCCACTTTACTGGTTGGCACACAAGTTGCAGCTGACAATTGGAAGCATGAAGGACATTCCAGTCCATTTGGTTGCGTATTAATTGTTGCTAAAAGGATAAAATCAAAAGAAAAACGATTAAATAAAGAGACAGATTACTGTACAATATAATTAAAACAGTACTAAACCCAAAAACAAAAATGTAATATATTGCTACCTTAAAGTGTTTGTTACCCCAACACTTCATATTCCTGATATGTGTCTGCTGTACCATGTACTTTATTATTATTATTATTATTATTATACTTGCATTACAAAGTCTCGTGTTTTCTTTGTAAAAAAAAAAAAAAAAAGATAGCCCAATTTTGTGGTATAATGGGAAATTATTTTCTACTGTCATTAAAAATCTCCATAGGCGACATTTTAAACATTTCTACAGGCTACCAGTTTAGAGTTACAGAAGAGGTCTTGCACCAGAATTATTACTCTCGCTCTAACGATCGTGGCGATACCTCACATGTGTGGTTTTAACACTGTTTACATTTGCGGGCGCGACTTACATATGCGTATTACAGCTGCTGCAGGGGACCTGTCTGGATCAAGAGCAGGGAAGGGGTCAGTAAATGTGTCATTTACCATCCTCCTCCTTGTCTTAATTAATAGAGTCAGTGATCGGTACTGATTTTTTAAATTCATTCATGGCTGAGGCATAATAAACTGTTTACTATGTTTCAGTTTATGAATGAATGGGAAGCTCTGTACAGGGCTATTCCTGTTCATTCATTCTGAATCTGTCCTCATTCCCTTTCTTTGTCTCAAAAGTGAGACATTAGAGGTCTGTCTAGATCAGTATTTCTCAACTCCAGTCCTTAAGGCGCCCCAACAGGTCATGTTTTCAGGCTTTCCATTATTGTGCACAGGTGATTTGATCAGTTTCACTGCCTTAGTAATTACCACAGCAGTTTCATCTGAGGGTATTCTTTGAGGACTGGAGTTGAGAAACACTGGTCTAGACTCCTGATATTTCACCAAAGCCCCCCAACGAGGGTCCTAAAAAATATGTAAAAAAAAAAAAAAAAAAAAAATTAAAAAAATTTAAATAAATAAAATAGTAAAAAATAATAAATAAAATAAAAACAAAACAACGAAAAAAAAAACACTGACACCAGTGGCGGAACTAACAGGGTCGCAAAGGTCGCACTTGCGAATGGGCGAAGACGGCAGGAAAGTGGCCCACTGCGGGATCATAATAAAGGGTGCCACAATGGGAGTAAAGGGCCCTGGGATCAGTGGGAAGGGCCCCCCGGTCGGGGGCCAGGGGAACCCTTTATGATTTGTGGCACAGGGGCTCTGAAGGTCCTAGCTACTCTTCTGCCACTGAAAAAGGTTGAAGCCTCGTACACACGGCCTGTTTTCTCGTCAAGAAACGACAAGAAAACTGCCGGGAGAGCTTTCTTGCCGAGTAAACCGGTCGTGTGTACGCGGCTTTCAGGTTTCTCATCAAGAAAACTGCCCAGAATCTCGACGAGAAAAATAGAGAACCTGCTCTTTATTTTCTCATCGGGATTCTCATCGGCCTGTTTCCCGACGAGAAACCCGAAAGTGTGTACACTTACCTGTCGCCGTGGAAACCCACGCATGCTCAAAATGACTTTGACGCATGCGCGGTAGCTTCCTAGGCATAGGTAGGGTGTAGCAAGATGGCGGCGACGACATCGAATGTTACGAGCTCACGCTCGTCGTAGTCGATGACGTCACCGCGTTCATGCCATTCAAAAGAATGGCGGTTCTTTTGAAAGGTACGTGTGTACACTCGGCCGGGACAAGATTCTTGTTCAAGAATCTCGTCAGGAAAAACTACAGTTTTTTTTCCTGACGAGATTCTCGGCCTTGTGTACGAGGCCTAAGTGATGATTCCGCGCAACGGAAAAAGTACAAGGCAGTTAGTAAGGAAGAAAGGAAATGCAGCCCCTACAAAATACTAACACCTAGGTGAAGTACAGATATGGATAAAAAGACAGTGTAGGTATGGCGCTGTTCCTCTGTCATGAGCCTTAAAATATGGTTAAAATAATATACCGTATATACTCGAGTATAAGCCGACCCGAATATAAGCCGAGGCACCTAATTTTACCACAAAAAAATGGGAAAACGTATTGACTCGAGTATAAGCCTAGGGTGTCCATCTGCATGCCTCACTTTGCCTCACTGTGTCCATGTGCATGCCTCACTGTGCCTCACTGTGTCCATGTGCATGCCTCACTGTGTCCATGTGCATGCCTCACTGTGCCCATGTGCATGCCTCACTGTGCCTCACTGTGCCCATGTGCATGCCTCACTGTGTCCATGTGCATGCCTCACTTTGCCTCACTGTGCCCATGTGCATGCCTCACTGTGCCTCACTGTGCATGCCTCACTGTGTCCATGTGCATGCCTCACTGTGCCCATGTGCATGCCTCACTGTGTCCATGTGCATGCCTCACTGTGTCCATGTGCATGCCTCACTGTGCCTCACTGTGTCCATGTGCATGCCTCACTGTGCCCATGTGCATGCCTCACTGTGTCCATGTGCATGCCTCACTGTGCCTCACTGTGCCCATGTGCATGCCTCACTGTGTCCATGTGCATGCCTCACTGTGCCCATGTGCATGCCTCACTGTGTCCATGTGCATGCCTCACTGTGCCTCACTGTGCCCATGCCTCACTGTGCCCATGCCTCACTGTGCCCATACCTCACTGTGCCCATGCCTCATTGTGACCATGCCTCACTGTGTTCATGCCTCACTGTGCCCATGCCTCACTTATACTCGAGTATATACAGTATTTATACAAAAAATTTAAATAAAAATAGTGACAGGTGCTGAAGGAAAAAATATGATGATGTGAAATTAATTAGTTTAGGTCAGTATCAGTGTTAATGGTTTGAGGTAGTTTATATTTCTGTGTTACACCCTCTGCAGGGTGTAACCAGCACAAAGGTTTAGGTACCTCCTATAAAGCGGTGCTTTTTAAATCAATAATTATTTAATATTATTTTAACCATATTTTAAGGCTCATGACAGAGGAACAGCGCCGTACCTACACTGTCTTTTTATACACTCCTCTGACTGCCACTAGCTGCTCCTTTTAGCAGCTTTCATCCCCTAACTTACACCCTCTATCCTCCTCCATGGTCACCAGCAGGACTACATAATCCGGCATGCGTTGCTTGCTTTTGCGCACCATGAATGACTCACGAGAGCTGTCAATTTTAAAACAGGTGGGCAAGGAATGTGTAAACCACATGCCCTCCTCCTCGCCAACCTTTCTGTGCTGCCTATGTGTGTTGGTACACAAAGCCTATGGATGTAGATATGTAGTGCAATGGTAAGGATCTTGTGCGCTGCGGAGGCTGGTGATAGGAGCCACTGAAGCAAAGAAAGTTTAGCTTGGTAATATAAGAAACTGTTCCTGTGCAAATAGGACCAGGCTGATATCAACATACACTAGACAACCAGATGCAATGGGATTGATTTACTAAAGATGGGGCAATCCGTCAACTATGTGAGGATTTATCCCCTAGGAGCCTATAAGCGCAGTCCTAAAAAATCTTAAAAAACTTTCTTTAAAACTCTTTAACTATTGTATTCATACTTATTATTAGTTTCTAGAATTTACAAATCTGCCATATTTTTGGTTCATGTTGTCTGTCAGATTGGCTTTAGCCCGCATAGTTAACCGAGGCTCCCCGGCACACAGGAGCCCTGACTGGCTTTCAGCCTTTTCGCGGCAGCGCTCCCATTTTGAGTGTATATAGGTGGTGGATATATTCAGGAGCCGCTACATCCTGTCTATATGCACATTGAGCTTTTTTACTCTGCTCGGGTGTATCTGCTCCTCAGCACTAGGATCCCCTTCCATCTGACCAGTGTCTGCAGCATTGATGCACCTTGGAGATGTATTCCCCCGTACGCATGCGCTCTGAGCTGTTCTCAGCTCAGCCATTTCCGCCCTCCATGTGCTGGCGGTCACGTCGATGTCTTACGTCACTGCGCATGTGCGGTGGCGCCGGACGCCGCAATGGATGTCTCCGGCAAAGCTAGGTTCTACACACCCATAGGGCGGACTGTGCTGGATGGACAGATGATACCTGTCCACCATGTACACTTGTAACTGCCCCTCCCCACCCTCTACCTGGCGCAAATTTTGGGCCAATTGAATTGGCTCTGATACACCTGTTGTCCTATTTAAACCCGAGCTGTGCTGCTCACACTTTGCAGCACAGCCAAGGATTCACACATGCAGTATCAAGCGGGGAGACGAGGAATGGGAGCTTTTCATCTATGGGAACATTCTTTTAGATTTACCCTTTTCCAGATGGTGTTTGTTACACCAATCCGGAAACTTTACCATCGTCATATCCTCATGTATATTTTTGCCATTATTATTTTTCCAATAGATTTCACCTTGCTCTGCCTTTTTGTCATCCCTGTGAGCATTGGTGCACCGTGTGGATCCACTGACCAACAAGATTACAACATGCCCATTAGCCCTGTTAGGGAAATCTACAGTCCATAATACATATTTGGACAGTAGTATACACAATTTTACATTTTTCATTTTAAGGGCTAGGCATCATCTGTTTGTTTATCTTTGGACTGTGTGCAATTTTTTCCTTGGACTGGGCTCCCCGCTCCCCGAAGATTCATCCACGCTGACATGCCTCATCTGTTGCAGTTTTTCTGCCTATACATCTAAAAACCATTTTGGGATGTAAGTACCATGCATTCTTTAAAAAATTCAATATACATCTACAGTTTATTGGATCTCTTGTCATTATGCAGTAAACCATGTTTTCTATGAAAGATTTAAAGAAACATACTACTTTACTTACCTTGATATTTATATTATGTTTTTTGCCTTTTTCCTACTAGAGAAAAAAACTTACACACTGTTTACCAGTACATAAACCCTGAAGAAGGAATATATACACATGAGCTTTGAATAAACCCAACCATCTGTATCCGAAACATGTTGGTTCATAATCACCCCTTGTTGTATTAATCTACTGTCTGGTATGGATATTTGGGGGGAACCACACGTCATTTTTAAAAAAAAAATTGATGCAGGATTCCCCTTAATATCCATACCAGACCTGAAGGGCCTGGTAATTGAATTTGGGGGGACCCCCACGCATTTTTTTATTTTTTTATTATCAATGACTTTTCTCTGTATTGCCGGGAGCCGACAATTCATTATAGCCGCGAGTGCTTTTAAATGACTTTTTTTCCTTCAGAAATTACACTTTGTGCAGGGACAGTTCTAAGCACGGGAAACAAGCGCTGCTTTACAGGCATACTATACACACCCCCCATGTATGAAATTTAAAGGAATATTTCACTTTTATTGTGTCACTTTAAGCATTATTAAAATCACTGCTCCCAAAAAAATGGCCATTTTTAAAACTTTTTTTTGCATTGATACATGTCCCCTGGGGCAGGACCCGGGTCCCCAAACACTTTTTAGGACAATAACTTGCATATAAGCCTTTAAAATTAGCACTTTCGATTTTTCATGTTCGAGTCCCATAGACTTTAACGGGGTTCGGATGTTCGAACAAATGTATTGCCTGTTTGCATGTTCTGATGCAAACCGAACTGGGGGGGGGGGGGGGGGGTGTTCGGCTCATCCCTATTTGCAAGGGAAATTACAATCTGCAAAAGGATTTCTAATCTCGTGCAATGAAATAAATAACATATATAAAAAGAACAGCATTTTTATTTGCACATAATTAGATGATGGAAGTCAGCAGAGCTTTACTCCATGCATTAAGCTCTGGGGAAAATCCCCTTGCAAAGTGCAGCTTCCCTTTCATAGTGAGCAGTCTATTTGCCCAAAGTAAATCACTCTTTATATAACATTGGCTAAGTTGTTTAGTTGGGTTTAATAACACATTCATAGATACTTGCCTGCGGGTTCAGTAGTACTACAGTTGTCTGCATTGCAGCAGCCCGTGTTGATATTGACTGTCATGGCCTGATTACTTAATGTCTTCTGCTGGTTGCACTCCGATATTAGTCCACATCCTCTCGTCAGTGAGTGGGTTGTTGATGTTGTTGTAAACAACTCAACTAAAAAAGTATTTACAAAACACAAAGGTATATATAAAGCAACATATTGTACACTTTTACATTATCACCATTCACCATCATCATCATCTGTCCTCATCATTCACCATCATCATCATCTGTCCTCATCATTCACCATCATCATCATCTGTCCTCATCATTCACCATCATCTGTCCTCATCATTCACCATCATCATCATCTGTCCTCATCATTCACCATCATCATCATCTGTCCTCACCATTAATCATCATCATCTGTCCTCATCATTCACCATCACCATCATCTGTCCTCACCATTCACCATCATCTGTCCTCATCATTTACCATCATCATCATCTGTCCTCACCACCATTAATCATCATCATCTGTCCTCATCATTCACCATCATCTGTTCTCATCATTCACCATCATCATCTGTCCTCACCATTAATCACCATCATCTGTCCTCATCATTCACCATCATCATCATCTGTCCTCATCATTCACCATCATCTGTCCTCATCATTCATCATCATCTGTCCTCATCATTCACCATCATCTGTCCTCATCATTCACCATCATCATCTGTTCTCACCATTCATCATCATCATCTGTCCTCACCATTCACCATCATCATCATCTGTCCTCACCATTCAACATCATCTGTCCTCAACATTCACCATCATCTGTCCTCACCAATCACCATCATCTGTCCTCACCATTCAACATCATCTGTCCTCACCATTCACCATCATCATCTGTCCTCACCATTCACCATCACCATCATCTGCCCTCACCATTCACCATCATCATCTGTCCTCACCATTCACCATCATCATCGTCATCTGTCCTCACCATTCACCTTCATCATCATCCCCTTTCTTCATAATCTGTCACCAACCATTTTATTGTACATTATAAGATTCCTGATCCGTAAAAACTAAACTTAAAGAGTAACTCCACTTTTGTTGAGAAAAAAACATTCCCCTCTGGGTGATCTCTGTACATTGCAAGGATTTCAACAACCTTTGTTGCAGATTCCTACCTTTTGTTATTCTGAAGAAATCCCTGTGTGTTTCTCTGTGTCCATGTGGGGAAGTGAGTCTAATGGGAGTGGTTTATAAGTATCAATCAGCTGCTGCACTTGCAGGGCTCTAATGAGAAAAGGGACAGGGCCTGCATCCCTTTAGATGCGTTCCTATTGGGAGTATCTCACCAAAAATGACATTTTTGTTGCAGGGGATGCCTGAAATCTGACTTGTATCTTAGTGTAGACTTCTGGGAAAATCGGTGAGCCAATCACACAAGCGTGACATTTCTGGGGAGTGGTCAGTACACATTCTGTATACAGAACACCTCCAGCTTTCCATATTGCATTTTACAGAAAATTACAACGGCAGCAGATTGAAAAGGAAAGGTCATTTGTTAAAACATTTTGTTACAATATGATTTGTGTCACAATTGTATTCACTATAGAACATTCTTTTATTTGCTTTTTTTTTCTCCCCATGAAAGTGGAGTTACCCTTAAAGTGACATTAAAATTTCATAAAAAAATTAAAAATAAATAAAAAAGATACAAAACATGATAAACTTACCTGTTCTGTGCAGTGGTTTTGCACAGAGCAGCCCCGATCCTCTACTTTTCGCTTCTCCAGTGCCCCAAATAGCAAGCCGCTTGGTCTGGGGGCACTGGTGCCTTCTCTCTCTCTAGCCCATTCTATGCTCAGGGGACTCCAAACTACGGCCCTCCAGTTGTTCAGGAATAGGGATGAGCTTCGTGTTCGAGTCGAACATACGTTCGACTCGAACATCGGCTGTTCGATCGTTCTACGAAGATCGAACGATTTGGGCCGTTCGCGCCAAATTCGAGTGACGCGAACGGCCCACAATGCACTACGCCATCGCAGTGTCATCCAGGCGCTGTGATTGGCCAAGCATGCACTGTGACCCCGCATGCTTGGCCAATCACAGCGCCGGCAGCGAGGAGAGCAATGATTGGCCACAGGCAGGATGCCTGTGGCCAATTATTGCTGAGGGGGTTTAGTACACGCCCCACACTATAAAAGGCCGCCAGCGCGGCGGCCTTGTGTAGTGTATTCCGGAGCAGGGAAAGAGAAGCATAGGCAGGGACAGTGTCATTTTTTTTCCTTTACTAATCCTGGATTCCTTGTGTTTAGGGACAAATAAGGATAGGTAGGGAGAGTGTCAGTGACAGTGTGTTATTCTGTGCTAAACCTTGTTTGTAGGGACAGAGAGGTACAGTGAGGGAAAGTGTCAGTGTGCTATTCTGTGCTAATCCTTGTTTGTAGGGACAGAGAGGTACAGTGAGGGAAAGTGTCAGTGTGCTATTCTGTTCTAAACCAATTTTGCTGTTCCATATTTCAAATCCTTGAGTTTAGGGACAGAGAAGGACACTCGTGGAAATTATCAGTGTGCTATTCTGTGCTAAATCTTGTTTGTAGGGAGGGACAGAGTAGGACAGTGAGGGAAAGTTTCAGTGTGCTATTCTGTTCTAAACCAATTTTGCTGAACCATATTTTCAATCCTTGAGTTTAGGGACAGAGAGGTACAGTGAGTGAAACTGACAGTGTGCTATTCTGTTCTAAACCAATTTTGCTGTTCCATATTTTCAATCCTTGAGTTTAGGGACAGAGAAGGACACTCGTGGAAATTATCAGTGTGCTATTCTGTGCTAAATCTTGTTTGTAGGGAGGGACAGAGTAGGACAGTGAGGGAAAGTTTCAGTGTGCTATTCTGTTCTAAACCAATTTTGCTGTTCCATATTTTCAATCCTTGAGTTGAGGGACAGAGTAGGACAGTGAGGGAAAGTTTCAGTGTGCTATTCTGTTCTAAACTAATTTTGCTGTTCCATATTTGAAATCCTTGAGTTTAGGGACAGAGAAGGACACTCGTGGAAACTATCAGTGTGCTATTCTGTGCTAAATCTTGTTTGTAGGGACAGAGAAGGACAGTGAGGGAAACTGTCAGTGTGCTGTTCTGTGCTAAACCAATCTTACTGAAGCATATTGCAAATCCTTGTGTTTAGGGACAGAGAAGGATAGGCAGGGGACAGTGTCAGTGTCATTGTTGCTAAGCCTCCTGCACAGTATACACCTGAAGGTAGCCCTTATTGCTCTTTTTCCCATCTCCCTGCAGGCCATCCATTAAAATGTCTGGAAGGCAACCAAGGAGAGGCAGACAGTCAGGAGGCAAAAAAAGAGGGCAAGCAGGCTCTGTGTCTGGGGGCAACAGTGCTGGTCGTGGACGCGGTGCATTGTCATCAGCACATGGCCACGGGACACGCTTGTCCTTCTTTTCGGCAGCTGGACATGTTGAGCCACATCATGCCGAAGACTTGGTAGAGTGGATGACCAAGCCCACCTCATCCTCCTCATCCTCTCTCACCCAGGCTCAGGGTACTGGCAAAGCAGCTGCCAAAGCGTCCTCTTCTCTGGTATCATTATCTTCATTAGTCAATCCTTCCCTAGACCCACCATGTCCTCCTCCTGAGGAGTCCCCCGAACTGTTTGAGCACAGTGTTGGGTACATGCTCCAGGAGGATGCACAGCGTTTGGAAGGATCTGATGATGATACCCAGCTAGAGGAAGGCAGCAGCGTGAGAGCAGAGAGAGGGGATGCTCAAGAAGGACACCAATCTGGCAGTCATGCTCCAGCAGCTGCAGCATACTGCCAGATTGGCTCCAGTGATGAGGAGGGAGGGGATGATGAGGTCACTGACTCCACGTGGGTGCCTAATAGGAGAGAGGAGGAGGAGGAGGAGGATGAGGAGGAGGCACATCTCCAACGAGGCAGGATGCCCTTGAGTGGCCAGCGTATGGGCAGCACACCGACGGAATCACATCGCAGAGCTCCGCCTGTGCAGGGCGCTGCCTCTGCCCGTCATTCAAAAAGTTCTTTGGTGTGGGCCTTTTTTGAGGCGAGTGCATCAGATCGCACAGCTGCTGTTTGCAACATATGTCTCAAGCGTATATCGCGTGGCCAAAACATCAGCCGCTTGGGCACCACATGCTTGATCAGACATATGTTGACCTGCCATGCAGCTCGTTGGCAAGCCTACCTTAAAGACCCACACCAAAGAACAAAGCTGACCTCTTCTTGCACCGCATCAGCTGGGATCTCCAACCCCACTATACCTTCACTCCTCTCTGAAACCTGCTCTGAGAGGAATGAAGGTGTAGAATTAGGTGTGTCACAGGCAAGTACTTGCGGGCACTCTGCTAGCAGTACACCAACGTCCGATTCTAGCAGGCAAATTTCCCTGCCCCAGCTGCTGGACCGTCAAAAGAAGTTCACTCCCAGCCATCCACATGCCCAGCGGTTGAATGCTAGCTTGGCTAAATTGCTAGCGCTTCAACTGCTGCCTTTTCAGTTGGTAGACTCGGCCCCCTTCCGTGAGTTTGTGCAATGTGCGGTTCCTCAGTGGCAGGTTCCCAAACGCCACTTTTTCGCACGGAAGGCGATTCCGGCTCTCTACAGGCATGTGGAAGGCAATGTCTTGGCCTCGCTGGACAGGGCGGTCAGCGGTAAGGTGCATATTACCGCTGACTCATGGTCCAGCAGGCATGGACAGGGACGTTACCTTTCTTTCACGGCCCATTGGGTCACTCTTTTGGCAGCTGGGAAGGATGCAGGACAAGGTGCAGTAGTGTTGGAGGTTGTTCCACCACCACGCCTCCAAAATGCTACTACTGGTTGTGACACACCTCTCTCCTCCACCCCCTCCTCTTCTTCTTCCTCCATGGCCTCTTCCTGTGGTTTGTCCTCGGAACCAGCGGTGCTCCGTAGGCGTTCAAGGGGCTACGCAAGTACGCAGGCAAAAAGATGCCATGCCGTGCTTGCGCTGGTGTGTTTGGGGGACAGGAGCCACACTGGGGCAGAGGTCCTGTCTGCTCTGCAGGGGCAGGCCGAGAGGTGGTTGACGCCACGCCAGCTTAAGCCAGGAATTGTGGTTTGCGACAATGGCACCAACCTCCTCTCCGCCCTCCGACAGGGACAACTGACCCATGTGCCCTGTATGGCTCACGTCCTTAACCTGGTGGTGCAGCGGTTCTTGGGCAGGTACCCGGGCTTACAGGATGTCCTGAGGCAGGCCAGGAAAGTCTGTGTGCATTTCCGCAGATCTTATAATGCCAGTGCTCGCCTGGCTGAGCTGCAAAAGGAGTTGAACCTGCCCAAGAACCGCCTTATATGTGACATGCCCACCAGGTGGAACTCAACGTTGGCCATGCTGCAGCGGCTGCACACGCAGCAGAGGGCCATCAATGAGTACCTGTGCGACTACGGCACCAGGACAGGGTCAGGGGAGCTCGGGTTTTTTTCACCACGCCAGTGGGGCATGATCAGGGATGCATGCACTGTCCTGGCACCATTTGAGGAGGCCACGAGGATGGTGAGCAGTGACAGTGCATGCATCAGTGACACTGTACCTCTTGTCCACCTGTTGGAGCACACGCTGCGTGGAATAATGGACAGGGCACTTGAGACAGAACAGAGGCAGGAAGAGGAGGACTTCCTTGCCTCTCAAGGCCCCCTTTACCCAGACAGTGTTCCTTCTGTCCCACCCATCGCACAGGAAGAGGAGGAGGAGGAGGAGGAGGATTGTGTCAGCATGGAGGTGGAGGCTGGCACTCAGCATCATCAGCAGCAGTCTTTTAGGGATGATTTACAGTCCCAAGAAACCAGTGGACTTGTACGTGGCTGGGAGGAGGTGGCTGCGGATCATGTCGTCCTTAGTGACCCAGAGGACTCCGGACTGAATGCCTCAGCTAACCTACGCTGCATGGCCTCCCTGATCCTGCAAAGTCTGCGGAAGGATCCTCGTATTCTTCGGATCAAAGAGAGGGACCATTACTGGCTGGCCACTCTCCTTGATCCACGGTACAAGGGTAAGGTTGCGGACCTTATCGTACCGTCGCAGAGGGAGCAGAGGATGAGACAACTCCGGGAGGCCTTGCAGAAAGGTCTGTGCAACGCGTTCCCAGAGACTGGGAGGTTACAAACTCCTGGTCCTGGACAACGAGTTGCTGAGGCTTCGGGCAGTCAAAGAAGGAGCGATGGGGAAGGTGGCCGTCTGACCGATGCGTTCAGACAATTCTTTTGTCTGCAGCCCCAAAGTATGATCGGTTCCAGCAACCATCGCCAGCGTCTGATATACATGGTGCAGGAATACCTAGGGGCAAGGTCAGACTTGGACACCTTCCCCACCGAAAATCCTCTGGCTTACTGGGTCTTGAGAATGTATCACTGGCCAGAGCTTGCACAGTATGCAATTAAGCTACTGGCCTGTCCTGCATCCAGCGTTCTTTCAGAACGCACATTCAGTGCTGCTGGAGGATTTGTCACGGATCACAGGGTGCGCCTGTCCACCGACTCGGTTGATCAACTGACTTTCATCAAGATGAACCAGTCTTGGATCACCACCAGCTACCACACACCAGATGGTGATATAACAGACTAATTGATTTTAAAATGTCACATCCCTTCAAGACTGATGCTGATGCTGAGTGCCTGTGCTGTTATGTTGACTGGCTATCCTCCTCCTCCTCCTCAATGATACGATTAATGATGATAGCTTGGAAGATCATTTTGGTTTATGGGTGACGCCACCAGTGGCTAAGGCCCAATTTTTCAGCCCCTGTTTAACAGGGGCGTGTAATTAAAATTTTTGATGCAATACTTTGCAACAGGCCTCATTGCTGTGCTCCAAGCACAGTATCTGTGAGGGGTTGCAGTGTTGTGCCACCAGTGCCTAAGGCCCAATTTTTCAGCCCCTGTTCAACAGGGGCATGCAATTCTAATTATTGATCTAATAATTCACAGCAGGGCCCATTGCTGCGCCCACCAAGAGTAACTGTCAGGCCTTACAGTGTTGTGGCACCAGCACCACCATCACCACCACCACCACCACCAAAGGCCCAATTTTTCAGCCCCTGTTCAACAGGGGCATGCAATTATAATTATTGATCTAATAATTCACAGCAGGGCCCATTGCTGTGCCCACCAAGAGTAACTGTCAGGCCTTACAGTGTTGTGGCACCAGCACCACCATCACCACCACCACCACCACCAAAGGCCCAATTTTTCAGCCCCTGTTCAACAGGGGCATGCAATTATAATTATTGATCTAATAATTCACAGCAGGGCCCATTGCTGCGCCCACCAAGAGTAACTGTCAGGCCTTACAGTGTTGTGGCACCAGCACCACCATCACCACCACCACCACCACCAAAGGCCCAATTTTTCAGCCCCTGTTCAACAGGGGCATGCAATTATAATTATTGATCTAATAATTTACAGCAGGGCCCATTGCTGCGCCCACCAAGAGTAACTGTCAGGCCTTACAGTGTTGTGGCACCAGCACCACCATCACCACCACCACCACCACCAAAGGCCCAATTTTTCAGCCCCTATTCAACAGGGGCATGCAATTATAATTATTGATCTAATAATTCACAGCAGGGCCCATTGCTGCACCCACCAAGAGTAACTGTCAGGCCTTACAGTGTTGTGGCACCAGCACCACCATCAAAGGCCCAATTTTTACTACCACTGATCAACAATTATATGTTATTACAATTCCTGATATAATAGTTGACAGCAGGGCGTTCCAGCACCCACCAAGAATAACTGTGAGTGCTTTCAGTGTTGTGCCAACACCAACACCTAAGGGGCCAATTTCTGCAGAGTATATACGGCAGGTCCCTACTTTCAAACATCCAACTTACAAACTACTACTACTTGCAAACGGAAGAAGACAACAGGAAGTGAGAGGAAATCTACCCCTTGGAAGGAAAATTCTCTCCTGTAAGAATTAATATGGGAGAAAGGTGTCTCCTCTGTACTGATGCTTTATCACCAATCCTTGTTTCAAGAAAAACACCACATTTCAAAAACAGTTGTCATTGGGACGCAAAGTGAGGTGAAATGTTCTGAACAGGGGCACAGACAGCAAAAAAAATGTGACAGGGGTGATAACCGTTCCCTATGTTTTACAAAAAGCTAAAAAAAAGGAATTTGGCATGGAGCTCCACTTAAACAATGCAGCTGTTCAAAATTACAAACAGATTCTACATAAGAACAAACATACAGTCCCTGTCTTGTATGCACCGCCTGTATATGGCTGTTCAGAGTATATAGGTCCTTTTTTATTTTGTGTGCGGGGTTCCCCTTAATATCCATACAAGACCCAAAGGGGCTGGTAATGGGCTGGGGTAGGGGGGGGGGGGGGGTTGATGGGGTAGCTATGCCATTTTTCCTAAAGATTTTCATCCATATTACCGGGACCAGACATTGCATTAAAGCCGCAAGCAGTTTTAAATGGCTTTTTTTCCTTTAGAAATGTTATTTTGTGCAGGGACAGTTCTAAACACGGGAAACACGTGGCACTTCACAGGCATACTTTAGACACCCCCCAGGTACAATATTTAAAGGAATATTTGACTTTTTTTTTTTTCACTTTATGCATCATTAAAATGACTGCTCCCGGAAAACGTCCGTTTTTAAAACTTCTTTTTGCATTGATACATGTCCCCTGGTGCAGAACCCGGGTTCCCAAACTCTGTTTCGGACAATAACATGGATAATAGTCGTTAAAATTAGCACTTTAGAATCCGAACGTTCGCATCCATTGTATTTAATAGGGTTCTAATGTTCGTGCGAACTTTCGGTCCGTTCGCGGGTTCTGGTGCGAACCGAACCCGGGGGTGTTCGGCTCATCACTATTCAGGAACTACAATTCCCATCATGCCCAGTCATGTCTGTGAATGTTAGAGTTTTACAATGCCTCATGGGATGTGTAGTTCTGCAACAGCTGGAGGGCCATAGTTTGGAGCTTCTTGCGTCTAAGCCACACAGAGCTTCGGCTCGGCCCCACCCCCTGCTCTCTCCTCCTTGGCTCACTGGCTGTGATTGACAGTAGCAGGAGCCAATAGCTCCCACTGCTGTCTCAGCCAATAAGGAATGAGAGACCCGGGAGAAGCTCATCTCTCGTGCACATCTCGTGGATCGAGTGGGAGCTCAGTTGAGTATTAGAGGGGGCTGCTGCACAAGGTTTTTTACCTTCGTGCATTTGTAGCTTACCAGTCCTTAGATGGAGTGGCAGCATTCATTTCATGTCTAGACTTTTTTATTTTATTTTTTCTGGCAATTTTACCAAAAGCAAACATCCTGTCCAACTTTTACCCACTGCATTGTATCTGTGGAACAAAATATATTAGTTTCTGTGACAGGGGTCACTTTGGGCACAGGATGAGCCAGGAAATAATGGACATTAAGAAAGAATGTCTTGGATTGCTTTAAATTGGGATAGTAATAATAATCCACAAAATGTACTGGTTGTTGGATTCTGAACTCAACAAGTTAATTAAGAGATGCTGATGTGTCACCTGTCTGCTTGTGTAATGTAAATGAATCTAGGATGGCTTCTGAAGATCCTTTCATTGTGAATAGTGATAATTAACTCTGTACTTGTGTGTATTGTAAAGCAGACAGACAGTCTGGTGAATATAAAGGTCATGCATAGTCATTTAAACTGAAAAGGGATTAGCTAATGAACTCACCCGTTGTCTAAGAGATGTCAGAATATGTGTATTGGGAGCTCGTTATGTAACCATTGTGTGATGTTGTGGGTGGAGTTGTCCATTTGGACTTCAGTATTCGTTTAGTGTATATAAACAGCCTGCTCTCATTAAAGATTGTCAGACCTGCTGGAAACTTCATACAGAGTGTTTCTCTCGTACTTCTGGAAGAATTATTCCTATGGGAAGCGGTCGCCTGACTGTGGAGTGTCGGCAGTGGATGTGTGTCCAGGAGAGGGAATATCTTAAACGGCGTTAAACCCTTTCATACTTGGGGTGCCGTTACAGTTTCCATTGACTTCTATGGAGAAACTCGCTTTGATATGCAAGTGCTTTGGATTAGAAGCATTCTCCTGGAACGGATTATGCTCATAATCCTAGGTTCCACTGTAACTGGCAACTACAACTGTTCTCCTCAAATACATAAAAAAGTTATGTATGGGAGGTGAGGGGCAGAGGAGCTGGGACAGCACAGACAGTAACACCAAACTCAGAAGAGGAGAGGGCTATGGCTTCAATTGAGAGAGTTCTGCGCTGAATGGGTCTATTTATCACTGATTGGATGGGCAGTTCGCCCAGTGAATATAAGAAGGTGATTCACCCAAGTGAGATTCAACAAGATTCACCCATTAGTTACTGTCTATTTGAAATATTAGTGGAAAATCCTGTGTTGCTGAGTCGATTGTTTTTGCTATAAGTAAAATGAAACAAACGTAGGACAAAATGAACATACTTGTGGTTGTAGTGTAGATAGTCGTGCAAAGCTCATTGGCACTGTTGCATTGGACTGAGGATCCTGTACATAGAGACTCGGATGAAGAAGTGCAACTGATACAGGTGAGAGCACAACCTGAAAAAAAAAAAAACAACAAAAAAAAAATGGGCCACTATTAATCACATATTTCAATATCATAGAAAAATAAACGTAATAAATGCAGGGATGACTGGGATGCACAGAAGTCTTATGCCTCGTACACACTATCGGTTTTCCCGTCAGAAAAACTGCGATGAGAGCTTTTGGCCGGGAATCCCGGCCATGTGTATGCTCCATCTGAGTTTTTTTTCGATGGGAAAACTGCCAGAAAAAAAAGAGAGCCGGATCTCTTTTTTCCCGTCAGGAAAAAATCCTAGCGGGAAAACCATTCGTCTGTATGCTTTTCGGACGGGGAAAAAAAAAACGTGCATGCTCAGAAACAATTCGACGCATGCTCGGAAGCATATAACTTCATTTTGTCGGCTCGTCGTAGTCTTTTACGTCACCGCGTTCTTGGCAGTCTAGAGTTCACCGGACTTTTGTGTGACCGTGTGTATGCAAGGTAGGCTTGAGAGGAATTCCGTCGGGAAAGCCATCGTTTTTTTTTTTTCGACGGGAAAACCGGTCGTGTGTACAGGGCATTAATATAGATTTTTTTTTGTTGTTGTTATATTCTCAACCTTTCTTTTGGCTCCCTCCGGTGGTTGAGAAAAGAAATTGCATGCATCTTCCTAATTTTTGACTTCAAGTGGATGTAAAGCCACTCTCATACTTTCTAAACTCCTGCCATAGTTCTGATCTATAAGGATATAGATGCCTCCTGCATGTATCCTTATCTGTCAAATGTCTCCCCTCTGTCTGTTATAAGAACTGGAAAACTGCAGATTCTGTGGGTGGATCTGTTGTCTGGAGCTCGGTGGGTGGAGTCGTGATGTCAGTAGACTCCCCGCCCACTTCTACACTCCCCTTGTCAACATACATTTTCTCCTGTGTATTCCTGTGTATTCCTTCTGCTATGATCACCAACATCCAGTCAAAATACAGAAAAGTAACCACATGACTTCAGAAAAGGAGTTGGGGTGGGAATTAAAAAATAATGCCTGTCTAAAGCTAGTGCACAAGATATGTAAATAACCTGTCACTCAAAGCAAGGGGGCGGAACGGACAAAGGTTTTTCTCTGTTTGTCCGTTTTATCTCACTGAACAATAAAAGAGGATTGCTCAGAGCTGGATTAACTCTTTGTGGCAAGACCTGGCACAAATGATAGGAAATCTTATACTCTACATTGTGACAGCAAAAAAATAATAATAAAAATTGGGTTTACATGCACTTTAAGCCCTTTATACACAATAGGTAATTACTATTGTTATTAAATAGGCAGAAGTGAGTATTTGGGTTCACTTTGGTTCTTTGACCTGGCAACAATAGACCCACCAGCAGCAACAACTTCTGCAGAGCAACAGTAGACCCTGCTGCAATAATAGACTCCCACCAGCAACAATACATCCCCCGTCAGCCAACTTAAGGGGACCTCCTCCCTCAACAGTAGATCCCTCCTGACAAAAATGTACCTCCCCCAGCAGCATAAGACCCCAGCTAAACAACAGATCCCCATCCTGCAACAATAGATCCTTTTAGCATCAATAGATCTTCTAGCAGCCAGCATCACCCCATTTCCTCTTGCGATTGCATACTTTCAGTGCTGGAGATGTAAGAACTGCGTCCCCCGGTGTTCCCACTGAATATAAGCCCTGGTTACTGCAATGGCAGCAGACAGGAAAGCGGCATTTAAGTTGGCACAAATGCTGCCCATTGTTCAGCCTTCTTTAGTTTTTAGATATCTTCCTTTAAAAAATAACCGTATTTACCTTCACTTTCTTTGCTGTATGTGGTTAGTGATGGAATTGATATCACAGATAAGAAATGTGTTAAAGTGCTTAAAGCGAAGTTCCAGGCTTTTTAGGTTTATTAAAAGTCATCAGCTACAGAAAGTGTAGCTGCTGACTTTTAACCTCCCTGGCGGTATGATTCTGTCTGGAATTATGTACCAAAAGCGGTACAATTATTTTGCATGGAAATTTGGCGTTTTATATTGTAGGCCTGCAATTCTTAGTAATTACTCACTTAAACCTGACCAAACCAGAGTCTAGTAGACATCCCGGGTATGATAAAGTTTGAAACACAAAATCATAAATTATAATATGAAAAATAACTATAAATAATTATAACAAATAGTAATGTAATTATAATAAAAATTATTCAATAATGTAATCAAATCCAAAACACTGAAATTTGCACAGTTGCAGAATTGTCGCTGTCATTAGATTTAGTGTTTGATGACGAATTTCCCCACAAATCGCTATCGCTCAATTCTGCAAGTGATTCTAATTTATTATCGCTGTTTTTTAGCTGGTCTAAAACCACTTTTGACATAAAGGGACACTTTTTGGTTGCTATGGACAATCTACAGTTTCCAGGCAGAAAGAACCGTTTTTATTATATAAAAGTGCATGCAGGACACTGGACAGACCACTAGGGACAAAGGGGGATGTGTAATTATTTGATACAGAACTGTAATCAGTAAGATTACAGTATACTGTATGTATTGTGTGTTTTTCACTTTTTGAATTTGGCGCCGAACTCCGCCCCGTGCGCCGCAACGTCGCAGGGAACGGAGCTCGGCACTCGGCAGTGTGAATCGAGCGAGGAGACAGTTCGCACACACTGTGGGGAGACATCGCAGGATCCAGGGAACAAGGTAAGTAACTTCCCCTGGATACTGCGATGGAGCCCGAGTCTGGCTCGAAGTTACCGCTCTTAGCATTAAAAACTCACCCAGAGCCAGACTAGGTAATACCGCCAAGGGGGTTAAAAAACCGACACTTACCTGTTCCACGGTCCAGCGATGCGGCCGAACGGAGCGCCGCTCCTCTCCATCTCCATTGCCACTCTGGGCACCCGGCCGTGACAGTTTTCGGCTTCACGACCGGGCACGCACGGCGCATGCGGGAGTCGCGCTGTGCTCCCAGAGTGGACAGGCGATCGCCTGGGACCTGTCACGTGTCCCAGGAGATCGTCTAGAGGGAGGGTCCGTGTAAGGCGAGATGGCGAGTCGCCTCGGTGGTCTCTGGGCAGAAGGAGGAAGTGGGACAGGAAGTCCCACTCCTAACGAAGCCCCCACTCCCCAACCCCCAAAAAAAAATTACATGCCAAATGTGGCATGTAAGGGGGCGAGGAGTGCTTAAAGCGGAAGTTCCACTTTTTTTCTCACCACAGTACATAATCATTGTTTGCCAATCCACCACATAGTGACTATTGTATATATTTACATTTCACATAATAATCTAGGCTTTTGCAAACGCATAAGATTATCTAAAAACAAATATTTTTGTTCAGCATTGGATTAGAGATGGGTTAGAATCCCGGTCAGGTTTTGATTGCTGTCCACACTGGGGGGTGGGGGGGGCGGTTTATTCTCTCATATTGTCCTGTGTGTTTTGGCACCCCCTGGCACTGAACTAATGCCAGAACTGAGAGGCATTGTGATCTGGTACAGTCCCGGCCTGACGTCATTGGGAAGAGAGCATGGGATCAGAAAAGAGAAAACACTGATCACCAATGCAGGGGTCACTATTACTACAACTGTTCCTATATTAACACTGTCACTAACCACGGATTCGGGGGGCTGTAATTACCACGGCCACTGGCCATCATTAGGGGGTGGTTATTAATACCATCACTAACTACCAACCTGGGGGGGTTTATTAACTACCACTTTCCATCTGCGCTATAGCCAAAAAACAGCTACATTGCGGGCTTCCAGTGCAGGGCGTCCATAGAAGTCCTCCTGTGATCGCACTGCTTGCGCGCCACTTGCGGCATGCGGGGGGCACGCTCTGTGATCAACAAGTTCTTCGGACTCCGCTGATCACAGAACAGGGTAAAGGGCCAATCACAGCGACCCTCTACCACGTGAGCAGCTGTCAGCCAATGACAGCTGATCACTGAAGTAAACAGAAGCCGGTTATCGCCTTTTTTTTCTCATCACGATCAGTGCAAGGAGATAAGAAGAAAGCCGGTAATCGGCTTCTGTGGCAGGGACATCGGTCCCAATCTGTGCCCACCAGTGCTGCTAATGAGTGCTAACCAGTGCCGCCTATCAGTGCCCACCAGTGCTGCTAACAGTGCCCACCAGATGCTGCTAATAAGTGCCCACTAGTGTTGCCAATCAGTGCCCACCAGTGCCACCTATCAGTTCCCATGAGTGCTTCCCATCAGTGCCTCATCATAAGTGTCACCTATCAGTGCTGCCTATCACTGCCCATTAGTACCACCCATCAGTGCCACTGATCAGTGCCCATCAGTGCCACCTATCAGTACCCATCAGTGCCTCCTCATCAGTGCCCACCAATGTCACCTCATCAGTGCCCATCAGTGCCACCCATCAGTGCCGCCTCATCAGTGCCACCTCATCACTGCCCATCAGTGCCCATCAGTTCAGCTGCATCAGCGCACATAAGTGAAGGAGAAAAAATTACCCATTTGCAAACTTTGATAACAAACTATGAAAAATTCTTATTATTATTTTTTCAAAATTTTCGGTCTTTTTTTTGTTTCGTTAGCAAAAAATAAAAAAATAAAAGGTGATTAAATACCACCAAAAGAAAGATCTATTTGTGTGGAAAAAAAAAATGATAATAATTTAATTTGGGTACAGTCAGTGTTGCATGACCACGCAATTGCCATTCAAAGTGTGACGGCGCTAAAAGCTGGAAATTGGCCTGGGCAGGAAGGGGGTAAATGTGCCCAGTAAGCAAGTGGTTAAAGTTGCTTATTTCTGTTCACTTAGTTCTGTGATTGGCACAGCTCTGACACAACCCTGTCTAGAAAGGGCATGGACCTGACCTTTCCTTATTGCACTTTCACTTTCACTTACACTTCCCTCCCTCACCTCCACTCTATGACTGGGCAGTGAAAGGAGAAGCACCACACTGATGAGCTCATAATTCTGTCACTCTGCTCTACATGTATTCTTCTACATATTTTTGGTTTGCGCAAAAGTTATCGCGTCTACAAACTATGGGATAGTTTTAGGGACTTTTTTTTTTTTTTTATCGTTTCTTCTGGTTGTGGCGGCGATTTGCATTTTTAGCAGGACTGAGACATTGCAGTGGGCAAATCTGACCCCAGATGAGATTTTCTGGGGGACCAGTGACATTATTACATTGATCGGTGCTATAAAAATGCACTGGTCAATGTAAAAAATGACACTGCAGGGAAGAGGTTAACACTAGGCGGCGTTCAAGGGGTTAACTGTGTTCCCTCAGCGTGTTCTAACTGTAGGGGGGATGGGCTGCATGGGACATGACAGAGATACCATGTCCCCTGTCAGAATGGGGATCCGCCTTGTTTACAAAGGCAGATCCCCATTCTGCCTCTGTATTAGGAGATCGTAGCCCGCCGGCGGACATGGAGTCCATCTGACCAGCTGGCACGCTCCCGCAGCCCGCAGCTGCGCCTGCACGAGCCAACATAAAATGACAACATATACAAACAAAATCACATTAAACCAAATGCATCCCAACAAAACAAAACAATAAACCCCCAGACCACCTCACCAAAACCCGCCCTTTCCCCCAGCCCCACCCTGCACTTGGAGTATGTGTGTATATATATATATATATAAAAAATTAAAATGAAAAAAAAACAGAAAAAGTGGTTAAAGGTGGAAAAAGTTCTTAAATTATCTTTTTTTTTTCTTTTTTTTTCCCCATACAATGCAATGCAATGATTTATGTTTGACTAATTAAAAAAAAAGCAGAAACCTGACATTTTAACAGGGGTGTGTAGACTTTTTATATCCACTATACATATATATATATATATAATATATATATATATATATATATATATATATATATATATATATTTTTTTTTTTTTATTATATTCATTTGTGTTTTCTATATACCCCTGGAGTTCAGATTTAAATAATCCTCTAGATCTTTTCTGCATCTTCTTTTATTTTGTGTGTTTTTTTTTTTTACTTCCCCAGGTTCCTTTTGACAAGCAGTTTGGGTACTTTTTTCTGGTTATGGATTGTTTGTTCATTTTAAAAACCTATAATTGACAACTCTCAGAGCTGCCAATGGTTGGAGTCACTCTATAGAAATACATAAAAGGGTCCATATCATCTAAGGAAAATAAACTACTTTAATGATGAAAACCCCCCTTAATGTGTCAATAGTTTAAAAAGTTGAATGTCGCCATGTGCTGCCAGCATCAAGGGCATATATTAAATGTTAGATTACTCCGCACCTCTATTTATTTAGAAAGGATTACAATAATATGTCGTTAGTGTATATTAACTTGCAGGACGCAGTATGTCCTGCTCAACGTGTTCTACGTCACTTGACACACATGCGTTTAAAGAGACCTTGCTACCAACTTAAAAAAATGCAGGTAAAAGCACAAAAATCAATTACCGTATATACTCGAGTATAAGCCAAGTTTTTCAGTAAATTTTTTTGTGCTGAAAATGCCCCCCTCGGCTTATACTCGAGTCACCTTTTTGTGCCTGATCTCCCGGACTTTGGGGACCCGGTACTGGTCGGCCGTAGGTCCCCTGGACCCCAATCTTGGCACACATGTAGCCCCATTTCTCCTCTACAAGTGTGCAAAGTTTGTTGTCTGGGGGACCTACGGCTGGGGAGCACCGATTTTTCAAACCCGGGCACCCCTTCCATAGACTCCCATGTTAAAAGTCAGTCTAGTCATGGGCACAGTGAGGCATGGGCACAGTGAGGCATGGGCACACTGAGGAATGGGTACAGTGAGGCATGGGCACAGTGAGGCATGGACATGGACACAGTGAGGCAAAGTGAGGCACAGTGAGGCATGCAGATGGAAATCCTAGGCTTATACTCGAGTCAATAAATTTTCCCAGTTTTTTTGTGGTAAAATTAGGTGCCTTGGCTTATATTCGGGTCGGCTTATACTCAAGTATATACGGTATTTGAAATGCTTACTTACAGCATTTTTCTTTTCAGTAAATTATTTTGCATTCCCTTGATGTAAATATTGACCAGTCAATTCCCTAGGCCAGTGATGGCGAACCTTGGCACCCCAGATGTTTTGGAACTACAGTACATTTCCCATGATGTTCATGCACTCTGCAGTGTAGTTGAGCATCATGGGAAACGTAGTTCCAAAACATCTGGGGTGCCAAGGTTCGCCATCACTGCCCTAGGACATTCCCCGCCCTCCTTGCACAGAATAGTCTGGGAATATAGTCTATTTTTTTAGTAACTGCAGAGGGAATAGAATCTGGGAATACTATACAGTGCCACTTGAATGACAGCCCTGAGTCGATGGGACTGCTGACATCACATCCAAGACAGAAGCACCCAGTGGCAAAATAAAAAGGCGCCACAGTTTTTTTCATTTAAAGTTTTTTATTGAGTACATCAGACAGGGCAGAACAAGTCCAGCAAGGACATTTTGTACAGTAAGAATAGACTGATACATAAACCAAAAAGAAAGTAGCAACATCTAATATGAACATAGCGAATCGGTTGGTGTCGACATAGCGCCAGTTCATCTAAATTAGACATAAGGTACAACGATATAAAACATTAATATCGCCCCTAGTCAGGTGTACACAAACAGATTTTCCAAATAACAAAGAAGACTTTACATTTTGGAAATCAGAAGACAGGGAAGAAAGGGTGAGCATGAAGAGAACCAGAGCAGGCTCAAAAGAAATCGAGGGACAATGAGAGTAAAGGCTCAGGGGCAGGGGGGGGGGGGGGGTAGGGGGAAAAAAAAAGAAAAAAGGGGGGGGGGGGGTGTTGGATGTGAAGGCAATTGGTTAGGGACACATGCACAGTTACAGTTGCTCTACCGAGGGGGCCACAAAGGTGTCATAATCTTGAGAGAATCGGAAATCGTGCCAGGTTTTATTGAATTTTTCCTCCTTTCGGTTAAATGCGGCCGTCAATTGTTCCATCGGGTTAATTTCGTTCACCACAGCTATCCACTGACCAATTGAAGGGGGATCTGAGCATTTCCATTTTTGCGGAGAGTAAGGTGAAGTAGGCACTGCGCCAGATCATCTGCAAGTGAAATGTCTGTCAGTCTAAAAACCATACGTCGAATAGCGTCCCAGATGGGGCGAACACGCGAGCTTGTGCAGTAACGAACCGTCAGGTTGTTGACATCGCCAGCAGGTGGAGGGAACTGAAGGATAGATCTTATGAAGGAGCGTGGGTACTCTATACCAGCGAGTCAGGACCTTAAATCCCACCTCCCGGAACATGCTTGTGATTGAGGAGCAGTGTGTGCAAAGTACAGAATACGTTCTCTCTGATCTTTTGAGAAGGCCCTACTCTGGTCATTTTCCCATTTCCGTAGATAGGGAGGTATAAAGCTGTCCTGGGGTTCAATCAGTATCCCATACATTAAGGACAGTAGATGACGGAAGGGAGCGGGATCCAGGTAGAGCCTCTCAAAAGCAGAAGCGGAGTGACTAGTGGAGGGCACAAAATGCGAGGAGATGAGAAAATGTCTAATCTGTGTTGCTCACCATCTAGCTAGGGGGCGACAGTATTGCTTGAATTTCCTCAATAGTGCACCATCGACCCTCGTGATGAAAGTCTTAAAACCTATATCTGTTGATCGATAGAAATTCCCTAAACCTCCTCCCTGACTAGAAGGAAATTCCTGGGCGCCAATAACCGGTAACAAAGGTGAGGGAGTGTGGGAGACCATCGTGACACAACACGTTTTTGCTACTACCGACAGGGTAGACCCAATCAAGGGATGGGATTTCAGGGATACAGGCAGGGCAGAAGTCTGCCACAACAAAGTTGAAAGCGGAAAGGTGGACATTGCCTGTTCCACCCCCACCCACTCCTTCTCTGAGACATGCTTGGTCCAGTCTAGGGCTCTGGTTAAATGGACCGCATAGTAATATTTAAACGGGTCTGGGAACCCTATGCCACCCTGGTCTTTTGATAAGATCAGGATACGATGAGACAGTCTTTTTGCTTTGTAGCCCCAGAGAAAAAACTCCCACCGGACCGAACGTAGGAAGTGACTTGGGACTGCTATTGGCAATGTTTGGAGGAGAGACAATAATTTTGGCAAGACCGCCATCTTTAAAATGCTATTCGCATTCGCAAATGCGCTGGAGATCTAGACGTAGAGAGGTAAGCCAGGGGGAAAAATTCTCCTGAAAAACTGCTGACAATGAGGGGGTAAGATAAACGCCCAGATATTTGATTTTGTGGCGAGCCCAAGAGAAGGGGAAATTCTGTTGAATGTTACTGAGAGTCTCCTTAGATAAATTTGTGTTTAAAGCTTCAGATTTGTGCACATTAATTTTATAATTAGAAAGAGTGGAGTATGTTCTAAGAACCTGCAATAAGTTGGGGATGGAAGTCTCAGGGCGCGTTACAAAGAATAATAAATCATCGGCGTAGGCCGCAACTTTATGATGTGCGTTGCCTGCGCTGATGCCCTTTATATTTTGATCGTCCCTAATGTGAGCTAGCAGGGGTTCTAGTACCAATATAAATATCAAGGGTGACAACGGGAAACCCTGTCTCGTCCCGTTGCTCAAAGAAAAGGGGGAGAAAATTGCTTCATTGGCCCGGACTGCTTCTGAGGGATGGAAATAGATTGCCTCTATCCATTGACACACATGGGGACCCAGGCCAAGGTACCTCAACCTGCGTTTCATAAAAAGCCAGTTGACCCGGTCAAAGGCTTTCTCCGAGTTAGCTGAAATCAGCAACATTGGAGTTCTCCTGGACCGGGCCAAGGGGATAAGATTCAAGGCCCCACTCGTGTCATCTCTGGCTTCCCTGGTTGGGATGAATCCTACTTGGTCATAATGGACCAACTTGGGGACAAAAGCGATCAGGCGGTTGGCTAGTATCTTGGTAAATATCTTGAGGTCCGTGTTCAATAAAGATATTGATCGGTAGTTCGCACAGTCTGTCACATCTCTACCCTGTTTAGGAATCAAGGCGCCTCAGTTTAAACAAAGGTTTATATTAAAGTTATTTGGTAATTGCACATAGCAGTACTTAAAATAAAGTTAAAATAATATACTTTTATTTTGTATTATATATATATATTGTGACAGCAGGAAGGTAAAGTCACCTGGTTGCATCCAGGGGGGTAGATATATTTCTCCCAGATTCAGGCTTTATGCCGACTTATACAACTAGGGAGGGAGTTGATGAAGCCCAGCTGAGGCTAGTGGGCTCATGGATGACTCATACCTCTAGGGAGAGTGCTGGGCGTCGTGCAGGCAGGGAGTTGATGAGACCAGCTGAAGCTTGTCAGCTCATTTAAGGCCTCTATAAAAACTCCCAGCTTCATTAGGTGTTTGCTCATGCCTGGACCCAGACCTGTGTGGACTGTCTAGGGAGAGTGAACCCCTGTGCGGTGAGGCAAAGCCTGTGTGGCTATTTGTTTGGACTTTTACTAAACCAGGGACTTAGGGACTAGGACAGCACCAGGCTGATCCCAGTTGTTAGTTTAGGAAACCTGCATGTTTAGTCAGAGGTCACGCTGACCAGGATTTATTTTGTTTATGTTTCTTTTTGGCTTTGCTGTGTTTTTGTCACTGTACATAGAGAAATAAACCGCACCTTTTGATTTTGAAAACCACAACCTCCGTCTGCTGGCCCTGTTTTTGTGTGGGGAGCCCAACCAGGGGGTCACACACACCCGCTACCGAGTGAACCCCCTCACAGTTGGTGGAGAATGCAGGCAGTTTTTTTTAAGCCAGCATGGAGGAGATACTGAAACAGCTGGCTCTAGCAAATGCCAATCAACAGCAGACAAATGCAGGTTTGCAAAGGAGCCTTGCAGCCCAGCAGCAAGCTCATCAACAAGCCCAGCAGCAATCTGAGGCCCGCTTCATAGACCTGTTACAGAAGCAAGAGCAGAGACTACAACAAATGGAAGCAGTAATGCAGCAACGTCCGCAGACCAGTGAGGAAAGCCGTCCCACTAATACCGCGTCCTTTGGGGTGAGTCGTTTATTGACAAAAATGACTGGAGAGGATGATCCAGAGGTATTTTTGACCACATTTGAAAGGACTGCTGAAAGAGAAAAGTGGCCTGAGGATCAGTGGGCTGGACTGGTGGCTCCTCTGTTAACTGGTGAATCGCAGAAGGCTTACTATGACCTAGAGCCTGACCAAGCAAAAGACTATGTGATGCTAAAAGCTGAAATATTGGCAAGGCTGGGTGTCACCCTGGCTGTCCGGGCTCAGCGTGTGCATAACTGGACTTTCCAGCTTGGAAAACCCCCCAGGTCTCAAATGTATGATCTCATTCACCTGAGCAGGAAGTGGCTACAGCCAGAGACTTTGTCCGCACCGGAGATTGTGGAACGTGTTGTGATGGATCGTTTCTTGAGAGCTCTTCCTACCGCCATTCAAAAGTGGGTAAGCCATGGAGACCCAGAAACAGCCGGTAAACTTGTGGATCGTGTAGAGAGATACTTGGCTACAGAGAACCTGACGGCCTCTTCCAGAGACTCTCGGACTTTCCACCCTAAGACCAGACCATCCCCAGGGGCGGATAAGAGGATTCCAAGGGGTGAGGGTGGAGAGAGTGAGAGGGTGGGAGCTCTACCCAAAGTTTGGCGAGAACAGCCTGGGAAGTCAGGGGCTCAAGAGGCAGCCAAATGGATTGTTTGCTACCGCTGCCGGCAAGCGGGACATATTGCAGCAAATTGCCCGGTTGTGGAGGAACCCATGCAATGTGACTTTCTGACGGACAGACGTCAGTCGCTGTGTGCGACAGTCGCATGCACTGCCATTCGGGGAACTGAGAAACATTTATGCAAAATGTGTATTAATGGTAGAAATGTTGTGGTATTACTGGATTCAGGTAGCCTTGTGACCCTGATAAAGGCTGAATTAGTTAAAACAGAGGTCTCTGGGAATAGCAAGGTAGCTGTTATTTGTGTGCATGGGGACACCCGAGAGTATCCAGTGACTACAGTGTGTTTCGAGACCCCCAAAGGTACCCTCTCTCATCCAGTGGGGTTAGTATCTCAATTACCGCATGATGCCATTGTGGGAAGGGATTTTCCGAAGTTCTGGGAACTGTGGGATGATCCTGAGCCCCCACTGGTGCCCCTATGTACCAGGAATGTGATAGCCAGAACTCCTCTGAGAGTGGTGAGGACTCTCCAGAATTTCCCTTGTCAGTGTTGGCAGGGGAGACTCAAGAAACTGGAGAGGAGCCCACCTCCTCAGACGAAAACCTACCGTCTGTGGAGTTTTCTGATCTGGAGGTTCACAGGGAAAATTTTGCCACAGAACAGTTAAAAGACCCCGCCCTAATAAAGGCACGGGAAAACGTAGTGGAAATAGATGGCGAGTTAGTGAACCCAGATAATACCTGCACTTACCCATACTTCAGCGTAGAGAAGGACCTACTGTATCGGGTGGCAAAAAGGGCAGAAGAAACCGTTGAGCAGCTTGTGGTGCCCAAACCTTACAGGAAGTTGGTGTTGGAGTTGGCCCATGGGCACATTCTTGGAGGTCATCTGGGGACAGAGAAAACCCGAGAGAGGGTATTACAGAGATTCTATTGGCCTGGAGTGATGAAGGACATAGAAAATTATTGTTCCTCCTGCCCTGTGTGTCAGAGGTCGGCCCCGATGCCACATTTCCGTAGCCCGCTGGTCCCTCTACCCATCATTGAGGTCCCGTTTGAGAGAATCGCAATGGATTTGGTAGGTCCTATAATCAAGTCCGCTAGGGGGCACCAGTACATATTGGTTATAATGGACTATGCCACCCGTTATCCAGAAGCGATCCCTCTCAGAAATACCTCGGCCAAAACCATAGCCAAAGAGCTATCTCTTGTTTTTAGCCGGGTGGGTATTTGTAAAGAACTGCTTACGGACCAAGGTACACCCTTTATGTCCCGGGTTATGAAAGAGCTGTGTAAATTGTTCAAAGTGACGCAATTGCGTACATCTGTGTATCACCCCCAAACCGATGGGCTGGTTGAAAGATTCAACAAAACCCTAAAACAAATGTTGAAGAAAGTGGTGGATAGAGATGGAAAGGATTGGGACTGTCTACTTCCTTATTTGATGTTTGCTATTAGGGAGGTGCCCCAATCCTTTACGGGATTCTCCCCCTTTGAGTTACTGTATGGGAGACACCCAAGAGGGCTGTTGGATATTGCCAAGGAAACTTGGGAAAGTGAGAGTTCTCCCCACAGGAGTGTGATTGAGCATGTCGCCCTGATGCAAGATCGAATTGCACAGGTAATGCCCATCGTGAAGGAACATTTGGCCCAAGCGCAGTTGGCACAGCAGAGAGTGTACAACCGTGGAGCCAAGACCCGTACCTTTTCCCCGGGGGATAGGATATTGGTACTTGTCCCTACGGTTGAAAGTAAATTCCTTGCCAAATGGCAAGGCCCCTACGAGATAATGGAAAAAGTGAGCGAAGTGAATTACAAGGTCAGACAACCAGGAAGGCGAAAGCCCGAACAGATATATCACGTTAATCTGTTGAAAGCCTGGAGGGATAGAGAGTCCCTAGTCGCAGAAACTTGGTCACCAGCTCAAACTGGTTGCGTGATTCCGGAGGTTGGAATAGCAGCCACCTTGTCACAACCCCAACAACAGGAGGTTAAGGAGTTTGTGCTTCGCAACAAGGAGGTGTTCTCTGAGCTGCCGGGACAAACATCTGGGGTAGAGCATGATATTATTACCCCGCCCGGTGAAAGGGTGAAGTTAAAACCCTATCGGATCCCAGAGGCCCGACGGGAGGCAATACGGGAGGAAGTACAGAAAATGCTGAACTTAGGGGTGATAGAGGAGTCCCAAAGTGATTGGTCTAGTCCCATTGTGTTGGTGCCTAAACCGGATGGGAGCTGGCGATTTTGTAACGATTTTCGTCAGTTGAACAAAGTTACAAAATTTGACACCTACCCCATGCCACGTATAGATGAGTTGATCGACCGGCTGGGAACAGCCCGATACATGACGACTCTTGACCTCACAAAAGGGTATTGGCAAATTCCCCTGGCCAAGTCGGCCAAAGAGAAAACCGCATTTGTAACCCCAGACGGGGCGTTCCAATATAAGAGAATGCCGTTCGGGTTACAGAATGCGCCGGCCACATTCCAGCGGAAAATGGACCAGATACTGAGGCCCCATCGGAAGTATGCTGCGGCTTACCTGGATGACGTAATTGTCCATAGCACAGATTGGGCCTCACATCTGCCAAAAGTGCAAGCAGTCCTAGACTCTATCCGGGAAGCGGGGTTTACGGCTAACCCCAAGAAGTGTACCATTGGGCAGGAGGAGGCCAAATATCTTGGGTACACCATTGGCAGGGGAGTGATAAAACCCCAACTCAACAAAGTCGAGGCCATCCAGAGTTGGCCACGTCCCAACAGCAAGAAGCAGGTACGGGCCTTTCTGGGAATCGCGGGTTATTATCGGCGCTTCATTCCCCACTTTGCTTCTAAGGCTGTGCCCCTAACCAACCTGACGAAAGGGAAAGGGTCGGTCATGATTAAATGGACCCCCGAGGCTGAGGCAGCATTCCAATTCTTGAAACAAGCCTTATGTAGCCAGCCAGTGTTGTACTCACCCGACTTCTCTAAAGACTTTGTCGTACAAAGTGATGCGTCAGATGTGGGGTTAGGAGCAGTATTGTCCCAGGTCTGGAACGGGGAAGAGCACCCAGTCATTTACCTCAGCAGGAAGTTGAAGTCCCATGAGGTAAATTACGCCACCGTTGAAAAGGAGTGTTTAGCGGTGAAGTGGGCTCTAGATTCCCTTCGGTACTATCTGCTAGGTAGGCACTTTGACATGGTTACGGATCACGCTCCGTTAAAGTGGATGGCTCAAAACAAGGAGACAAATAGAAGAGTGAATAGGTGGTTCCTGGCCCTACAGGAATTCAACTTCACAGTAAAGCATCGCCCTGGCGTTCAAATGGGGAATGTGGATGCTTTGTCTCGAGTACATGAATGCCTGATTGCTGGTGTTCCAACCCCAAGGTTAAAACAAGAGGGGGGGGTATGTGACAGCAGGAAGGTAAAGTCACCTGGTTGCATCCAGGGGGGTAGATATATTTCTCCCAGATTCAGGCTTTATGCCGACTTATACAACTAGGGAGGGAGTTGATGAAGCCCAGCTGAGGCTAGTGGGCTCATGGATGACTCATACCTCTAGGGAGAGTGCTGGGCGTCGTGCAGGCAGGGAGTTGATGAGACCAGCTGAAGCTTGTCAGCTCGTTTAAGGCCTCTATAAAAACTCCCAGCTTCATTAGGTGTTTGCTCATGCCTGGACCCAGACCTGTGTGGACTGTCTAGGGAGAGTGAACCCCTGTGCGGTGAGGCAAAGCCTGTGTGGCTATTTGTTTGGACTTTTACTAAACCAGGGACTTAGGGACTAGGACAGCACCAGGCTGATCCCAGTTGTTAGTTTAGGAAACCTGCATGTTTAGTCAGAGGTCACGCTGACTAGGATTTATTTTGTTTATGTTTCTTTTTGGCTTTGCTGTGTTTTTGTCACTGTACATAGAGAAATAAACCGCACCTTTTGATTTTGAAAACCACAACCTCCGTCTGCTGGCCCTGTTTTTGTGTGGGGAGCCCAACCAGGGGGTCACACACACCCGCTACCGAGTGAACCCCCTCACAATATATATATATATATATATATATATATATATATATAAATGTATTTGTTATTCTTTACTAAACCACAACATTCAGCACTGGGTACATAGTTACTAAGTTACATATATGGTGAGATTGAAAAAAGACACCAGTCCATCCAGTTCAATCTATGGTGTGTATGTCAATAGTACATTATATATCCCTGTATGTTGTAATCGTCAAGGTGCCCATCTAATAGTTTTTTGAAACTGTCGACCCACCCTGCTGATGGAAGAGAATTCCACATCCTTACCGCTCTGACAGTTAGGCCCAGTTCACAGCAGGGGTCCGGTGTTTGCTGGTTTACAGTTTCAGGTTCGGTTTCAGCCTGAATCCTGCATTCAATTCGCAATGGTGTGAACCCAGCCTAAAGAACCTTCTACGCAGTTTAACCACTTAACGACCGCCCACTGTAAATATACGTCGGCAGAATGGCACCGACAGGCACAATCACGTACATATACGTGATTGCCTTTGTATAGTTGGGGGGTCCGATCTTTACAGTGAGCGGCCGTTATTCGTTTCAGGGATGAGGGAACGGCCGTTCGATTCCGGCCACCCCCTCGCGATTGCTCCCAGCGAATCAAATCCTTCCCCTGCCTGTGTAATGTTTACACAGGCAGAGGAAGTGATGTCATCTCTCCTGCGGCGCTCACATATACCGAGCGCAGCACAAGAGAAGATGCAGGTTAGTGCACAAAACACTACACTGACACCAGGACACATAGGCACATAAATCGCCCCCCCCCAGACACCCCAGATCACCCCCCAGATCACCCCCAGCCCCCAGTCACAGTGTCACTGATTGCAGTGACCATTTATTTACTGATCACTGCAATCAGTGACATTTGTGACTGTTAAAGTGTCACTAAAGTTAGTTTTAGGTCCAGTGTAGCCCCCTAACCCCCCCTAATAAAGGTTTAACCCCCTGATCGCCCCCCAGATAACCCTTTCACCCCCTAGCACCGCCGTCGCTAAGCGATCATTTTTCTGATCGCTGTATTAGCGTCGGTGATGTCGATCGGTAGCCAGTTATTTTTTTTAGGCTCGCCGCAGGTTTTTATAGCGTCGGGTACCCCCATATATTACCTAATAAAGGTTTAACCCCCATGATCGCCCCCCAGATAACCCTTTCACCCCCTATCACCACTGTCGCTAAGCGATCGTTTTTCTGATCGCTGTCTTAGCGTTGGTGATGCCGATCGGTAGCCAGTAATTTTTTTTAGGTTCGCCGCAGGTTTTTATAGCGTCGGGTACCCCCATATATTACCTAATAAAGGTTTTAACCCCCTAATTGCCCCTAGTTAACCCTTTCACCAGTGATCACCATATAAGTGTTACGGGTGACGCTGGTTAGTTAGTTTGCTTTTTATAGTGTCAGGGCACCCGCCGTATATAACCCAATAAAGGTTTAACCCCCTGATCGCCCGGCGGGTGATATCAATTAGGTTTTAGCGTCAGAGAGGGTCTGCGTCACACCCCAGGCAGCGTCAGGTTAGTGCCAGTAGCGCTAACACCCTCGCGTGAAGCATACACCCCCCTTAGTGGTAAAGTATCTGAACAGATCAATATCTGATCTGATCTGTACTAGCGTCCCCAGCAGTTTAGGGTTCCCAAAAACGCAGTGTTAGCGGGATCAGCCCAGATGCCTGCTAGCACCTGCGTTTTGCCCCTCCGTCCAGCCCAGGCCACCCAAGTGCAGTATCGATCGATCACTGTCACTTGCAAAACACAACACACATAACTGCAGCGTTCGCAGAGACAGGCCTGATCCCTGCGACTCCAGTGCTGTAGGAGGTAATTTCACCACCACAGTTAAAAAAAAAAAGCATATATGCCGAAGCATTGAGGCAGCAGGGGCGGAGGAGCGATTTTGCTTCTAATGCCGCGTACATACGGTCTAAATTCCGACGGAGGCTTGCCCGTGGAAAAGTCTGACCATGTGTACGCGGCATAACTTTTGCGGGAAGATGCCCCCATGCTTCGGCATATATAAATGGTGCATGTATGCCCATCATTAGAAGTGGGTGGATGAAGGGCGGTATTCTAATGGTGGGCATACCCACCGATCAATCTCTTTTTTTCGTTCAGCCAACAGGCTGCATGAAAAAAAAAGATTACAATACATGTCCAACAAGGACTAGCAACATACTGGTATGTTGCTGGACTTTGAATGTTTATACCAGAATGATGCCTGAGGGTTTAGGTATCATCTTTGTATCATTCTTTTCAACCAGCGGCCGGCTTTCATGTAAAAGCAATCCTAGTGGCTAATTAGCCTCTGGACTGCTTTTACAAGTAGTGGGAGGGAATGTCCCCCCCCAGATATAAAAAGCGCCATTGGGAAATTGGGAAAGCATTTTATCACACCGATCTTGGTGTGGTCAGATGCTTTGAGGGCAGAGGAAAGATCTAGGGTCCAATAGACCCCAGTTTTTTCAAAAAAAGAGTACCTGTCACTACCTATTGCTATCATAGGGGATATTTACATTCCCTGAGATAACAATAAAAATTATAAAAAATAAATAAATATGGAAGCAACAGTTTAAAAATAAAATAAAAATGCAAAATTAATAATAAAAAAAAAAAAAAAAAAAAGCACCCCTGTCCTGCCCTGCTCTTGCCCAATGGCGAACGCAAGCGTCGGTCTGGCGTCATATGTAAACAGCAATTGCACCATGCATGTGAAGTATCACCGCAAAGGTCAGATCGAGGGCAGTAATTTTAGCAGTAGACCTCCTCTGTAAATCTAATGGCGTAACCTGTAAAGGCTTTTAAAGGTTTTTAAAAATGTATGTAGTTTGTCGCCAATGCGCGTTTGTGCGAAATTTTAAAGCTTGTCGTGTTTGGTATCTATGTACTCAGCCTAAGATCATCTTTTTTATTTCATCAAACATTTGGGCAATATAGTGTGTTTTAGTGCATTAAAATTAAAAAAAGTGTATTTTTTCCCCAAAAAATGCGTTTGAAAAATCGCTGCGCAAATACTGTGTAGAAAAAAAATGCAACACCCACCGTTTTAATCTGTAGGGCCTTTGCTTTAAAAATATATATAATGTTTGGGGGTTCAACATAATTTTCTTGCAAAAAAAAAAATGTTTTCATGTAAACAAAAAGTGTCAAAAAGGACTTTGTCTTCAAGTGGTTAGAAGAGTGGATGTAAGCTTCCTAATGTTGTGTATAAAATGCCAGAACAGTTCAAAACCCCCCCAAATGACCCCATTTTGGAAAGTAGACACCCCAAGCTATATACTGAGAGGCATGTCGAGTCCATGGAATATTTTATATGTTGACACAAGTTGTGGAAAAAAGACAATTTCTTTTTTTATTTTATTTTTTTTGCACAAAGTTGTCACTATATGATATATTGCTCAAACATGCCATGGGCATATGTGGAATTACACCCCAAAATACATTCTGTTGCTTCTCCTGAGTACGGGGATACCACATGTGTGAGACTTTTTGGGAGCCTAGCCGCGTACGGGACCCCGAAACCAATCACCGCCTTCAGGCTTTCTAAGGGTGTAAATTTTTGATTTCACTTCTTACTGCCTATCACAGTTTCGGAGGCCATGGAATGCCCAGATGGCACAAAACCCCCCCAAATGACCCCATTTTGGAAAGTAGACACCCCAAGCTATTTGCTGAGAGGTATGGTGAGTATTTTGCAGAGCTCGCTTTTTGTCACAAAGTTTTGAAAATTGAAAAAAAATATATATATATTTTCTTTCTTCATTTTCTAAAACAAATGAGAGCTGTAAAATACTCACCATGCCTCTCAGAAAATAGCTTGGGGTGTCTACTTTCCAAAATGGGGTCATTTGGGGGGGTTTTGTGCTATTTTGGCATTTTATGGCCTTCAAAACTGTGATAGGTAGTGAGGAGTGAAATCAAAAATTTGTGCCTAGAAATCCTGAAGGCGGTGCTTGGTTTTCGGGGTCCCGTACGCGCCTAGGCTCCCAAAAAGCCCCACACATGTGGTATCCCCGTACTCAGGAGAAGCAGCAAAATGTATTTTGGGGTGTAATTCCACATATAACCATGGCATGTGTGAGCAATATATCATTTAGTGACAACTTTTTGTAATTTTTTTTTTTGTCATTATTCAATCACTTGGGACAAAAAAATAAAAATATTCAATGGGCTCAACAGGCCTCTCAGCAATTTCCTTGGGGTGTCTACTTTCTAAAATGGGGTCATTTGGGGGGGTTTGTGCCATTTTGGCATTTTATGGCCTTCGAAACTGTGATAGGTAGTGAGGAGTGAAATCAAAAATTTGCGCCCTTAGAAATCCTGAAGGCGGTGCTTGGTTTTCGGGGGCCCGTACGCGGCTAGGCTCCCAAAAAGTCCCACACATGTGGTATCCCCGTACTCAGGAGAAGCAGCAAAATGTTTTTTGGGGTGCAATTTCACATATAACCATGGCATGTGTGAGCAATATATAATTTAGTGACAACTTTTTGTAATTTTTTTTTTTTCTTTGGTCATTATTCAATCACTTGAGACAAAAAAAAAAAATATTCAATGGGCTCAACATGCCTCTCAGCAATTTCCTTGGGGTGTCTACTTTCCAATATGGGGTCATTTGGGGGGTTTTGTACTGCCCTGCCATTTTAGCACCTCAAGAAATGAGATAGGCAGTCGTAAATTAAAAGCTGTGTAAATTCCAGAAAATGTACCCTAGTTTGTAGACGCTATAACTTTTGCACAAACCAATAAATATACGCTTATTGACATTTTTTTTTTTTTACTAAAGACATGTGGCTGAATACATTTTGTCCTAAATGTATGACTAAAATTGAGTGTATTCGATTTTTCTTATAACAAAAAGTAGAAAATATCATTTTTTTTCAAAATTTTCGGTCTTTTTCCGTTTATATCGCAAAAAATAAAAATCGCAGAGGCAATCAAATACCATTAAAAGAAAGCTCTATTTGTGGGAAGAAAAGGACGCAAATTTCGTTTCGGTACAACATTGCATGTCCGCACAATTTACAGTTAGAACAGCGCAGTGCAAAATTCTGAAAACAGCTTTGGTCCTTTAGCTACAAAATGGTCCCGGGCTTAAGTGGTTAAACGGAGTTCTGCCGATTTTTTTTATTTTTTTTTCAAAAGTCAGCAGCTACAAATACTGCAGCTGCTGACTTTAAAAATAAGGACACTTACCTGTCTAGGGCACCCGCGATGCCATCTTTGGTAAGGAAATCAGGAAGCGAAGCCTTGTGGCTTCACAGCCTGGTACCCTACTGCGCATGCGCGACTCACGCTGCGCAATCCCACTGGTCCCTGCTGTCTTCTGGGACCTGTGTGTCTCCCAGAAGACAGCGGGGGGGACGGAGGAGGCGCCGGACATGGTGTAGATAGCCGCGGGTGGCTCGGCTATCTATGCCCGGAAGTGGGAGCAAAATACCTGTATTAGACATGTATCTGCTCCCCCCTCCCCCCTGAAAGGTGCCAAATGTGACACCGGAGGGGAGGAGGATTCCGAAAAGCGGAAGTTCCATTTTTGGGTGGAACTCCACTTTAAGGGTTTAACCGCTTCTCTTCCAGATTTAGTAAATAGCCACGTGTCTTTTTAAATTCCCTTTTACTAAAGAGTTTTTTCCCTTTGTCAGTATGGTATTTGTATATAGCTATCATATCCCCTCTCAAGCGTCTCCTCTCCAGAGAGAATAAGTTCAATGCTTGTAGTCTTTCCCCATAGCTGAGAACTTCTAGTCCCTTTATTAGCTTTGATGCCCTTATCTGGACTCTCTCCAGTTCCAGCACATCCTTCCTGAGGACTGGTGCCCAGAACTAGACGGCTTACTCCAGATGAGGCCGAACCAGAGTCTTGTAGAGTGGGAGAATTATTGTTTTATCTCTGGAGTGAATACCAGCCAAAACACGGATGTAGTACAATAGAAGATAAAGCTGCTGCGGCGCCGCCCACCCCCGGGGAGGCGCGGGGTGTGGGTGGCGCCGCAGCAGCTTTATTTTCTATTGTACTACATCCGTGTTTTGGTCTTCTTTAAAATGGCGGCCGGTGGAGACATTGTCTCCGCCGGCCGTGGACCTCTAGCGGCGGTGGCCCGCGGCGGGCAAAACCGCGGAAACCGGGAAAAAACTGATTTGCCGGGACATTTCCAGGGACAAAATAAATCCGGGAAAAGGGTTTAAATCCAGGGAATGTCCCGGCCAATCCGTGACTGTTGGCAACTATGTAAGTATTTCATAATGAGCTAGTATGTGATGGATTTCACAAAGGAAGTATTGTCGTGAGATTATGGTTATCATTTAGTATCCGTAACCCATAAGTCATTTATTTCAGATCTCAATGAATACCGGGTATAAGGTTTTCAACATTGCCTGACATTGTGTAACATTGGGTGTAGCTCCTTTTTGTGTTCTTGTCAAACGTTATCAGTAGCTAATCACACAAATTTACTTACTGCGTTGTACTACTGCGAAGGCTGATCTCCTTATCTTGTAGGTGTTCTACATGAATCACATTGCACAATATCAATGCACTCTTTGGGTCACTACTTTAAGCCTCAAGAAGTGTTTTGCCACTTCACCTAATATCCTTATAAACTACTAATATCAATCAATCCTTAACTAATGATAAATGGTTTGTAACTTATTGTTGTTTTTCTATCCACATTTTTCATGAACTGGTGCATGTTAATGGTAAAATGCCATCATGAAATTTTCAAGTATTTAATGGTTTGCAGCATTGCCTGACTTTACGTAATATTGGGTGTAGCTCTTGTCAAATCTTATCAGTAGATAGTCACACAAATTTACCAGTACTGCTGAAAAGGTTGATCTCCTTATCTTGCTGGTGTTCAATAATGAATCATATTGTGTAATATACGTACACTCTTTAGGTACTATTTTAAGCTGCAAGAAGATTTTTTTTTTATCACCACATCTAGTATCCTTATACTACTATTATTTAGTCTGCCCTTAACTAAGGCCCCTTTCACACTGGGGTGGTTTGCAGGCGCTATTGTGCTAAAAATAGCGCCTGCAAACCGTCCCTAAACAGCGGCTGCTGTTTCTCCAGTGTGAAAGCCTGAGGGCTTTCACACTGGAGCAGTGCGCTAGCAGGACGGTAAAAAAAGTCCTGCTAGCCGCATCTTTGGAGCGGTGAGAGGAGCGGTGTGTTTACCGCTCCTCCACCGCTCCTTCCCATTGAAAGCAATGGGATACCGCGGTAATACCGCCGGCAATGCGCCTCTGCAGAGGCGCATTGCCGGCGGTATTAACCCTTTTTCGGCCGCTAACGGGGGTTAAAACTGCACCGCTAGCGGCCGAATACCTCTGCAATTCCGACGGTATAGCACCGCTAAAATTAGCGGCGCTATACCGCCACCGCACCCACCGCCCCAGTGTGAAACCAGCCTAAGAGCTGGTTCACACTGGGGCAACACGACTTCCAGCGCGACTTTACAAGGCAACTTCGAGGCAACTTCGAGGCAACTTCAAGGCAACTTCGAGGCAACTTCGAGGCAACTTCAAGGCAACTTCGAGGCAACTTCGAGGCAACTTCAAGTTTCCTCCAGGACAGGCGACTTTGCCAGTGGCCAATCAAACAATAATCAGCTCTGTGGAAGGGAGGGGTTTGCCTGAGAAAACTATTTTCTCTTCCTGTAAAGTTGATTCAGTTAAGACACTGATCCGACTTTGGAGGCGACTTCCATTGAAATCAATGGGTACAAGTCGCCTAGAAGTCGTTTTCAAGTAGTACAGGAACCTTTTTTGAAGTCGGAGCGACTTCTGTAGTGTGCATAAAGACGGCTCCATAGACTAACATTACAGCGCGACTTGGGGCGTCTCGGGGTGGCCTGAAGTCGGATCCTGAGTCGCCCTGGTGTGAACCGGCTCTTAGTGTTTATTGCATTTTAAATAAATGTTCTGTGTATCTCCATTTACATTTTGGATGAACTGGTTCAAGTGTGTGGGGAAACCAATAACTAAAGAGTAAATCCAGAGTAAATCCAGGTATGGATGTTTTATATTTACATATAAATTTACATTGGTCCAATAGGACTAATTTACATTTGTCTACCTTGGACCAATGTAACTATGCATATACCAGAATTAGCTGATGCCATTAGAAGATGAAATATATTGAAGTAGACACCACTACTCCAGAGATGTCCTCTTACTTCTGAGTCCTGCGCGGAGCTGCTAGTGTGATGCATTCTGAGTGCTGGAGGTCAGTCGCTCGACATGAACACCATTCAGAGAGCGCTTTACATTTTTTGAATGAATTCAAAGTGTTCTCTGATTGGATAAAGGGAAGACGCAGGGTAGTGGTGTTTGCTTGTCACCATTATTTGGTCTTACAGTGGTTGTAGCATTTGGAGAGAACTGGGAATTACAATGAGGATATCTTATCTTTGGGGCCTTCAGAAGATATTAGAAGTCCATACCTCCCAAGTACTTTCTGAGATTGAAATATGGGGCACCTTTCAGCACAAATTATTTAATTAAAGGATGCACTCTTGCCCCACCCCACCATTTCCAAGAACAATGAAGAATTGATAAAAAAAAAAAAATGCTGGTTTATCGCTCAAGTGTTTTTTTTTTTTTTTTCCAGCACTAATTTTCTTTTGTGCTGGTATTTTAACAATAACAGATGCAATAAAATTTAGTTTTAACCACTTGAGACCCGCGCTATAGACGAAAGACGTCTGCAGCGCGGCTCTCAAGTACCGGGTGGACATCCCTGGATGTCCTGCTGTTTACAGGGCGAGGGCGCGCGGCGGGGAACAGCTGTGCCCGCCGTGTCACGTGTTACCGATGCATGTGCCTGGCGGCCGCGATGTCCGCCAGGTGCACGCGATCGGCTGTTACAGAGGCAAGACGTGGATCTCTGTTTGTAAACACAGAGATCCATGTCCTGTCAGGGAGAGAGGAGACCGATGTTGTGTCCCTTTTACATAGGGACACAGATTGGTCACCTCCCCCAGTCAGTCCCCTCCCCCCACACAGTAAGAATCACTTCCAGGGAACATATTTAACCCCTTGATCGCCCCTATTGTTAACCCCTTCCCTGCCAGTCACATTTATACAGTAATCAGTGCATTTTTATAGCACTGTTCACTGTATAAATGTGAATGGTCCGAAAATAGTGTCAAAAGTGTCCGATATGTCCGCCGCAATATCGCAGGCCTGACAAAAATCGCAGATAACCGCCATTACTAGTAAAAATATATATATATAATAAAAATGTCATAATTCTATCCCCTATATTGTAGGCGCTATAACTTTTGCTCAAACCAATCACTATACGCTTATTGCAATTTTTTTTACCAAAAATATATAGAAAAATACGTATCGGCCTAAACTGAGAAAAAAAATAGTTAAAAAAAAAAATTGGGATATTATTATAGCAAAAAGTAAAAAAATATTGTGTTTTTTTCAAAATTGTCTGTCTTTTTTTGTTTATAGCGCAAAAAATAAGAACCGCTAAGGTGATCAAATACCACCAAAAGAAAGCTCTATTTGTGGGAAAAAAATTATAAAAATATAATTTGGGTACAGCGTTGTATGACCACGCAATTGTCATTCAAAGTGCGTCAGCGCTGAAAGCTGAAAATTGGTCTGGGTACGAAGGGGGTTTAAGTGCCCAGTAAGCAAGTGGTTAAAGAAATACATTGATAATTAAATAATGCTTTTTTTTATTTTATTTTTTTTATAGGGGTCTATAATTTAGACCAAAAGGAGACACAACTAAGAAGGATCAAGAAACAGAAATATTTAGTCCCAAATGAGTGACAATTGAGAGCTATGATGGTGATGAAAGGTAGCAAGTGCCCCAGTTGACTAAAAACAATTCAGAACTGAAATATGGCTTTGGGATTGTGTTGACACTTACATTATTTTTCCCTGCATGTATTTTTTAGTTGTTCTATGCAGTTTGCATCTGTCACTGTGTCAATGCTTGCTTTTGAAACTTGAGAGATATAGTTGGGCTAGAGCAGTGTTTCTCCAAGGCGCCCCAACAGGTCATGTTTTCAGGATTTCCATTATTTTGCACGGGTGATTTGATCAGTTTTACTGCCTTAGTAATTACCACAGCTATTTCATCTGAGGGAAATCCTGAAAACATGACCTGTTGAGGCACCTTGAGGACTGCAGTTGAGAAACCCTGGCCTAGAGAACAGAAACACTGGCAGTAATTACAGTGCAAAATGTACTAAGCTAGACAAATGACAGATATAATTGCATTCATTATGTACAGCCTTTCAGCCACCATATTTAATAAATAATAATTACCGGATATTATGTGTCCATGCAAACTCAGAAGTGTCAATGCAGGTATAGCATCCAGCATCCAAAGCTGTTTTAAAGCCCAATTCAAGCCAAATCCATTCTCCTCTCAACTGTTTTTGTTTATTAAATAGATTACATTTCTGACATCTGACATGTTTCATGTTCTAGTCTTGTACAAGAAAATAATCCGGTATTTCGTACCAAAAAAATGATATAGCCTTGTTTTTTATATTTAGTGCCCTAGAAAACTAGATTGGACTTTAATTCTATGCATTATGATGCCGCGTACACACGACCGTTTTTCATGACGAGAAAAATGCAATTTTTTAATTTGGTCATTAAAAACGATTGTGTGTGGGCTCCAGAGCATTTTTCACAACGTGAAAAATGGGCATTAAAAATTTGGAACATGCTCTATTTTTTCTCGTCGTTTTTCACGTCGCCGTTTTTCTCGTCATGAAAAACGACCGTGTGTAGGCTTTAACGACGGGAAACAAACGTGCATGCTCAGAAGCAAGTGATGATACGCTCGTTCTGGTAAAACTAGCGTTCGTAATGGAGATAGCACATTCGTCACGCTGTAACAGACTGACGAGCACGAGGCTGAAAAGCGCGAATCGTCTCTCACCAAACTTTACTAACACAAGGATCAGCAAAAGCAGCCCAAAGGGTGGCGCCATCTGAATGGAACTTCCCCTTTATAGTGCCGTCGTACATTTCGCGCTTTGCTCAAGCATTTTTTTTCACGATAGTGTGTAGGCAAGGCAGACTTGAGAAGAATCACGACAAGAAAAACATCGTTTTTTTCAATGACATTAAAAACGGTCGTGTGTACGTGGCATAAGTGTGTTTTACTTAAATTTTATTTATTTTGCAACAGAAGGATGAACAGCAGTATTGCCCATGCAGGGGCTGTGTACAACAGTCAAAAATGGTAAATATCACAAGATGGTAACAATAAGCCATAGGTGGTCAAAATGCTTTATGAAAAATTAGTAAGATGCTCAAGCAAAGAGTCTGTATACAATGGTCAATGTGGAGGTTTGGGCACCCTATTAGGAAGAAGAGGTTGGGAGGGACCATGGGCCAATGGTCAGAGAAAGGAGAGAGAAATAGAAAATAAGGTTTCCAGGAAAAGTAGAGGTTAAAGCGGAGTTCCACCCAAAAATGGAACTTCCGCTTTTTGGAATCCTCCCCCCTCCGGTGGCACTTCCGGGCATAGATCACTGCGGTAAGTGCGGTGACCAACGCCCCGTCTGGCACCTACTCCGTCCGACCCCATAGGTCCCAGAAGACAGCAGGGACAAGTCAGGACCCGCAGTGCGACTAGCGCATGCGCAGTAGGAAACCAGGAAGTGAAGCCGCAAGTATGCAGTATTTGTAGCTGCGGACTTTTAATATAATTTTTTTCGGCGGAACTCCGCTTTAACGATAGAGGAGGAGCATAACTTCCTCAAGGTCTCAGATTGTAGGTGTTAGTGTGTTCTGCGATAGTAACATTTATATACAGTAACAATAGTATTTTTATCATAGAAGGGATTCTACCACCAGATTCAATACAGGTTTGTAAGGGTAAAGTGGACCAACATTATACACATGAAATCATCATCACAGTAGCAGCATCTCACAAAAGTGAGTACACCCTGACATTTTTGTAAATATTTTATTCTATCTTTTCATGTGACAACACTGAAGAAATTACACTTTGCTACAATGTAAAGTAGTGAGTGTACAGCTTGTATAACAGTGTAAATTTGCTGTCCCCTCAAAATAACTCAACACACAGCCATTAATGTCTAAACCGCTGGCAACAAAAGTGAGTACATACATACATACAGTATCGCTCTCACTCACTCATACTGGTCACTGGAAGTTCAACATGGCACCTCATCGCAAAGAACTCTCTGAGCATCTGAAAAAAATAATTGCTGCTCTACATAAAGATGGCCTAGGCTATAAGAAGATTGCAAAGACCCTGAAACTGAGATGCAGCACGGTGGTCAAGACCATACAGCGGTTTAACAGGACAGGTTCCACTCAGAACAGGCCACGCCATTGTCGACCAAAGAAGTTGAGTGCACGTGCTCAGCGTCATATCCAGAGGTTGTCTTTGGGAAATAGACGTATAAGTGCTGCCCACAGTGCTGGAGAGGTTGAAGGGGTGGGGTCAGCCTGTCAGCGCTCAGACCATATGCCGCACACTGCATCAAATTGGTCTGCATGGCTGTCATCCCAGAAGGAAGCCTCTTCTAAAGATGATGCACAAGAAAGCCCACAAACAATTTGCTGAAGACAAGCAGACTAAGGACACGAGGAGTATATCTAGATCAGAAACCAGTTGGATACATAAGCTTGGATGTCATATTCCAGGTGGTTTGAATGTGGAGTGGGACATCAACTGTTTTATAAATAATAGGTGATGCCCCACTCCTTTAAGATCTGTCCCCTCCTGTGCCTTTCTGGTTGTATAATCCCTGTTTCTGTCAAACAGGAGTAATATTTGAGTTAATAGTTTACAGGACACCTTTGTCCTTGTTTGGTTTCAATATACTAATTTTTGAGGGAATGTGGGGGACTACTTAATTTAATTATTGGGGTTCTTCATTTATTTTAATTTTAATTTAATTTTAATTTAATTTTAAAGTTTAATCAATGTTTGGGTTTTAACTGAACTGATTTTAAATAATGAGTAAGCAGTTCCACTGTGATCCACATGATGGCATTGTTTTTCTAGGAATAGCTTTATAGAGATATTTTTATGTTTACACTTGCTATCAGTTTGGTGCACTACCATTAGTGCCCACTGGATGTCATGGACGGACTGTTTTTTGTAGTAATATGTTCCTGTTTTGGTAATCAATACCTCTGGAACCTGTCCAATCAGCTCCGTATGTCAATCTATAGCCGAACCAATGAGGGAGCTTTCCTGGCATCTCTGGGTAATAAAAAGCGTGTGCGCAGATACGTGGGCGTGCCCCTGATGACGTCAGTTGTGCCGAAATGGTCGTAGGACGTCACGCACACGTACTGTGCATGCGCGAACCAGACTTTTGATTGACACACCACGGAGCTTTTTATCCTTGCAAGAAACGCTGTTTTTACCATTTGTATCATTTTATCAATAGAGGACTTGGTCCCATTGCTATATTTTCTGTATACTTTTGTACCAATAAACATTTAGAGGAACGTCTACACTATTGGAAGTTTTTTTCTTCCCCCATTGGATATCACTTATCCCTTACCACCGGATGTTTACCCACCTCAACCCGGAACGAGTTCGCGGATCACTTCCGGATCATCAACCTGGGAAGTGTGGATGTGACATCTGTGGCTGGTTGTATCTGAGAGGATCCCCTAACGACCCAGTGAGGACCATCACTCTGCTGAGCCGGATTTGACCCCCCTGAGAAGGGTGGTCACTGGCTAGTGGGTAAGCCTTCATTTCTCTTCCTGGTGGCGGGTCTCTCCACGCATTGGATGTCACTTATTTGCTCGTCTCTTATCACTGTATGTTTGCACAAATTGATTGAACTTTTATTTTATCTCCGGATAGGGGATATTCACATAGATTCATATGAACTTTATTGATTCACTTTTTAGCACATGTTTATCAATATTTTTGGTATTTTTATATTTTCTTTACTATATTTATCCACCTATTGAACTATATGGTTGCATATAGTCCATCGTCCAGCGCTACACTTTTATTGTATAGACTAAGGACACAGACTACTGGAACCATGTCTCGTGGTCTGATGAGACCAAGATAAACTTATTTGGTTCAGATGGTGTCAAGCGTGTGGGGTGGCAACTAGGTGAGGAGTAAAAAGACAAGCGTTTCTTGCCTACAGTCAAGCATGGTGATGGGAGTGTCATGGTCAGGGGCTGCATGAGTGCTGCCGGCACTGGGGAGATACAGTTCATTGAGGGAACCATGAATGCCAACATGTACTGTGACATACTGAAGCAGAGCATGATCCCCTCCCTTCAGAGACTGGGCCGCAGGGCAGTATTCCAACATGATAATGACCCCAAACACACCTCAAAGATGACCACTGCCTTGCTAACGAAGCTGAGGGTAAAGGTAATGGACTGGCCAAGCATGCCTCCAGACCTAAACCCTACTGAACATCTGTGGGGCATCCTCAAATGGAAGGTGGAGGACCACAAGGTCTCTAACATCCACCAGCTCTGTGATGTCGTCATGGAGGAGTGGAAGAGGACTCCAGTGGCAACCTGTGAAGCTCTGGTGATCTCCATGCCCAAGAGGGTTAAGGCAGTGCTGGAAAATAATTTTGGCCACACAAAATATTGACACTTTGGGCCCAATTTGGACATTTTCACTTAGGGGTGTACTCACATTTGTTGCCAGCGGTTTAGACATTAATGGCCGTGTGTTGAGTTATTTTGAGGTGACAGCAAATTTCCACTGTTATACAAGCTATACACTCACTACTTTACATTGTAGCAAAGTATAATTTCTTCAGTGTTGTCACATGAAAAGATATAATAAAATATTTACAAAAATGTGAGGAGTGTACTTACTTTTGTGAGATACTGTGAAATCTAATTGAGTCTTTTGCAACACTTAAAACTTTTCGAAACCTGGAGGCTCAAATTGTTGGTGCAAAGTGCAAATGCTTGTTTTTTGGCTGTCATGCTGACCCTCTGTTAGTATTTTGAGTCACTAACCCCGGACAAGTATCCATTTAAGGATTTTTAACTTTACTCTCATGCCGGTACACACAACCGTTTTTAATGACGACTAAAATGAAATTTTTTTAAATGGTCATTAAAAATGATCATGTGTGGGCTTTCCAGCAGTTTTCCCGACAAGAAAAACGCAGAGAATCACGACGAGAAAAATTGGAACATGCTCTAATTTTTCACGTAGTTTTTTACATCGTCGTTTTTCTCGTCATGAAAAACGGCCGTGTGTGAGCTTTAGCGATGTGAAAAAAAATGCGCATGCTCAGAATCAAGTATGAGACGGGAGCGCTCGTTCTGGTAAAACTAGCGTTCGTAATGGAGATAACACATTTGTCACGCTGTAACGGACTCAAAAGCACGAGGTTGAAAAGCGCGAATCGTCGCTCAACAAACTTTACTAACATGAAGGGTGGCGCCATCCGAATGGCACTTCCCCTTTATAGTGGCGTCGTACGTGTTGTACGTCACCGCGCTTTACTCGAACATTTTTTTCCACGATAGTGTGTAGGCAAGACAGGCTTGAGAGGAAACACGAAAAATCACTTCGAGAAAAATGCAGTTTTTTCCAATGACATTAAAAACGGTCATGTGTACACGGCATAACTTGTGAATGCATAATTCTGGGTCAGTGAATCAAAAGTCATTGTAACAGAGAGGAAACTTGAATTTTCAGAAGGACTTTGGTAATAGAAGCCTCCTTATTTCACTTAGGAGTTTATTTTTACTTGCTCTCCAATCCTTCTGGCTGTCACATTAGAAATGTCCAGGGACTAGTTATGAGGTACCTACTGAAAGGGGCTTAGAAATAAGCATTCTTTAAAAGCTGGACAATCAGCCTTAACTAGAAGGGATTACTAGTACTACACCAAACTGAGATTTGTTAGGTAGGTAAATTACGTAAAATTAAGTAAATTAAGTAAATTATTACCAGTTGTTTAACTTGACTATTTTAGGTTCAATACTATAGCCTGTGGCCTGCAACTCTGTCTCTTTCTCTTTAGTAAATATTCCAACCATAGGGCAAACTCTAAAACCTTGGGAGCTTAAAGCAGCCTTTGACCATAGGTTTTAGAACTCAAGTGGGACTTTGAGGAGTTTTAGATAAGAGAGGAGATACCAGATCCCCCCCCCCCAACTCACCCCAGCCATACCATATCTTATCCCAGATGAGGTCTCCATAGATATTTACAGAGATTAATCTATTATTGATTTCCTTAAAGTGGCTTATAGTATTTTCCTCTGCATAACTAAGCAGAAACATTTCTAACATATGCAAAATAAATAGTTTCATAACCAGTGCAGTAAATGGTTCCATTAAATGGAAGTATATGGTATGGGAAGGCATACCTTCACTTCTTGTTGTGGTTACAACTATACCATTTCGGATTTTCGAACATTGCTGTCCCACTCCCAAGGCAATGGTCACCCAGACAAATGGTGAGGAGGCAACCCTCCAGTGGAGACACAGGCAACAATAAAAAACCTGGTAGGGTTTATAACCTTTCTGGCTATCAATATATTTAAACCTGAATTTTTTAGGCATGTTGAATGTTCTGGCAGGCATGAAACACCTGCGCTCAACACTAATAAATCTTTCTCTGTAAAAACATCACTATTTTAGAATTTTTCCTTTTTCTCTATCTGCTGTCTGCAGGGCCGCCATCAGGGGGGTACAGGCAGTACACTTGTAAGGGGCCCGGATGTCCCCAGGGGCCCGGATGGCAACCCCCCTTTTTTTTGTAAGGGGCCCAGAGGTCTCCAGGGGCCCGGAGGTCCCCAGGGCCACGGATGGAAACCCCCTTTTTTATAATTTTTTTCTCTCTTTTTTTACTGTAAGGGACCCAGAGGTCCTCAGGGCCCTGGATGGCAACTCCCCCTTTTTTTTTATGAAAAAAATGTTTTTATAATTCTAAGGCAACCCCCCCTTTTTTTGTTGTTTTTTTTTCTTTTTTTTCGTCAGCAGCCAAAGCGGCAGCCCCCCCGCTTCTCAATTCGCGGCAGCAGCATCCCCCCCCCGTTCTCCTCTGCTCCAGGAGGCCCAAGCCTGAAGCTGTGTAAGGGGCCCCAAAATTCCTGATGGCGGCCCTGGCTGTCTATTTTTCACTGATTTGAATTCTTACCATTTACATTTACCAATCCTATGAGCACCATTAAGAGGGCCTAAATTCCATTGCCAAATAAAATCACCTTCCCACATATCCCTTCATCCCCCTTTCCAAATTTCTACCACTCTATATGACCTTCCTGTTTTCCATGTGCCCTGCTTGTCCCACTGCCATATGCGAAGTACCTTCTCTCTCAGTTCAATTCTACCTAACTTTTCATCTATTCCTCTTTAAATACTCCACTCCTTCCCCCTGACATTGAAGGAATGGGCACATTTTAGTGACCCTCACAATGCAATAAGTACAATTTTTTATGTAATTTTTTCCTTGAGAATGGCAAATATATAAAAATGTAAGAGCATAAAAATAAATAAATTATACAATTACATTTCAGTAAAATAAAATAAAGCAAAGAAATAAAATAAAAAAAATATATGAATTTTACAAGTATTGTCTTAAAATATAACTTTCATATGGTAAGAGTATCTAAAGTTTCCTAGTCATACCTTTAGATATGAATGCAAAGAGAAGGCAGACCAGGGCAATGGACAGCTTCATGGCTTATCGAGAAGCGCTCAAGAGATGTTGATTGCAGGAAAGTCTTTGAAGGTATGAAGCTCAATGATTGAAGTGTATATTTAAACATTAATATGTCATAGAGGATGGAAGGAAGGGGAAAGGTGCTGAATTATGTCACTTTTAAAAATAAAAGGTGAGTCTGTACTCTTTAAATATAGGTCATCAAATCCTTTCCATTTCAGGGTCTGAGTAATATATATCTTGTAGATTGGCCATATCATAAAGCAAATACTAGTCACCAAAGAAACTCTCCCCACAGCTACTGTACATAGTTGAGTGCCGTATCTGATTTGTTCTTTATCTACATAGGTCAACTTTGAGGACAAACTTTCCAGAGGTTCACTCCCTTCTTCAGATTCAAGAAGTGATACACCAAGGTTTAGCAAAACACAAAAAATATAAAATCTACAGATAGGATTACAAGTAGGGATGAGCGAATATGCTCAGGTTTAGTTTGCCATGCCATTGACCAAATTTGGACCAAATTTGGACATCCTGGATGTAGAATTATTTCTGAAGACATCAATAACATTTATTATAAAAGATGGTACTGTAAGGGTATGTTTATGTTTAAGGACTTTTTTATTCTGTGTGTGTTTATTTTATTCTAATCAGTTATTTATTTTGGGAATAAGTTATGCCTTGTACACACGGTCGGAATTTCCGATGAAAAAAATCAGACTGAGTTTTTTCATAGGAAATTCCGACCGTGTGTGTGCCCCATCGGACTTAATTCAGAGCAATTCTGTCGGAGTTTAGATAGAGAACATGTTCTCTTTTACTCCAATGGAAGTCCGTCGGAATTCCGATGTGCCTTTGGCCAGACAATAGTCTGACCGTGTGTACGGGACATAAGGGGTACTATTGTTCTCCTTTACTCTTTCCCCCTGGGAGGGGTAGATATCCAGTCACCCACTTATTACATGGGGGGCATACAGATTCCATCATATGTCCCTGCCATATTGCTTCAAAACTGTCACAAGAATGCTTTGCTAGGGGGGGTCTGCCTCCCACCCCATGCAATGTACCCCCAAAGTGGAAAGGAATGTGGTTTTCTCTGGTACAGAAATGGGGGGGGCACACGCTTGCTGCCCCCTTTTGCCTGCTGCCCCCCTTTTCCTGGTCACCCAGGATGCATGCCTGGATGGGGAACTGGTTGGGGTTCCCCTAACATTTTTCCCCTTTTAAATATATGTAGCGGGTATGTACTTTCCCGGGTGTAACTTTGAACTTGGCAGAGACATCAGTGATGTGTAATTCCCTGCAGCCCAGCAGGTGGCGCTGTCGCCCTGGGCTGAGGTTGAATCATTGCTGTGTGCCGGGCTTCCTTTTTGTCCTCCCTCGGCAGCCAGCGGTATGGTGGGGCGGGGAACCCGCCGTGCTTGCTGGGAGAGGGTATAAAGGGGCCGGCCATCTTTTTCATGGGGTCGAGTCCCAGGCACCTTCAGCCTGTAGACGGTGGTTCATGTCGGTTCTCTAGGCGGGCCTAGACCTAGAGGACAGTCGGAGGTCGTGTTCCATCGAAGGCACCTTTGGCCTGGGGTGAGATACTCAGATGGAGGTCTGGAGCTCAGTGCCCAACACTGAGTTCCGCGAGGGAAGGAGATCCTAGGGAACCCCGGGAGTGGGTACCCGAATCCGGAAGGCGTAATGGACCGGGGGGAGCTCCTCACTCGAAGACCTGGTGCAGCATATTGCCAGTGACCGGTGAGTCTCTCATCGGAGACCGCCTGGAAGGAAATTCCCCCTCGCTCGGAGACCGCAGCCCACTTTCAGGGAGGAAAGTGGAGAACACATTGTGCCTGGGCCTACTCGCATCCACACCACCTTTTCTGTTCTGTTTCTACCAAGGGAGTTCAACTGATTGTGTTCATTCAAGAAGAATAAAGGAGTGTTGAACTTGAATGGTGTGGGGCTCATTTCCTGACAGACATTGTTCAAGGTAACTCTCGGTGGAGGCTCCAGGTGCACAACACTGACCCGAAGGTAAAAGAACTTTGCTTGTATCACACTGACACATGTGGTGAAAGCCAGGCGTGGTGTCCCCGCTCCCTTCCCCTCTGAAAGATACCCCTAGACAAGAGACAGACGAGCTGAAGAGAAAGAGGGGAGTGAGGATGGCGCTACATATATTTTTAACTCAATAGCACTGACAGCTTTGAGGTCATTCATTAATACTTCTATTATTGAAGCAAACTATAAAGTATTGTTGAGGTGGTATATGGTTCCGGCTAGACTGGCTACTTATGTCCAGGGAGCTTCATCTAAATGTTTCAGGGGATGTGGTCAGGTAGGGACGGCCTATCATATATGGTGGCAATGTCGAAAAGTAAGGAGGTTTTGGATCAGAGTTTATCATTTTATTTTTTCTCGTACTCAAATTAATCTGACCAAGTCCTCGAAACATGTGTTGCTGGGGTGGAAGGTGGAGGAGGCCTCGAAAAACCAGAGACGACTTCTTACTTTCATATTTGTCTCCGCCAAAATTACTATAGCCAGAAATTTGAAGTCAGCTACCATACCATTTGACCAGCTTAAACATAAGCTTTCCTGGCTTATGATAAATGAACAGTTAATGGCAATTCTATAGGATAAATTGAAGATGTTTGAATAGGTATGGGCCCTGTGGATTTGATACCTGACTAATGATCCCCAGACCATACCTTACTAGGGTTTTGCCTAAATAGGATGGACCAGAGTGTGGAGTCTTTTCCGCTTCCTCTCTTCCATTCCTTTTCTCTTGTTCTCCTTTTTCCTACTTTTCCTTTCTTCTCTTTGCTTGTGATTAAGGGATTCGGTTGTGGGGGGTTGGAGTGTCCCTCTCCTGTTGGTCGAGAGGATTTGCACCTCCTGAGGTGTAGGACATAGTCTGAACCCCATCCAATCACATAGCTATTGTACAATAGAAAGACATACTGGGACATTCATGTTTTATTGTGGATATTGCGTATTGTTCGAAATTAATATTGGAATTTACTTTATTTGTGAAAACCTTTAATTAAAATATTGAAACAAAATATATTTTTAAACATTATACGACTTTGAGATAAAATTGTATATATTTTTTCGCTATTAATGTACATCAATAGAGGGATCCAGGGCGTTTCTATCAAGCTCTCATTAAGGATTAGGAGGTGATACAGCAATTTAGAATTGGCAAGCGGCAGGACATTTGTAATGATGAGAGAGAAATAACCTAAGTGTAAAAGAGTACAGACAGGTGATTTACTACATAAATTATTAGGTCACAAATGACACAGCAGTGTAAAATTGACCAGGAGTGGGAACATTTTAAATAGCAATCCTAGGCCCAAATTTAATAGAGACAAACAGTGCAGTTTGAGGTTTAACTACAAGAATGAAGGTATTGCAGAGGATACAGCACTGTAAAGTTGTCCAGCAGCAAGACAATTCTAAATAGCAAGGTTAAGCTCAAATTTACTAGAGAAAAAGATTGCATGATGTAAGATACTGTAGAAATTACATCAGTGTAAAATTGGGAAAAATAAATGTTTAATTAAAAATGCCAGGCCCAAATTTAATAGAGACAAAGAGCAAAGGGGGAGATTTTACTATAAGAATTAATATATGGCAGGGGATACAGCAGTGTAATATTATCCAACAGCAGGATAGTTTTAATCAGGGATCATAGGCCTAACAGGTATATGCCTAACTTTTATTTATGGCGATAGCGGGATGCATTGTATGTAAGTTATATAGTACATTGTGAGGTGGTTTCAGCGCAAACTGTTCTTGCCCCTAGTTTTATTTTTCCTTCAAATGATACAGCGGCATGCTAAGATCAAAAAGCAGTTTCAAAAACAGATGGTCAGGAACAAGTAAATGCTGTGCTTTGAGCATGCCAAACCTGGAAAAAGGTCCCATCAACATAACATAAAAACTAATATATCCCCAAAATTTATGAAAACCCCTAAATAAGTGTAGCACCCTCGTCCCTAGAGTAGGGCTGCAGGTAAATTTAGTTATGCTGGGTGGTAGTCAGCCTGGCTAATTTGTAGTATTTACTGATTACCTGACTTCTGTGCTAAATTCCATTTGATTGTGGCTTCTCCCTTTTGTCAGTAGGTGGCACTGTTGCCTTTGACATTAGTATGATGAGCTACAGTATATGCAAGTTATGGATAAGCATACTTTTCTCAGCCAATCATATTTTCTGTGATGCATGCTGGGAAAAGCTATATAATGGAAGGAAGTCCAGTGATCAGGGTCAGTGTTCCCACCCAGGGTTTCGGCCTGGGTGGATGAGTGTACAGTTCCTGGCTGCTAGGCCTAAAGCCTGAGGCCTATCCAGGTGGATTCCGGCTGCTAGGCCTGTTTGAGGCCTATCCGCATACCTCCCAACTGGCACGGATTGGGCGGGACTTTCCCGCAATGACAACCTCTTCCCGCACGAGATGTCATTTTCCCGCATTATGGTGTGAGGAGGAGGTCCTAGGAAGAGGGGGAGAATGAAGGATGAAGAGCCGACATATGTAAGTAGACACCTTTTTTTCGGCTGCCCGCTGCCCCCTCCCCCCCTGACTGAAGAACTGACAGATGTTTAAACAACGCCTCCGGCTGGCTGCGGCACCCCCCCCCCCCGTTCAACAACAGGAGTGTGTGTAAACTTACATACCGCGTCCCCTCAACAACAGGAGTGTGTGTAAACTTACATACGGCGTCCACCCCCCCCCCCCCCCGCGCTCAACAACTTCACTTAACTTCACTTATGTTGTCCTGCATCGTAATATTTAAAAGTTGGGAGGTATGTATCCGGGTGTTCGAGTTTATGCAGAGAAAAGCCTGCCAAGGATAGAGTTCTAAGGAAGCACCAGAAAGAGGACCCTTCATGAGCAGGAGGCTATGCAGTGGCTTGGATGATTCAGAGAGAACTCCTTACTAGAGGAGACAGCCTGTCCTACAAAGTACAGGTGTGCTGGTTCCGTTTAAAGGCTCTTATTCCTGTACTGCTGTCTACCTTACCTCACCTATTTTTGTCTAAGGAGTCTGCCAATCTGCCTGTTGCTGATCGTTATTAAGGGTGTCCTGTGCCCTACTCCCCTCTCTCCCACATTTTTCCTGTTCTGAGAAATAAACTTCTATATTGTTTAAAGCATAAAAGTGACTGGTGTCCATGTTCTTTCTTGTTCATGACCCACCATGCTCACAAACCTGCACTCTGAGAATGTATGTCAGCCATTCTTACCCCTGTAGTCACCATCAGGCTCCCAGAAAATCAGGGTAGGCGCTACATAATATTCCCTTTCCCTGAAACAAAATCCCATTTTTTAGGGAAGCCTTGTTGCAAAAAGGCATTTCCCTAAAGACCCTATTACAAAAAAATAAATAAAAATATACCCCCAAATAAATAAAAACCCTAAAATATTAACTCCTAAAACATCTACAAAAATCTTGTAGCAAAAAAAAAGACTCAAGACGGGACAGCAGCTAAACATAACCGCTAACCTTAAATCAGCCACAAAATAAAATAAAAGGCAAAAAATCTCACCCCCCCCCCCAAAAAAAATGTACAAATATATAAATAAATAAATAGAAAGAGACAGTCATCAGAAGTACAGTTGCTTAACTGACCCTAATCTCTATGCAGTTTGTCAGCTTTCCCTACGTTTTTACTATATCATACACTGATTCTATGGCTGCTCTAGCCCCCCCCCTTACCTGTATATAGTGAAGGGGCTGGCTTATCGAAACATCATCTTATTGGCACATATAGTGCCAATGACTCAGGCTGCTGTGTCTGAGTCAATGACACTGCTCTCATGCACATTGCTGGATCGAGATCAGGCTCAGGTAAGCATAAGGGGGGCTGGAGGGGGAGCTGCATACTGGAGATTTTTTACCTTAATGCAGAGAATTAAGGTAAAAACCATTCAGCCTTTAAAACCCCTTTCACAGTGTGGGGGTCCTTCTAAAGTATAACTAAAGGCAAAACATTTTCTTTTAGTTTTGGATGGAGTGGAGAGGGGTTGTATGTTTTTATTGCTGTCTGCAATGGGACAAAGAGGGTGAAAAACCCCTACAGAGGTTATAACCCTCCCTTACTCTATTCAAAATGAAAGAATTTTTTTTGCCTATACAGTAGGTCTACGTTAAAATCCATTCTAGACTCTAATCCTTGTTAAAGGTCTGGTATGAATGTAAAGAGGGACCTCTCACACACTCACAAAACAAAATGTGTGAGATCCCCCTTAAAATTCAATAGATTTGTATGCTTGATGTGTTGAGAATGTGTTCTAAAATTTGGGATTTTCCATTCGTTTTTTTGTCTTGGAGATGATGGCCACCAGGACAAACAGCGAATGCGAATCTTCCTAGGAGGGGCACAGAAAAGCAATAAAAACTTGACAGGTTATATTGCTTCCACTCTCCAATGAAAACCGAAAAAAATAAAACATTTTGGTATGCATAAACGTTAGGCGTGGGCTATTGAATGAGAGATGATAGAGTCACAGAAGTGAGAATAGTCTTAAAATATCTGAGAGTGATTTATGACACTATGCTTGGTATTGAGGCCATTATCATTTGTGTTTAATTGAATTATCATTCAAAATTAAAAATAATTAAAACTGTCTTCTTTTCCTTAAAGATTTGGAAATTCTCTTACTAACCAAGCCATTTAGATCCTCCACCCCTTTGCCTTGTCAAGGCTGGATGAATAAATCTGGTCCGGACCTAGACCGGGAGATAGTTTACTTACCGCCAGCCTGTCAGTGATTGGTCGTTAGGACCACTTGTGTCTTAACAACCAATGTTGCCATGTACATGCAATGCCCCTAGCATTACAGGAGAATGGAATTGGGGCTTTCTCAGTCCATGACTGCAGCCTACTCCACCTCCTGGCACCTGCCCTCTGCCTCCCTGGTGCTAAAAGGGATGGGGGCACTTGATGTAAGGGGGCATTCTGATGGGGACACCTGATGTAAAGGGGCACTCTGATGGGGACACTTGATGTAAAGGGGCATTCCGGTGAGGAAACTGGATGTAAAGGGGCACTCTGATGGGGACCCTTGATGTAAGGCAGGGGTGTCCAAACTTTTTAAAAAAAGGGCAAGATTTAATGAAGTGAACATGCGTGAGGGCCGACCATTTTGCCTGACATTCTTTGAACCATTAAAATTCGGTCTAAGTGTGTTCGTTCGAGCACTAATATACTGCCCAACAAGAATAAAGAGATGAGCTCGGGCGTATTATTTGGATATACCGTATTTATTGGCGAATAACACGCACCTTAACTTTAAGAGCGAAGTTTCAGGAAAAAAATTATAATTTTAAATAAAGAACTGTGAAGCAAAATAGGGGTGAGTGCCCATCTGCAGCCTTACAAGTGCCCATCTGCAGACCCACCATTGCCAGGAATGTAGCCTCACCATTGCTAGTAATGCAGCACCAACCATTGCCAGGAATGCACTCACCATTGCCAGAATGCACGCACCATTGCCAGGAATGCAGCACCATTGTCAGGAATGCACTCACCATTGCCAGGAATGCACTCACTATTGCCAGGAATGCAGCACCATTGCCAGGAATGAAGCACAATTGGCAGGAATGCAGCACCATTGCCAGGAATGCAGCACTATTGCCAGGAATGCACTCACCATTGCCAGGAATGCACTCACGAGCGCCAAAGATTACCTACAGGAGAATCTTCTGTTTACACGGCGGTCTCTTTAATAGGAAGTCCCGCCTCCTTTGATAGACAGAACAGTCGTCCAATGGCAGCACCAGAGAAGGGACTTCCTATTACAGAGGCCGCCCGTAAACAGGAAATTCTCCTGTGTGTGTACGGCGCTCGTCCCGTCTCCTCCCCGTCCTCTCCAAGGCATATACATCTTTTGTGGCCCCGGCACTGGGAGATCATCGGGGGCCACAAAAGATATATATATGTCCAAATAACTAGGCGGGCCATTCAAAACCGGAATGTGGGCCGCGATTGGCCCGCGGGCCAGACTTTGGACATGCCTGTGTAAGAGGTCACCCTGATGGGGATATCTAAAAAGTAACAATACATATTATTGAAATGCTATGGAAATTTGCATTGCCTATTTTTGATAGACATGTTTACCAAAGACAAATAGACTGTACATTTTGCAAGGGAAGTTGCACTTTCCTAGAAAATATGCACCAGAACTTAATGAATGTGCTGTAGTTTCACAGTGCAAAAAATACTCAATCGTGTGTAAGAGAAACCGAACGAAGGAATTTTGCTTGCAGATGCTTGCATCATGGATGTCAGCAGAGTTCATTCACTCTGCTCTGTTCATAGCCCATCAACATGGGGACAAGGTGCTTTGGGGTGGGGGGAGAGCCCCCCCATGTGGAGGGTATGTGGCCTGGTATGGTACAGGAGGGGGGCACTCGGTCATCATCATCCCCTTTCCTGACCTGCCAGGCTGCATGCCATTTTTTGTATTTTATTTTGGCATGGGGTTCCCCTTAAAATCCATACCAGATCCAAAGGGCCTGGTATGGATTGGAGGGGGGACGCCTATGCTTTTTTTTTTTGTGTTGCCGACAATGGTATTGTATTGCTGAAATGTACATGTCATTTTTTTCTTATGTCCCCCCAGGGCAGTACCCGGGCCCCCATACCCATTTTATGACCAATAGCTTGCATATAAGCCTTCAAAATGGGGACTTTTGATTTTTCAAATTCAGGTCCCATAGACGTAAATGAACTTGCGATGTTCGAGACTGAATCTGGGGGTGTTGGGCCCATCTGTATTTGCAAACTGAACGGGGGGGTGGGGGGTGTTTGGTCCATCTCTATTTGGAAGACATTTCTGGCATTTTGGATGGATAGAAAGTGGTTAAAATGAACTAAAAGGGCCTTTTCCCGACAACCCTGGGCTGTGGTTGTGGGGGTCTGCGGGCAGGGGGCTTATCAGAATCTGGAAGCCCCCTTTAACAAGGGGGCCCCCACAGATCCCTCCCCCTATGTGAATGAGTATGGGGAACATAGTACCCCTAACCATTCACCAAAAAGGTGTCAAAAAGAAATAAGAGCACACACACAGTTTTTGACAATTCCTTTATTAAAAAAAAAAAAATGTCCCCCAATGTCCCGCCCCTTATCTATTTAAGAACTGTCATATGCCAGAGCAGGCAGATGGCGAATAACCTTCGTCGTGGGCTGATAACTTTTTATTTTATTTTTTCTGGTCTGACAGTGGCGGCGGCATCATGGTTGACGAGGGATTACATGGGGGGGGCATCGTTTTTTTATTTTTAATAAAGGAATTGTCAAAAACTGGGTGTGTTTTTTACATGGGAGGGGCCGATATCTAGTGTCTAGGAGGGGGCTTCCAGATTCCAATAAGCCCCCTTCCCACAGACCCCCCCCTGCCCACAGCCCAGGGTTGTGGGGAAGAGGCCCTTGTCCCCATGAAATGGGGAGATGGTGCTTTGGGGTAGGGGTGGCATAGCCCCCCTTGCCCTAGAGCACTCCCATGTTGAGGGTCTGTGGCCTGGTATGGTTCAGGGGGAGGCGCTCATTTCCCCCCCCTTTTCCTGACCTCCTAGTCTGCATGCTTGAATAAGGACCATGAAGTCCCATAGACTTCAAAGGGGTTCACGGTTCAGGTCCGAACTTTTGCGATGTTCGAGAGTTCCTGTGTGGAGGTGTTCGGCCGATTTCTATTTGGAAGACATTTCTGGCATTCTGGATGAATGGAAAGTGGTTAAAATGAACTAAAAGGGCCTCTTCCCGACAAGCCTGGGCTGAGGTTGTGGGGGTCTGCAGGCAACGGGTGTATAGGAATCTGAAAGCCCCCTTAACAAGTTGGACCCACCTGGCAATGTCAACTGGTGGCACCGCCCTCGTGTGATGTCACTGATTGGTGCATGCTGGATCGGTGACATCCCATAGGGGTGGTGCCACCAGGTGACATCACAAGGACACCAGGCCGTTTTCTTTTTTTAATTTTGGTGTGGGGGTCCCCATAAAATCCATACTAGACCCAAAAGGCTTGGTATAAATTGGGGGTTCCCCAGGCCATTTTTGTTTCTTTTTCGTACATCACGGGACACAGAGCGACTTAGTCATTACTAATGGGTTATATAGTTTACCTTCAGGTGTTGGCACTGGCCAATTCCAAACCGGAAGTACCCTCCCCTATATAAGCCCCTCCCACCCGGGAGCACCTCAGTTTTTTGCCAGTGTCTAAGGTGTTGGCCAAAGAGTAACATGTGTTTTCACTGGGCTTGCGTACAGGTTCTTTTGGGCCTTAGTAAGCTGTTCCGGATCCCACCAAAAAAGCTTCATAGCTAAACGGTCGGTACCCGGGCCTTGCAGCAGAAGAGCAAGGTTTTGCCTGTAATGCTTCTCTTAGGAGGGCTGGACCCTGGGATCCAGAGCTCTGGTCATACCCACGACCAAGACGCTGTCTGTGCAGGGTGCTATACAGGTCCAGGGGAGTGGAATCCTTGGGAACCCGGTCCCTGAAGGTTTAATTACAATGCCTGCCGTGATAGGTGAAGTTTGGACTTTTGTGGACCAAACAAAGTCCTGCGGCGGGGATCAGGTAAGTGGGGGCCCTCAGGAACTTGGTTCTATTGGGGGACCCCCAAGCCTAATTTGTCTTTCTGTCTGTTACCTAACGGTATTCCCGCTAAATATCTGTGTTTGCCTATAACTACTGAAAATGTAAAATTTTAATAGTAGTCAAGAAAAAAAAAAAAAAAAACAGGGACCGCGGTACCTGTGTTAAACCACTAGAGGCCGCTGTAGTCCATTTTTCTTGTAAATGTGGATCTTTGGTTTTCTCAACTCAAAAGATCCAGGCAGCTGGTAAGTTTCTCTGAGGGAATCCACTTCCTCTGCCCTGTTGCTGCGTTCATCCACCGCACAGGCCCTCCGGCAAAAAGGGCCCTGGCTCCTAGTCCTCTGTTGGTTTTCGAAAAGGGCGCCATTGGCGCACGGGCGCGCGCGCGGGCGCGTGCACGCGCCTCCTATGAAAAAAAAGGGGCGGGGCGGGTGGATGACGCTCGATGCGCGCCGCGGCGCTTCTGCGCATGTGCGGGCGTCCCAGCATGGTTAAAAGACACAGTACAAGTGTCAGCTGCATGCAAACAGAGCTAGCAACAAACAGTGGCACACAGAGGCGGTTGATGCAGGCATCCCCATAGAAAGGCACTTTAGTGGACACCAGCTGGTATATAGCAGCACCTGTGTTAGACTATTACCAGCAAAAATTGGTGTATGACGACGGGAATACCTCAGCTTTGTGCTTAAAGGATATGTCGTCCAGACGCTCCGGAAATAGATCTTCCAGGAAGCCAAAGGGGTCTCCATCGGGCTCTGAGGATATTGGGCATGCTTGCACTGCACCAATCTCCCCTGAGAATGCAGAGGTCAGTAGCCGTAGAAACCCCGCAGGAATGCCTGGTGCTGCGGCTGTCCCCAGTCCACCTGCTCCTGTATATATAACAGAGGAGGTTTTATCCTCAACTCTGGGAGGATTGGAAGAGAGATTAACAGCATTGATCGCTGCTTCCCTGTCACAGGAAAAGCGCGTCCGATCTCCGTCTCCTCCTTCAGAGTGCCTGTTAGTGGAGGAACAGCCCCACACAGAGATCGACCTACCTGAAGGGGATCAGGATGAGGTTGATTCACTTATAGAGGAATCAACAGTGGAAGAACCTTTCTCAGCTTCTCAGGCTGAAAGATTATGGGTTCAGTCTCTGACTAACATGGTCCGATCAGCATTTAAAATGCCTCTGGCGGAACCACCATCCACTACGGTTTCCTCGCTGGGGTCGCTAAAAGCTCCCCAGGCGGTCTGTTCCTTCCCAATCCACCCTTTATTAGAAGGGCTTATTTACCAGGATTGGGAGCATCCTGATAAAATATTTGCTCCCCCCAAGAGATTTCCGGTGATCTATCCCATGGAGGATAAGTTCATAAGAAAATGGAGGGTCCCTATAGTGGACGCAGCCATCTCTTCTGTTAACAAATCACTGACATGTCCAGTAGATAATGTTCCAATGTTCAAAGACCCAATAGATAAAAAATTGGAGTCTTTACTAAAATCTGCTTTCTCTACAGCAAGTATGGTGACACAACCTGCGGTAGCAGCGATTGGAGTCTGCCAAGCAGTGAAAGATCAGTTCAAACAAGTCTTAAGGGACTTACCAGATCAGCAGGCTCATGCCCTAGCTGACCTGCCTAGAGCCTTGTGTTTTGCGGTGGACGCCATAAAGGATACAATCCAACAGGCCTCCCGCTTTACGCTGTCTATAGTACATATGCGTAGGCTTCTGTGGCTCAAAAACTGGTCTGCTGAAGCTCCCTGTAAAAAACTGCTGGTTAGCTTCCCATTTCATGGAGAACGCTTATTTGGAGAAGATCTGGACAAATATATCCAGAAAATTTCTGCCGGTAAAAGTTCACTCTTACCGGTTAAGAACAAGGGTAGAAGTCCTTCTTTTAAGAGGCCTACCTCTCCAGTCCCGGGCACATCGGCTGGGAAGCAGTTCCGACGGCCTCCGCGGTCAAATTCAGGGGGCAGAAATCAGGGACAATCACAGGGTAACAAGAAGCCCTGGATCAAGAGAGGTACAAAACCTCCCCCTAAGGCATGAAGTATTGCCCCCGCTCAATCGGGTGGGGGGAAGACTTCAGTTGTTCACAGAGGCGGGACACCATCAGAGACAGATGGGTGCTCTCCGCAGTAAGTCTGGGATACAAGCTGGAGTTAAAAGGCACTCCTCCTGCCCAATTTATGAGGTCAAACGTGCCAAGAGATCCCCAAAAGAGAGGATCCCTCCTTCTGGCACTAGAACAACTATTGCTCCAAGGGGTAATCATGAAGGTTCCCCTGGAAGAAAGCGGATTCGGGTTTTACTCGAACCTTTTCACAGTCCCCAAACCAAATGGGGACGTGAGGCCCATATTAAATCTAAAAGGGCTAAACAAGTTCCTAAATATCAGGACCTTTCGGATGGAGTCGATCCGATCAGTGGCCACCGCCCTACAAGGGCAGGAATGGCTAGCCTCGATCGACATAAGGGATGCTTATCTGCATATTCCCATCTTTCCGGCCCATCAGAAATTTCTACGCTTTGCAGTAGAAGGGCGCCATTTTCAGTTCAGAGCCTTACCTTTCGGTCTGGCCACAGCACCACGAGTGTTCACAAAAATTCTGGCCCCATTATTGGCCAATCTAAGAACACAGGGTGTAACGATAATGGCATATCTAGACGACCTGCTACTAATAGACCACTCAGTGGAAAAGCTGGAAGTAGCTATTCACAAGACAATCGAGTATCTGGAATATCACGGTTGGAGTATCAACCGGGACAAGTCAGCTCTAAGACCAGTCAAAAGTCTGGAATACTTAGGGCTAAGGCTGGATTCAAATCAGAGAAAGATTTTCTTACCTCCAGAGAAGGTGTCGTCTTTAAGAAATTTGACCCACTTAGTGGGTACAAAAAGAAAACCATCCATACGTCTCTGCATGAGGCTGCTGGGAAAGATGGTGGCTTCATTCGAAGCGGTACCCTACGGTCAATTCCATTCAAGGAATTTGCAAAGGGCCATACTGTCAGCCTGGAACAAAAAAGTTCAGGCTTTAGACTTACCAATGTCCCTGTCCCCTTCCGTTCGCAAGAGCCTCCATTGGTGGTTGGTGCCCCAGAATCTGGAAAGAGGGAAACCCTTCAGTCCGGTTTCTTGGAAGGTGGTCACTACAGATGCCAGCCTCATCGGCTGGGGGGGCAGTGCTGGAGCAATGGTCTCCAGGGCAGGTGGTCAGAAGCAGAAAAGGCCCTGCCCATCAATCTCTTAGAGATACGAGCAGCCCGGTATGCCCTAGTAGCATGGACATCCAAACTCCAGGGGTCCCCTGTCAGAATTCAATCAGACAATGCCACGGCAGTGGCATATATCAATCATCAGGGTGGCACCAAAAGTCGTGCAGCCCAGAAGGAAGCAAATTGCATCCTGGAGTGGGCAGAAAGATATGTCCCAGCCATATCCGCGGTTTTCATCCCAGGAGTGGAAAATTGGGGAGCGGACTTTCTAAGTCGCCAACAATTATGCCCGGGGGAATGGTCTCTTCACCCCGAGGTTTTCCAGGCAATATGCCAGCGGTGGGGAACACCGGATGTAGATCTGCTAGCATCCAGATTCAACGCAAAGGTGGACAGGTTTGTGTCTCGCACAAGGGATCCCCTAGCTTGCGGCTCGGATGCCCTAGTGTTCCCTTGGGATCGGTTCAAGCTGATATATGCATTCCCACCGCCACAATTGTTACCGCGATTACTCCGCAGAATCGGGGTAGAAAAGAAACCAGTGATTCTGGTGGCTCCAGCGTGGCCCCGAAGGGCATGGTACGCGGAGATGGTAAAAATGTCAGTGAGGAGTCCTTGGACCCTCCCACTTCGTCCGGACCTGCTGTCGCAAGGACCGATATACCACCCTTCCTTACCAGCCCTAGGTTTGACGGCCTGGCTATTGAAGCCCACATTCTGAAAAAGAGAGGGCTCTCTAATTCTGTGGTATCTACCATGATCAATGCCAGGAAACCGGTATCCAGGCAGATCTATTATAGGATCTGGAAAGCGTACATTACGTGGTGTGAGACCAAGAAATGGCATCCACGTAAGTACATGATAGGGAGGATTCTGGACTTCCTACAGTGGGCTGTAGATAGGAAGCTGGCCTTGAGTACTATCAAGGGTCAGATTTCGGCCTTGTCAATATTTTTTCAAAGGCCCTTGGCTTCGCATTCACTAGTCAAAGCCTTTATACAAGGAGTGATGCGTATTAGCCCTCCGGTTAGTATTCCCATATGTCCTTGGGACTTAAACCTGGTTCTGTCGGTTCTACAGAAACAACCGTTTGAACCATTACAACACATTTCCTTGGTTCTTCTCACCAGGAAATTGGTTTTCTTAGTAGCCATTTGTTCGGCTAAAAGAGTGTCGGAATTAGCAGCTATGTCCTGTAAGGAGCCATATCTGGTTGTCCATAAGGACAGAGTAGTATTACGTCCTCATCCAGCCTTTCTTCCTAAGGTGGTATCGAGGTTTCATTTGAACCAAGATGTGGTTCTTCCTTCTTTTTTCCCAAACCTAGCTCAGTAGAGGAAAAGTTATTACATTCTTTGGATGTGGTAAGAGCAGTTAAAGCTTATCTAAAAGCCACTGCTCAGATTCGCAGAACGGATTCTTTGTTTGTTCTGCCGGAAGGCCCCAGAAGGGGTCAGGCAGCATCAAAATCTACTTTAGCCAAGTGGATTCGACAGGTCATAATACAAGCCTATGGCTTGAGAAAGAGACCGCCTCCGTTCAAAGTTAGGGCGCACTCCACAAGAGCGGTTGGAACTTCATGGGCAGTGCATCACCAGGCCTCCCTGGCTCAAGTATGTAAGGCCGCAACATGGTCTTCGGTACACACGTTTACTAGATTCTATCAGGTACACGTTAGAAGTCAGGAGGATGTCGCCTTTGGGCGCAGTGTGTTGCAGGCCGCAAAAGATCCTCATGCCTGATGGCGCCCAGCTTATGTACCCCCCCCTCATTTGGCATTGCTTTGGGACGTCCCATTAGTAATGACTAAGTCGCTCTGTGTCCCGTGATGTACGAAAAAGAAAAAGGGATTTTTATAACAGCTTACCTGTAAAATCCTTTTCTTGGAGTACATCACGGGACACAGAGCTCCCACCCCTCTTTTTGGGACACTTATTGCTTGGCTACAAAACTGAGGTGCTCCCGGGTGGGAGGGGCTTATATAGGGGAGGGTACTTCCGGTTTGGAATTGGCCAGTGCCAACACCTGAAGGTAAACTATATAACCCATTAGTAATGACTAAGTCGCTCTGTGTCCCGTGATGTACTCCAAGAAAAGGATTTTACAGGTAAGCTGTTATAAAAATCCCTTTTTTACATTTTTGTATTGCTGGCAATGGTACAGTATTATATTGTGGGAAATTTAAATGTCTTTTTTTTCTTTATAAATGTCAGTTTTGCTGCAGAATGTTCTTTACATGGTACTGATGCGCCACTTTACATGCACTATATTTAAAGGAATTTTTCATTTGTATTGTTTCACTTTAACCACTTCAATACAGGGCATTTTCACCCCCTTCCTGCCCAGGCCAATATTTCGTTTTCAGCGATGTCGCACTTTGAATGACAATTGCACGGTCATGCAACACTGTCCCTAAATGAAAAGTATGATTTTTTTCCCCACAAATAGAGCTTTCTTTTGGTGGTAATTGATCACCTCTGCGGTTCGTATTTTTTGCGCTATAAACAAAAGAACAGTGACAAGTTTGGAAAAAAAAAATGTTTTTACTTTTTTATATTCCAATTTAAAAAAAAAAAAAAAATTTCCCTCAGTTTAGGCCTATATGTATTGTTCTACATATTTTTGCTAAAAAAAATCACAATAAGAGTATATTGATTGGTTTGCGCAAAGGTTATATTGTCTACAAAATAGGGAATAGATTTATGGCATTTTTATTTTAATTTTTTTTTTTCGTAGTAATGGCAGCGATCTGCGATTTTTATCGTGACTGTGACATTGCGGTGGACATATCGGACACTTTTTAGGGGGGATCAAGAGGTTAATTGTGTTACCTAGGAAGTGATTTAAACTGTAGGGGGAGGGAACTCACAAGGGGAGGAGACCGATCGGTGTTCCTCTGTACTCGGAACACACAATTGGTCTCCTCTCACCTGACAGGACGTGGATCTGTGTGTTTACACACACAGATCCACGGCCCTGCTCTGTTATTGGGCAATCGCGGGTGCCCGGCGGACATCGCAGCTGCCGGGCACGCGCACCGGCTTTTAAAAGGTGCGCGCGCGCCCCCTAGACTGCCGGGAAGCCCAGGACGTCATATGATGCCCGTCCAGGTTGGGAGATCCCTCCTGCGGACATCATATCACTATGGGCGGGGTATGAAGTGGTTAAGCATTCCGAGAATTCCAGTAGATTCTTAAAATCTAGACCAGCTCCAAAGGGCCTGGTATATGTTGGGGGGGGACTCCCACACCAATTTCTTTTCACTTTTTTTTTTCATTCAGCTGTCAGCGGAGGAAGCCCCTTGACAGTTGATGACTCATCCATTGTTATGGATGCAGTGGCTGACTTCCCGACCCGCTCCTTAACAACCAGCTATTCACTATGCCCTAACTGGGCAAAGCTTTGCTAAATCTGGGCTTAAAATGCACTGTGCAGCACGCAGTGAATTGTGGGGCGCTCAGCAGGTAAGCACCCTGTTGAGCACCCCGCAGATTCAAGTGTTTACCGAACGGGCAAAACAGGTGATGTTCGGCCAAAACGTTTGCTCGGCCCGAACCATTCGCCCAACACTACTTCCAAATTGATGGGTTTTTTCACCCACTGTAATCAATTGCATTTCCATCCAATTTCCTTTGTATTTGTTGAAAATGAGACCCAAAGGAGAAAATAGACAAAGGGGCTGCATGACTAAGGGAGGAACAGGGTCAAGGAAGGGTCAGCTAGGTTAGTTTGGTGGGGGGAGGTGTAGTCCTTACCTGATTGGAGGAAGTAGGCCGGATGGGGCAGGGTACAGCTACGAGGGTCTGTGTAGATAGGTAGTTTTATAATTCCAAGAAGTTCAGGAGAAGAAGAAACTTCCTGCCCGCCCTTGTGTTAGGGGTAACTGCAGTGTACAGGTTTAGCTGAGAGAGCCTCTGCTCTTGTGCACATCGCTGGATTAAGGTTGAGCTCAGGTAAGGCACAGGGTTTTTTACATTAATAATTAGAATTTGGATGCTATCAGTGCTGAGGAGACCTTGATGTTGGATGGAAGCCTCTTAACTCTGACTTGAACTTGCTGGTGTTCCATTATACTGGAGGAGTGCCCTGTGTGTTTGTGATCGGGTCCACTACATGCAAGTCAGAGGCCGCGGCTAGACTATAGCCGACTGCGTGCTCTTACTTGCTTCTGGTAAGCAGCCATTGTTACTAGGGTGGTGGTCACAAAAAAAATAAAAAATTTTGATAAGCACGGTGGTGGTGTTTCATTGTTGCCTTTGTCCTGTCATTACGATATCACCCTATGGTCTTCTCTTCTATTTGTTACAACGGAGTCATCATGTCTGGGGTTGCTTCGATCTGGTTGATCCCCTCCTACCCACGACTTACAAGCTAAAGGCCATGGCTGAGTTATAGCGCACTTTTGCTTGCGTCTGGTAAGCAGCCAATTTTTTATTACGGTGGTGGTTATTCCGGTGGCAAGCACGGTGGTACTTTACTGTGATTTTTGGACTATTTCCAGCCTATGGGATCCCTCCCTTCAGATTTCCAAAAAACATCTGTGGACTATTTCCAGCCTATGGGATCCCTCCCTTCAGACTTCAATATATCTGTGGGCTATATCTTTGGACTATTTTTTTGCTATCTTGTCATCATTTGACACCTAGGATTGCCTTATTTACATATTGGCGCAGTTTTTTCCTTTTTAAATAATTAGAATGCATTAGGATAAAAAAAAAAAAAAAAAACTTCTGTCTTTAGAACCACTTTAACTCTCTAGGATCTTCAAAACATGGAAATATTGGCCATGTTGAGTTAAGATATTAAATTTTTAGGTTTTCTCATGATATATTGTATACGGCTGAATGTTATGTCACAGGCCATTGCAATGTTATGTCACTAGACATTTCTTCTCTTTTCGTGGCTTTTTTTTTACTATGTCGTATACTTACAACTTGTTCAATAAAGTTGTTTTCTGATAAAAAAGAAAAAAAATAAATATTGGTTTTGGTGGACTGATTTGAAAAAAAAAAATACAGTACTAGAAATAATTTAGTAACTTTTTGGTTTTATTTTGTCTAATGGAAAGTACAAAATACACACTTCACCCAAAACAAAACTAAAATGATTAAAAAAAGTAAGAATTCATTCCTCAAAATGTTATACAATGAGGCACAACAACCAATAGAAGGCTTATTTCCAGTTTCCAAAAGTTCCAAGCCATATTAGATGTTTCAAAATGAACCATTAAGGCAACCAGGGCAAGTAAAAGTATGGACAGGGCTATAGTCAAACCTTAAACATTGTAATACTTCTAATATAGCTTTCTCCCCATAAATGTATTGACCTAATCACCAGCTACCTCCCCTTTATCTTACACCTTAATTTTCTTAATCTTCCAGTACTAGCTATTCATAGACCTCCACATGTCTGTACACGTTTACTTGGATAGTAGAGGGTTTCCACACTAAACTTAAAGAGTCCCTGTCACCAGACTAGATGTGTCTTTAACATGATTTAAGAATGTTGTTTACTTTTAAAAGCCTCTCTTGTGTAGACATCCAAAAGCCCTGAGGTTGTTGTTGGGTGCCACCATCTTTGGGGGCCATGAGCAGCTCCAGTAGACTCAAAGCTGTCACTCAATTGACACTTTATAGTATCCTACTTTCCAAAAGCTACAAAAAAGCTTGCCTGGAATCCAGAAAAATCAATAGGAGAACGGGGAGGACAGTGGTTATAAATGTACCCGATGCAAAGGTTTTAAAGGAATTTTCTACATATAATATAATTTTTTTGAGCTTAGCAAAGTACTACCTTCTCTAAATATTATTTTTAATACCTTAGGGCTTGGGGGGGGGGGGGGACCGCAACATTTAAACCACATGCAACCCAACCCATTTAAAGAGGGTCCTTTATCTTTGTCTTTGCCATCCCCCACCTCATTGCACCTTCTGGTGCCACCATCTTTGTATGTCTGACACATGTGCAGATGTGCGGAAGGGCTTTGCCCAGCCTTCAGGTCCCAGCAGAGCCTTTTGGCACATCTGCATGTGCGCAGGCAAATTACAGTGTATGCGCAGGCACATCGCTGTTTAGGACTCCAATACTCACAATTCTTTACATACTCCAGAAGCACATGTGCAGATCTGCAACATGGATCTACCTGGAGCCTAAACCTTATTCCACATCAGCCAATGTGCAGAATTGGTGGGGGGTGGATGTCATTCACACCTAAGCAAGAAAGGCAGAAGTGCTGCATTGCCATATCTAAAGGTAAAGAGAGGCATGGGAACATCATTTTTTTAGGGTCACGCCCAACTATGGGCGAAAAATAAGTTTTCCCATGCATTGGGGTTGTGCCTGTACTGCACGGATTAACTGCTATTTTTTGTCTAGGAGAGAGGAGAAAGGATATTTACTCACCTAATCCTCCAATCCTCCCAGCACAAGACCAGTCCGCCCCCCCTGCACTCCATTGGTTTTGAATTGTGTGATGTCATCAAGCCCAGAGCAGGCTCCATAGACCAGGAGCAGTCCACCACTGGACCATGAGGTGGGGGGGCACCGTTTTCTGGTGGAACAAAGGATCAGGCGGGTATGAGTTTTCTCCTAACCTCTAGACAAAACATACAGTGGACCCATCCAGTATGGGCACAGCCCCACTGCATGGGAAAACTTTTTTTTGCCCAGAGATGAACTTCAGGTGTATGGGGGTCAAGCCTCAACAGCCCTGCAACGTGTGCAATGTAGGTGGTTGCACTGCTGTGGTTCAACCTTTTAGGGCCAAAACAGGTGGTGAGGAGGCTGTCACACGTTAGAGTAGGTCCTTCACCATTTACTGAGTCACTAAGCTAAAGCAAGCTTTTCAGACTTTTGTGGATGGATCCCTGTTCCAAGTAAATTAAGTCAGGTTTTGGATGATAGCCCCTAGGCCTGCAACTTCAAAAAACAAATTAGCAAAGGCAACAAAGTAATTCTGCCCTTAAAAGTTCACTTTAAGTCAGGCAGATGTGCCTCGTTGGCTCAGTAAAGATGTGGTCATTTTTTTCCGCAGGGAGTGACTTTCCAAGACAGTATGTCAAAAAGAGGTGGGTCGGATACATGCACAAGGACCGTGTCCTACAATTCAAAATACTTGTACACAGGGAGTGACTACTACAAACCCCAGCCACCCATCTTTTTTACCTAATTGGAAATACTTGATTGCTCATCTAACCATTTTCGGACTGCTAAAAAACTTGCTAATTGAAGCATTGGTTTACAGACAGTTGATTGGCTCCCCAATAGTGTTCAAATGATTAGGCCACTTTTCCCCAAAAAAACTGCCTATGCAGGTTAATGGTGTCTGTAAAAAAACATCCTTGCTATAGGTGTAGGCCTCTCGAAAATGAAAAAAAAAAAAAAAACAACTCCCAGAGATGGCAGTCCCCATCCTGGCTTGTTCATAGGACATTGCTATGACACTCTCAGCCATTACTGCTCACCGCCACCATCACAGGAGTTCTTTCTTCAGTTCAAACCACCTCACATGCGCTTTCTCTCCCCCTTCGCAGTAGCTCTTAGGTCACCAATTCTGTGGCAGAGATGAGAGTGGACCACGCATGTGTTGTAGTTTGAGAGCTCGCACTTGTGATGGTGAGGGTGAGCTGTAACGGCTAGGAGTGTCTTAGCAACGTCCTAGCAACAAGTCAGGATGGGGAGCTGCCATCTCTGGGAGCTTTTTGGCCAGGCTTCGGGAGGAACTTCGATGGCCTACACCTATAGTAAGGGCATTATCAAACTTTAGTCAAAGCTAAAGGCTTCCCTTACCTACATAGGCTAATTTTGGTAATGGTGACCTTCTATGCAGGGGGTGCGTCCATTAAGTGATGATGGTATCATTTCTGAACAGGGGTTCTCACGATAATGTCTTTCAACCCAGCTTTGGGAGGTGTCATTGGATAAGGCAGTAGCATTTTAGGTGGAAAATTTGCATAATTTAATAAAGCAAAATATATGAATGGTGTAATGCAATGTAAAAGAAACAGTGTGCCAAAGATTTCTTAGAACAACAGAGTCCAGAAAACAGCCACAGTAAGTATGAGGACACTGAGGTTATGGGTGGAGCCGCTGTCAGTGCATTCCTTTTCTGATAATAAGAAGTTGAGTTTGGCACCCGGAACGACAAGCTTAGACGAACAAAACTCTTGAGTTGCACAACCACGCATGGACAAGTGCTCCTTCACATCACCTGCACATAAAAGAAAATACATATATTTAAAAAAAGGTCTTTAAAAAAAAAAAAAAGATTCATAAGCCAAACAACTAACGTTTTGGTAACATTACATGACTGCATGGGTGCCTTTCTTGCACATTACAATACCTGTGCCTTTTATTTTTAATAGGTAGTGTGACAGAATGCAGGTAAAATCACCAGGTTGCGTCCAGGATGGAAGGTATACTGTATATGTCCTAGATTCAGGCTTTATGCCGATTTATACCACTAGGGGGAGTGCGGGGAGTCTTGCAGGGGAAGAGTTAATGAGCCCAGCTGAAGTAAGTGGGCTCGTTAGGGCCTCTACAAGAACTCCCAGCATACTAAGGGAGATGCTCCAACCTGGAACCAGATCTGTGTGAATAGTCTGGGGAGTGTGATCTCTGTGCGGTGAGCCAAAGCCTGTGTGGTTACTGTAATAACTTCAAAAAGCAGGGAACTAGGGACTGGGACAGCATAAGGCTGTACCCAGTTGTTAGTTAGAGCAGTGTTTCTCAACTCCAGTCCTCAAGGCGCCCCAACAGGTCATGTTTTCAGGCTTTCCATTATTTTGCACAGGTGATTTGATCAGTTTAACTGCTTTAGTAATTCCCACAGCTGTTTCATCTGAGGGAAATCCTGAAAACATGACCTGTTGGGGCGCCTTGAGGACTGGAGTTGAGAAACACTGAGTTAGAGACACCAATGTGTGTAGTAAGCAGTCAAGAGGACCAGGATTTCTTTTTGTTTTGCTGTTTTTCCCCTGTAAATAGTGTAAATAAACCACACCTTTTGTTTTTGCAACTACAAACTCTGTCTGCTGTGCCTGTTTTTGTGTGGTTAACCCATCCAGGGGGTCACACACACCTGCTGCAGAGCTAACCCCCTCACAGTTGGTGGAGAACCAGTGGCAGTATTTTTAAAGGCCAGCATGGAGGAGATATTGAAACAGCTGGCTCTAGCAAATGCCAATCAGCAGCAGACAAATGCAGGTTTGCAAAAGAGCCTTGCAGCTCAACAACAGAGCTTTGCAGCCTACCAGCAAGCTTATCAACAGAGCCTTGCAGCCCAGCAGCAAGCTCACCAACAGAGTCTGGAAGCTCAGCAACAAGCCCTGCAGCAATCGGAGGCCCGTTTCATAGACCTGTTGCAGAAGCAAGAGCAGAGACTACAACAAATGGAAACAGTAATGCAGCAACGTCCGCAGACCAGTGAGGAAAGTCGTTCCACTAATACCGCGTCATTTGGGGTGAGTCGTTTATTGACAAAAATGACTGGAGAGGATGATCCAGAGGTGTTTTTGACCACATTTGAAGGGACTGCTGAAAGAGAAAAGTGGCCTAAGGATCAGTGGGCTGGACTGGTGGCTCCTCTGTTAACTGGTGAATCGCAGAAAGCTTACTATGACCTAGAGCCTGACCAAGCAAAAGACTATGTAATGCTAAAAACTGAAATATTGGCACGGCTGGGTGTCACCCTGGCTGTCCGGGCTCAGCGTGTGCATAACTGGACTTTCCGGCTTGGAAAACCCCCCAGGTCTCAAATGTATGATCTCATTCACCTGAGCAGGAAGTGGCTACAGCCAGAGACTTTGTCCACACCAAAGATTGTGGAACGCGTTGTGATGGATCGTTTCTTGAGAGCTCTTCCTACTGCCATTCAAAAGTGGGTAAGCCATGGAGACCCAGAAGCGGCCGATAATCTTGTGGATCGTGTAGAGAAGAACTTGGCTACAGAGAACCTGACTGCCTCTTCCAGAGACTCAGGGACTTTCCACCCTAAGACAAGACTATCCCCAGTGGCGGGTAAGATGATTCCAAGGGGTGAGGGTGGAGAGAGTGAGAGGGTGGGAGTTCTACCCAAGGTTTGGCGAGAACAGCCTGGGAAGTCAGGGGCTCAAGAGGCAGCAAGAAGGATTGTCTGTTACCGCTGCCGACAAGAGGGACATATTGCAGCAAATTGCCCGGTTGTGGATGAACCCATGCAATGTGACTTTCTAAGGGACAGACGTCAGTCGCTGTTTGTGACAGTCGCATGCACTGCCATTCGGGGAACTGAGAAACATTTATGCAAAATGTGTATTAATGGTAGAAATGTTGTTGTGTTGCTGGATTCAGGTAGCCTGGTGACACTGATAAAGGCTGAATTAGTTACTACAGAGGTCTCTGGGAATAACAAGGTAGCTGTTATTTGTATGCATGGGGACACCCGAGAGTATCCGGTGACTACAGTGTGTTTTGAGACCCCCAAAGGTACCCTCTCTCATCGGGTGGGACTAGTGTCTCACTTGCCTCATGATGCCATTGTGGGAAGGGATTTTCCAAAGTTCTGGGAACTATGGGATTGTCCTGAGCCCCCCACTGGTGCCCCTATATACCAGGAATGTGATAGCCAGAATTCCTCTGTGAGTGGTGAGGACTCTCCAGAATTTCTCTTGTCGGTATTGGCAGGGGAGACTCGAGAAACTGGGGAGGAGCCAACATCCTCAGACGAAAACATGCCGTCTGTGGAGTTTTCTGATCTCGAGGTTCACAAGGAAATTTTTGCCACAGAACAGTTAAAAGACCCCATCCTAATAAAAGCACGGGAAAACGTAGTGGAAATAGATGGCAACTTAGTGAACCCAGATGAGACCTGCACTTACCCATACTTCATCGTGAAAAAGGACCTACTGTATCGGGTGGCTAAAAGGGCAAAAGGAACCATTGAGCAGCTTGTGGTGCCCAAACCTTACAGGAAGTTGGTGTTAGAGTTGGCCCATGGGCACATTCTTGGAGGTCATCTGGGGACAGAGAAAACCCGAGAGAGAGTATTGCAGAGGTTCTATTGGCCTGGGGTCATGAAGGAAACAGAAAATTATTGTTCCTCCTGCCCTGTGTGTCAGAGGTCAGCACCGATGCCACATTTCCGTAACCCGCTGGTACCTCTTCCCATCATTGAGGTCCCCTTTGAGAGGATCGCAATGGATTTGGTAGGTCCGATAATGAAGTCCGCTAGGGGGCACCAGTACATCTTGGTTATAATGGACTATGCCACCCGTTATCCGGAAGCGATTCCTCTCCGAAATACCTCGGCCAAAACCATAGCCAAAAAGCTATCTCTTGTTTTTAGCCGTGTGGGTATTTGTAAAGAACTGCTTACGGACCAAGGTACACCCTTTATGTCCCGGGTTATGAAAGAGCTGTGTAAGTTGTTCAAAGTGACACAATTGCGTACATCTGTGTATCACCCCCAAACAGATGGGTTGGTTGAAAGATTCAACAAAACCCTAAAACAAATGTTAAAGAAAGTGGTGGATAGAGATGGAAAGGATTGGGACTGTCTAATTCCCTATTTAATGTTTGCTATTAGGGAGGTACCCCAATCCTCTACGGGTTTCTCACCCTTTGAGTTACTTTATGGGAGACACCCCAGAGGGCTGTTGGATATCGCTAAGGAAACCTGGGAAAGTGAGAGTTCTCCCCACAGGAGTGTGATTGAGCATGTCGCCCTGATGCAAGATAGAATTGCACAGGTAATGCCAATCGTAAAGGAACATTTGGCCCAAGCGCAGTTGGCACAGCAGAGAGTGTACTACCGGGGAGCCAGGACCCGTACCTTTTCCCCGGGGGATAGGGTATTGGTACTTGTCCCTACGGTTGAAAGCAAATTCCTCGCCAAATGGCAAGGCCCCTATGAGATAATGGGGAAAAAGTGAGCGAAGTAAATTACAAGGTCAGACAACCAGGAAGGCGAAAGCCTGAACAGATCTATCACGTTAATCTGTTGAAAGCCTGGAGGGATAGGGAATCCCTAGTCGCGGAAACTTTGTCACCAGCTCACTCTGATTGCGGGATTCCTGAGGTTGGAATAGCAGTCACCTTGTCAAACCCCCAACAACAGGAGGTTAAGGAGTTTGTGCTTCACAACAAGGAGGTTTTCTCTGAGCTGCCGGGACAAACGTCTGGCGTAGAGCATGATATTATTACCCCGCCCGGTGAAAGGGTGAAACTAAAACCCTATCGGATCCCATAGGCCCAATGGGAGGCAATACGTGAGGAAGTACAGAAAATGCTTAAGTTAGGGGTGATAGAGGAATCCCAAAGTGATTGGTCAAGTCCCATAGTGTTAGTGCCTAAACCGGATGGGAGCTGGCGATTTTGTAACGATTTCCGACAACTGAACAAAGTTACAAAATTTGACACCTACCCCATGCCACGTATAGATGAGTTGATCGACCGGCTGGGAACAGCCTGATACATGACAACTCTTGATCTCACAAAAGGGTATTGGCAAATTCCCCTGGCCAAGTCGGCCAAGGAGAAAACCGCATTTGTAACCCCAGATGGGGCGTTCCAATATAAAAGAATGCCGTTTGGGTTACAGAATGCGCCGGCCACTTTCCAGCAGAAAATGGACCAGATACTGAGGCCCCATCAGAAGTATGCCGCGGCTTACCTGGATGATGTAATTATCTACAGCACAGATTGGGCCTCACATCTGCAAAAAGTGCAAGCAGTCCTAGACTCTATCCGGGAAGCTGGGTTTACGGCCAACCCCAAGAAATGTACCATTGGGCAGGAGGAGGCCAAATATCTTGGGTACACCATTGGGAGGGGAGTAATAAAACCCCAAGTCAACAAAGTCGAGGCCATACAGAATTGGCCACGTCCCAACAGCAAGAAGCAGGTACGAGCCTTTCTGGGAATCGCTGGATATTATTGGCGATTCATTCCCCACTTTGCTTCTCAGGCTGTGCCCCTAACCAACCTGACAAAAGGGAAAGAGTCGGTCATGGTTAAATGGACCCCAGAGGCTGAGGCAGCATTCCAATTCTTAAAAAAAGCCTTATGTAGCCAGACAGTGTTGTACTCACCAGACTTCTCTAGGGACTTTGTCGTACAAAGTGATGCATCAGACGTTGGGTTAGGAGCAGTATTGTCCCAGGTCTGGAACGGGGAAGAGCACCCAGTCATTTACCTCAGCAGGAAATTGAAGTCCCATGAGGTAAATTACGCCACGATTGAGAAGGAGTGTTTAGCAGTGAAGTGGGCTCTAGATTCCCTTCGGTACTATCTGCTAGGTAGGCACTTTGACATGATTACTGATCACGCTCCTTTAAAGTGGATGGCTCAAAACAAAGAGACAAATAGAAGAGTGAATAGGTGGTTCCTGGCCCTACAGGAATTCAACTTTACGGTAAAGCATCGCCCTGGCGTTCAAATGGGGAATGTGGATGCTTTGTCTCGAGTACATGCATGTCTGATTGCTTGTGTTCCAACCCCAAGGTTAAAACAAGAGGGGGGGTATGTGACAGCAGGCAGGTAAAATCACCAGGTTGCGTCCAGGATGGAAGGTATATATGTCCTAGATTCAGGCTTTATGCCGATTTATACCACTAGGGGGAGTGCTGGGAGTCTGGCAGGGGAAGAGTTAATGAGCCCAGCTGAAGTAAGTGGGCTCATTAGGGCCTCTACAAGAACTCCCAGCATGCTAAGGGAGATGCTCCAACCTGGAACCAGATCTGTGTGAATAGTCTGGGGAGTGTGATCTCTGTGCAGTGAGCCAAAGCCTGTGTGGTTACTGTAATAACTTCAAAAAGCAGGGAGCTAGGGACTGGGACAGCATAAGGCTGTACCCAGTTGTTAGTTAGGGACGCCAATGTGTGTAGTAAGCGGTCAAGCTGACCAGGATTTCTTTTTGTTTGTTTTGCTGTTTTTCCCCTGTAAATAGTGTAAATAAACCGCACCTTTTGTTTTTGCAACTACAAACTCTGTCTGCTGTGCCTGTTTTTGTGTGGTGAACCCATCCAGGGGGTCACACACACCTGCTGCCGAGCTAACCCCCTCACAGTAGTCACTGACTTAGCCTAGACTAAGATGATGTCATTACTCTGCTCAAGGCAGGATTAAGCATCCCCCCCTCAGTGACCAGACTGCAACATTGCAACTCTGTAGCAAAAAGCTGAGAACTGCACAGGCATCAGGATTACCATCACTGCACAGTCATATCAAAGTGTCTATATCTGAAATGAAAAATGAACAAAGCATATTCTTCTATAATGTGTACTTGCCGCAATCCAAGTCACTTAGTGTGAGTTCTTTCTGTTGTCTGCCTGAATTACTTCTGACACGTTATCCCGACTTCAAGGGAGATGGGGGGGGGGGGTGTGATGGACTACCAAGCATAGCTTAAGACTGACAGGCTCAGCTGTGCATGTTTCCCTATGAGACTGTGTAGGAGGGTGTGACCATTCCCTCCACTCCGGTCTCAGATTACACTCAGCTCCCAGTTCTATGCTGTGAAGTGTGTGTTGTCAGATTTCTGCCCCCTGTCTTCTGGAGCTGAGAATTGCTGTGTAAATTGGGCACTTACCTCTGCAGATAAGAGAGGGCTGCAGATAAACAGGTACAGGATTTGTTTCATCTCTGCGTATGTAGGCTAGTCACCTCACTGGATTTATGCGAGGGTTTAGAACACCATTAGACTCTCAGTTTTAAAGCACTTTCAGCAGCTGATTTAATCATTTACTGAGTATGCAACTTCTTCCTCTTTTAACCCTTGCCTATGTTTCAATTTAAGCTGGTGCCATGACCATTGCTCCAGGTTTCCTGTTTCAGGGTGGCTCCTTTCCCTAGTAACATCCCGCGAAGCCACCCTTGCATGCAGGGACTATAGGTGTGCCTCCCTACACTGCGTGCATCAATAGGAAGACACAGCCACATAGCCTAGGATGGCAAGTCACTCCCCTGCTACTTCATCTTTCTCCCTTCTCTATGCCAACAGACTGACTCCAGACTGTGCTGTCCACTGTTATCTCTTTCCTGGGAGCACTGGAAGTTCAGGGAAACAGCACTGAGAGAGCAGGAGCCAGTAGCATTGAAAGTTGTAATCTGCAAGTCCTGGGCTAAAAATTTAAAAAAATAGTTTAATGGGGAGTACTTATTTTAATGTGCTCAATGTGTTAACCATTTGCTGACTGCCCTAGAGCAGTTTTACTGCTACAGGGTGGCCGCGTTTGTGCAGGATCACATATATATACACATGATCCTGTACTTCTGTGTAGCGAACGCAGCACACTCCCACCGTGATTGTACACAGTGAGAGCTGATCAGTGAATCCCACGGACCCGATATTCACCGACACCCACCGATCATTTTGTTCACAAGCAGAACGGTGATCTTCTTATGTAAACAAGGCAGATCGCTGTTCTGTCAGTAAGAAATGCATGGATCCTGTGTTCCTGCAAAGCAGGGACTAGGATCCATGCCTTTACCTAGTAAAAACACCTCCCCCACAGTTAGAAAACACTGGCTAGGCACACAATTAACCCTTTAAATGCCCCTGATATTAACCCCTTCCTTGCCAGTGCCCTTAGTACAGTGACAGTGCATATTTTTAGCACTGATCATCGTATTCGTGTTACTGGTCCCCAAAAAAGTGTCTAAAGTGTCTGTTAGGGCCCAATTTGTGCGTCGCAATATCGCAGTCCCGCTATAAGTCGCTGATCACTGCCATTACTAGTAAAAAAAAAATTGCGCAAACCAATATACGCTTATTGGGATATTTTTTTACCAAAAGTACAGTATGTAGCAGAATACATATTGGCCTAAATTGATGAAGACGTTTGATTTTTAAATTTTTTAATTGGATATGGTCTATAGCAGAAAGTAGAAAATATATATACATTTTTTTCAAAATTGTCGGTCAATTTTTATGTATAGTGCAAAAAATAAACAAGGCAAAGGTGATCAAATACCACCAAAAGAAAGCTCTATTTTTGGTTAAAAAAAAAGGACATACATTTTATTTGGGTACTGCGTCACATGACCACGCAATTGTCAGCTAAAGTAACGCAGTGCCGTTTCGCAAAAAATGGTCTGGTCATGAAGGGGGGTAAACCTTCCGGAGCTGAAGTGGTTGAGTTTCAAAAACGCTGAAGGTTTAATACTACTTTGACATAAAGAACTATATCTGATGCTACGTCCACTTTAAAAGGGACAATTTTACATTTACTTTTATAGGTTTAATGATTTTTACTTAAAGCGGAGCTCCGCCAGGAAAAAATATATTAAAAGCCAGCAGCTACAGCTACAGCAGCTGCTGGCTTTTAATATTTGGACACTTACCTGTCCTGGAGTCCAGCGACGTCCGCAGCAGAGGACGAGCGATCGCTCGTCGCTCTGCTGCTCCCTCCGCCATCCTCGCTGAGGGAACCAGGAAGTGAAGCCCTGCGGCTTCATGCCCGGTTCCCTACGGCGCATGCACGAGTCGCGCTGCGCCGTTCTGATTTGTCCTCCTGTGTTCTGGGAGCCGAGTGTCTCCCAGAACACTACGGGAAGTCTGGGGGAAGTGACGTCACTCCCGCAGATTCCCGGAGAGAGGACTCCCGGATGTGGGTGAAAATACCTGTCTTAGACAAGTATCTTCACCCCCCTCCCCCCTGAAAGGTGTCAATTGTGACACCGGAGGGGGGGGGGGGGGAGGAATGCAAATACCAAAAGTGAAAAATTAGGGTGGAGCTCCACTTTAATACTTAGTTTGATTAAACACATTGCCTGAAAAACGTACTGCGTAAAATTATTTATTTATTTCGACCATTACCTGCAGAATCAATCAAGATACGGCCACATTTAGTCTCAGTTCCAGAACACTTTATTTTCTCCTTTGTCTGACACTGAGTAATTGAGTTGGAATAACACGTGGTGCAGGTTTGGTTATTTGTGATCTTATTAGTTGGAAACAAGTTAGCTGCAAAAGAAAAAAAAAAAACAGAAATGTTCAGATTTTAAAAACGTTTTGTACATAAATGTAAAAAAGTAACACCTTCATCCACCCAAATGAATTCCCCCAAGCAATTCAATATATTAGAAAATTCATTATACTTGCCACTCGGTAGTAGTCTCTATTTGGCTTACAAAACATCCAGGATTGTCAGATGTCTGCGTCCCCAGACCCCCACCACGTGCCGTTGTACTTCCACAAACCCCTATGCCATTGCTATGTTCTGGTGTGACGTAGGGGCAGTAGGATGTAACCAAAGAGCATGGTGGGGGACACAGACATCTGGCAATCCCAGTATTGTCGCATGCTAAAGAGTGATGGAATGGAGGAAAGATAGAAGACATGGGCCACCAGAGAGGTGACTATATAATATCTTCAATCACCGTGAATTGCTTTGGGCAATTTTTGGAGGAGTTACACTCTTGCCTTCACATATATATTCCCCAAAACAATTCAGTATATTAGAAGATGTAATATACCCTACTCTCTAGGGAGGTGTGTCTCCTATCTTCCCTCTGTTCCAGCACTGCAGACTACGTCAAACTACTCAGCTTTTGACACATCTGGGAGTGTCAGGTATCGGTATCCCCAGGTCCCTCACAATGTGCTTTGTTCCTCCTATAGAGCCCTAATGCCCCGTACACACGATCCGAATATCGTACGACAGATCGTCCGACTTTTTTCGCTTAATAGTCGCAAGTAAAATTAAATAGGTTATTAAAGTCACGAAAATTCTCGTACGACAGAAAAAAAAAAATCGGAAGTGATGTCATGTGTTGTAATGTATTTGTATTGTATTTTCGGACGACAACTGTACTGACTAAACGAAAATCGTACGATTTGTTATCGTGCGAGGAAAATTTTCGTGCATGTCCGATAAAATAATATCGGATGAACTGTCATAATCGGCTCTCGAAGCTCTGTACTAATGATCCGATTATCGTACGATTCTTCCTCGGACAACATTTTTCGTACGATATTCGGATCGTGTATACAGGGCTTAAGTCACTGCTTGGTCCTGTTGTCATGCGGGGACTGTATGATTGAACTACAGTGAATTCCAGGGAATTTATTGAATGCTGAAGAATAGGGATGGGCTTTATGTTTGGGTCGAACGTGAGTTCGACTCGAGCATTGGCTGTTCGCCCGTTCGCTGAATAGCGAACAATTTGGGGTGTTCGCGGCAAATTTGAAAGCCGCGGAACACCCTTTAAAAGTCTATGGAAGAAATCAAAAATTCTAATTTTAAAGGTTAATATGCAAGTTATTGTCATAAAAAATGTTTAAGGAGCTGGGTCCTGCCCCAGGGGACATGTATCAATGCAATTTTTTCAGGAGCAGTGATTTTAATAATGCTTAAAGTGAAACAATAAAAGTAAAATATTCCTTTAAATTTCGTACCTGGGGGGTGTCTATAATATCCCTGTAAAGTAGCACATGTTTCCCATGTTTAGAACTGTCCCTGCACAAAATGTCATTTCTGAAGGCAAAAAAGTCATTTAAAACTACTCACGGCTATTAATGAATTGTCGGGTCCCGGCAATACAGATAAAAGTCATTGAAAAAAACAGCATAGGTCCCCCCCCCCCAGTCAATTACCAGGCCCTTCAGGTCTGGTATGGATATTAAGGGGAACCCTGCACCAAATTTTTTTTAAAAATGGCGTAGGGGCCCCCCAAAAATAAATACCAGACCCTTATCCGAGCACGAAACCTGGCAGGCAGGAAAAGAGGGGAACGAGGCAGACGAGAGAGCGCCCCCTTCCTCCTGAACCGTACCAGGCCACATGCCCTCAACATGGGGAGGATGAGGACAAGGGCCCGATAGTTGTGTGGGTCTGCGGGCGGGGGGGTTATCGGAATCTGGAAGCCCCCTTTAACAAAGGGGACCCCCAGATTCCGGCCCCCCTATGTGAATTGGTAACGGGGTACATTACATTGTACCCCTACCATTTCACAAAAGAAAGTGGCAAAAATTTAAAAAACCACACAGACACAGTTGGAACAAGTCCTTAAGGGCCTGGTAATGGAAATTTTTAAATTTTGGTTCGGGGTTTCCCTTAATATTCATACCAGACCCAAAGGGCCTGGTAATGGACTGTATTGCCGGGACCTGACAATTCATTATAGCCGCAAGTGAATGACCTTTTTTCCTTCAGAAAATACATTTTGCGCAGGGACTTTTCCAAGCACAGGAAACATGCGCTACTTTACAGGCATACTATAGACACCCCCAGGTCCGAAATTTATTGTTTCACTTTAAGCATTATTAAAATCACTGCTCCCGAAAAAACTTCAGTTTTTAAAACCTTTTTTGCATTGATACATGTCCCCTGGGGCAGGACCCGGGTCCCCAAACACTTTTTATGATAATAACTTGCATATAAGCCTTTATAATTAGCACTTTTGATTTTTCATGTTCGTGTCCCATAGACTTTAACGGTGTTCGCTTGTTCAAATACATTTTTTGCCTGTTCGCATGTTCTGGATGCGAACCGAACCGGGGGGTGTTCGGCTCATTCCTACTGAAGAATAGGGATGAGCAAGAACATGCGAACAGGTAAAAGATTTGTACGAACACCGTTAAAGTCTATGGGACACGAACATGAAAAACCAAAAGTGATAATCTTAAAGGCTTATATGCAAGTTATTGCAATAAAAAGTGTTTGGGGACCCGGGTCCTACACCAGGGGACATGTATCATTGCAAGAAAAAAGTTTTAAATACGGACATTTTTTCAGGAGCAGTGATTTTAAAGTGGAGTTCCACCCAAAAATGGAACTTCCACTTTAAGGGAAGGTGACCCCCTAAAATGCCACATTTGGCATGTAATTTTTTTGGGGGGGAGTGGAAACCCTCTTTTTAGAGGGTTCCAGCTCCCACTTCCTCCCTAGGCCGCCTCAGCGGCAGAAGTAAGCTCACCTCAGCCCCCTCCCTCCCCGCAATCATATGGGACACGTCACAGGTCCCAGGTGATTGCTCCGCCAGTCACGGTACGCAGCGCAGCTCGCTCATGCGCAGTGCGTGCCCGGCTGTGAAGCCACATCCGGTCTCCCACAGTGACAATGCCGGCGCCGCAGAGAGGAGGGGGAGACGAGCAGGGCTTCGTTCCCCCGCATTGCTGGACCCTGGAACAGGTAAGTGTCTGATTATTAAAAGTTAGCAGCTGCAGTATTTGTAGCTGCTGACTTTTAATATTTTTCTTTTTAGGCGGAATTTCGCTTTTATAATGTGAAACAATAAAAATGAAATTCCTTTAAATATCGTGCCTGGGGGTGTCCTTAGTATGCCTGTAAATTAACACATCTTTCCCTTGTTTAGAACAATACCACAGCAAAATTACATCTTTAAAGGAAAAAAATCGAATTTAAAACTGCTCACGGCTGTAATATATTTTCGGATTCCGGCAATATAGATACAAATCATTGAAAAAAATAGCATGGGGACCTGGGTCCTGCCCCAGGGGACATGTATCAATGCAAAAAAAAGTTTTAAAAACAGAAGTTTTTTCAGGAGCAGTTATTTTAATAATGCTTAAAGTGAAACAATAAAAATGAAATATTTATTTAACTATCGTGCCTGGGGGTCTCCTTGGTCTGTCTTTAATGTAGCACATTTTTCCCATGTTTATAACAGTACCACAGCAAAATAATATTTCTAAAGGATAAAAAGCCATTTAAAACTGCTCGTGGCTGTAATGAATTGTCGGATCCCGGCAATATAGATAAAAATCCATTACCTCGGTCCATTACGGGTGACCCTGCCCCTTCCGACGTCACGTGACTGCACATGACTTCAGACAGGGACGGGGTCACCCATTTACGCCGCCGGGTGGCCCCGCCCTCAGCTATATAACAGCTGTCATCGCAAAGAAGATTCAGTCGGCAGGAGCCTCACATGGAGGCGGAGTTGTTGCATTTTTTTTTTACTTTTTTTTTCGGCCCGTCTGCGCTGTGATCGAGAATGGATAGACATCACTGGACGTTTTTTTTTTTTTTTAATAAAGGACTTGTTCCAAATTGTCTACTGTCATTTTTAACATTTTGACACTTTTTTGGGTGAATTGGTAGGGGTACAATGTACCCCATACCCATTCACATGGGGGGTGGGATTTGGCAGTCCCCTTGTTAAAGGGGGCTTCCAGTTTCCGATAAGCCCCCCGCCTGCAGACCCCCACAACCACCGGGCAAGGGTTGTGGGGATGAGGCCCTTGTCCCCATCAACATGGGAACAAGGTGCTTTTGGGGGCGACCCAAAATCATCCTCCCCATGTTGAGGGCATGTGGCCTGGTACAGTTCGGGGGGCACTCTCTCGTCCCCCCCTCTTTTCCTCTGGCTCGGATATAGGTCTGGTATGGATTTTGGGGGGGGGGATCCATACTCCATTTTTTTTAAATTGGCGCAGGGTTTCCCTTAAAATCCATACCAGACCTGAAGGGCATGGTATGGATTTTGGAGGGACCCCTATGCCATTTTTTTTATTTGGTGCAGGGTTCCCCTTAATATCCATACCAGATCTGAAGGGCCTGGTATGGATTTTGGGGAGACCACCACGCATTTTTTTTTTTTAATTTTGGTGCTGGGTTCCCCTTAATATTCATACCAGACTCAAAGGGCCTGGTAATGGACTGGGGGGGAACCCATGCCGGTTTTTTTTCAATGATTTTTACCTATATTGACGGAATCCAAGAGTACATTACAGTCGCGAGCAGTTTTAAATGAGTTTTTTTCCTTTTAGAAACTTTTTTTTGCATTGATAAAAGTCCCAGGACCCACTTTTGGTTTTTCATGTTAGTGTCCCATAGACTTTAAGGGTGTTTCGCGGCTTTCAAATTTGCCGCGAATACCGCATTATGTTCGCTGTTCAGCGAACAGGTGAACACCCGATGTTCGAGTCAAACTTACATTCGACTCGAACATCGGGCTCGTCCCTACTGAAGACCCTAAAGAAGGTTGCACTGCTGGAATGGAAGAAAGATAGGAGACATGGGCCACCTAGGTGAGTATATTATAGCTTCTATTACAATGCCCTGCTTTGGGGAATTTTCAGAGGAGTTGAGAATGTGGCTTTAAAACTATACCAAAATGTGTTTTTTATCTCTTCATGTTATTGAAAGAGAACATGTACTTAAAAAAAAAAAAAAAAAAAACTTGGTGCCCAAAAGTGGATTTATATTTTTTGTGGCTAATAAGAAATGTATTTAAATTAGACTTTTTTATGCCTGGAGTTCAACTTTTAAGTGAGTGACCAAGACAGTGACTAGGTATTGTTATCTTCAGCCCACCATGGACTCTACATGGAGATCTATTTTGGATGCATAGACTAGAACAGCCATTTTTCAACCAGGGTTCCTCAAGAAGTGTTTAGTGGTTCCTTCAGCTTTGGCTAATTGCTTTCCCATTTAATGGTGCCTGTATAGTTCCAGGTCCAACAGCACTTGCCAAAGCCAGCAGCATGACACACCAATGACATTTTTAATTGTTAGGAAGCCACCATTGTGAGGGGAGCATTATTTCCTGGCCACCAATGTAAAGGGCATTCTTCCCACTGACCCCAAAGTAAAGGGCCTTCTTTCCATTGACACCCAATGTAAAGGGCATTCTTTCCACTGACCACCAATGTAAAGGGCATTCTTCCGATTGACCCAATGTAAAGGGCATTCTTCCCATGGACCCCCAATGTAATGGGCATTCTTCCCACTGACCACTAACATAAAAGGCATTCATCCCTCTGACCACCAGCGTAAAGGGCATTTTTCCTTTTGACCCCCAATGTAAAGGGTAATCTTCCCATTGACCACCAATGTAAAGGACATTCTTCCCACTGACCGCAATGACTTAGATTCAGCAGGGATCCTTTGAGACCTGAAAATTATTTCAAGGGTTTCTCTGGGGTAAAAAGGTTGAGAAAGGCTGGTCTAGACCATTTACTGTATATCATTCCCTTGATGTTTACCAAGTGTAAATTCTATACACTTAACTTTGAGAAAAAAAATCAATATGAACACAATATGCAATCTATATTTGCAGCTATAACCTCAGTCAAGCAATGGTGAACATGGAATTATGGAGAATTATCCTCGCCAATATTTTGGCTTGGCTTCAATGTAAAAAGTTGAGTATCTTATAACATAACATAGGGTAATGTACCTGGAATAGCACAGGAGTTGTGTGCACAGCATGCCACACCAAATGAAACGGTAACATCAGGATTGCTGATGGTTGCGGGACTTGTGGTGCATTCATTTGTTTTTTTGCATCCTTTGACGCTCCAAGAAGCCACAGTCTTCTCTCCTAGATAATATAATGAATTAGAACACAATATGCATTAAGACAGATGCCAAAAACAAAAAAATACATCCTTATTTGAAGTCTTTTATGATTTTGTATTTCAAATGTAATTGTTGCTCTACCAAATATTGTGTTTTTTAACAGTTCTGGTGGATGAAATTAAAGTAGAGGAGGTCCCCGTGTTACAAACAAGACAGGGTCTGTAGGTTTGTTCTTTAGTTGAATCTATTTGTAAGTCGGAACAGGTAAATTTGTTAAGTGTAGCTCCAGCTAAAAAAATATTTTTTAAGCTTTTTGGATAGCATCGGGAAGGGTTAACACCCCTGTAACATTTGTTTTGCTGTCTGTACCCCTATTCAAAGGTTTCACCTCACTTTCTGTCCCAATGACAATTGGATTTTGAAAATTTTGGGTTGTTTTGGAAACAAGGATTGGTGATAAAGCTTCAGTGGAGACACCTTTTTCCATAATAACTCTCAAGCCTCGTACACACGACTGTTTTTCCTGGCAAGAAAACTGCTGGGAGAGCTTTTTGCTGTGAAAACCGGTTGTGTGTATGCTCCCTAGCAGTTTTCCCGACAGGAAAACTGCTCTGGAAAAATAGAGAACCTTCTCTCTATTTTCCTGTTAGAGTCCTTTCACACGGGGCGGATCAGTCATGATCCGCCCCGTGAAGCTCCGCTTGCTCAGTGGGGATCGCTCCGTTGATCCCCGCTGAGCCGACGGATGACTGGGCGGTCCCCGCACACTGTGCAGGGACCGCCCTGTCAGAGCGCCGCTCTCCCCTATGGGGAATCGGATGACGACGGACCGTAGAGTCCGTTGTCATCCGATCCGCTCCGCCGACGGAAGGAAAAATAGGGTTTTCCTCCGTCACACTTTGGCGGAGCGGAGCGGATGTCAGCGGACATGTCTCCGCTGACATCCGTGCCTCCATAGGGGTACATGGAGGATCCGTTTCAGGTCCGCCTAAAAAACTGACAGGTGGATCTGAACGGACCTCTGTGTGAAAGAGCCCTTGGGATTCCCGGCGTTTTTTTGTCTGCCAGATTTACTAATACTCTATGGGAAACACTGCGAGGCAGTGCCCATGGAGCATACACACGGCCGGGATTCCCGGCCAAAGCTCCATGGCAGGTTTCCTGCCGGGTTCTCGGCCTTCTCCTCGGTTTTCACGGCGGACTTTTTGCCGCTGTGAAAACCGAGCGTGTGTACAGGGCTTTACAGGAGTGAATTTCCCTTCCTAGGGGTAGATTTCCTCTCACTTCCTGTTATCTCCCTCCGTTTGTAAGTCGAGTGTTTGTAACTAGGGGACCGCCTGTATAACTAAGGTCAAAACATTTTATTTAGTTTTGGATAGAGGGGAGACGGATTAGAACAACTATTAGTTTTTATTGCTATCTGTGTCCCCAATTGGAAGATTCACCCTCTCTATTTGTTCTGTTTACCATTATCATTCAAAGTGAAAGTAAAAGAAAATCCCAAATTATGGGGTTGTCTCCAGAAAAGTAACAGAGGGGAAATCTTCCAATGGAGACACTGGTTATGGTGACCTGGGGGTCCCCACGGAATTCCCTTAATTTGCAGGGATTTCTTCTCACTTCCTGTTTGGCTATGGGGCAGGAAGTGAAGGGAAATCTCCACAATTTGACAAAGATGGTGAAAAATAAATTGACAGGGGGTATAACCCTCCCTAAAAAAAAAAGAAAAAAAAAAAGTTTTGCTTAGGGTTGTACTTGAATTGCTAAAGTTCCGGAGATTACAAAATATGAATGCCCAGTGTTTCATATTTACCTGAAAAATATTGTTTTTATAAAATTATTGTTGTCTTGACCATAATAAAAACATTTTATAACATTTTTCATTTACTAAAGGAAAATAGATGGCTCCCTTTGGTAGGAAATGTTCCCTTAGCTTAGTGAATGAGGCAAAGCTCTCCTGACTTCCATACTCAAACCATGTGCAGGCAAAAAAAAAACTTTTTTTTTTTTTTTAAGTCCCTTTGATTGGGTGTTCTTTGTAAAATCAATTTAACCAAATTCAACAAGGTAAGTCCCTTGGGAAGGGAAAATTTCCTTGCAAAGTGAATGCCCTATTTGCCTTTAGTAAATCAACCCGATTGCTTTAATTTTAGCTTGAGCTATAAAGCTTTGTAAACAATAGGTTTCTTTTTAAAAGAGGAGCTAATGAAATAGAGCTAAAGCTGTTGTTTGAGGAGAATACAAAATATGAATATGCAATATTTCATACGTTCCTGAAAAAAAAAAATATACTGTATTTATTAGCGTATAACACTCACTTTTTTACCCTGAAAATAGAGGGTAAACTGTGCCTGCGTGTTATACGCAGGGGGCTATGGAAAGTTTTTTTCCTGAAATTTCCCTCTTAAAGTTAGGGTGCGTGCTATACGCCTGTGCGTGTTATACGCCGATAAATACGGTATATTTTTTTTTTAGTCCTAACTACAATAAAATGTGCACAAACGACACTTTAAAAAAAAACTAAAAAAATACAATGGGGGTTATTTACTAAAGGCAAATCCACTTTGCACTACAAGTGCAAACTACAAGTGCAAAGTGCTCTTGAAATTGCTCTGAAAGTGCACTTGGAAGTGCAGTCGCTGTAAATCTGAGGGGTAGATCTGAAATGCGGGGAAGCTCTGCCGATTTTATTATCCAATCATGTGCAAGCTAAAATGCTGTTTTTTAATTTTCCTTGCATGTCCCCCTCGGATCTACAGAGACTGCACTTCCAAGTGCAATTTCAGTGCAATTTCAAGTGCACTTTGCACTTGAAGTTTGCACTTGTAGTGCAAAGTGGATTTGCCTTTCGTAAAATAACCCCCAATGTGTTGGCAGGTGCAGTTAGCTTGTCTGCCACTAGATGGTTCCGTTCCCACTTGGTACTGTGAAAGGAATTGTGTAATTGGGTGGTAGGTCCCCTTTTAGAAAAGTCCCTTCTTAGTGATGTAATGGGTGGAGTTAGTGCCCATATATATATGCTAGTGTTGGCGGGGCCCATAGAAATGGGGCATGGGAACCAAAGGCCCAGAGCTATTAGGATATAGTCAGCTATGGTCCTAAAGAGCTCTTAATGGGGCTGCAGTCCCAGGCAAGGTGGTACAGAACTCGTCCTGATTCCCCTGACTTTCTTTAGCGGGTCCTGCAGTGGAGTGCATAAGGCTTTTTGGGCCAGGCCAGAATCCTCTACTGGTGAGTACTGGTTAGACCTGGGAATCAATGGCCCATCTGGGAGTGTGCCTGTCTAGGCAGAACCAGAGTTTTTTTTCTCAGAGAATAGGTGGAGGAACTCCCCACTCCTGAGTCATCCCTTGTTTCTACCCCCTACCCTCCTCTGAGCACCATCCATGGATTCCACCCCCTATCCACCTCCCAGTACTGCCCCAAGTATCATTTTGTGGTGTTAAATTATTTGTTCTTGTCTAATAAAAAGAAAAGCAGTAAAATAGATCCCATGGAGCCAGCAACAATAGATTCCTGTGCAACAATGGACCCCACCCCAGAAACAATAGATCCTCCACACAACAATAGACCCCCACACAATAACAATGGACCACCCACAACAAAATACCACCCCAGCAACAAAATATCCACCCCAGCAACATTAGACCCCCAGCAGCAACAACAGATCTCCAAGCAGCCAGCATCAATAAACCCTCCAGCAGCAACAACAGATCTCCAAGCAGCCAGCAACAATAGACCTCTCCCTCAACAGTAGATCCCTACCAGCAACATAAGACCCCCCAGCAACAATAAATCCCCCACAAGCAACAATAGACCCTCACACACAAACAGATCCCTACCAGTGACACTAGATCCCCCAGCAGCCAGCATGAATAGACCCTCCAACACACCTCACACCCCTTGCCATTGCATACATGCAGTGCTGGAGGTGCCGGAACTGCGTTCCCCCACGTTCCCGCTGAAAAAAAGCTATGGAACTATGGAAGGGACAATGGGAAAAGACTATTATATTAAAGAGGGCACCTTGATTCTACTTGATGATGGAAGCTGAATGCTGTGGACTTAGTATACATCGGGGAAGTGGTCCCAACTCTGTGGTGCACCCTAGGAGAGGAGGTCCTAAGGGAAGATGGCTTACAAATTATGTGCTTGAGTTCTATGCAGAAATGACAACCATACCTCCCAACTTTTTGAGATGGGAATAAGGGACACCTATCAGCAAAAGTATGCAGGCATAGGACACACCCCTTGCCATGCCCCCTTAAAGGAGAATTGTACAAAAAACAAGATTGGTTAAACCCACAAGTGCTTTTTTACCACTACTATTCCTTTATATTGGCTTTTGGAATTTACAAATGCAGCAATTTAGAAATCAGATAAAAGATTTAGCGCTGGAAAACACTTTTTGAAAGATAAAATGTGCATTTTATATACATCTATATAGATCAGACCAAAATGAGGAGGAATGAGGGACAGAGGGACATTGCTCCAAATCAGGGACAGTTCTTTGAAATCAGGGACAGTTCTTTGAAATCAGGGACAGTTGGGAGCTATGTGACAACTACAGAATATCTACTCCTGTGTATGGCGTTCCGCGGCAAAGAATTCTGTTGGTATGTCAATGTGATGTCAGATGTCACGGAAATCCTACAAAGTTACAGTAAAGTGTAGAAAATGCATTTTATGTGTGGACATTCCTTCGTTCCTAAATATTAAGGCCTATGGGCGGAAATGTCCTGAGTGGGTCTATGGGCAGGAGTATGGCACAATATGGTGGAGGGTTCTATCAAAAGCAGGTGGGTAGCTGTCCTATCCAAGAAGAAGCAGGCGGGGACTTGCACAGTCTGGCACCAACAATTAGCCAATTATGAGCCCCCTTACATGTGTGCCATGGCTTTTGATTTCTTATACAGGACTTTTTAAATTCATTCATAAAATATTACCTCTCTTTTCCGCGAAGTAGGAAGTGGCACATTGATGATCAGAGTCAGGACAATCCTTCATCGTTTCAGGCTTTTCAAGGCAGGTAAGTCCAGTTGAGTTTTCACAATGGCTGCATTGTACATAGCAATCCTTTTCTGTTATTAAGGATGTGAAGCCTGGAGTGACAAGCTTGTGCGCACAAAACTCTATATTCGCACAACCGCGCATGGACCAGTGGTTTTTTATAGAACCTGCACATAAAACAAAATATTTAGGAAAATGACCTCCAGTCAGTAACATTGCCTAGGTTGATGTCATCAGTCTGCTGCAGGCAGGAGTAGGCATATCCTCAGTCTCCTCTCCCCCATTGATCAGACTGTATATTGTCACTTTGTAGCAAGTCACAAGGTGAGAGACAGCAGCAGAGGGCTGATTTGTGTCTGCAATCTGCAAACGCAGCCAAGAACTGCATAGGCACTATGCAGACAGTAAAGTGGTTGCAAGATCCCTTTCACACTGGGTCCGCTTTAGCGTTAAAGTGAAACCTGTTTTAGCGGCGCTTTAGTGCTGTTTAAGCCCATTCATTGCAATGGGCAGGGCATTTTGTGAGCGGTGTAAACAGCTCTCCCAAACCGCCCCAAAGATGCTGCTTGCAGGACTTTTCCGAACGTCCCGCAGCACACCGCCCCAGTGTATGGGAATGGGAGGCCGTTTTCAGGCCCTTTACCGGTGCTATTTATAGCGCTAAATTGCCTAAAAACTGCCTCCGAGTGAAAGGGGTCTTAACCTAAGAAATGAAAAAATGAACAAAGTGGATTCTTTTTATAGTGTGTAATTGCCCCAATCCAAAGCATTTAGTGTGATTTCTGTCTGCTGTCACCTTCCTCTGATATCTGCATGAGCCACTTCTAACAGGTCATGGCAATGCCAAAAAATTCAGGGGGATGGCGGCTCCTGCACATAACCTGTGATTGACAGACTCAGCTGTGTCAATTTCCTCCACTCAGGCCTCAGATTACACCAGGATTACCATGCTTGTTTTACTGTAGCAGTTAAAGTGAATTTAAAGTGGAGTTCCACCCAAAAATGTAACTTCCGCTTTTCGGAATCCCCCCTCCCCCCTGGTGTCACATTTAGCACCTTTCAGGGGGAGCAGATACCTGTCTAATACTACCGCGGATATCTACGGCACGTCCGGCGCCTTGTCCGTCCCCCTCGCTGTCTTCTGGGAAACACACAGGTCCCAGAAGACAGCAGGGACCATTGAGATTGTGCAGCACGACTCGCGCATGTGTGGTAGGGAACCAGGAAGTGAAGCCGCGAGGCTTCACTTCCTGATTCCCTTACCAAAGATGGCGGCGGCAGCACCCGAGAGCCGAGGGACAGATCGGTTTCGGGTGCCGACATTGCGGGCGCCCTGGACAGGTAAGTGTCCATATTGTAAAAGTCAGCAGCTGCAGTATTTGTAGCTGCAGACTTTAAAAAAAAAAAATTGGCGGAACTCTACTTTAAACCCTCAGTTTTGTAAACACTTTTGACAGCTGATTCTAAGCAGACCTTTTCCCATATTTTGCTAATTATCAGCATCTTTTCATACTGATGTGAAATCATCGAATTATGTAATTGTTTTTTTTTTTTAAGTCTTTTTTGTCTCCACTGGTTTCCCTGAAGGCACTGATGACGTAGCCCTGGCTGCACTCGTGTCCCTTGGGAACATCATCAGTGCATTCAGGGAGATCTGGTACCTAATCTGCAAGATCTCAGGATTTTGTCGCATCGTGTATACACAAGATGGAATGCATGAAATCACGCGGCTCATCTCGCGCATGCGCTGTACAATATTACATTCATCTATTTAAAAAAAAAAACCTTCCCTTAAGATCTTGTGAGATCCCGTGGGAAGGCTTTTTTCTTAACCACTTAAGCCCCGGACCATTTCGGGCCATTAGGACCAGGCCTGTTTTTGGGATTCGGCACTGCGCTGCTTTAACTGTAAATTGTGCGGACATGCAATGTTGTACCCAAATGAAATTTGCGTCCTTTTCTTCCCACAAATAGAGCTTTCTTTTAATGGTATTTGATTGCCTCTGCGATTTTTATTTTTTGCGATATAAACAGAAAAAGACCGAAAATTTTGAAAAAAAATGATATTTTCTACTTTTTGTTATAAGCGGGAGCCTAGCCGCGTACGGGACCCCAAAAACCAAGCACCGCCTTCAAGGTTTCTAAGGGCATAAATTTTTGATTTCACTCCTCACTACCTATCACAGTTTTGAAGGCCATAAAATGCCAAGATGGCACAAAACCCCCCCAAATGACCCCATTTTGGAAAGTAGACACCCCAAGCTATTTGCTGAGAGGCATGTTGACCCCATTGAATATTTTTTTTTTGTCCCAAATGATTGAATAATGACAAAAAGAAAAAAAAAAATGTACAAAAAGTTGTCACTAAATGATATATTGCTCACACATGCCATGGTTATATGTGGAATTGCACCCCAAAATACATTCTGCTGCTTTTCCTGAGTACGGGGATACCACATGTGTGGGACTTTTTGGGAGCCTAGCCACGTACAGGGCCCCAAAAACCAAGCACTGCGAACGCTACAGTTATGTGTGTTGTGTTTGGTAAGTGACAGTGATCGATCGATACTGCACTTGGGTGGGCTGGGCTGGGTTGGGCTGGGCGGAGGGGCTAAACGCAGGCGCTAGCAGGTATCTGGGCTGATCCCGCTAACACTGCGTTTTTGGGAACCCTAAACCGCTGGGGATGCTAGTATAGATCTGATCAGATCTGATCAGATACTATACCACTAAGGGGGGTGTATGCTTTGCGCGTGGGTGTTAGCGTTACTGTCACTAAACTAACACTGCCTGGGGCGACGCAGACCCTCTCTGGCGCTAAAACCTAATTGATCTCACCCGCCGGGCGATCAGGGGGGTTAAACCTTTATTGGGTTATATACGGCGGGTGCCCTGATGCTATAAAAAGCAAACTAATCAACCAGCGTCACCCGTAACCTTTATATGGTGATCACTGGTGAAAGGGTTAACTAGGGGCAATCAGGGGGTTAAAACCTTTATTAGGTTAAATATGGGGGTACCTGACACTATATAAAAACCTGACGGGTAACCTAAATAACTAAATAACTTACTGGCTAACCAGTGACACCAGTGACGCTTATACGGCGATCACTGGTGAAAGGGTTAACTCTAGGGGCAATCAGGGGGTTAAAATAATATATGGGGGTACCTGACACTAATAAAAACCTGCGGCGAACCTAAAAAAAAATAACTGCCTATCTAAAACACCAGCGACACGAATACAGCGATCGGAAAAACAATCGCTTAGTGACGCTGAAGTTAGGGGGTGAAAGGGTTACCTGGGGGGTGATCAAGGGGTTAAACCTTTATTAGGGGGGGTTAGGGGGCTACCCTGGACCTAAAGGGGCCTAATCCTAACTGCCCTGCAACTTTTTACAATCACAGATGACACTAAATGCAGTGATCAGTAAAATAAATGATCACTGCAATCAGTGACACTGTGATTGGGGGCTTTGGGGTGACCTGGGGGGTGATCTGGGGGTGACTGGGGGGTGATTTGTGTGCCTATGTGTACCTACGTGTCAGTGGACTGTTGGTGCACTGGCCTACATCCTACTGACTCCTGCACACTGGTCTACATCCTACTGACCTCTGTACACTGCCCTACATCCTACTGACTTCTGTACACTGGCCTACATCCTACTGACTCCTGCACACTGGTCTACATCCTACTGACCTCTGTACACTGGCCTACATTCTACTGACCTCTGTATGCTGGCCTACATCCTACTGACTCCTGCACACTGGTCCATATCCTACTGACCTCTGTACACTGCCCTACATCCTACTGACCTCTGTACACTGCCCTACATCCTACTGACCTCTGTACACTGGCCTACATCCTACTGACTCCTGCACACTGGTCTACATCCTACTGACCTCTGTACACTGGCCTATATTCTACTGACCTCTGTACGCTGGCCTACATCCTACTGACCCCTGCACACTGCCCTACATACTACTGATCTCTGTACACTCCCCTGCATCCTACTGATTTTTGTACACTTCCCTACATCCTACTGACCTCTGTACACTGCCCTACATCCTACTGACCTCTGTACACTGACCTACATCCTACTGACCTCTGTATGCTGTCCTACCTACTACTGACCTCTGTAAACTGCCCTACATCCTACCGACCTCTGTACACTGCCCTACATCCTCCTGATCTCTGTACATTGCAGAAGTTGCAATACTAAGCAGAATGGTCAGTGTCAAGTGATGCTTCAAGTTCCAGATGCTTCCTGTATATACAGTATTTAAAAAATAAAATCATAGGTGCTATATATATATATATATATATATATATATATATATATATATATATATATATATATATATATATATATATACTGTACCTGTAACAAATAAATCAGTAGGCTAATGATATGCTTCTTGTAGAATCATGCCGATTTTAAATGAATGCCCCACCCCTAAAAGTGGGTGGCTTGCTGAACACACAGCAAACAAACGTGTCCCTGGAAACTTTTTTGAAATGTTGCCAACTATGAGCACTGAGAGAGCAGGTACCAGCTGCATTGAAAGTTGTAAACTGCAAGTGCTGGGATAAAGAATCGTAACAGTCTACTGGGGAAAGTTTATTTTATTGTGCTCAAAGTGTTAAACTAAAAAGGTTTAATACTACTTCAACATAAAAACTATGTCTGATGCTAGGTCTGTTTTAAGACCCCTTTCACACTGAAGGCGTTTTTCAGGCGTTTTAGTGCAAAAAATAGTGCCTGTAAAGCGCATGAAAACCGCCTCCCAGTGTGAAAGCCCGAGTGCTTTTACACTGGGGCGGTGCGCTTGCAGGTCGTTAGGAAAAGTCCTGCAAGCAGCATTTTTGGGCCGGTTTGGGAGCGCTGCATACACCACACCCAAAACGCCCATCCCATTGAAATGAATGTGAAAACTTAAACAAATAAATCTTTTTTGGATAATCAGATAGCGGCCAGCACAGCAAAGGATCGTTGCACTGCACTAGCGCTGCACTTATAATCTACACATTTAAACGAATGGGCAGCGCTGCCGAAACGCCTGCAAAGCGCTTCGACAGCTCTGCAACACGGGCAATTTTAACCCTTTATTGTGTGGCTAGCAGGGTTTAAAGCACCCTGCTAGTGGCCGAAAAGCCCAGCTAAAACGACGGTGAGCCCTGGTTCACATTGGTACAATTTGAAATGTCAAATCGCATGTCAAATAGGCGACATTTGCCGGCAATGGCACCATCCTAGTCGGTGCGACGCCGCATCTGCGGCGCTGCACCGATTTCAAAAAGTAGTTTCTGTACTACTTTTTGCGATTTCGGGCTGCGGTTTACATTGACATCTGTGCAGAAACCTGGCCTGAAATCGGGACTGACAAGCGAGAGTGAAATCACAGCTGAACTCTCACGGCTTCATTCCCGCGGCCCAGTGTGAACCTGGACTAAAGCCCTGTTAAAACTACCTGTATTTATGGGAGAACATGTAACATGCTCAAGATCCTGCTGCCAGTCCCCCCAATCCCCCCTCAGCGTGACAGTGGGTGGGGGATCTTCTCCCTGCACCTGCTGTAAATTTTTGAAAAGAGCGCCGCCCAAACACAGATTCCTGTGAATTAATGAATGAACTACAAGTGCCATCAGCTACTGCGGCTGATGGCTTGTAGTTCTGAATGAACTGTGGGGGCGCTTATGAGCGCTCTTGTAGTTCATTCACAAGCCCTGCAGCCTGTATTGAGGTACAGGCAGAAAGCTGCCGGGCTTTTCTGCAGAAGCCTGAAGCCCTGTACACATGATCGGTTTTACCGATGAAAACAGTCCGATGGACTTTTTTCATCGGACAAACCGATCGTGTATGGACCCCATCTGTCTTTTTTCCATCGGTGTTAAAAATAGAACATGTTTTAAATTTGAAAAAAAAAATGATAGCAAATTACTATCGTCTGTGGGGAACTGTGGGGAACTCCATCGGATAAAAAACCCACGCATGCTCAGAATCAAGTCGACGCATGCTCAGAAGCATTGAACTTAATTTTTCTTGGCTCGTCGAGTGTTTTATGTCACGGCGTGTGGGACGATCGGTTTTTGACTGATGGTGTGTAGGCAAGACTGATGGAAGTCAGCTTCATCGGATTTCCGATGGAAAAATCCATCGGTTTAAAATCCATAGGAAATCCGATCGTGTGTACAGGGCTTAACACTGTGCCACTGATCATAGGTGCAATGCTTTCCAGGCTCCTGCAGTTAAAAGTAATACTCATGCACATTTTTTTTTTTCTTTTAGGAAAGGTGGACTTATCTTTGAATGATTTTTAGTAAGTACTTAGCTGGAATAAGCACAACTTATTCTTGCCTGCGAATCATACTGTGTAAAAAAAATGTAGTTTCTGGGATCATTACCTCCAAAATCAATTAAGATACGACCACACCGAGTCTGATTTCCATAACAGATCATTTGATTCGTTGTCTGACACTGTTCAAGGGACTCGGAAAAACACGAGGAGCAGGTGTGCTTACTTTCGGTGGTCTTAGAGGGTGTAAACAATTTAGCTATAAAACAAACAGAAACATTCACAATTAAAAAACTTTTTGCACAAAAATGTAACAAATTAATAGACAAATAGAAAAATGTGTTTAGTTTTGTTTCGATTCATTATTTACATAAATTTTTTTAGTTAAATTTGTTTAATTCATTTAATTCGCTTTTGGAATTTACTTTGTTTATTCGACCTCAGTTCGAACGAATTCGGAAAATTCAGATGAGTTTAAATTTCATTTGAAATCTACTTGAAATCAAATTTATTCTTTTCGAAATTTGAATTTTGGAAGATGATTATATTCTTCCTATTCCATTCTGTTCTATTGTTTTTTTTCCTATTATATTCTATTATTTTCTATTCTATTATTTTCTTTTCTATTCTTTTCTATTTTATACAAATTCGAATTTATTCTATTCAAAATTTGAATTCCAGAAGAGGATTATATTGTTATATTCTATTCTATTGTTTTTTTCTAGCCTATTCTTTTCTATTATTTCATTTTCACATCTATTCTTATCAGGGAAATAGGCGCATCCCCAGGCGCAATAGTGCAGGGATCACAAACCGGCGTAGGCAAAGGTACGCTGGCGCGAATCAATGCACAAGGACGTGCAGCCCCGCGAGAAGGCGAACGTGCATGTGCGGCGGCACACGCACAGCGTGATAGTGGCGCCACTAAACCCACTGCTGACAATGGTGCATTGCTGGTTTATCGTCAGCTTCCCTCTGTGTTCCTGTGCCTTGCATATCCTGCTGATCTGATTTCCTGTGTACCAACCCAGCTTGTCTTGACCTGCCCTTCTTGATCTCCCTGTTTGACCCCTTGGCTTGTATCCTGACTTGTTCCTCCTTGCTCCCTGCATCTGATCCCGGCCTGGCTTACAGACTCTGCCTTAACCTGTCTCCTGTGCAAAGACTCGGCTGACCCTTGGTCACACTGATCCTGGACTGTCTTACTGATTACAAAAGAATAATCTGGGTTTGCAAAGACATTGGTGCACACAAAGTAGATTTTCCTTCTTTGTGGATACTGAGAAGCATATTTAAATTTGAATTTTTATACCTGGAATTTAACTTTAAAGTAAATGACCAAGGCAGGGTTATCTTCATCCCACCATAGTCTCTCCACGACAGATCTATTTTGAATCTATTGACTAGACCAGTCATTCTCAACCAGGGTTCCTCAAGAGGTGTCTAGGGGTTCTTTGATCTGTGGCTGATTGACCTCCCATCTGACCATGCCTGTCTAGTTCCAGGTCCAGCTCCACTTGCCAACGGCATGACACCAATGATCTTTTTATCTGTTAGGAAGAGTGTCATTTTCACCACCACTATAAGGGGAGAATTCATCCATGACCACCAAAATAGAGCTTATTTCTCTTACTCACCCCCAACGACATCATTTCGGCTAGGGTTCCATGAGACCTAATAGTTATTCAAAGGGTTCCTCTGGGGTAAATACGTTGAGAAAGGCTGGCCTAGACCATTTATATGATTGACTTGATGTCCGCATTAGGGTAGGGTGACCAGACATCCCCGGTTTCCGGTGACAGTCCCCGGATTGAGGACACTGTCCCCGGACCACGTCTGTCCCCGGTTTCGCCCCCGGTTCGGATTTGAACAGGGGCTGGGGCAATTTCAAAGACAGTCAGTGCAGAATAAAAAAAAATAGTTCTGAATTACACACCCCCACTCTGCCGCTCCTTCTATCTTAGGGGGGTGTATTTTTTTCCATTATCTGTGCCCCTTTCTGATGATCATGTGCTGGTCGGAGGGACTTGTTCTTCAGTTTTGGGTGCATGCCCATTCAGCTCCGCTGTTCTTCTACCTTGGCTCAAGTCCCGGCCAGCCACCTGCCTGCTTATCTCCTTGTCTTACCTGGTGGAGTGATCTTCCTCCTCTCCCCACCCAGTAGTAGTTGGGGGCCCGGAGAGTAAGACTTGACAGCCTGTGAGGCGGGCGGTGGCGGCGATGGGCAGAGAGATGCTGATTGCCGCCATTACTAGTAAAAACAAAAAAAAATTGTCCCCGGATTTTATTTTAAAAATCTGGTCACCTTACATTAAGGTTGACCACAGGGAAATTTTGCAAGCTCAGCAATAGATCTCCTCTTGAATGTCAAATGAATTTCTATACATTTATCCCCAAAGAATGGAAAAAATAAATCATTATAAACATGAACCTCAACATGAACCTCAACATTACTGAACCTCAACTTATAAAAAACTATCTTCTCTGATGTACCTGGCACAGTACAGTTTTTGCTATCACAGCATACCACACCGAATGCAACTGTAACATTAGGATTGTTGATGACTGCAGGCCCTGTCGTGCATTCCTGTTGTTTTTTGCATCCTTTCACGATCCTAATAGTTTCCTTGTTTCCTATAAAACATAAAGCATTATAACACAATCTGCATTAAGACAGATGCCATAGACAGTAACTCAATAAATAAAAATATATACCGTAATTATTTGATGATTTTGTCTTATACAAATAATTGTTGCGCTATCTTTCTTCAGGATAAGCAAATGTTTTTCAGATACAAGAGCTATGTGTAATTTTCCATAAATCTTGGCGGGCTTTGTGTATTTCTTCCAGATCTGTGTGTACTTCAGAGTAAAATGTTGCCCTTTGTGCATGAGCTTCCTGTAGTCAAGATCACTGCTGTAGTCCACATGGCCGTATTAGTTTAATACCAAATATATAAATAATCAATTTACACTTAGGTGAAAAAAAAACACTCAATACCACAGCTCGTGAAAAGGCCTGATGGTGGATAATGAACCTAAAAAAATCTAAAAAGTGCAGCTCTCATATAGCTTAACCACAGAAATAGAACTCCCTAGACCAGGCCCCAGACACCAGCGGTATTGACAGCCATCACCACAGCCAGAAGGAAAGTGTCTGGCTATGGTGATGGCTGTCAATACCCCTGATGTCTGTGGCCTGGTCTTATCTTCTAGCTGCCTATTATATGGACATCTTGGCTGATAACCCCCACTGTGTGGTCCCTGTTTTGGTCCCTGTTTGGTGGTCTCCTGCCCTTTCTACAGCTCCCAGACAGAGCACCTCCCATTGTGTTTCTCCACTGCACTCCATTGTTTTTTGCACGCCCAAAGCGTGTCCCCGGACTTGTCGCGATGACCGCCGGGCACCCGCGATTGCTCGCTACAGAGCGAGAACGGGATGTGTGTGTGTGTAAACACACACATCCGGTTCTCTCAGGGGCGAGCAGACTGATTGTGTACTCATACTACCGTGTTTCCCTGAAAATAAGACCTACCCAAAAATAAGACCTAGCGTTATTTTCCAGGAGGGCTGCAATATAAGCCCTACCCCAAAAATAAGCCCTAGTTTAAAATGTTTGTAACATCCTATAATCCACTCTATTTCTGGAGTATATAATGTACAATGTGTGTGTTTCTGTAATATAATTGCGGGGAATAGAGCTTTGGCAGGTCACAGAAGCTCAGAACGGCGCTATAACGAAGGTATTTGGCACAATTATATTACAGAAACACACACATTATATACCACTGTAATAAAGTGGATTATAGGATTTTACAAGCATTTTAAAGCATGATTCCACCCGCAATTTTTTTTTTTTTAAAGTCAGCAGTAGGGATGAGCTTCGTGTTCGAATCGAACATACGTTCGACTCGAACATCGGCTGTTCGATCGTTCGACGAAGATCGAACGATTTGGGCCGTTCGTGCCAAATTCGAGTGACGCGAACGGCCCACAATGCACTACGCCATCGCAGTGTCATCCAGGCGCTGTGATTGGCCAAGCATGCACTGTGACCCCGCATGCTTGGCCAATCACAGCGCCGGCAGCGAGGAGAGCAATGATTGGCCACAGGCAGGATGCCTGTGGCCAATTATTGCTGAGGGTGTTTAGTACACGCCCCACACTATAAAAGGCCGCCAGCACGGCGGCCTAGTGTAGTGTGTTCCGGAGCAGGGATAGAGCAGCATAGGCAGGGACAGTGACTTTTATTTCTTTCTTGCTTAACCTGGATTCCTTTAGTTTAGGGAAAGAGAAGGATAGGTAGGGAGAGTGTCAGTGTGTTTTGTGCTTGTGCTATAGTGTGCTTAAAAAAAACATTTTTTCTAGGGACAGAAAACTGTAGGTAGGGAGAGTGTCAGTTTCTTTCACTGTGTAAGTCCTTGTTTCTAGGGACCTGGAAGGACAGTGAGTGAATTCTCCTTGTGCTATATTGTGCTTAAAAAAAACATTTTTTCTAGGGACAGAAAACTGTAGGTAGGGAGAGTGTCAGTTTCTTTCACTGTGCAAGTCCTTGTTTCTAGGGACCTGGAAGGACAGTGAGTGAATTCTCCTTGTGCTATATTGTGCTTAAAAAAAACATTTTTTCTAGGGACAGAAAACTGTAGGTAGGGAGAGTGTCAGTTTCTTTCACTGTGTAAGTCCTTGTTTCTAGGGACCTGGAAGGACAGTGAGTGAATTCTCCTTGTGCTATATTGTGCTTAAAAAAAACATTTTTTCTAGGGACAGAAAACTGTAGGTAGGGAGAGTGTCAGTTTCTTTCACTGTGTAAGTCCTTGTTTCTAGGGACCTGGAAGGACAGTGAGTGAATTCTCCTTGTGCTATATTGTGCTTAAAAAAAACATTTTTTCTAGGGACAGAAAACTGTAGGTAGGGAGAGTGTCAGTTTCTTTCACTGTGTAAGTCCTTGTTTCTAGGGACCTGGAAGGACAGTGACTGAATTCTCCTTGTGCTTTATTGTGCTTAAAAAAAACATTTTTTCTAGGGACAGAAAACTGTAGGTAGGGAGAGTGTCAGTTTCTTTCACTGTGCAAGTCCTTGTTTCCAGGGACCTGGAAGGACAGTGAGTGAATTCTCCTTGTGCTATATTGTGCTTAAAAAAAACATTTTTTCTAGGGACAGAAAACTGTAGGTAGGGAGAGTGTCAGTTTCTTTCACTGTGTAAGTCCTTGTTTCTAGGGACCTGGAAGGACAGTGAGTGAATTCTCCTTGTGCTATATTGTGCTTAAAAAAAACATTTTTTCTAGGGACAGAAAACTGTAGGTAGGGAGAGTGTCAGTTTCTTTCACTGTGTAAGTCCTTGTTTCTAGGGACCTGGAAGGACAGTGAGTGAATTCTCCTTGTGCTTTATTGTGCTTAAAAAAAACATTTTTTCTAGGGACAGAAAACTGTAGGTAGGGAGAGTGTCAGTTTCTTTCACTGTGCAAGTCCTTGTTTCCAGGGACCTGGAAGGACAGTGAGTGAATTCTCCTTGTGCTATATTGTGCTTAAAAAACACATTTTTTCTAGAGACAGAAAACTGTAGGTAGGGAGAGTGTCAGTTTCTTTCACTGTGCCAGTCCTTGTTTCTAGGGACCTGGAAGGACAGTGAGTGAATTCTCCTTGTGCTATATTGTGCTTAAAAAAAACATTTTTTCTAGGGACAGAAAACTGTAGGTAGGGAGAGTGTCAGTTTCTTTCACTGTGTAAGTCCTTGTTTCTAGGGACCTGGAAGGACAGTGAGTGAATTCTCCTTGTGCTTTATTGTGCTTAAAAAAAACATTTTTTCTAGGGACAGAAAACTGTAGGTAGGGAGAGTGTCAGTTTCTTTCACTGTGTAAGTCCTTGTTTCTAGGGACCTGGAAGGACAGTGAGTGAATTCTCCTTGTGCTATATTGTGCTTAAAAAAAACATTTTTTCTAGGGACAGAAAACTGTAGGTAGGGAGAGTGTCAGTTTCTTTCACTGTGTAAGTCCTTGTTTCTAGGGACCTGGAAGGACAGTGAGTGAATTCTCCTTGTGCTTTATTGTGCTTAAAAAAAACATTTTTTCTAGGGACAGAAAACTGTAGGTAGGGAGAGTGTCAGTTTCTTTCACTGTGCAAGTCCTTGTTTCCAGGGACCTGGAAGGACAGTGAGTGAATTCTCCTTGTGCTATATTGTGCTTAAAAAAAACATTTTTTCTAGGGACAGAAAACTGTAGGTAGGGAGAGTGTCAGTTTCTTTCACTGTGTAAGTCCTTGTTTCTAGGGACCTGGAAGGACAGTGAGTGAATTCTCCTTGTGCTTTATTGTGCTTAAAAAAAACATTTTTTCTAGGGACAGAAAACTGTAGGTAGGGAGAGTGTCAGTTTCTTTCACTGTGCAAGTCCTTGTTTCCAGGGACCTGGAAGGACAGTGAGTGAATTCTCCTTGTGCTATATTGTGCTTAAAAAACACATTTTTTCTAGAGACAGAAAACTGTAGGTAGGGAGAGTGTCAGTTTCTTTCACTGTGTAAGTCCTTGTTTCTAGGGACCTGGAAGGACAGTGAGTGAATTCTCCTTGTGCTATATTGTGCTTAAAAAAAACATTTTTTCTAGGGACAGAAAACTGTAGGTAGGGAGAGTGTCAGTTTCTTTCACTGTGTAAGTCCTTGTTTCTAGGGACCTGGAAGGACAGTGAGTGAATTCTCCTTGTGCTTTATTGTGCTTAAAAAAAACATTTTTTCTAGGGACAGAAAACTGTAGGTAGGGAGAGTGTCAGTTTCTTTCACTGTGTAAGTCCTTGTTTCTAGGGACCTGGAAGGACAGTGAGTGAATTCTCCTTGTGCTATATTGTGCTTAAAAAAAACATTTTTTCTAGGGACAGAAAACTGTAGGTAGGGAGAGTGTCAGTTTCTTTCACTGTGTAAGTCCTTGTTTCTAGGGACCTGGAAGGACAGTGAGTGAATTCTCCTTGTGCTTTATTGTGCTTAAAAAAAACATTTTTTCTAGGGACAGAAAACTGTAGGTAGGGAGAGTGTCAGTTTCTTTCACTGTGCAAGTCCTTGTTTCCAGGGACCTGGAAGGACAGTGAGTGAATTCTCCTTGTGCTATATTGTGCTTAAAAAAACATTTTTTCTAGGGACAGAAAACTGTAGGTAGGGAGAGTGTCAGTTTCTTTCACTGTGTAAGTCCTTGTTTCTAGGGACCTGGAAGGACAGTGAGTGAATTCTCCTTGTGCTATATTGTGCTTAAAAAAAACATTTTTTCTAGGGACAGAAAACTGTAGGTAGGGAGAGTGTCAGTTTCTTTCACTGTGCAAGTCCTTGTTACCAGGGACCTGGAAGGACAGTGAGTGAATTCTCCTTGTGCTATATTGTGCTTAAAAAAAAAATTTTTTCTAGGGACAGAAAACTGTAGGTAGGGAGAGTGTCAGTTTCTTTCACTGTGCAAGTCCTTGTTTCTAGGGACCTGGAAGGACAGTGAGTGAATTCTCCTTGTGCTATATTGTGCTTAAAAAAAACATTTTTTCTAGGGACAGAAAACTGTAGGTAGGGAGAGTGTCAGTTTCTTTCACTGTGCAAGTCCTTGTTTCCAGGGACCTGGAAGGACAGTGAGTGAATTCTCCTTGTGCTATATTGTGCTTAAAAAAAACATTTTTTCTAGGGACAGAAAACTGTAGGTAGAGAGAGTGTCAGTTTCTTTCACTGTGCAAGTCCTTGTTTCTAGGGACTGGGAAGGACAGTGAGTGAATTCTCCTTGTGCTATAGTGTGCTTAAAAAAAACATTTTTTCTAGGGACAGAAAACTGTAGGTAGGGAGAGTGTCAGTTTCTTTCACTGTGCAAGTCCTTGTTTCCAGGGACCTGGAAGGACAGTGAGTGAATTCTCCTTGTGCTATATTGTGCTTAAAAAAAACATTTTTTCTAGGGACAGAAAACTGTAGGTAGGGAGAGTGTCAGTTTCTTTCACTGTGCAAGTCCTTGTTTCAAGGGACAGAGAAGGACACCTGAAGGTAGCCCTTATTGCTTTTTTCCCATCTCCCTGCAGGCCATCTATTAGAATGTCTGGAAGGCAAACAAGGAGAGGCAGACAGTCAGGAGGCAATAAAAGAGGGCAAGCAGGCTCTGTGTCTGGGGGCAACAGTGCTGGTCGTGGACGCGGTGCATTGTCATCAGCACATGGCCATGGGACACGCTTGTCCTTCTTTTCCGCAGCTGGACATGTTGAGCCACATCATGCCGAAGACTTGGTAGAGTGGATGACCAAGCCCTCCTCCTCCTCCTCATCCTCTCTCACCCAGGCTCAGGGTACTGGCAAAGCAGCTGCCAAAGCGTCCTCTTCCCTGGTATCAATGTCAGACTCATCATCAGTCACTCCTTCCCTAGACCCACCATGTCCTCCTCCTGAGGAGTCCCCCGAACTGTTTGAGCACAGTGTTGGGTACATGCTCCAGGAGGATGCCCAGCGTTTCGAAGGGTCTGATGATGAAACCCAGCTACAGGAAGGCAGTAGGGTGAGAGCAGACAGAGGGGATGCTCAAGAAGGACACCAATCTGGCAGTCATGTTCCAGCAGCTGCAGCATACTGCCAGATTGGCTCCAGTGATGAGGAGGGAGGGGATGATGAGGTCACTGACTCCACGTGGGTGCCTAATAGGAGAGAGGAGGAGGAGGATGAGGAGGAGGCACATCTCCAACGAGACAGGATGCCCTTTGGTGGCCAGCGTAAGGGCAGTACACCGACGGAATCACACCGCAGAGCTCCGCCTGTGCAGGGCGCTGCCTCTGCCCGTCATTCAAAAAGTTCCTTGGTGTGGGCCTTTTTTGAGGCTAGTGCATCTGATCGCACAGCTGCTGTTTGCAACATATGTCTCAAGCGTATATCGCGTGGCCAAAACATCAGCCGCTTGGGTACCACATGCCTGACCAGACATATGTTGACCTGCCATGCAGCTCGTTGGCAAGCCTACCTCAAAGACCCACACCAAAGAACAAAGCGGACCTCTCCTTGCACCGCATCAGCTGGGATTTCCAACCCCACTATAACTTCAGTCCTCTCTGAAACATGCACTGAGAGGAATGAAGGTGTAGAATTAGGTGTGTCACAGCCAAGTACTTGCGGCCACTCTGCTAGCAGTACACCGACGTCCGATTCTAGCAGGCAAATTTCCCTGCCCCAGCTGCTGGACCGTCGAAAGAAGTTCACTCCCAGCCATCCACATGCCCAGCGGTTGAATGCTAGCTTGGCTAAATTGCTAGCGCTTCAACTGCTGCCTTTTCAGTTGGTAGACTCGGCCCCCTTCCGTGAGTTTGTGCAATGTGCGGTTCCTCAGTGGCAGGTTCCCAAACGCCACTTTTTCTCACGGAAGGCTATTCCGGCTCTCTACCGGCATGTGGAAGGCAATGTCTTGGCCTCGCTGGACAGGGCGGTCAGCGGTAAGGTGCATATTACCGCTGACTCATGGTCCAGCAGGCATGGACGGGGACGTTACCTTTCTTTCACGGCCCATTGGGTCACTCTTTTGGCAGCTGGGAAGGATGCAGGACAAGGTGCAGTAGTGTTGGAGGTTGTCCCACCGCCACGCCTCCAAAATGCTACTACTGGTTGTGACACACCTCTCTCCTCCACCCCCTCCTCTTCTTCTTCCTCCATGGCCTCTTCCTGTGGTTTGTCCTATGAACCAGCGGTGCTCCGTAGCCGTTCACGGGGCTACGCAAGTACGCAGACAAAAAGATGCCATGCCGTGCTTGCGCTGGTGTGTTTGGGGGACAGAAGCCACACTGGGGCAGAGGTCCTGTCTGCTCTGCAGGGCCAGGCCGAGAGGTGGTTGACGCCACGCCAGCTTAAGCCAGGAATGGTGGTTTGCGACAATGGCACCAACCTCCTCTCCGCCCTCCGACAGGGACAACTGACCCATGTGCCCTGTGTGGCTCACGTCCTTAACCTGGTGGTGCAGCGGTTCTTGGGCAGGTACCCGGGCTTACAGGATGTCCTGAGGCAGGCCAGGAAAGTCTGTGTGCATTTCCGCAGATCTTATAATGCCAGTGCTCGCCTGGCTGAGCTGCAAAAGGAGTTGAACCTGCCCAAGAACCGCCTTATATGTGACATGCCCACCAGTAGTGATGAGCCGAACACCCCCGGGTTCGGTTCGCACCAGAACCCGCGAACGGACCGGAAGTTCGAACGAACATTAGAACCCTATTAAATACAATGGATGCGAACGTTCGAATTCTAAAGTGCTAATTATAACAACTATTATGCATGTTATTGTCCTAAAAAGGGTTTGGGAACCCGGGTTCTGCACCAGGGGACATGTATCAATGCAAAAAGAAGTTTTAAAAACGGTCGTTTTTCGGGAGCAGTCATTTTAATGATGCATAAAGTGAAAAAAAAAAAGTCAAATATTCCTTTAAATATCGTACCTGGGGGGTGTCTAAAGTATGCCTGTGAAGTGCCACGTGTTTCCCGTGTTTAGAACTGTCCCTGCACAAAATGACACTTCTAAAGGAAAAAAAAGCCATTTAAAACTGCTTGCGGCTTTAATGTAATGTCTGGTCCCGGTAATATGGATGAAATTCTTTAAGAAAAATGGCATAGCTACCCCATGACCCCCCCCCCCCCCCCTACCCCAGCCCATTACCAGCCCCTTTGGGTCTTGTATGGATATTAAGGGGAACCCCGCACATAAAATAAAAAAGGCCCTATATACTCTGAACAGCCGTATACAGGCGGTGCATACAAGACAGGGACTGTAGGTTTGTTCTTATGTAGAATCTGTTTGTAATTTTGAACAGGTACATTGTTGAAGTGTAGCTCCAGCCCAAAAATCTATTTTTAAACTTTTTGGAAAACATAGGTAAGGGTTATCACCCCTGTAACATTTGTTTTGCTGTCTGTGCCCCTGTTCAGAACATTTCACCTCACTTTCCGTCCCAATGACAACTGTTTTTGAAATGTGGTGTTTTTCTTGAAACAAGGATTGCTGATAAAGCATCAGTACAGAGGAGACACCTTTCTCCCATATTTATTCTTACAGGAGAGAATTTTCCTTCCTAGTGGTAGATTTCCTCTCACTTCCTGTTGTCTTCTTGCGTTTGCAAGTAGGAGTCGTTTGTAAGTTGGATGTTTGAAAGTAGGGACCTGCCGTATATACTCTGCAGAAATAGGCCCCTTAGTTGTTGGTGTTGGCACAACACTGTAAGCACTCACAGTTACTCTTGGTTGGTGCTGGAACGCCCTGCTGTCAACTATTATATCAGGAATTTTAATTACATATAATTGTTGAACAGTGGTAGTAAAAATTGGGCCTTTGATGGTGGTGCTGGTGCCACAACACTGTAAGCCCTGACAGTTACTCTTGGTGGGTGCAGCAATGGGCCCTGCTGTGAATTATTAGATCAAGAATTGTAATTACATGCCCCTGTTGAACAGGGGCTGAAAAATTGGGCCTTAGGCACTGGTGGCACAACACTGCAACCCCTCACAGATACTGTACTTGGAGCACAGCAATGAGCCCTGTTGCAAAGTATTGCTTCAAAAATTGTAATGACACGCCCCTGTTAAACAGGGGCTGAAAAATTGGGCCTTAGGCACTGGTGGCACAACACTGCAACTCCTCACAGATACTGTACTTGGAGCACAGCAATGAGCCCTGTTGCAAAGTATTGCTTCAAAAATTGTAATTACACGCCCCTGTTAAACAGGGGCTGAAAAATTGGGCGTTAGGCACTGGTGGCGGCACCCATAAACAAAAATGATCTTCCAAGCTATCATCATCAATCGTATCATTGAGGACTCGGAGGAGGAGGATAGCCAGTCAACATAACAGCACAGGCACTCAGCATCAGCATCAGTCTTGAAGGGATGTGACATTTTAAAATCAATTAGTCTGTTATATCAGCATCAGGTGTGTGGTAGCTGGTGGTGATCCAAGACTGGTTCATCTTGATGAAAGTCAGTCGATCAACCGAGTCGGTGGACAGGCGCACCCTGTGATCCGTGACAAATCCTCCAGCAGCACTGAATGTGCGTTCCGAAAGAACGCTGGATGCAGGACAGGCCAGTAGCTCAATTGCATACTGTGCAAGCTCTGGCCAGTGATCCATCCTCAAGACCCAGTAAGCCAGAGGATTTTCGGTGGGGAAGGTGTCCAAGTCTGACCTTGCCCCTAGATATTCCTGCACCATGTTTATCAGACGCTGGCGATGGTTGCTGGAACCAATCATACTTTGGGGCTGCGGACTAAAGAATTGTCTGAACGCATCGGTCAGACGGCCACCTTCCCCACCGCTCCTTCTTTGACTGGCCGAAGCCTCAGCAACTCGTTGTCCAGGACCAGGAGTTTGCAACCTCCCAGTCTCTGGGAACGCGTTGCACAGACCTTTCTGCAAGGCCTCCCGGAGTTGTCTCATCCTCTGCTCCCTCTGCGACGGTAACATAAGGTCCGCAACCTTACCCTTGTACCGTGGATCAAGGAGAGTGGCCAGCCAGTAATGGTCCCTCTCCTTGATCCGAAGAATACGAGGATCCTTCCGCAGACTTTGCAGGATCAGGGAGGCCATGCAGCGTAGGTTTGCTGAGGCATTCGCTCCGGAGTCCTCTGGGTCACTAAGGACGACATGATCCGCAGCCACCTCCTCCCAGCCACGTACAAGTCCACTGGTTTCTTGGGACTGTAAATCATCCCTAAAAGACTGCTGCTGATGATGCTGAGTGCCAGCCTCCACCTCCATGCTGACACAATCCTCCTCCTCCTCCTCCTCCTCCTCCTCTTCCTGTGCGATGGGTGGGACAGAAGGAACACTGTCTGGGTAAAGGGGGCCTTGAGAGGCAAGGAAGTCCTCCTCTTCCTGCCTCTGTTCTGCCTCAAGTGCCCTGTCCATTATTCCACGCAGCGTGTGCTCCAACAGGTGGACAAGAGGTACAGTGTCACTGATGCATGCACTGTCACTGCTCACCATCCTCGTGGCCTCCTCAAATGGTGCCAGGACAGTGCATGCATCCCTGATCATGCCCCACTGGCGTGGAGAAAAAAAACCAAGCTCCCCTGACCCTGTCCTGGTGCCGTAGTCGCACAGGTACTCATTGATGGCCCTCTGCTGCGTGTGCAGCCGCTGCAGCATGGCCAACGTTGAGTTCCACCTGGTGGGCATGTCACATATAAGGCGGTTCTTGGGCAGGTTCAACTCCTTTTGCAGCTCAGCCAGGCGAGCACTGGCATTATAAGATCTGCGGAAATGCACACAGACTTTCCTGGCCTGCCTCAGGACATCCTGTAAGCCCGGGTACCTGCCCAAGAACCGCTGCACCACCAGGTTAAGGACGTGAGCCACACAGGGCACATGGGTCAGTTGTCCCTGTCGGAGGGCGGAGAGGAGGTTGGTGCCATTGTCGCAAACCACCATTCCTGGCTTAAGCTGGCGTGGCGTCAACCACCTCTCGGCCTGGCCCTGCAGAGCAGACAGGACCTCTGCCCCAGTGTGGCTTCTGTCCCCCAAACACACCAGCGCAAGCACGGCATGGCATCTTTTTGCCTGCGTACTTGCGTAGCCCCGTGAACGGCTACGGAGCACCGCTGGTTCATAGGACAAACCACAGGAAGAGGCCATGGAGGAAGAAGAAGAGGAGGGGGTGGAGGAGAGAGGTGTGTCACAACCAGTAGTAGCATTTTGGAGGCGTGGCGGTGGGACAACCTCCAACACTACTGCACCTTGTCCTGAATCCTTCCCAGCTGCCAAAAGAGTGACCCAATGGGCCGTGAAAGAAAGGTAACGTCCCTGTCCATGCCTGCTGGACCATGAGTCAGCGGTAATATGCACCTTACCGCTGACCGCCCTGTCCAGCGAGGCCAAGACATTGCCTTCCACATGCCGGTAGAGAGCCGGAATAGCCTTCCGTGAGAAAAAGTGGCGTTTGGGAACCTGCCACTGAGGAACCGCACATTGCACAAACTCACGGAAGGGGGCCGAGTCTACCAACTGAAAAGGCAGCAGTTGAAGCGCTAGCAATTTAGCCAAGCTAGCATTCAACCGCTGGGCATGTGGATGGCTGGGAGTGAACTTCTTTCGACGGTCCAGCAGCTGGGGCAGGGAAATTTGCCTGCTAGAATCGGACGTCGGTGTACTGCTAGCAGAGTGGGCGCAAGTACTTGGCTGTGACACACCTAATTCTACACCTTCATTCCTCTCAGTGCATGTTTCAGAGAGGACTGAAGTTATAGTGGGGTTGGAGATCCCAGCTGATGCGGTGCAAGGAGAGGTCCGCTTTGTTCTTTGGTGTGGGTCTTTGAGGTAGGCTTGCCAACGAGCTGCATGGCAGGTCAACATATGTCTGGTCAGGCATGTGGTACCCAAGCGGCTGATGTTTTGGCCACGCGATATACGCTTGAGACATATGTTGCAAACAGCAGCTGTGCGATCTGATGCACTAGCCTCAAAAAAGGCCCACACCAAAGAACTTTTTGAATGACGGGCAGAGGCAGCGCCCTGCACAGGCGGAGCTCTGCGGTGTGATTCCGTCGGTGTACTGCCCTTACGCTGGCCACCAAAGGGCATCCTGCCTCGTTGGAGATGTGCCTCCTCCTCATCCTCCTCCTCCTCCTCTCTCCTATTAGGCACCCACGTGGAGTCATTGACCTCATCATCCCCTCCCTCCTCATCACTGGAGCCAATCTGGCAGTATGCTGCAGCTGCTGGAACATGACTGCCAGATTGGTGTCCTTCTTGAGCATCCCCTCTGTCTGCTCTCACGCTACTGCCTTCCTCTAGCTGGGTTTCATCATCAGACCCTTCGAAACGCTGGGCATCCTCCTGGAGCATGTACCCAACACTGTGCAGAAACAGTTCGGGGGACTCCTCAGGAGGAGGACATGGTGGGTCTTGGGAAGGAGTGACTGATGATTTGTCTGACATTGATACCAGGGAAGACGACGCTTTGGCAGCTGCTTTTCCAGTACCCTGAGCCTGGGTGAGAGAGGATGAGGAGGAGGAGGAGGGCTTGGTCATCCACTCTACCAAGTCTTCGGCATGATGTGGCTCAACATGTCCAGCTGCCGAAAAGAAGGACAAGCGTGTCCCATGGCCATGTGCTGATGACAATGCACCGCGTCCACGACCAGCACTGTTGCCCCCAGACACAGAGCCTGCTTGCCCTCTTTTATTGCCTCCTGACTGTCTGCCTCTCCTTGTTTGCCTTCCAGACATTCTAATAGATGGCCTGCAGGGAGATGGGAAAAAAGCAATAAGGGCTACCTTCAGGTGTCCTTCTCTGTCCCTGGAAACAAGGACTTGCAGAGTGAAAGAAAAAAAACACTCTCCCTACCTACAGTTTTCTGTCCCTAGAAAAAATGTTTTTTTTAATCACAATATAGCACAAGGAAAATTAACTCACTGTCCTTACAGGTCCCTGGAAACAAGGACTTGCAGAGTGAAAGAAAAAAAACACTCTCCCTACCTACAGTTTTCTGTCCCTAGAAAAAAATGTTTTTTTTAATCACAATATAGCAAAAGGACAATTCACTCACTGTCCTTCCAGGTCCCTGGAAACAAGGACTTGCAGAGTGAAAGAAACTGACACTGTCCCTACCTAGAGTTTTCTGTCCCTGGAATAAATGTTTTTTTCAGCACAATATAGCACAAGGACAATTAACTCACTGTCCTTACAGGTCCCTGGAAACAAGGACTTGCAGAGTGAAAGAAAAAAAATACTCTCCCTACCTACAGTTTTCTGTCCCTAGAAAAAAATGTTTTTTTTAATCACAATATAGCAAAAGGACAATTCACTCACTGTCCTTCCAGGTCCCTGGAAACAAGGACTTGCAGAGTGAAAGAAACTGACACTGTCCCTACCTAGAGTTTTCTGTCCCTAGAATAAATGTTTTTTTTAATCACAATATAGCACAAGGAAAATTAACTCACTGTCCTTACAGGTCCCTGGAAACAAGGACTTGCAGAGTGAAAGAAAAAAAACACTCTCCCTACCTACAGTTTTCTGTCCCTAGAAAAAAATGTTTTTTTTAATCACAATATAGCAAAAGGACAATTCACTCACTGTCCTTCCAGGTCCCTGGAAACAAGGACTTGCAGAGTGAAAGAAACTGACACTGTCCCTACCTAGAGTTTTCTGTCCCTAGAATAAATGTTTTTTTTAATCACAATATAGCAAAAGGACAATTCACTCACTGTCCTTCCAGGTCCCTGGAAACAAGGACTTGCAGAGTGAAAGAAACTGACACTGTCCCTACCTAGAGTTTTCTGTCCCTAGAATAAATGTTTTTTTTAATCACAATATAGCAAAAGGACAATTCACTCACTGTCCTTCCAGGTCCCTGGAAACAAGGACTTGCAGAGTGAAAGAAACTGACACTGTCCCTACCTAGAGTTTTCTGTCCCTAGAATAAATGTTTTTTTTAATCACAATATAGCAAAAGGACAATTCACTCACTGTCCTTCCAGGTCCCTGGAAACAAGGACTTGCAGAGTGAAAGAAACTGACACTGTCCCTACCTAGAGTTTTCTGTCCCTAGAATAAATGTTTTTTTTAATCACAATATAGCACAAGGAAAATTAACTCACTGTCCTTACAGGTCCCTGGAAACAAGGACTTGCAGAGTGAAAGAAAAAAAACACTCTCCCTACCTACAGTTTTCTGTCCCTAGAAAAAAATGTTTTTTTTAATCACAATATAGCAAAAGGACAATTCACTCACTGTCCTTCCAGGTCCCTGGAAACAAGGACTTGCAGAGTGAAAGAAACTGACACTGTCCCTACCTAGAGTTTTCTGTCCCTGGAATAAATGTTTTTTTCAGCACAATATAGCACAAGGACAATTAACTCACTGTCCTTACAGGTCCCTGGAAACAAGGACTTGCAGAGTGAAAGAAAAAAAATACTCTCCCTACCTACAGTTTTCTGTCCCTAGAAAAAAATGTTTTTTTTAATCACAATATAGCAAAAGGACAATTCACTCACTGTCCTTCCAGGTCCCTGGAAACAAGGACTTGCAGAGTGAAAGAAACTGACACTGTCCCTACCTAGAGTTTTCTGTCCCTAGAATAAATGTTTTTTTTAATCACAATATAGCAAAAGGACAATTCACTCACTGTCCTTCCAGGTCCCTGGAAACAAGGACTTGCAGAGTGAAAGAAACTGACACTGTCCCTACCTAGAGTTTTCTGTCCCTAGAATAAATGTTTTTTTTAATCACAATATAGCACAAGGAAAATTAACTCACTGTCCTTACAGGTCCCTGGAAACAAGGACTTGCAGAGTGAAAGAAAAAAAACACTCTCCCTACCTACAGTTTTCTGTCCCTAGAAAAAAATGTTTTTTTTAATCACAATATAGCAAAAGGACAATTCACTCACTGTCCTTCCAGGTCCCTGGAAACAAGGACTTGCAGAGTGAAAGAAACTGACACTGTCCCTACCTAGAGTTTTCTGTCCCTAGAATAAATGTTTTTTTTAATCACAATATAGCAAAAGGACAATTCACTCACTGTCCTTCCAGGTCCCTGGAAACAAGGACTTGCAGAGTGAAAGAAACTGACACTGTCCCTACCTAGAGTTTTCTGTCCCTAGAATAAATGTTTTTTTTAATCACAATATAGCAAAAGGACAATTCACTCACTGTCCTTCCAGGTCCCTGGAAACAAGGACTTGCAGAGTGAAAGAAACTGACACTGTCCCTACCTAGAGTTTTCTGTCCCTAGAATAAATGTTTTTTTTAATCACAATATAGCACAAGGAAAATTAACTCACTGTCCTTACAGGTCCCTGGAAACAAGGACTTGCAGAGTGAAAGAAAAAAAACACTCTCCCTACCTACAGTTTTCTGTCCCTAGAAAAAAATGTTTTTTTTAATCACAATATAGCAAAAGGACAATTCACTCACTGTCCTTCCAGGTCCCTGGAAACAAGGACTTGCAGAGTGAAAGAAACTGACACTGTCCCTACCTAGAGTTTTCTGTCCCTGGAATAAATGTTTTTTTCAGCACAATATAGCACAAGGACAATTAACTCACTGTCCTTACAGGTCCCTGGAAACAAGGACTTGCAGAGTGAAAGAAAAAAAATACTCTCCCTACCTACAGTTTTCTGTCCCTAGAAAAAAATGTTTTTTTTAATCACAATATAGCAAAAGGACAATTCACTCACTGTCCTTCCAGGTCCCTGGAAACAAGGACTTGCAGAGTGAAAGAAACTGACACTGTCCCTACCTAGAGTTTTCTGTCCCTGGAATAAATGTTTTTTTCAGCACAATATAGCACAAGGACAATTAACTCACTGTCCTTACAGGTCCCTGGAAACAAGGACTTGCAGAGTGAAAGAAAAAAAATACTCTCCCTACCTACAGTTTTCTGTCCCTAGAAAAAAATGTTTTTTTTAATCACAATATAGCAAAAGGACAATTCACTCACTGTCCTTCCAGGTCCCTGGAAACAAGGACTTGCAGAGTGAAAGAAACTGACACTGTCCCTACCTAGAGTTTTCTGTCCCTAGAATAAATGTTTTTTTTAATCACAATATAGCAAAAGGACAATTCACTCACTGTCCTTCCAGGTCCCTGGAAACAAGGACTTGCAGAGTGAAAGAAACTGACACTGTCCCTACCTAGAGTTTTCTGTCCCTAGAATAAATGTTTTTTTTAATCACAATATAGCAAAAGGACAATTCACTCACTGTCCTTCCAGGTCCCTGGAAACAAGGACTTGCAGAGTGAAAGAAACTGACACTGTCCCTACCTAGAGTTTTCTGTCCCTAGAATAAATGTTTTTTTTAATCACAATATAGCAAAAGGACAATTCACTCACTGTCCTTCCAGGTCCCTGGAAACAAGGACTTGCAGAGTGAAAGAAACTGACACTGTCCCTACCTAGAGTTTTCTGTCCCTAGAATAAATGTTTTTTTTAATCACAATATAGCAAAAGGACAATTCACTCACTGTCCTTCCAGGTCCCTGGAAACAAGGACTTGCAGAGTGAAAGAAACTGACACTGTCCCTACCTAGAGTTTTCTGTCCCTAGAATAAATGTTTTTTTTAATCACAATATAGCACAAGGAAAATTAACTCACTGTCCTTACAGGTCCCTGGAAACAAGGACTTGCAGAGTGAAAGAAAAAAAACACTCTCCCTACCTACAGTTTTCTGTCCCTAGAAAAAAATGTTTTTTTTAATCACAATATAGCAAAAGGACAATTCACTCACTGTCCTTCCAGGTCCCTGGAAACAAGGACTTGCAGAGTGAAAGAAACTGACACTGTCCCTACCTAGAGTTTTCTGTCCCTGGAATAAATGTTTTTTTCAGCACAATATAGCACAAGGACAATTAACTCACTGTCCTTACAGGTCCCTGGAAACAAGGACTTGCAGAGTGAAAGAAAAAAAATACTCTCCCTACCTACAGTTTTCTGTCCCTAGAAAAAAATGTTTTTTTTAATCACAATATAGCAAAAGGACAATTCACTCACTGTCCTTCCAGGTCCCTGGAAACAAGGACTTGCAGAGTGAAAGAAACTGACACTGTCCCTACCTAGAGTTTTCTGTCCCTAGAATAAATGTTTTTTTTAATCACAATATAGCAAAAGGACAATTCACTCACTGTCCTTCCAGGTCCCTGGAAACAAGGACTTGCAGAGTGAAAGAAACTGACACTGTCCCTACCTAGAGTTTTCTGTCCCTAGAATAAATGTTTTTTTTAATCACAATATAGCAAAAGGACAATTCACTCACTGTCCTTCCAGGTCCCTGGAAACAAGGACTTGCAGAGTGAAAGAAACTGACACTGTCCCTACCTAGAGTTTTCTGTCCCTAGAATAAATGTTTTTTTTAATCACAATATAGCAAAAGGACAATTCACTCACTGTCCTTCCAGGTCCCTGGAAACAAGGACTTGCAGAGTGAAAGAAACTGACACTGTCCCTACCTAGAGTTTTCTGTCCCTAGAATAAATGTTTTTTTTTAAGCACACTATAGCAGAAGCACAAAACACACTGACACTCTCCCTACCTATCCTTCTCTTTCCCTAAACTAAAGGAATCCAGGTTAAGCAAGAAAGAAATAACAGTCACTGTCCCTGCCTATGCTACTCTATCCCTGCTCCGGAACACACTACACTAGGCCGCCGTGCTGGCGGCCTTTTATAGTGTGGGGCGTGTACTAAACACCCTCAGCAATAATTGGCCACAGGCATCCTGCCTGTGGCCAATCATTGCTCTCCTCGCTGCCGGCGCTGTGATTGGCCAAGCATGCGGGGTCACAGTGCATGCTTGGCCAATCACAGCGCCTGGATGACACTGCGATGGCGTAGTGCATTGTGGGCCGTTCGCGTCACTCGAATTTGGCGCGAACGGCCCAAATCGTTCGATCTTCGTCGAACGATCGAACAGCCAATGTTCGAGTCGAACGTATGTTCGACTCGAACACGAAGCTCATCCCTACCCACCAGGTGGAACTCAACGTTGGCCATGCTGCAGCGGCTGCACACGCAGCAGAGGGCCATCAATGAGTACCTGTGCGACTACGGCACCAGGACAGGGTCAGGGGAGCTTGGTTTTTTTTCTCCACGCCAGTGGGGCATGATCAGGGATGCATGCACTGTCCTGGCACCATTTGAGGAGGCCACGAGGATGGTGAGCAGTGACAGTGCATGCATCAGTGACACTGTACCTCTTGTCCACCTGTTGGAGCACACGCTGCGTGGAATAATGGACAGGGCACTTGAGGCAGAACAGAGGCAGGAAGAGGAGGACTTCCTTGCCTCTCAAGGCCCCCTTTACCCAGACAGTGTTCCTTCTGTCCCACCCATCGCACAGGAAGAGGAAGAGGAGGAGGAGGAGGAGGAGGAGGAGGATTGTGTCAGCATGGAGGTGGAGGCTGGCACTCAGCATCATCAGCAGCAGTCTTTTAGGGATGATTTACATTCCCAAGAAACCAGTGGACTTGTACGTGGCTGGGAGGAGGTGACTGCGGATCATGTCGTCCTTAGTGACCCAGAGGACTCCGGAGCGAATGCCTCAGCAAACCTACGCTGCATGGCCTCCCTGATCCTGCAAAGTCTGCGGAAGGATCCTCGTATTCTTCGGATCAAGGAGAGGGACCATTACTGGCTGGCCACTCTCCTTGATCCACGGTACAAGGGTAAGGTTGCGGACCTTATGTTACCGTCGCAGAGGGAGCAGAGGATGAGACAACTCCGGGAGGCCTTGCAGAAAGGTCTGTGCAACGCGTTCCCAGAGACTGGGAGGTTACAAACTCCTGGTCCAGGACAACGAGTTGCTGAGGCTTCGGCCAGTCAAAGAAGGAGCGGTGGGGAAGGTGGCCGTCTGACCGATGCGTTCAGACAATTCTTTAGTCCGCAGCCCCAAAGTATGATTGGTTCCAGCAACCATCGCCAGCGTCTGATAAACATGGTGCAGGAATATCTAGGGGCAAGGTCAGACTTGGACACCTTCCCCACCGAAAATCCTCTGGCTTACTGGGTCTTGAGGATGGATCACTGGCCAGAGCTTGCACAGTATGCAATTGAGCTACTGGCCTGTCCTGCATCCAGCGTTCTTTCGGAACGCACATTCAGTGCTGCTGGAGGATTTGTCACGGATCACAGGGTGCGCCTGTCCACCGACTCGGTTGATCGACTGACTTTCATCAAGATGAACCAGTCTTGGATCACCACCAGCTACCACACACCTGATGCTGATATAACAGACTAATTGATTTTAACATGTCACATCCCTTCAAGACTGATGCTGATGCTGAGTGTCTGTGCTGTTATGTTGACTGGCTATCCTCCTCCTCCGAGTCCTCAATGATACGATTGATGATGATAGCTTGGAAGATCATTTTTGTTTATGGGTGCCGCCACCAGTGGCTAAGGCCCAATTTTTCAGCCCCTGTTTTACAGGGGCGTGTAATTACAATTTTTTTAGCAATAATTTGCCATAGGGCTCATTGCTGTGCTCCAAGTACAGTATCTGTGAGGGGTTGGAGTGTTGTGGCACCAGTGCCTAAGGCCCAATTTTTCAGCCCCTGTTTAACAGGGGCGTGTCATTACAATTTTTGAAGCAATACTTTGCAACAGGGCTCATTGCTGTGCTCCAAGTACAGTATCTGTGAGGGGTTGTAGTGTTGTGCCACCAGTGCCTAAGGCCCAATTTTTCAGCCCCTGTTCAACAGGGGCATGTAATTACAATTCTTGATCTAATAATTCACAGCAGGGCCCATTCCTGCACCCACCAAGAGTAACTCTGAGGGCTTACAGTGTTGTGTCAACACCACCACCACCACCAAAGGCCCAATTTTTCAGCCCCTGTTCAACAGGGGCATGCAATTACAATTCTTGATCTAATAATTCACAGCAGGGCCCATTGCTGCACCCACCAAGAGTAACTGTCAGGGCTTACAGTGTTGTGGCACCAGCACCACCATCAAAGGCCCAATTTTTACTACCACTGTTCAACAATTATATGTAATTACAATTCCTGATATAATAGTTGACAGCAGGGCGTTCCAGCACCAACCAAGAGTAACTGTGAGTGCTTACAGTGTTGTGCCAACACCAACAACTAAGGGGCCTATTTCTGCAGAGTATCTACGGCAGGTCCCTACTTTCAAACATCCAACTTACAAACGACTCCTACTTGCAAACGCAAGAAGACAACAGGAAGTGAGAGGAAATCTACCCCTAGGAAGGAAAATTCTCTCCTGTAAGAATTAATATGGGAGAAAGGTGTCTCCTCTGTACTGATGCTTTATCAGCAATCCTTGTTTCAAGAAAAACACCACATTTCAAAAACAGTTGTCATTGGGACGGAAAGTGAGGTGAAATGTTCTGAACAGGGGCACAGACAGCAAAACAAATGTTACAGGGGTGATAACCCTTACCTATGTTTTCCAAAAAGTTTAAAAATAGATTTTTGGGCTGGAGCTACACTTAAACAATGTACCTGTTCAAAATTACAAACAGATTCTACATAAGAACAAACCTACAGTCCCTGTCTTGTATGCACCGCCTGTATACGGCTGTTCAGAGTATATAGGGCCTTTTTTATTTTATGTGCGGGGTTCCCCTTAATATCCATACAAGACCCAAAGGGGCTGGTAATGGGCTGGGGTAGGGGGGGGGGGGTCATGGGGTAGCTATGCCATTTTTCTTAAAGATTTTCATCCATATTACCGGGACCAGACATTACATTAAAGCCGCAAGCAGTTTTAAATGGCTTTTTTTTCCTTTAGAAGTGTCATTTTGTGCAGGGACAGTTCTAAACACGGGAAACACGTGGCACTTCACAGGCATACTTTAGACACCCCCCAGGTACGATATTTAAAGGAATATTTGACTTTTTTTTTTCACTTTATGCATCATTAAAATGACTGCTCCCGAAAAACGACCATTTTTAAAACTTCTTTTTGCATTGATACATGTCCCCTGGTGCAGAACCCGGGTTCCCAAACCCTTTTTAGGACAATAACATGCATAATAGTTGTTATAATTAGCACTTTAGAATTCGAACGTTCGCATCCATTGTATTTAATAGGGTTCTAATGTTCGTACGAACTTTCGGTCCGTTCGCGGGTTCTGGTGCGAACCGAACCCGGGGGTGTTCGGCTCATCACTAGTCAGCAGCTACAAACACTGTAGCTGCTGACTATTAATGAGGAAACTTACCTGTCCTACTCGCCTGCGATGATGCCCCCCCCCGATGCCGATCCCTCGATCACTGCAGGTCCCGCGCCGCCATCCTCACTAAGGGAAACAGGCAGTGAAGCCTTACGGTTTCACTGCCTGTTTCCTGCTGCGCATGTGCGAGTCTCACGACGATTTGTGAATGGGCGGCTGCTCTCTGGGATTACACACAGTTCCCAGAAGGCAGCTCGCCCCATTCACTAGAAAAGGATGCGGAAGGAGACCCACCGTGGATAAGGAAGAGGCAGATAAGGGACTTCCGCATAGCAACCGCTATTTCGGGTGAGTAAAAATATATTTTTTTCAATTTTTTTGCTGTATTTTGGTGTAATTTTTTTTTCAAGGTGAAACTCCACTTTAACTCAGTTCACACTGGGGAATCCTGTCAGGCAAGGGGAGAGAAGACAGCACATTACATGGTAAGACCTACCCCGAAAAAAAGCCCTACTGTGTCTCTTGTTGCCAAAATTAATATAAGACCCGGGCTTATTTTGGGGGAAACACGCTATGTATGAGCACCGATCAGTCTCTTCCCCTAGTCAGTCCCATCCCCCCTACAGTTAGAACACAAATTAGGGAACACAGTTAACCCATTGATTGCCCCCTAGTGTTAACCCCTTCTCTGACAGTGCATTTTTATAGCACTGAGCGCTGTATAAATGTCAATGGTCCCAAAAATGTGTCAAAAGTGTCCGATGTGTCCGCCATAAAGTCGCAATCCCGATAAAAATCGCAGATCGCCGCCATTACTTGTAAAAAATAAATAATAATAAAAATGCCATAAAACTTCCCCCTATTTTGTAGACGCTATAACTTTTGCGCAAACCAATCGATATACGCTTATTGCAAATTTTTTTATCAAAAATATGTAGAAGAATACGTATCGGCCTAAACTGAGGAAAAAATTATTTTTTTTGAAAAAAATTGGGATACAGTGGAACCTCGGTTTAAAAATAACGCAGTTAACGAGCGGTTTGCGAGTGTTGTCTCACAAGACGAGCAGAATTCAACCTAATAGGGCCTGCAGTACGGCATTTGGCCTAACGTGCGGGGGCGCCGGAGCCGAGCAGAACTGAACAGCGACCATCGCAGTCGATCAGCGCCGTTCGGTAATGCTCGGAAAGACATGGAAATACACGGAAATACTCAGTTTCCGAGCCTTTCCGATGTTTGCTGAGGTCAGCCGACGTGTCCTCGGGCCTTTCCGGCCGTTTCCAAGGCTCTCTGGCGCCCCCCCTCTATCTCTGGCCGCATGTGGTATTGCATCCCATTGAAGTCAATGCAGAACAAATTATTTTCATTTTCATTGACTTCAATGGGAAAACTCGCTTTGATATGCGAGTACTTTGGATTACGAGCATTCTGCTGGAACGGATTATGCTCGTAATCCGAGGTTCAACTGTATTTATTATAGCAGAAAGTACAAAATATTGTTTTTTTTTTTCAAAATTGTCGCTCCTCTTTTGTTTATAGCGCAAAAAATAAACACCGCAGAGTTGCACACTTCTTGGAAGGAAAGGTTTCTTTTCTGAGAGATCTTTTTCACTCCAACACTCACACAATGTGTTAGGGATTGTGTGTTGTTTTTTCTTCCTTCTGCAGTAGAACATCGGTCAAGACTGCTGAGAATGGGCGGGTCTTAGTTAGTGATGTGAGAGGGGAGAATGCCATTTGTGTGTAATGTGATGTGCATTTATAATGAGTGTTTCCCTCATGTTCCCCTTTCCCTTTCCCTGTTAGGTTCAGGCACAACTTCCAAGTTTTTTTCCAAATAATTTTTGATGGTGTTTTTGAGAAGGTAGTCTCTGGATCGGGTCTATGTTGGCTCCCTTTGGAGCATGGCTTGTTCCAGACACTGGGGACCAGTGTCTATCTCCCGGGGGGTGTGTGTAGCGGGGGTTAACATTTAGGGGGAGTATCTGGGTGGTAGCATGGCCCAGATACACTAATTGTTAGGGATCTATGGCCAATTTGGTTTGTGGAGGATATAATGGTGTTCAGTTCCCTGCGGCCCCTGGGTGGCGCTGTCGCTTTGGGCTGGGGTTGAACCCTCATTGTAGGGCCGTGCCCTTTGTGTCCTCTCGCGGCAGCAGTACAGCGGGGGGGAACCCGCTGTGCCTTCTGGGAGAGGGTATAAAGGGGGCGGACATATTTTGCACGAGGTCTGAGCCCCAGGCACCTTCAGCCTGGGGGCTGCTGTTCTATTCGTCTGCGCCCAGGTGCCCTCGTCCTGGGTGCGAGGGAGTTCGAGTTCCATCCCAGGCACCTTAAGCCTGGGGTGAGGTACTAGCCGAGGCCTGGGGCCCAGTACCTTCGACTGGATCCCGTGTGGGAGAAGATACCTAGGGGCCCACCGAGTGAGGGGACCCGAGTCTCGGGCGAGGAGAACCAGGGAGGCGACCTGGCCTGAAGATCCAGCGCAGCATTGGCTGGTGACAGTGCAGGCCTCTGGGGACCGTCCGGGATGGATCATCTCCCTAACAGGGGTCGACATTAGAAGGTAGTTCACGTTCTATGGTCTTTGCAGAGACCCAGCTACATCAGGTCGGTGGCAGAGGCCTATCCTAAGGTCTGTGGCAGAGACCTCATCGTTCACCCGGTCAGTGGCAGGAACCAACCTCACGGTCGGTGGCAGTGACCGTGCGCCAAAAGCTTCTCTGATCCGAAAGGATTGTGCCTGAACCCTCTCCCCACCAAGTTGTGTTTGTATCAACCTGTCTGCTTGCAAAGAGGCATATTTATCTCTGCGGAAATAAATATAGATGTTGTACTGTCACCTGGTGTGGGCTTACTTTTCTGGGAGCAAAGTGTTCTACATTCACCTATCTACCTGTCATATTTGAAGTGTAATCTCTGGACAGGGACACAGACCCGAAGGTAAAGATCTTAGCTCAAACCTCTACACACATAAGAGGTGCGAGCTGGTGGCAGCCCCTCACCCCTCTCCCTGGTCCCCCTAGAAGAGTTAACCAGCCGAGAAGAAGAAGAAGGGAGAGAGCGGGTGAGACCGCTACACATGCATCTACCCACGGCTGCCGTGGCCACCACCTATTAATGCGTCTGGCCCCTTTCAGTACGCCGGGCGTATGAATTACGGAGGCGGCGGGTGTGTTTTTTTGAAGCACCTGATTAGAGCCATAGGCCATAGGCTCTAATGGGTTTCAAAATAGGGTGGACTCAGAGTGCAGAGCATTGCTCTCGGAGCCCACCCAGGTGTGTTAGAAAAGTAAATGAATATTCACTTTACTAACACTGAATCGCCTCTCCGCCAATCAGGAAGTGCGGGTCTGATACCCCTTTCCCGATTTGCTGAAAGGTCAGGAAGTTGCTGTGATCTCAGAAGAGAAGAGGACACAGGAGACGCTGCCAGATGCCCGGCGCCCGCCAAAGCCTGATCCCCTTTCCGATGTGCAAGTCGATCCCCGCCCCTGTGTGCCCGCAGATCCCCGCTGCTGTGTTCCCGCTGATCCCCAATGCTGTGTGCCCATGATCCCAGATGAGCCCGCCGATTACCACTGCCGATGGGGTAAGTGCGGGTGGATCGGCAGACAGCGCGCGGGGGGGGGGGGTTTGAGGTGCCACGGGGGGATGGTTGTTTGCCGCCCCCCAAACAAAAAAACACCAGCCGCCACTGCAATCCACATCCAATTTTGATTGATGCAATTAGTGAATCTAGCATAAAGTGCTAATTAGTGATTGAGAGCCGGCCAGACACTCCTGTCATGCGAATTGGATGTGGGGAAGACGAGCAGGATTCAGGCCCCTGGGGTGTGCAGTACCGCATTTGGCCAGAGGTGCTGGAGCGGCGGTGACGCTCGGAGACACTCGGAAACATTCGAAGACACTCAATTCCCGAGTGTCTCCGAGTGTCTCCTAGTGTCTCTTAGTGTCTCCTAGTGTCTCCGGCGCCCCCGCACCTCTGGCCATATGCGGTACTGCATACACCAGCATCCCCACACCTCTGACCACATACAGTACTGCATACACCAGCAGTCACTGTGGAACAAATTATTTGAGTTTCCATTGATTCCTATGGGGAAACTCGCTTTGATATACAAGTACTTTGGATTACAAGCATTGTTTTGGAACGGATTATGCTCGTAATCCAAGGTATTACTGTAAATACAAAAGGAGATGCCAATATTGTAGCAGTTAAAAGTAGAAATGGTTTTATTAAAATTAAAAAGTGAGCATTCACATATGCTAAAACAGCAGTGCCTCACATAGTAAAACACTCCAACTCTCAAGGCGTGTGCGATGATGTCACCGATACGTTCAGCCCAACGTATTTTTGTCTCAAAAAACGTCTTTTAGGGGCAATTTAATGTGATGGTAGGGGAGCACCTGGAGGACTATTTTCTAAACACAAGTCGTGAGTTTTGAAGCATAGTGTGTCGACACTTATGGACTTTAAACCAACGATTTATAAATATGTTTGTGAGTTTTTTATTACACTGTAGGTGTTATTTCCTATTTCCTTTCTGTCAATTTCTGATTGTTATTCAAACATGATTTTTGTTTTATAATTAAGAGATTAAAGAGAGTGCAACACATTTATTTGTTTCATAAATTAACCTCTAAGTGCCGACGGCTCCCAGCCCGTCATAAGACGTTTATGACGCTGGAAAGTTGGGCGTGGCTTAAGATGACGTGACCGTCGTGATTGGCTGTCACAGTGGTCACGTGGTCCGAAAACTCCAAATCACAACGGTAAGAGAGGCCGCATATTTGCGTACGGCCGGCGCCAAGGGGTTAAGGTAAAAAAAAACTTCAGTAAACTATATATGACTTTTAATTATTTAATTTTTTGCTCCATGAGACGCACCCCCCCCCCAAAAAAAAACATGAGGGGAAATGTCTGGGCGTCTTATGGAGCAAATATTCACCAAGCAAACCTCCCCCCCCCGTCGCCGCCGCTGTGTTAGAATACCGGGCCAGCCGCTCGGCTCCTCTGTGGCAGAAGAGAGGAGGAGTCAGAGTCAGCGGTGCAGCAGTGCCGGGCCAGCCTTTCAGTGAATGAGCACGGCCCAAGTGCACGGCGCACGTGACACTTTGGGAGGAGAAAGTGCTGATGGAGCAAGTGAATCCGAACCCATGCAGAGCAAACTCATCACTGCAATCTGTACATCAAGGTTTATTATTTAAATTTTTTCTCTTTATGGTTGACCTGGGTTGAGGGAAGGGGAGGTACTTTGGAGGTGTGGCGGGTTGCTTTGGAGGCCTATTGTACTGACCACTGGCTAACGCACTGTCCACTGGCTAATGTACTGACCACTGGCTATTGTACTGACCACTGGCTATTGTACTGACCACTGGCTAACGTACTGTCCACTGGCTAATGTACTGACCACTGGCTAACGTACTGTCCACTGGCTAACGTACTGTCCACTGGCTAACGTACTGTCCACTGGCTAATGTACTAACCACTGGCTAAGATATTGACCACTGGCTAACGTACTGACCACTGGCTATTATACTGACCACTGGCTAACGTATTGACCACTGGCTAACGTATTGACCACTGGCTAATGTACTGACCACTGGCTAATGTACTGTCCACTGGCTAACGTACTGACTACTGGCTAATGTACTGACCACTGGCTAACGTACTGACCACTTGCTAACGTACTGTCCACTTGCTAACATACTGTCCACTGGCTATTGTTCTGACCACTGGCTAACGTACTGTCCACTGGCTAACGTATTGCCCACTGGCTAATGTACTGTCCACTGGCTAACGTACTGTCCACTGGCTATTGTACTGACCGCTGGTTAAAATACCGACCACTGGCTAATGTTTTGACCACCGGCTAACGTACTGACCACTGGCTAACGTACTGCCAAGTGGCTAATGTACTGACCACTGACTAACGTATTGATCACTGGCTAACGTACTGACCACTGGCTAAGGTACTGCCCACTGGCTAATGTACTGACCACTGGCTAACGTACTGACCACTGGCTAACGTACTGACCACTGGCTAACGTACTGACCACTGGCTAATTTACTGACCACTGGCTAATTTACTGACCACTGGCTAATTTACTGACCACTTGCTAATGTACTGACCACTGGCTAACGTACATTTTATTTGCCAGGCTTCTGTGTGGATCGTGTATTAGAGTGCTGCTGTGTACGTGAGCTGTACATACTGTATACAAACTGCCAATCACTCCCTGGAGGACTACAACACCCATTTTAGTACACTATTTGGTTCAGAATATAGTTTTTCTTGTTTCCCGCCTCTAAAACCAAGGTCCGTCTTATGGTCAGGTGCGTCTTATGCAGCGAAAAATACAGTAATTCAAATATTACCTCTAAATTCCGCAAAGTAGGAAGTGCCACATTGATAATCAGAGCCAGGACAATCCTTTGTTTCAGAGTTTTCAGGGCACGTAATTCCATTTGAGTTTTCACAATGGATGCATGTTAATGAATAAACTGTAATGCAATAAACAGGAAACATGTTATATGGTAAGTCTCTGTAAAATCATTTAAAACTATAATATTATGTAGCAAAGGACAATTTGTAATTCATTACCTAGTAATTCTTTTCACAAAAGATACAATTATTATACAGTACAGTGCATCTGGAAAGTATTCACAGTGCTTCACTTTTTCCACATTTTGCAGCCTTAATCCAAAATGTATTAATTATAATTATTAATTATTTTCCCTCAAAGTTCTACAAACAATACCCCATGACAATGTGAAAGAAGTTTGTTTGAAATCTTTGCAAATTTATTAAAAATGAAAAACAAAAAAAATCCCATGTACATAAGTATTCACAGTCTTTGTCATGACTCTCAAAATTGTGCTAGGTTGCATCCTGTTTCCACTGATCATCCTTGAGATGTTTCTACAACTTGTTTGGAGTCCACCTGTGGTAAATTCAGTTGATTGGACATGATTTGGAAAGGCACACACCTGTCTATATAAGGTCCCACAGTTAACAGTGCATGTCAGAGCACAAACCAAGCCATGAAGTCCAAGGAATTGTCGGTAGACCTCTGAGAAAGAATTGTATGGAGGCACAGATCTGGAGAAGGGTACAGAAAAAATTCTTTAGCATTGAAGGTCCAAATGAGCACTGTAGCCTCCATCATCTGTAAATGGAAGAAGTTTGGAACCACCAGAACTTTTAGTAGAGTGGGCTGAACTGATCGATCGGGGGAGAAGGGCCTTAGTCAGGGAGGTGGCCAAGAACCCGATGGTCACTCTGACAGAGCTCCAGCATTTCTTTGTGGAGAGAGGAGAACCTCCAAGAAGAACCACCATCTCTGCAACACTCCACCAATCAGGCCTGTATGGTAGAGTGGCCAGACGGAAGGCACTCCTCAGTAAAAGGCACATGACAGCCCGTCTGGAGTTTGCAAAACACACCTGACTCTCAGACCATGAGAAACAAAATTCTCTGGTCTGATAAAACAAAGATTGAAATCTTTGGCCTGAATGGCAAGCGTCATGTCTGGAGGAAACCAGGCCCGCTCATCACCTGGCCAATACTATCCCTACAGTGAAGCATGGTGGTGGCAGCACACTGCTGTGGGGATGTTTTTCAGTGGCAGAAACTGGTCAGGATCAAGGGAAAAATTAATGCAGCAATGTACAGAGACATCCTTGATTAAAACCTGCTCCAGAGCGCTCTGGACATCAGACTGGGGTGAAGGTCCATCTTCCAACAGAACAACGACCATAAACACACAGCCAAGATAACAAAGGAGTGGCTACAGGACAACTCTGTGAAGGTCCTTGAGTGGCCCAGTCAGAGCCCGGACTTGAACCTGATTGAACACCTCTGAAGAGATCTGAAAATGGCTGTGCACCGACACTCCTCATCCAACCTGATGGAGATTGAGAGGTCCGCAAAGAAGAATGGGAGAAACTGCCCAAAAATTTGTGCGCCAAACTTGCCGCATTATACTCAAAGACTTGAGGCTGTGATTGGTGCCAAAGGTGCTTCAACAAAATAATGAGCAAAGGCTGTGAATACTTATGTACATGGGATTTTTTTTTTATAAATTTGCAAAGATTTCAAACAAACTTATTTCTCGTTGTCATTATGGGGTATTATTTGTAGAATTTTGAAGAAAATAATGAATTTAATGTGGAGTTCCACCCAAAAAATCAATAAGCCATTAATGTGCTTGAAAAAAATAAATAAAAAAAACATTTGGATATTTATTTATTTTTTTACTCACCTCTAAATAGCTGTTGCTATGTGGTCCCTCGAAATCTGCCTCCTGCGTCACTTCCGTCGGCGCCTCCGCTCGCTACTGCTCCTGGGAGATGTGTGTCATCATTTCCCAGGAGTCTGTGGGAAGCGCCGAGGGCTAGGTTGCCATAACAATGGGGTGGGCACTTCCGCCGCCGCCTGTTGTTATGGCAACCTGTATACTTTACAGCGCTGCTACGGCACATTACTGCGCATGCTCGAGAACGAGGAAACAGTATCCAGGAACTAAATGCTTGTGGGCTTCACATGCCCACAAGCAAAATGACAACGGCCTACCCTGAGTTATATAAATATATTTTGGCGATTAAACTGGACATCGGGGGAGGAATTCTTCCAAAGAAGTGAGTATGAAATAGAAATGTAGTTGACTAATGAAATGTTTTTTTTTTTTTTTAATTAGGTAATGTAGTTGGAACTCCGCTTTAATCCATTTTGGAATAAGGCTGTAACATAACAAAATGTGGAAAAAGTGAAGCGCTGTGAATACTTTCCGGATGCACTGTATAATGTGTTTTTATTAACATAAGTTGTTTAATATTTCTAATGATAGAAAAAAAATCCTGCAATTTACCAAATGCTTAATCCTGCAGATGAGAGGCATTTTCTGTATGCGTATTATTTTATCCATTTTTAAAAATATATATTTTGAGTGTTTAAGAATGTTCACAAAACACAACTACACATGCCATACCTCTTTAACTCATCAAAAGTGACCTTTCCTAAAACATGGAGGCTGACTTCTCACTCGGAACATGCCATTAGCCTGGTTGCCATGCTGACCCTCATTCATCAATACTTTAAGCCCCTTACCCAAAACAACAATGCAGTTAAGGATTCTGATGTGCCAGATATGCATACTTGTGTAGCAGGGTGTAATATTTAGGGGTAGTATCTGAGTGGTAACTAGGCTCAGATACACAAATTGTTAGGTTTCATGGACCATTTTAGCTCGTGGAGGATAGCATTGGTGTCCAGTTCCCTGTGGCCTACAGGTGGCGCTGTCGCCATAGGCCATGGTTGAGCCACCATTGGAGGGCTGTGCCTTTTGTGTCCCCTCGCGGCAGTAGTACTGCGGGGTGGGGAACCTGCTGTGCCTGCCAGGAGAGGGTATAAAAGGGGCAGACATCTTCCACTCGAGGTCCACGCCCAGGCACCTTCGGCCTGGGGGTGAGTGAGGGTGGTCTCCGGGTGCCCTAGGCCCGGAGGTGGAGCTGCTGTTTCATCCCAGACACCTTCAGTCTGGGGTGAGGTACTTTGGAAAAAGGCCTGGAGCCCAGCAACCTTCGGCTGGGATCCGCCAGGGACCGAGGCTCCCAGGGATCTGCCTTGCGAGGGGACCCGTATCCAGGATCGAGGAGGCCAGGGAGGTGACCCTTTCTGAAGACCCAGCGCAGAGTCGTGGTGACAGAGGGGGCCTCTGGTAACTCTCCGGAGGGATGTTCTTATCCTAAAAAGAGGCCAAGTTACTCAAAGAAGGAAGTGCGGGTTCTGTATGTCACAGTGGCAGTGACTCTACGCACACCAGGTCAGTGGCAAAGACTTCAACTTTTCCACCTGGTCAGTGGCAGTGACCAATCTCATGGTCTGTGGCAGGGACCATGCGCCAAGCCTGTTCGTGCAAATCCGAACAGGAGAGAAACCCTAAATTAAGTTTGTGCCTGGACCTCCTCCCACCTTATCTGACCTGTGCTTGTCTCAACCTGTCTGCTCTCAAAGAGACTATTTATTGCCCTTACGAATAAATACGAAGTTGGACCTTTTCAGTTGGTGTGGACAGTTGCTTACTGGGGAAAACTAAGGACTTGTCTCTGGAAACCCCAGAGACGAGATCAGCTGCGGGAGGATTTAGACACTGGCTGCAGGCAGGCCCGAGAAACTAACACCGCTCAACCTCCTCATCCGGGAGGGTACGGGCTTGTGGTGCGGTGTGCCTCATTCTTTTCCTGCGGAGGAACCAAATAGAAGAAAAGCAGGTAAAGTCTGGGGTGGGTGCGCTACACTTGTTTGGGGTTAGTAACTCACATATAATAAATCCAGAGGGTCAGAATAACAGCAATGCAGCTAGAATTTTGAGAATGTCCGGAAAGGTGTTTTTTGAGAAATACAAGAAAAGCGGTCAGAACCAAGGATTTAAGTGGAAAATTGCTATTTTAAAATAACAATACCAAGTGATTTTTATCATTGCTGTGATGTTACCATTTTAAATAAAAAAAAACTGTGGTGAGATAAAACACCAATCACAGTTAAAATGTTCTATAGTAATAATGACATTCGTAGATATCTTAGATAGAACAAAGGTCTCGTGACAAGGCGCCAGACCAACAGCAATATCAAATAATAGCGATAGCATTGTGTAAATTATTTTAATTGCTACAATCACTACCACTACTAAAAATAAGAGAAACTAAATATACAGTGATTTATAGAATTGAACTCAGGTGCTATTAAATTGTGCGTAAGTTGTCTTAAGCCCTGTACACATGATCGGTTTTACCGATGAAAACCGTCCGATGGATTTTTTTCATCGGACAAACCGATCGTGTATGGGACCCATCGGTCTTTTTTCCATCGGTTTTAAAAAATAGAACATGTTTTAAAAATTTTCGATGAATCAAAAACCGATAGAAAATTCCGATCGTCTATGGGCAAGTCCATGGGTTAAAAAAACCCACGCATGCTCAGAATCAAGTCGATGCATGCTCAGAAGCATTGAACTTAATTTTTCTTGGCTCATCGGAGTGTTTTACGTCACCGCGTTTGGAACGGTCGGTTTTTTGACTGATGGTGTGTAGGCAAGACTGATGGAAGTCAGCTTCGTCGGTTTTCCGATGGAAAAATCCATCGGTTTAAAAACCATAGGAAATCCGATCGTGTGTACAGGGCTTAAAAGTTACGTTTGTTCACATAAATGATATATTTTAATAAAATTATTATTTTTATCATAATTGTTAAATATTTATAACAAAATCAACTAATATTATACTGTATTTAAAACAAAAACTACTAATATTATTTATTGTATTCTTAGGTTTGATTGCACTAGTAATAAATGCAATAAAATAAAATGTAGACGTGAAGTTTTTCACAAAGCGCTTTTAAATTTTGTGTATGTTGTCCTAGTAACGTGTGTTGACATAAATTATATATTTAAATAACGTTTTTTTTTTTTTTTTTTTATAATTTTTGTTAAATAATTAAAACAAAAGCAACTAATATTATATTTAAAAACAAAAACATCAAAATTTATGTACAGCATAGTATGCAAATAATCCTTAGGTTTAATTTTATTAGTAATAACTGCAATGAAATAGAAAATGAGTCATTTATAGAGGAGGTTTATGCAAGAGGAGCAACATTTTTTCTATATGCTGATTAAACAGACTTCTGTTTGCTTACATAAATGTCTTAACATAATTTATTTATTTTTATAAATGTATTTATTTCAAAGCATAGTATCAACAGAAAAATAAACAATGTGCTCAGAGGGCGACTTGATAAACAGTTCTTTCAAGGCACAGTATAGGTTTGCAATCCACATTACAATGTATTTTCAAAATATAAAGTAGAATACAAATAACATATAGCAAGCTAACCCAGTTGGTATGTACGAAAGAAAAGGTTAAAAGTAATTGAGTGGGTAGGTCACAATCCGTAATAATTGGCAATGGTTTATATGGAAGAAGTTGCTATCTTGATATCTTGTATCAAATATCTGTGTAGAGTCTAAAGCCTCGTTCACACGATCGGATTTTCCGCAGACAAAGCGTCAGACTTTTCTCTGAAGGACGTTGGCCATGAACTTGTCTTGCATACAAATGGCACAAAATTGTCGGCCAACAAACATGAACGTAGTGACGTACTACGTGAAATGTCAGCTCTTGAGCGCCACCCTTTGGGCACCTTCTGCTAATGTCATGTTTGGTGAGCATTGATTCCGAGCATGCGTGTTTGTACTTTCGACTTTTGTATGACGGACTTGGAAATTCTGACAACAGACCGTTGTCTGCGGAAAACTTATTAGCCTGCCATCCAAACATTTGTTGGCGGAAAGTTGGACAACATTTGTCTGATGGAGCGTGAAAACGGTCAGATTTTAGGTCACCAGTCTGTCATCACACAATTCCCTTCAGAAAATCCGATCGTGTCTACGAGGCTTAAGGCTTCATGTACACTGGACATTGTTTAACCTCTCCTGAACAATTTTACTTGATAGCTAGAAACTGGTGTCTAAAAACGTCAGGTTAGCCGTGTTTACATGCTGCGTTTAGCCACGTTTGCGTCTAAAAGTGTTTGTAAAAATGAAAAACGTCTGTAAACGAAACGCTGCTAAACACGAGTTACCGCGTTTAGCAGCGTTTACAAGCTGTTACAGGCGTTTGCGTTTCAAATGCCTCTGAACATCCGTCTGAACCCATTTTTTTGCTTTCCAAAAAATGCTTCTAATCTCAACTGCCTAGAAATGACTATAAACGACCCCGTGTACATGTACTGATAAGATAACATTAAGGAGAGTTCAGGGGCGCGCTCCAGGATATGACCGTGACCGCCGGGTCCGGAAGACCCGGCGCATCACGGATCACGGTGGATGGCCGCTAATCGCGGCCGTTTACCACGTGATCGCTCCGTCAAATGACGGAGCGATCACTTGTAAACAGACCGGCGTCATGTGATGATGCCGGTTCCTCCCTCCCCTCTCTGTACCGATCGGTACAGTGTGAGAGGAGAGGGGAGGGAGAGGATCATGTCCGCTCCCTCCCCCATGTTAGATCATGTCAGCTGTGGGCTGGATCTGTGACAATTGCAGTCACAGATCCAGCCATCCATCCCTGCTCAGCCATCCCTGGTGCAATACCCTGCCAATACTCTGCAATACACCCTGCCAATACTCTGCAATACACCCTGCCAATACTCTGCAATACCCTGTGCAATACTCTGCAATACCCTGTGCAATACTCTGCAATACCCTGTGCAATACCCTGTGCAATACTCTGCAATACCCTGTGCAATACTCTGCAATACCCTGTGCAATACTCTGCAATACCCTGTGCAATACCCTGTGCAATACCCTGTGCAATACTCTGCAATACCCTGCCAATACTGTGCAATACCCTGCCCATACTGTGCAATACCCTGCCCATACTCTGCCCATACTGTGCGATACCCTGCCATACTGTGCAATACCCTGCCATACTGTGCAATACTCTGCCATACTGTGCAATACTCTGCCATACTCCGCAATACTCCTCAATACCCTGCAATACTCCTCAATACCCTGCAATACCCCTCAATACCCGGCAATACTCCACAATACCCTGCAATACTCCACAATACCCTGCAATACTCCACAATACCCGGCAATACCCGGCAATACCCGGCAATACCCCTCAATACCCCGCAATACTCCACAATACCCGGCAATACCCCGCAATACCCCGCAATACTCGGCAATACCCGGCAATACTCCGCAATACTCCGCAATACCCGGCAATACTCCGCAATACCCTGCAATACTCTTCAATACATACCCTGCAATACTCCTCAATACCCGGCAATACTCCGCAATAACCACTTCCCGCCCGCCGGCCGTCATATGACATCCTTGACTTTCTGGGGGTATATCTGAATGATGGGAGCAGCTACAGGCATCATTCAGATATTCGCTTTTTCAGCTGGCGATTCCCTGCACCATAAGAATGATCATAGGGGCTGTTCCACCGCTTGATCGCTCTTACGGAAGGTGAGAGGGGATGCCCCCCCCTCCCGCTGCCCTCCGGTGCTTCTACCGACTCACCGCTACGATCAAAGCCAAGATTGTTTTTTTTTTCAGGCTTCCCAGCCTAGAGGTGAGATGTGGGGTCTTATTGACCCCATATCTCACTGTAAAGAGGACCTGTCATGCCATATTCCTATTACAAGGGATGTTTACATTCCTTGTAATAGGAATAAAAGTGATCAAAAAAAAAATTGGGGCGGAAAAACATGTCAAACTAAAATAAATAAAGTAAAATGAACAATAAAATATATATATATTTTTAAAGCGCCCCTGCCCCCGCGAGCTCGCATGCAGAAGTGAACGCATACGTAAGCCCCACCCACATATGAAAACGGTGTTCAAACCACACATGTGAGGTATCGTTGCGAATTTTAGAGCGAGAGCAATAATTTTGGCCCTAGACCTCCTCTGTAACTCAAAACATGTAACCAGTAAAAATATTTAAAGCGTTGCCTATGGGGATTTTTAAGTAGCGAAGTTTGGCGCCATTCCACGAGCGTGTGCAATTTTGAAGGGTGACATGTTAGGTATCTATTTACTCAGCGTAACTTCATCTTTCACATTATGCAAAAACATTGGGCTAACTTTACTGTTTTGTTTTTCTTTTAAGCACAAAACAGTTTTTTTCCGTAAAAAACGCGTTAGAAAAATTTCTGCGCAAATACCGTGCAAGATAAAAAGGTGCAATGACCACCATTATATTCTTTAAGGTCTTTGCTAAAAAAACATATATAATGTTTTGGGGTTCTATGTAATTTTCTAGCAAACAAATGATGATTTTTACATGTAGGAGAGAAATGTCAGAATTGGCCTGGGTGCTCCAGAACGCCTGAAGGTGCTCCCTGCATGTCGGGCCTCTGTATGTGGCCACGCTGTGTAAAAGTCTCATGCCGCGTACACACGATCATTATTCACGGCGGTTAAAAAACCGCCGTGAATAATGACAGGAAAAACGAGGGAACCGCTTGGTTCCCTACACACGGTCGTTTTTCCCGTCATTTTTTCTCTTGACGAGAAAAACGACCGTCTGTGGGCTCCGCGGCAGTGTTTCCCTATGGGAAAACTGCCGCGGAAAAAAATGCTGGAAAAAACGATGAGAAAATTTAGAACATGTTCTAAATTTTCTCGTCGTTTTTTATGCCGTTTTTCTAGACGAGAAAAACGACATAAAGCCCACAGACGATCGTTTTTCTCGGCAAAAAAAAAAAATGCAGTTTTTCTCGTCGAGAAAAGCGGTCGTGTGTACGCGGCATCACACATGTGGTATCGCCATACTCGTGAGTAGTGATGAGCCGAACACCCCCGGGTTCGGTTCGCACCAGAACCCGCGAACGGACCGAAAGTTCGTACGAACATTAGAACCCTATTAAATACAATGGATGCGAACGTTCGAATTCTAAAGTGCTAATTATAACAACTATTATGCATGTTATTGTCCTAAAAAGGGTTTGGGAACCCGGGTTCTGCACCAGGGGACATGTATCAATGCAAAAAGAAGTTTTAAAAACGGTCGTTTTTCGGGAGCAGTCATTTTAATGATGCATAAAGTGAAAAAAAAAAGTCAAATATTCCTTTAAATATCGTACCTGGGGGGTGTCTAAAGTATGCCTGTGAAGTGCCACGTGTTTCCCGTGTTTAGAACTGTCCCTGCACAAAATGACACTTCTAAAGGAAAAAAAAGCCATTTAAAACTGCTTGCGGCTTTAATGTAATGTCTGGTCCCGGTAATATGGATGAAAATCTTTAAGAAAAATGGCATAGCTACCCCATGACCCCCCCCCCCCCTACCCCAGCCCATTACCAGCCCCTTTGGGTCTTGTATGGATATTAAGGGGAACCCCGCACATAAAATAAAAAAGGCCCTATATACTCTGAACAGCCGTATACAGGCGGTGCATACAAGACAGGGACTGTAGGTTTGTTCTTATGTAGAATCTGTTTGTAATTTTGAACAGGTACATTGTTGAAGTGTAGCTCCAGCCCAAAAATCTATTTTTAAACTTTTTGGAAAACATAGGTAAGGGTTATCACCCCTGTAACATTTGTTTTGCTGTCTGTGCCCCTGTTCAGAACATTTCACCTCACTTTCCGTCCCAATGTCAACTGTTTTTGAAATGTGGTGTTTTTCTTGCTGATAAAGCATCAGTACAGCAAAGGATTGCTGATAAAGCATCAGTACAGAGGAGACACCTTTCTCCCATATTTATTCTTACAGGAGAGAATTTTCCTTCCTAGGGGTAGATTTCCTCTCACTTCCTGTTGTCTTCTTGCGTTTGCAAGTAGGAGTCGTTTGTAAGTTGGATGTTTGAAAGTAGGGACCTGCCGTATATACTCTGCAGAAATAGGCCCCTTAGTTGTTGGTGTTGGCACAACACTGTAAGCACTCACAGTTACTCTTGGTTGGTGCTGGAACGCCCTGCTGTCAACTATTATATCAGGAATTTTAATTACATATAATTGTTGAACAGTGGTAGTAAAAATTGGGCCTTTGATGGTGGTGCTGGTGCCACAACACTGTAAGCCCTGACAGTTACTCTTGGTGGGTGCAGCAATGGGCCCTGCTGTGAATTATTAGATCAAGAATTGTAATTGCATGCCCCTGTTGAACAGGGGCTGAAAAATTGGGCCTTTCGTGGTGGTGGTGGTGGTGGTGGTGTTGCCACAACACTGTAAGCCCTCAGAGTTACTCTTGGTGGGTGCAGCAATGGGCCCTGCTGTGAATTATTAGATCAAGAATTGTAATTGCATGCCCCTGTTGAACAGGGGCTGAAAAATTGGGCCTTTCGTGGTGGTGGTGGTGGTGGTGGCGTTGCCACAACACTGTAAGCCCTCAGAGTTACTCTTGGTGGGTGCAGCAATGGGCCCTGCTGTGAATTATTAGATCAAGAATTGTGATTGCATGCCCCTGTTGAACAGGGGCTGAAAAATTGGGCCTTAGGCACTGGTGGCACAACACTACAACCCCTCACAGATACGTTACTTGGAGCACAGCAATGAGCCCTGTTGCAAAGTATTGCTTCAAAAATTGTAATGACACGCCCCTGTTAAACAGGGGCTGAAAAATTGGGCCTTAGGCACTGGTGCCACAACACTCCAACCCCTCACAGATACTGTACTTGGAGCACAGCAATGAGCCCTATGGCAAATTATTGCTAAAAAAATTGTAATTACACGCCCCTGTAAAACAGGGGCTGAAAAATTGGGCCTTAGCCACTGGTGGCGGCACCCATAAACAAAAATGATCTTCCAAGCTATCATCATCAATCGTATCATTGAGGACTCGGAGGAGGAGGATAGCCAGTCAACATAACAGCACAGGCACTCAGCATCAGCATCAGTCTTGAAGGGATGTGACATGTTAAAATCAATTAGTCTGTTATATCAGCATCAGGTGTGTGGTAGCTGGTGGTGATCCAAGACTGGTTCATCTTGATGAAAGTCAGTCGATCAACCGAGTCGGTGGACAGGCGCACCCTGTGATCCGTGACAAATCCTCCAGCAGCACTGAATGTGCGTTCCGAAAGAACGCTGGATGCAGGACAGGCCAGTAGCTCAATTGCATACTGTGCAAGCTCTGGCCAGTGATCCATCCTCAAGACCCAGTAAGCCAGAGGATTTTCGGTGGGGAAGGTGTCCAAGTCTGACCTTGCCCCTAGATATTCCTGCACCATGTTTATCAGACGCTGGCGATGGTTGCTGGAACCGATCATACTTTGGGGCTGCGGACTAAAGAATTGTCTGAACGCATCGGTCAGACGGCCACCTTCCCCACCGCTCCTTCTTTGACTGGCCGAAGCCTCAGCAACTCGTTGTCCAGGACCAGGAGTTTGTAACCTCCCAGTCTCTGGGAACGCGTTGCACAGACCTTTCTGCAAGGCCTCCCGGAGTTGTCTCATCCTCTGCTCCCTCTGCGAAGGTAACATAAGGTCCGCAACCTTACCCTTGTACCGTGGATCAAGGAGAGTGGCCAGCCAGTAATGGTCCCTCTCCTTGATCCGAAGAATACGAGGATCCTTCCGCAGACTTTGCAGGATCAGGGAGGCCATGCAGCGTAGGTTTGCTGAGGCATTCGCTCCGGAGTCCTCTGGGTCACTAAGGACGACATGATCCGCAGCCACCTCCTCCCAGCCACGTACAAGTCCACTGGTTTCTTGGGACTGTAAATCATCCCTAAAAGACTGCTGCTGATGATGCTGAGTGCCAGCCTCCACCTCCATGCTGACACAATCCTCCTCCTCCTCCTCCTCCTCCTCCTCTTCCTCTTCCTGTGCGATGGGTGGGACAGAAGGAACACTGTCTGGGTAAAGGGGGCCTTGAGAGGCAAGGAAGTCCTCCTCTTCCTGCCTCTGTTCTGCCTCAAGTGCCCTGTCCATTATTCCACGCAGCGTGTGCTCCAACAGGTGGACAAGAGGTACAGTGTCACTGATGCATGCACTGTCACTGCTCACCATCCTCGTGGCCTCCTCAAATGGTGCCAGGACAGTGCATGCATCCCTGATCATGCCCCACTGGCGTGGAGAAAAAAAACCAAGCTCCCCTGACCCTGTCCTGGTGCCGTAGTCGCACAGGTACTCATTGATGGCCCTCTGCTGCGTGTGCAGCCGCTGCAGCATGGCCAACGTTGAGTTCCACCTGGTGGGCATGTCACATATAAGGCGGTTCTTGGGCAGGTTCAACTCCTTTTGCAGCTCAGCCAGGCGAGCACTGGCATTATAAGATCTGCGGAAATGCACACAGACTTTCCTGGCCTGCCTCAGGACATCCTGTAAGCCCGGGTACCTGGCCAAGAACTGCTGCACCACCAGGTTAAGGACGTGAGCCACACAGGGCACATGGGTCAGTTGTCCCTGTCGGAGGGCGGAGAGGAGGTTGGTGCCATTGTCGCAAACCACCATTCCTGGCTTAAGCTGGCGTGGCGTCAACCACCTCTCGGCCTGGCCCTGCAGAGCAGACAGGACCTCTGCCCCAGTGTGGCTTCTGTCCCCCAAACACACCAGCGCAAGCACGGCATGGCATCTTTTTGCCTGCGTACTTGCGTAGCCCCGTGAACGGCTACGGAGCACCGCTGGTTCATAGGACAAACCACAGGAAGAGGCCATGGAGGTAGAAGAAGAGGAGGGGGTGGAGGAGAGAGGTGTGTCACAACCAGTAGTAGCATTTTGGAGGCGTGGCGGTGGAACAACCTCCAACACTACTGCACCTTGTCCTGCATCCTTCCCAGCTGCCAAAAGAGTGACCCAATGGGCCGTGAAAGAAAGGTAACGTCCCTGTCCATGCCTGCTGGACCATGAGTCAGCGGGAATATGCACCTTACCGCTGACCGCCCTGTCCAGCGAGGCCAAGACATTGCCTTCCACATGCCGGTAGAGAGCCGGAATAGCCTTCCGTGAGAAAAAGTGGCGTTTGGGAACCTGCCACTGAGGAACCGCACATTGCACAAACTCACGGAAGGGGGCCGAGTCTACCAACTGAAAAGGCAGCAGTTGAAGCGCTAGCAATTTAGCCAAGCTAGCATTCAACCGCTGGGCATGTGGATGGCTGGGAGTGAACTTCTTTCGACGGTCCAGCAGCTGGGGCAGGGAAATTTGCCTGCTAGAATCGGACGTCGGTGTACTGCTAGCAGAGTGGCCGCAAGTACTTGGCTGTGACACACCTAATTCTACACCTTCATTCCTCTCAGTGCATGTTTCAGAGAGGACTGAAGTTATAGTGGGGTTGGAGATCCCAGCTGATGCGGTGCAAGGAGAGGTCCGCTTTGTTCTTTGGTGTGGGTCTTTGAGGTAGGCTTGCCAACGAGCTGCATGGCAGGTCAACATATGTCTGGTCAGGCATGTGGTACCCAAGCGGCTGATGTTTTGGCCACGCGATATACGCTTGAGACATATGTTGCAAACAGCAGCTGTGCGATCTGATGCACTAGCCTCAAAAAAGGCCCACACCAAGGAACTTTTTGAATGACGGGCAGAGGCAGCGCCCTGCACAGGCGGAGCTCTGCGGTGTGATTCCGTCGGTGCACTGCCCTTACGCTGGCCACCAAAGGGCATCCTGCCTCGTTGGAGATGTGCCTCCTCCTCATCCTCCTCCTCCTCCTCTCTCCTATTAGGCACCCACGTGGAGTCAGTGACCTCATCATCCCCTCCCTCCTCATCACTGGAGCCAATCTGGCAGTATGCTGCAGCTGCTGGAACATGACTGCCAGATTGGTGTCCTTCTTGAGCATCCCCTCTGTCTGCTCTCACGCTACTGCCTTCCTGTAGCTGGGTTTCATCATCAGACCCTTCGAAACGCTGGGCATCCTCCTGGAGCATGTACCCAACACTGTGCTCAAACAGTTCGGGGGACTCCTCAGGAGGAGGACATGGTGGGTCTAGGGAAGGAGTGACTGATGATGAGTCTGACATTGATACCAGGGAAGAGGACGCTTTGGCAGCTGCTTTGCCAGTACCCTGAGCCTGGGTGAGAGAGGATGAGGAGGAGGAGGAGGGCTTGGTCATCCACTCTACCAAGTCTTCGGCATGATGTGGCTCAACATGTCCAGCTGCCGAAAACAAGGACAAGCGTGTCCCATGGCCATGTGCTGATGACAATGCACCGCGTCCACGACCAGCACTGTTGCCCCCAGACACAGAGCCTGCTTGCCCTCTTTTATTGCCTCCTGACTGTCTGCCTCTCCTTGTTTGCCTTCCAGACATTCTAATAGATGGCCTGCAGGGAGATGGGGAAAAAGCAATAAGGGCTACCTTCAGGTGTCCTTCTCTGTCCCTTTACTTAAGGATTTCTAAATATGGTTGAGGATTATTGCTTTTGCACAGAATAGCACAACGACAATTTCCCTGACTGTCCAAAAAACAAGGATTTCAAAGATGGTTGATGAGGAATGCTTTGGCACACTATAGCACAAGGAGAATTCCCCTCACTTTCCTTCTTTGTCCCTAGAAACAAGGACTGGCACAGTGAAAGAAACTGACACTCTCCCTACCTACAGTTTTCTGTCCCTAGAAAAAATGTTTTTTTAAAGCACACTATAGCACAAGGAGAAATCCCCTCACTTTCCTTCTTTGTCCCTAGAAACAAGGACTGGCACAGTGAAAGAAACTGACACTCTCCCTACCTACAGTTTTCTGTCCCTAGAAAAAATGTTTTTTTAAAGCACACTATAGCACAAGGAGAAATCCCCTCACTTTCCTTCTTTGTCCCTAGAAACAAGGACTGGCACAGTGAAAGAAACTGACACTCTCCCTACCTACAGTTTTCTGTCCCTAGAAAAAATGTTTTTTTAAAGCACACTATAGCACAAGGAGAAATCCCCTCACTTTCCTTCTTTGTCCCTAGAAACAAGGACTGGCACAGTGAAAGAAACTGACACTCTCCCTACCTACAGTTTTCTGTCCCTAGAAAAAATGTTTTTTTAAAGCACACTATAGCACAAGGAGAAATCCCCTCACTTTCCTTCTTTGTCCCTAGAAACAAGGACTGGCACAGTGAAAGAAACTGACACTCTCCCTACCTACAGTTTTCTGTCCCTAGAAAAAATGTTTTTTTAAAGCACACTATAGCACAAGGAGAAATCCCCTCACTTTCCTTCTTTGTCCCTAGAAACAAGGACTGGCACAGTGAAAGAAACTGACACTCTCCCTACCTACAGTTTTCTGTCCCTAGAAAAAATGTTTTTTTAAAGCACACTATAGCACAAGGAGAAATCCCCTCACTTTCCTTCTTTGTCCCTAGAAACAAGGACTGGCACAGTGAAAGAAACTGACACTCTCCCTACCTACAGTTTTCTGTCCCTAGAAAAAATGTTTTTTTAAAGCACACTATAGCACAAGGAGAAATCCCCTCACTTTCCTTCTTTGTCCGTAGAAACAAGGACTGGCACAGTGAAAGAAACTGACACTCTCCCTACCTACAGTTTTCTGTCCCTAGAAAAAATGTTTTTTTAAAGCACACTATAGCACAAGGAGAAATCCCCTCACTTTCCTTCTTTGTCCCTAGAAACAAGGACTGGCACAGTGAAAGAAACTGACACTCTCCCTACCTGCAGTTTTCTGTCCCTAGAAAAAATGTTTTTTTAAAGCACACTATAGCACAAGGAGAAATCCCCTCACTTTCCTTCTTTGTCCCTAGAAACAAGGACTGGCACAGTGAAAGAAACTGACACTCTCCCTACCTACAGTTTTCTGTCCCTAGAAAAAATGTTTTTTTAAAGCACACTATAGCACAAGGAGAAATCCCCTCACTTTCCTTCTTTGTCCCTAGAAACAAGGACTGGCACAGTGAAATAAACTGACACTCTCCCTACCTACAGTTTTCTGTCCCTAGAAAAAATGTTTTTTTAAAGCACACTATATCACAAGGAGAAATCCCCTCACTTTCCTTCTTTGTCCCTAGAAACAAGGACTGGCACAGTGAAAGAAACTGACACTCTCCCTACCTACAGTTTTCTGTCCCTAGAAAAAATGTTTTTTTAAAGCACACTATAGCACAAGGAGAAATCCCCTCACTTTCCTTCTTTGTCCCTAGAAACAAGGACTGGCACAGTGAAAGAAACTGACACTCTCCCTACCTACAGTTTTCTGTCCCTAGAAATTTTTTTTTTTTAAAGCACACTATAGCACAAGGAGAAATCCCCTCACTTTCCTTCTTTGTCCCTAGAAACAAGGACTGGCACAGTGAAAGAAACTGACACTCTCCCTACCTACAGTTTTCTGTCACTAGAAAAAATGTTTTTTTAAAGCACACTATAGCACAAGGAGAAATCCCCTCACTTTCCTTCTTTGTCCCTAGAAACAAGGACTGGCACAGTGAAAGAAACTGACACTCTCCCTACCTACAGTTTTCTGTCCCTAGAAAAAATGTTTTTTTAAAGCACACTATAGCACAAGGAGAAATCCCCTCACTTTCCTTCTTTGTCCCTAGAAACAAGGACTGGCACAGTGAAAGAAACTGACACTCTCCCTACCTACAGTTTTCTGTCCCTAGAAAAAATGTTTTTTTAAAGCACACTATAGCACAAGGAGAAATCCCCTCACTTTCCTTCTTTGTCCCTAGAAACAAGGACTGGCACAGTGAAAGAAACTGACACTCTCCCTACCTACAGTTTTCTGTCCCTAGAAAAAATGTTTTTTTAAAGCACACTATAGCACAAGGAGAAATCCCCATACTTTCCTTCTTTGTCCCTAGAAACAAGGACTGGCACAGTGAAAGAAACTGACACTCTCCCTACCTACAGTTTTCTGTCCCTAGAAAAAATGTTTTTTTAAAGCACACTATAGCACAAGGAGAAATCCCCTCACTTTCCTTCTTTGTCCCTAGAAACAAGGACTGGCACAATGAAAGAAACTGACACTCTCCCTACCTACAGTTTTCTGTCCCTAGAAAAAATGTTTTTTTAAAGCACACTATAGCACAAGGAGAAATCCCCTCACTTTCCTTCTTTGTCCCTAGAAACAAGGACTGGCACAGTGAAAGAAACTGACACTCTCCCTACCTACAGTTTTCTGTCCCTAGAAAAAATGTTTTTTTAAAGCACACTATAGCACAAGGAGAAATCCCCTCACTTTCCTTCTTTGTCCCTAGAAACAAGGACTGGCACAGTGAAAGAAACTGACACTCTCCCTACCTACAGTTTTCTGTCCCTAGAAAAAATGATTTTTTAAAGCACACTATAGCACAAGGAGAAATCCCCTCACTTTCCTTCTTTGTCCCTAGAAACAAGGACTGGCACAGTGAAAGAAACTGACACTCTCCCTACCTACAGTTTTCTGTCACTAGAAAAAATGTTTTTTTAAAGCACACTATAGCACAAGGAGAAATCCCCTCACTTTCCTTCTTTGTCCCTAGAAACAAGGACTGGCACAGTAAAACACACTGACACTCTCCCTACCTATCCTTCTCTTTCCCTAAACTAAAGGAATCCAGGTTAAGCAAGAAATAAATAAATGTCACTGTCCCTGCCTATGCTTGTCTTTCCCTGCTCCGGAACACACTACACTAGGCCGCCGTGCTGGCGGCCTTTTATAGTGTGGGGCGTGTACTAAACACCCTCAGCAATAATTGGCCACAGGCATCCTGCCTGTGGCCAATCATTGCTCTCCTCGCTGCCGGCGCTGTGATTGGCCAAGCATGCGGGGTCACAGTGCATGCTTGGCCAATCACAGCGCCTGGATGACACTGCGATGGCGTAGTGCATTGTGGGCCGTTCGCGTCACTCAAATTTGGCGCGAACGGCCCAAATCGTTCGATCTTCGTCGAACGATCGAACAGCCGATGTTCGAGTCGAACGTATGTTCGACTCGAACACGAAGCTCATCCCTACTCGTGAGGAATAGCAGAATGTGTTTTGGGGTGTAATTTGTGGTATGCATATGCTGTGTGTGAGAAATAACCTGCTAATATGACAATTTTGTGAAAAAAAAAAAAAAGAAAAAAAAATCTTGATTTTTGCAAAGAATTGTGGGAAAAAATGACAACTTCAAAAAACTCACAATGCCTCTTTCTAAATACCTTGGAATGTCTTCTTTCGAAAAAGGGGTCATTTGGGGGGTATTTGTACTTTTCTGGCATGTTAGGGTCTCAAGAAATTAGATAGGCCGTCAGTACTTCAGGTGTGATCAATTTTCAGATATTGGCACCATAGCTTGTGGACTCTATAACTTTCACAAAGACCAAAAAATATGCACCAATTTGTACTTATTTTTACCAAAGATATGTAGCAGTATAAAATTTGGCCAAAATTTATGAAGAAAAAATACTAATTTGCAAAATTTTATAACGGAAACAAAGAAAAATTCATTTTTTTACAAAATTTTCAGTCTTTTTTCTCTTATAGCGCAAAAAATAAAAAACCCAACAGTGATTAAATACCACCAAAAGAAAGCTCTATTTGTGTGAAAAAAAGGACAAAAATGTCATATGGGTACAGTGTTGTATGACTGAGTAATTGTCATTCAAAATGTGAGAGCACCGAAAGCTGAAAATTCGTCTGGTTAGGAAGGGGGTTTAAGTGCCCAGTTGTCAAGTGGTTAAAAGGTCACTTCCGCCCATACGTCTTAAAGGCACATTTTTTTGTTGTCATTTTTTCAAATGACAAAAAAATATATATATAATTTTTTTATTGTATTTTAGTCTAAATATGAGATCTGAGGTCTTTTTGACCCCAGATCTCATATTTAAGAGGACCTGTCATGCTTTTTTCTATTACAAGGGATGTTTACATTCCTTGTAATAGGAATAAAAGTGACCCATTTTTTTTTTAAACAGTGTAAAAATAAATAAAATCAAGTAAAATAAATACGAAAACCAAAAAATTATTTTTTAAAGCGCCCCGTCCCGACGAGCACGCACGCAGAAGTGAACGCATATGTGAGTAGCGCCTGCATATGGAAACAGTGTTCAAACCACACAAGTGAGGTATCACCACAATTGTTAGAGCGAGAGCAATAGTTCTAGCCCTAGACCTCCTCTGTAACTCAAAATATGCAACCTATGGAATTTTTTAAACGTCACCTATGGAGATTTTTAAGGGTAAAAGTTTGACGCCATTCCACGAGCGGAAGCGTGACATATTGGGTATCAATTTACTCGGCGTAACATTATCTTTCACAATATAAAAAAAAATTGGGATAACTTTACTGTTGTCTTATTTTTCAATTCAAAATTTCCAAAAAAAGACCGCTGCGCAAATACGGTGTGACAAAAAGTATTGCAATGACCACCATTTTATTCTCTAGGGTGTTAGAAAAAAAACAATATATAATGTTTTGGGGTTCTAAGTAATTTTCTAGCAAAAAAACTTGTTTTAAACTTGTAAATATCAAATCTCAAAACGAGGCTCGGCCCTTAAAAGTTGCCATTGGCTGAGGCAAACAGTGGTTCCTGGGTGGCGTGGGTTTGAATGTTTTGAATGACCCACTGTAGGATGTTTATGATCTTTCCAGTGTCTGACAAGTTTCAGTCGAGTCGGTAGTAAAATCTGAACTAGTACGGTCCTCAGCTTACAAGGGATAAATTCTATTCCTAGCGAGCATAGTGCCAATCCTGGAGACAATGGGACATTAATCCCTAACACTTGAAAGATAAGTTTTGAAATGCCAGACCAAAACGAGGAAAGGGAAGAGCACATCCATAATATGTGGACTAGTGAGCCTTCTCTTCCACATTTCCTCCAGCATTCAGAAGATGAGTGTGGTGAGAATTTAGATATGCGTTGAGGTGTTAAGTACCACCTCAAATTCAATTTCTGGGTTAGTTCCCAGAGGTTAGCACTTCTGATTGCTGCGTAGGTGATAGAGAGGGTCTTTTGCCAAGCAGAGAAATGGTAAATCACCCCAAAATCCTGTTACCATTGTTGGAAGGGAGTGAATTTAATAAAGGTGTCTTTTTGGTTAAGCATGGTGTAGAATAGAGATATTCCATTTATTTTGTTGGTAGTCACCTTGTAAAACTGGGCAATGAACCAAGTAATTGCTGAGGTCGTGTTTCTATTATTTTGTAGGAAGTGTTGGATCTGTAGGTACAGTACTTGTAGTAGTCTTGGGTAGTGATTGCGTATTTGATTTGTAGGGATCAAAAGGTTTTTATGGCTGGGCCCACCTGAAGATCCTCCACTGTTAGTAGGCCTCTAGATGACCACGTATTTTTATAAATGTAATAATGTCATTATCATAGATAAGATACTTTATTTTCTGTGTGTTTAAACACAGCAAAACTTTAGTTTATTATTATTTTTATGTCCTATTTATGTAATTCTAAAAACATATCAAGTGTAATTATGTATAAGTAGTGCATGAAAATGAGAATACAAAATATTATTAATATTATTATGCAGGATTTATATAGCGCCAACAGTTTGCGCGGCGCTTTACAACATGGGAGCAGACATTACAGTTACAATACAATTCAATACAGGAGGGTTATTAATTTTAGGCAAAATCATCATCAATTGGATGCAAAAAACCCAGCACTAAAAACACCAAACTCAAAAGACAGAAAAAATAAGTCCAGAAAAAACTAAAACACAACTGAAATGGAAAAATAAAGAAAGAAATACGAAAGCTACCATTATCCTGATTTATAACCCTGAAATGGATTTCCTAAATGTAAACCTTAACCACAACATATCCCCGAAATCTTTCTCTTCCTTTGACCTAACATAAACATAGAACCAAACTGGCCTCATGCCCACGGGCGTTTTTTCAGCCGCGTTTTTGAGCGTTTTTTACAGCTTAAAAACGCCTGTCCATGTTAGTCTATAGCTTCATGCCCACCTAGGCGTTTTTGAGCTGTAAAGAGCATAGGCGTTTGTAAGCTGTAAAAAAAACCCAGGGCCAGTGCGTTCCTCAGCGTCAGAATTAGGCAGGAAAAAACGCGAGCGTCAAAAAACGCGCAAAAACGCGCACTAACGCGCACTAACGCGCACTAACGCGCAAAAAACGCGCACTAACGCGCGGTCGCGTTTTTAGCTCCGACGTTTTTTTTTTTTTTTTTTTTTTTCAAAAAAAATAAAAAATAAAAAATAAAAAATATTTACAATAACATGGACAGGCGTTTTTAAGCTGCAAAAAACGCAGCTGTAAAAACGCCAGTGGGCATGAGGCCACCTAGCCCTCAATTCTAACCTTATTTTAAACATACCCCACAATTCGATTTGTTATAACCATCACTATGAACCCAACACTTAAACCTTAACCTTAAGATCACCCAAACCTTATTCTAAAGGCAAATACAAGACCAAAGCTTAATTTTTTTTTTTTTTTGTGGCAAAATACCCTATTTAACAAATAATTTAAAGAGGAAAAAAAGTGGAAGCTTAAATAGAACAGATGCATCCGTGTTTTCTTTTACAATTTTAATATGCCTAGTTAAAGTTACACTACCGATAGATATAAGAATGTTATAAGGGCAGCAATGTAATTGTATGTGCCACATCCTATAAAAGAAGTAAGTATTCTTACCTGAAACAATGCATGTTATCGTGACGAGAAGAGTTCCTACAAAGCTTCTCATGGTTACTGTAGGCTCCAGATTTTCCACTTACAAATAACCGTGTGCAATCCAAGATCTTAGATTTATACTGCCCAGGTATAGAGCTTCCTTAAAATGGATTAATAATTTATAACCAAATTTGATATGCCTATCAGGGTGAGGGAGTGTGAACAAAACCTACGTGGCCCCATCCCTTGATAAGTCCATAGGCAGATGTGGAGGTTGGCAGCCTAGAAATTAAGTGCGTGTTATGGTTAATGAAACATTAACTAATGAAAACCCCTTATCAGCAGTCACTTCTTTTGTTTTCAGTACAGTATGCAGCTCACCTTTAGAATTTCTTTTCTGTCCTTTAGGGTAGACTGGCAAATTTTGATTGCAATACCGAGTTGTTCCAGCTGTCATCTAGCACTCCTCCATGCAAAATGATGGCACCCAAAATTAGACCAGATAAGAGTCAAAGACCATATTGTCGTAAGCATATTACTGGCTACACGGAAGTTAGACAACAATGCATTCACCAAAAGCCATGCAAATCTTGTGTTTCTAATAAATTTGCCATTTATTAGCCGAGTCTGCACACCTGAATTCATGCTTTCCATACAGTATAATATTTAGTGCAATGATGGTGCTGCGCTGTCAGATAATGATGCAATAAAGGTGTAATACAGCATAAATAGTGTAAAAAGATTGTAAAAAGAAATGGGATATATCCAAAAGTGCTTCTCACAAATGTACTGTACAAAAATTATTCTCAATAAGTTTGCAAATGAACAAACAAAAATACTGTAATAAGTTCACACCAAAAGTAATGCCAAAAAGTACATGCTAGTCATGCATAAACAACAACCTGACAACTTCATAACAGTACAAAAAATTGATGTGGTATTAGATCAGGGGTCTCCAAACTTTCTATGCAAAGTTTATTGAGATCCAGACTTCAGGGGGGCTGACTATGCCCAGTGGGCATAAACAATGCCCCATCTTTGGTATTAGGGGGAGAAATAGTTGGTGTCGGTGGGAGGAATAACGCCCCATCATTGGTGTCGGTTGGAGGAACAACGCCCCATCATTGGTGTCGGTGGTAGGAATAACGCCCCATCATTGGTGTCAAAGGGAGGAATAACGCCTCATCGTTGGTGTCGGTGGGAGGAAAAACGACCCATCGTTGATGTCGGTGGGAGGAATAATGCCCCATCATTGGTGTCGGTGGTAGGAATAACGCCCCATCTTTGGTGTCGGTGGGAGGAAAAATGCCCCATCGTGTGTGTCGGTAGGAGGAAGAACGCCCCATCGTTGGTGTCGGTGGTAGAAATAACGCCCCATCGTTGGTGTTGGTGGGAGGAAAAACGCCCCATCATTGATATCGGTGGGAGGAATAACGCCCCATCGTTGATGTCGGTGGGAGATATAATGCCCCATCGTGTGTGTCGGTGGGAGTAATAACGCCCCATCGTGTGTGTCGGTGGGAGGAAGAATGCCCCCATCGTTGGTGTCGGTGGTAGGTATAAAGCCCCATCGTTGGTGTCAGTGGTAGGAATAACGCCCCATCGTTGGTGTTGGTGGGAGGAAAAACGCCCCATCATTGATATCGGTGGGAGGAATAACGCCCCATCGTTGATGTCAGTGGGAGGAATAATGCCCCATCGTGTGTGTCGGTGGGAGAAATAACGCCCCATCGTGTGTGTCGGTGGGAGGAAGAACGCCCTTATCGTTGGTGTCGGTGGTAGGTATAAAGCCCCATCGTTGGTGTCGGTGGTAGGTATAAAGCCCCATCGTTGGTGTCGGTGGTAGGAATAACGCCCCATCGTCGGTAGGAGAAATAACGCCCCATCATTGGTGTCCATAGGAGAAACAGTGTTCCATCATTAGTGTCAATGGGAGGAACAGTGTCCATTCGTTGGTGTCAGTGGGAGGAATAATGCCTTATTTGCCGGATAAAAGCAAGCAAAGGACGACATTCGGCCCCTGGGCCGGAGTTTGGAGACCAATGTATTAGACCAAGTTATAGTGCAAATTGAATAAAAATGAATAATATAGTGACACTGACAAGTCCAAAACAACAGACACTGAGGCCTTGTACACACGGCCGAGATTCTCGTTAAAAAAAACAAGAAACTTGTCCCGGCCGAGTGTACACACGCTCGTTTCAAAGAACCCGCGGTTCTTTGAATGGAGCGTACGCGGTGACGTCATCGACTACGACGAGCATGCGCTCGTCACATTCGATGCCGTCGCCGCCATCTTGGTATACCCTACGTATGCCTAGGAAGCTAACGCGCATGCGTCGAATTCATTTCGAACATGCGCGGGCTTCCGGGAGGACAGGTAAGTGTACACACACTCACTTTTCTCGTCGAGAAACATGCCGAGGAGAATCTCGACGAGAAAATAGAGAGCAGGTTCTCTATTTTCTCGTCGAGGTTACTTGTCGGTTTTCTCGACGAGAAACCCGATAGCCGCGTACACACGACCGATTTACTCGGCAAGACCTCTCTGCCAGCAAGTTTCTTGCTGGTTCTTGCCGAGAAAATCGATCGTGTGTACGAGGCCTAAGGGTCTGATAAATTAAAGTGCAATGTGATAAGTGCCTCTCTTACTTCATCATGGTGAACAAAGTGACTGGTGCCTTTTCTTTCCAGTAGGTGACATCTCTGTGCTCTCAAGCCTCTCTCCTTACTGCTGTAAGGTAACAGCATTGAATAGATGGTTCTATATGAGGATCTGTGTGTTTTCACCTGACTCCAAGGGTCCTGCTAGGATTGGCCCAGCTTGTAGATCTCTATTGTGGATAATACTTCCTGGGGGTCCACCCCAATGACCTCCATATTAATGATGTGTGAGAAAAATAAGTCTCTAATAGTGTGATGCAGTTTGGATCAGCTAATCGGCGCTTGCAGCAGTCCATTTAGCTGTAAAGTGATAGCGCAGGAAGATTATTTGTTATTACCTACAGTATGCTTTTTCTTAGATCACATGTACTGTACATCATTAATGGAGATTTCCAGTAAGGCATGCAAGAAACACAGGTCATATTTTCTGTTTAGCTGCTGTTAAGACCTCCAGCTTGCCCACCTCTCTAACTATACTCTACAAGGCCACCATTCATTTTTGTAAATTCTTTATTTATACAATCCACAAAAAGTGGAGATAGAATACAAGACAAAGCATGACATAACCTGTAAGTACAGTCTCAGGGCACAGCTTGGATAATAACGGAAAACTTTGACGTATCATGTATCATCAAACATCCAGGTCCAGTGTGAGTTGTATTTATGTGGCTTCCTTTTTTGGCAATGTGGATTGGGTTTTTAATGATTTTAATGGATATTCAAGAAGTGGGGATGGAAAAGAGGAAAAAGCAAATAAAAAAAATCAGAAAAAGGAGCCTGGTTCAGACCACTCTCCGATGACTCCCAAGGCCCCACCAGTGTCAGCAAAACATAAGCGTTTTCGCGCTGCCTCTCTGAGGGACTATTAGTAGTATCTGGAGATGTTTCAAGGTAATTTTGGTATTCAAGCCACCACTCGTTTATTCTTCACATTTCCTAAGTAACCATTACCTTTTGCTTACATCTTGTATCCATCCTTTCTATCACGTACCTGGTGGAGACTGGAATGTGATGGAGGCAGGGCCGGACTGGGAATAAAATCCAGCCCTGGAAAAAATGTCATACCAGCTCCATAGCATTATTATACCAGAGTAACAGCATAACGTCATTATTTTCTTGTTCATGAAAGGGAAAACCATACATGTTAAAGCACATTTGAAGAGTGTATTATATATAGAGAAGACAGATATGAAATCAAATAGGGCTTTATATATATAAACACAAATTCCAGTTAAAAGTAGTCAATCATCAAGGGGGACCCCAGGAACTCAGAACGTGGCCCCCCCCACGTTCTGACTTCCTGGGGACCACCTTCCGCAGAAAGAATACTCTGAGGTAAGGGGGGTGGTTTACTGATATAAGGGGTAAAACTTTACATCAGTGCCCCCTTACATTATCGTATTCACTCCCCCCTTACATCAGTGACCCCCCCTCAGACTGGCCTACCGGTGCTGTCACTGACCTCCTCTCAGGTGCACCGTGCAGGGCTCAGTCAGTCAGCTCCAGCTCGGTGGCTCTGGTTTTATCCTATATAGTTTCCTCTCCACAGTCCACACACATCTGACTTCTCCCATGACCCCCATCCCGGCGGTACTCCCACTCTTGACTCCTCTCCAGACTCCCTCAGAGACTGCAGACATGATACAGGAGATGGTCAGAGGCTGCAGACATGATACAAGAGCTCAATGCAGCCTCACCAGTGCCCATAAATGCAGCCTCACCAGTGCCCATCAAATACAGCTTCATCAGTGCCAATCAAATGCAGCCTCACTGTGCCCATCAATGCAGCCTCACTGTGCCCATCAATGCAGCCTCACTGTGCCCATCATTGCAGCCTCACTGTGCCCATAAATGCAGCCTCACTGTGCCCATAAATGCAGCCTCACTGTGCTCATAAAATGCAGCCTCACTGTGCTCATCAAATTCAGCCTCACTGTGCCCATGAATGCAGCCTCACTGTGCCCACCATTGCAGCTTCACTGTGCCCATCATTGCAGCCTCGCTGTGCCCATAAATGCAGCCTCACTTTGCTCATCAAATGCAGCTTTACTGTGCCCATGAATGCAGCCTCACTGTGCCCACCATTGCAGCCTCACTGTGCCCATCATTGCAGCCTCACTTTGCCCATCAATGCAGCATCACTGTGCCCATCAAATACAGCTTTACTGTGCCCGTGAATGCAGCCTCACTGTGCCCACGAATGCAGCCTCACTGTGCCCATCATTGCAGCCCCTCCTATGCCCCATGTCCCAGTCTGCAGTACCTGTCTGTAGGAAGGTGTGTTGTTGATGCTTGGTACGGTACCTTCCAAGCCAGCAGGATATCCATGATCGCCATCAGCAGACATTGTCTGTCCTCTTTTTGGATGGAGACAGTGCTCCTTCCAGAGGATCTGTTTGCTGTGAGATGGAGTGGTACCTGGCCACCTGCACCTTCAGCCGTCCTCATTTCCTGCCCCCAGTCAGCCTGTCCTCTGGTCCTGGGGAAGTGAAAGCACTGGGTGGGAGCTGGATAGAAGGTGGAGCGGATAGCACTGGCGGGGATGGAGAGCACATGGGTGGGGGCAAAGGGCAGGGGGGTGGAGATCACAGGGATGGGGAGCAGAGAGCGCTGGGGGGGCTTGAGAGCACTAGGGGAGCCAAAAAGAACAGGGCTGGAGAGCACGAGAGGCTTAGAGGGGGGATGGAGAGCACTGAGGGGGCTAAGAGTGTGGTGGGTAAATAGCACTGGGGGATCTTGAGAGCACTGGGGGGCAGAAAGAACAGGGGTGGAGAGCACGGGGGCTGGAGAACACTGGGGGGGTACAAAGAGCAGGGGGGAGTGGAGAGCACTGGGGGGAGCTTGAAAACCCTGGGGGGGGCAGAAAGAACAGGGGTGAGGAGCATGGGGGGCTGGAGAGCACTGTGGGGGGTGGAGAGCATTGGGGTGGGGGCTGGGGGTAATGGGGAGAGCTGGAGAGCACTGGGGGGATAAAAAACAGGGGTGGTAAGCACTGGGGGTGTGGAGAGCAATGGGGGGGGAGAACAGGGGTGGGAGCACTGGGGGGAGTGGAGAGCACTAGGATGGTGGCTGGAGAAGGATGGGGAGAGCTGGAGAGCAGGGGGGGCAGAAAGAACAGGGGTGGAGAGAACTGTGGGGGGGCTGGAGAGTGTGGTGGGGGAGGAGAGCACTGGGGGGAGCCACAATGAGAACTGGGTGGGGCCAGCAAAAGAAGTTGGATATGAGGAGAAGCAGGGGTGGCTGCATATAGAGGAATTGAGCTTTCTATATTCCTCCATGCAGCCGCTGAATGCTTGATTCTCCTCCTCTCCCTCCTGCAAACATTCAGCGGCTGTATTGAAGAATATAGAAAGCTCAATTCCTCTATATGCAGCCACCCTGCCGAATCCGATCCTTCTATCCAGGCATATAGGGCGGGCTGTACAGTGGGCATCTCCTCATGTGTATTACGGAGCTGGCTGGGTCTGTGTTCGTGGCGGTGCTGTAACACGGTCCCACGCCCCTAGACCGGCTCGTGTGATAGGCTGAACACTGATTCTATATACTATCACACGAGCCGGTGTAGGGGGGCGGGACCGTGTTACAGCGCCGCCGCCGAACACAGACCCAGCCAGCTCCGTGATACACATGAGCAGAAGAGAGGGGACAGGGAGCACTGCGGCTGCAACTGAAACCGGCCCCAGGACAGGCGGCCTACCGGGAAATCTCCCGATATCCCGGTAGGCCAGTCCGGCCCTGGATGGAGGCCTCCCTTGCTCCTCCCGCCTACACTCCTGAAGGTGGGAACAGAAAGTGTAAAGGCAAGGAGTGGCACGAGTGCCGGGTATCTGGCTGGTGATGTCCCCTCTGTAGGTGGGTAGAGCTGGCAGTCACGGTCCTTGGAGCAGGAAGTAGAAGCAGCTTTGGCACCAGAGCATGGACAGGAGCGGAACCAGGAGAAGAGCAGCAGTCAGCAACAACCAGGCAGCAGGGTACCGAATCAGCAGGCAAAGCAAGTCCAGAAGGCAGGCCAAGGTCGGTAACAGCCGGGCAATGTGGTACCAAATCAGTAGGCAGATCAAGTCCAGTAAACAAGCCAAAGTCAGGATACCAGGTAACAGAGTAAAGGAACAAGCAGAGGTGAAGTCCAAAGGCGAGTCGGGTCATACACGAGCAAACAGGAGCAGCAGATCAGGTCTTGGTAAGTCAGGAAGAAGCTGAAGATCATCCATCACTGTTTACAGTGACAGAGCAGTTTAAATAGGCCACTGGGCGCCAAGTGCTAAATTGGTGTGCGACAAACTGGCTTTGTGGAAATTATGTTGGTCTTTTGCTTACGAATATTAGCATGAGTGCAATGTGTATGAGCATGAGCAAGTATCCGCACTGGCCTTTTAGTGGTGGAGGTCCGATTTACCTTACACTTTCTGTCTACCCATACATTTCCATAATCATCTGCAGATACTACACCAAATGTAACCTCCTCCGAACTTCTCCTTTCCTCCACAATAGACACATTCTCCCACTCCTACATGCGGGACATCTCATGTGCTTCTTTTATTCTCTGGAATTCTCTTCCACATTCCATTCAGTATCCTTCAACCCTTAAAACCTTCAGGTCAATCCTTGGTAGCCACCCATTTAGACAAGTATACAAAGTATACAAGTTATAAACCCACCGAAATTACTCCAAAGAGCTAAGGCATGACTGGAACTGAGACAAGTGTCAGTATAAATTACTCTTCATAGTTATCCTGGCATGACCGGAATTTCTCTGCCAATACAGTCCTCATCAGATTGGGGAATTCATCTGAAGCAATGTGAAATAAAAACAAAAAGAGCGCAAAGGCCTAGTGCATTACCCAATAACCACTAAAGAAGAGGGCATGTCCCTCAAAACATGTCAGCATGTATGTCTGAGTGCGGTCTGGGTCTTGGTGTATTGCATCCATATCCTGTCCTTTCACAGTTGAGACCTGTATATTACATGCGTTTTTGCCTTCTGCAATTTGTAAGTATGTTGTCTGCACTCTTTTATTCAAATACAGTGGTTATTGGTAGTGATGAGCCGAACACCCCCGGGTTGGGTTCGCACCAGAACCCCGAATGGACCGAAAGTTCGCACGAACTTTAGAACCCTATTAAATACAATGGATGCGAACGTTCAAAATCTAAAGTGCTAATTATAATGACTATTATGCATGTTATTGTCCTAAAAAGGCTCTGGGAACCCGGGTTCTGCACCAGGGGACATGTATCAATGCAAAAAGAAGTTTTAAAAACGGCCGTTTTTCTGGAGCAGTCATTTTAATGATGCATAAAGTGAAAAAAAAAAGTCAAATATTCCTTTAAATATCGTACCTGGGGGGTGTCTAAAGTATGCCTGTGAAGTGCCACGTGTTTCCCGTGTTTAGAACTGTCCCTGCACAAAATTTAATTTCTAAAGGAAAAAAAGCCATTTAAAACTGCTTGCGGCTTTAATGTAATGTCTGGTCCCGGTAATATGGATGAAAATCTTTAAGAAAAATGGCATAGCTGCCCCATCACACACCCCCCCCCCCCTACCACAGCCCATTACCTGCCCCTTTGGGTCTTGTATGGATATTAAGGGGAACCCCGCACACAAAATAAAAAAGGCCCTATATACTCTGAACAGCGGTATACAGGCGGTGCATACAAGAAAGGGACTGTAGGTTTGTTCTTATGTAGAATCTGTTTGTAATTTTGAACAGGTACATTGTTTAAGTGTAGCTCCAGCCAAAAAATCTATTTTTAAGCATTTGGAAAACATAGGGAAGGGTTATCACCCCTGTAACATTTGTTTTGCTGTCTGTGCAGTGTGCACCTGTTCAGAACAGTTCACCTCACTTTCCATCCTAATGACAAATGTTTTTTGAAAATTTGGGGTTTTTATTGAAACAAGAATTGGTTATAAAGAATCAGTGGAGAGGAGACACTTTTTTTTCCCATATTAACTCTTACAGGAGAGAATTTGCTTTCCTAGGGGTAGATTTCCTCTCACTTCCTGTTGTATCCTTCCGTTTGCAAGGAGGAGTCGTTTGTAAGTTGGATGTTTGAAAGTAGGGGCCTGCCGTATATACTCAGCTGAAATTTGCCCCTTACATGTTGGTGTTGCCACAACACTGTGAGCCCTCACATTTACTCTTGGTGGGCGCATGAATGGGCCCTGCTGTGAATTATTAGATCAAGAATTGTAATTGCATACCCCTGTTGAACAGGGGCTGAAAAATTGGGCCTTTGGTGGTGGTGGTGGTGGTGGTGTTGACACAACACTGTAAGGCCTCACAGTTAGTCTTGGTGGGAGCAGGAATGGGCCCTGCTGTGAATTATTAGATCAAGAATTGTAATTACATGCCCCTGTTAAACAGGGGCAGAAAAATTGGGCCTTAGGCACAGATGCCACAACACTGCAACCCCTCACAGATACTGTACTTGAAGCACAGCAATGAGCCCTGTTGCAAAGTATTGCATCAAAAATTGTAATTACACGCCCCTGTTAAACAGGGGCTGAAAAATTGGACCTTTGGTGGTGGTGGTGGTGGTGGTGTTGACACAACACTGTAAGGCCTCACAGTTAGTCTTGGTGGGCGCAAGAATGGGCCCTGCTGTGAATTATTAGATCAAGAATTGTAATTACATGCCCCTGTTAAACAGGGGCAGAAAAATTGAGCCTTAGGCACTGGTGCCACAACACTGCAACCCCTCACAGATACTGTACTTGGAGCACAGCAATGAGCCCTGTTGCAAAGTATTGCATCAAAAATTGTAATTACACGCCCCTGTTAAACAGGGGCTGAAAAATTGGGCCTTAGCCACTGGTGCTGGTGCCACGACACTGCAACCACTCCCAGATACTCTAGTTGGAGTGCAGGAATGAGCCCTGCTGCAAAGCATTGCATAAAAATTGTAATAACACACCCCTGTTAAACAGGGGCTGAAAAATTGGGCCTTAGCCACTGGTGGCGGCACCCAGAAACAAAAATGTTCTTCCAAGCTATCATCGTCAATCGGATCATTGAGGAGGAGGAGGATAGTCAGTCAACATAACAGGACAGTCTCTCAGCATCAGCATCAGTCTTGAAGGGATGTGACATTTGAAAATAAATTAGTCTGTTATATCAGCTTCAGGTGTTTGGTAGCTGGTGGTGATCCAAGACTGGTTCATCTTTATGAAGGTCAGTCGATCAACAGAGTCGGTGGACAGGCGCACCCTGTGATCCGTGACAAATCCTCCAGCAGCACTGAATGTGCGTTCTGAAAGAACGCTGGATGCAGGACAGGCCAGTAGCTCAATTGCATACTGTGCAAGCTCTGGCCAGTGATCCATCCTCAAGACCCAGTAAGCCAGAGGATTTTCGGTGGGGAAGGTGTCCAAGTCTGACCTTGCCCCTAGGTATTCCTGCACCATGTATATCAGACGCTGGCGATGGTTGCTGTAACCGATCATACCTTGGGGCTGCGGACTAAAGAATTGTCTGAACGCTTCGGTCAGACGGCCACCTTCCCCACCGCTCCTTCTTTGACTGACCGAAGCCTCAGCAACTCGTTGTCCAGGACCAGGAGTTTGTAACCTCCCAGTCTCTGGGAACGCGTTGCACAGACCTTTCTGCAAGGCATCCCGGAGTTGTCTCATCCTCTGCTCCCTCTGCGACGGTAAGATAAGGTCCGCAACCTTACCCTTGTACCGTGGATCAAGGAGAGTGGCCAGCCAGTAATGGTCCCTCTCCTTGATCCGAAGAATACGAGGATCCTTCCGCAGACTTTGCAGGATCAGGGAGGCCATGCAGCGTAGGTTAGCTGAGGCATTCAGTCCGGAGTCCTCTGGGTCACTAAGGACGACATGATCCGCAGCCACCTCCTCCCAGCCACGTACAAGTCCACTGGTTTCTTGGGAGTGTAAATCATCCCTAAAAGACTGCTGCTGATGATGCTGAGTGCCAGGCTCCACCTCCATGCTGACACAATCCTCCTCCTCCTCCTCTTCTTCCTGTGCGATGGGTGGGACAGAAGGAACACTGTCTGGGTAAAGGGGGCATTGAGAGGCAAGGAAGTCCTCCTCTTCCTGCCTCTGTTCTGCCTCAAGTGCCCTGTCCATTATTCCATGCAGCGTATGTTCCAACAGGTGGACAAGAGGTACAGTGTCACTGATGCATGCACTGTCACTGCTCACCATCCTCGTGGCCTCCTCAAATGGTGCCAGGACAGTGCATGCATCCCTGATCATGCCCCACTGGCGTGGTGAAAAAAAAACGAGCTCCCCTGACCCTGTCCTGGTGCCGTAGTCGCACAGGTACTCATTGATGGCCCTCTGCTGCGTGTGCAGCCGCTGCAGCATGGCCAACGTTGAGTTCCACCTGGTGGGCATGTCACATATAAGGCGGTTCTTGGGCAGGTTCAACTCCTTTTGCAGCTCAGCCAGGCGAGCACTGGCATTATAAGATCTGCGGAAATGCACACAGACTTTCCTGGCCTGCCTCAGGACATCCTGTAAGCCTGGGTACCTGCCCAAGAACTGCTGCACCACCAGGTTAAGGACGTGAGCCACACAGGGCACATGGGTCAGTTGTCCCTGTCGGAGAGCGGAGAGGAGGTTGGTGCCATTGTCGCAAACCACCATTCCTGGCTTAAGCTGGCGTGGCGTCAACCACCTCTCGGCATGCCCCTGCAGAGCAGACAGAACCTCTGCCCCAGTGTGGCTCCTGTCCCCCAAACACACCAGCGCAAGCACGGCATGGCATATTTTTGCCTGCGTACTTGCGTAGCCCCTTGAACGCCTACGAAGCACCGCTGTCACGGATGCCTAACACGGCATCCAGCACAGGGTACGCAGATCAGTGGGCTGCACTAAAGGAACTAGGCACAAGGTAAGTAAATATATATATGAGTTTATTGAAAGGATAATTCCTAAAACAATAAAGGCAACCAGCAAACAACCACAGTGACACACAAAACAACTCCCTACACCAACGTGAATACAGTTTAGAGATTAAAGCGTAAATGTAATCAAGCCAGGGTCATACACGAGAGATCAGTCCGATTGAACAGGGAGCCGGAAGGGACAACAGGAGGAAGGGATGAGTCTGCAAGACAGGGGTCCAGGGATGGATGCAGGGTTCAGGAACACAGGATACAAGGTACAGAGGCAGGGGTCCAGGGATGAATGCAGGGTTCAGGAACACAGGATACAAGGTACAGAGGCAGGGGTCCAGGGATGGATGCAGGGTTCAGGAACACAGGATACAAGGTAACAGATAACAGGTCACAAGGTTCAGGTTCAGGTTCAGGTTCAGGTTCAGGTTCAGGCATACAGGTCTGGGTTCCAAGACAATACCAGAGCAAATGCTTTAGTGTCTGCTGGGTATTTATACACACCTCCTGCAATCAGTCTCAGGTGACGCCTGATTGCAGGAGATGATTTCGGCTCCAGACAAATGGGAGACACACCCGCTGGTGGCCACCAGAACTGCACCCTTTGGTGCTGAAAGCAATAGCACCACCAGCAGGTGACCCAGGCAATGACACTGATCATGACAGTTCCCCCTCCGAAGGAGTGGCCTCCGGACGCTCCATTCTGCCCTTGATCTGGCAGTGCTGGTAGGTGTGGAAACGTCCCAAAAAGTCTCCCCTGTGTCTGCGGACTACTTGTGCTCCTCCGGCCAGAGTCCTTAAACTTACTGGGAGGCGTGGCACCTGAGTCCGGCAATGGAACACGCACCCCACCACCAGGGTCTGGAAGTTGGGATCTGGAAATGAAAACAGGCAGGGCAATGTGCATGAACCTAACGGAGGCGAACAACACAAGGGCATCACAGTCAGGCTGGGAATCAAGCAGGGCAAAATCAGCGGCAAGCCGGGCATCGAGAACGGGTTTAGCAGGCACCATGTCAGCGGGCTGGGCAAATGGCGCTGGGTCTTCAAGCTGGCCACCGGGCAGAGGCACTTCAAACTGGCCACCGGGCAGAGGTTCAGCAAGCCAGATGGCAGGCACTGGTTCAGCGGGCTGAAAGACGGGCACCAAAACGTCAGGCTGGGTGACGGGCACCGAAAATCCAGGCTGGAACAGGTTGGCTGGTGTGGAAACAGGCTGGAACAGGTTGGCTGGTGTGGAAACAGGCTGGAACAGGTTGGCTGGTGTGGAAACAGGCTGGAACAGGTTGGCTGGTGTGGAAACAGGCTGGAACAGGTTGGCTGGTGTGGAAACAGGCTGGCTGGTGTGGAAACAGGCTGGAACAGGTTGGCTGGTGTGGAAACAGGCTGGAACAGGTTGGCTGGTGTGGAAACAGGCTGGAACAGGTTGGCTGGTGTGGAAACAGGCTGGAACAGGTTGGCTGGTGTGGAAACAGGCTGGAACAGGTTGGCTGGTGTGGAAACAGGCTGGAACAGGTTGGCTGGTGTGGAAACAGGCTGGAACAGGTTGGCTGGTGTGGAAACAGGCTGGAACAGGTTGGCTGTTGTGGAAACAGGCTGGAACAGGCTGGCTGGTGTGGAAACAGGCTGGAACAGGCTGGCTGGTGTGGAAACAGGCTGGAACAGGCTGGAACAGGTTGGCTGGTGTGGAAACAGGCTGGAACAGGTTGGCTGGTGTGAAAACAGGCTGGAACAAGTCGGCTGGTGTGGAAGCAGGCTGGAGCGAATCGGCTGGTGTGGAAGCAGGCTGGAGCGGATCGGCTGGTGTGGAAGCAGGCTGGAGCGGATCGGCTGGTGTAGAAGCAGGCTGGAGCGGATCGGCTGGTGTAGAAGCAGGCTGGAGCGGATCGGCTGGTGTAGAAGCAGGCTGGAGCGGATCGGCTGGTGTGGAAGCAGGCTGGAGCGGATCGGCTGGTGTGGAAGCAGGCTGGAGCGGATCGGCTGGTGTGGAAGCAGGCTGGAGCGGATCGGTTGGTGTGGAAACAGGCTGCAACAGGTCGCTTGGTTTGGAAACAGGCTGCAACAGGTCGCTTGGTTTGGAAACAGGCTGCAACAGGTCGCTTGGTTTGGAAACAGGCAGCAACAGGTCGGCTGGTGCGGAGACAGGCTGCAACAGGTCGGCTGGTGCGGAGACAGGCTGCAACAGGTTGGCTGGTGCGGAGACAGGCTGCAACAGGTCGGCTGGTGCGGAGACAGGCTGCAACAGGTCGGCTGGTGCGGAGACAGGCTGCAACAGGTCGGCTGGTGCGGAGACAGGCTGCAACAGGTCGGCTGGTGCGGAGACAGGCTGCAACAGGTCGGCTGGTGCGGAGACAGGCTGCAACAGGTCGGCTGGTGCGGAGACAGGCTGCAACAGGTGGGCTGGTGCGGAGACAGGCTGCAACAGGTCGGCTGGTGTGGAAGCAGGCTGGAGCGGATCGGCTGGTGTGGAAGCAGGCTGGAGCGGATCGGTTGGTGTGGAAACAGGCTGCAACAGGTCGCTTGGTTTGGAAACAGGCTGCAACAGGTCGCTTGGTTTGGAAACAGGCTGCAACAGGTCGCTTGGTTTGGAAACAGGCAGCAACAGGTCGGCTGGTGCGGAGACAGGCTGCAACAAGTCGGCTGGTGCGGAGACAGGCTGCAACAGGTTGGCTGGTGCGGAGACAGGCTGCAACAGGTCGGCTGGTGCGGAGACAGGCTGCAACAGGTCGGCTGGTGCGGAGACAGGCTGCAACAGGTCGGCTGGTGCGGAGACAGGCTGCAACAGGTCGGCTGGTGCGGAGACAGGCTGCAACAGGTCGGCTGGTGCGGAGACAGGCTGCAACAGGTGGGCTGGTGCGGAGACAGGCTGCAACAGGTGGGCTGGTGCGGAGACAGGCTGCAACAGGTCGGCTGGTGCGGAGACAGGCTGCAACGGGTCGGCTGGTGCTGAGACAGGCTGCAACGGGTCGGCTGGTGCGGAGACAGGCTGCAACGGGTCGGCTGGTGCGGAGACAGGCTGCAACAGGTCGGCTGGTGCGGAGACAGGCTGCAACAGGTCGGCTGGTGTGGAAACAGGCTGGGTTACTGGCAGGATCGTGTGAGTTGGAAAGAACTTCCGTTTTTTCTTTGGTTTAGCCACCGAAGATTTGTATATGTATACAGGGCTGTAGGTGGTGGATGCAGCTGGTAGAGGCGAAGATCGGAAGGATGGTGAAGCAGAGGGTGCGGATTTTGAAGGGGGTCTTAGGGGAACTGATGGAGGCAGCCGAGACGAAGCAGGAGGGTTAAAGGCAGGGTAAGTGCAGCAGGGGGAAACAGGGTACTGGTACTTCATTGGTAGGAGGGTGTATTGGTTGGCCACTGTGGTAGTTGGGAGTAAAGGAGACGCAGACATCCCAGCAGGCTGGTGTCTAGACACAGGAATGGGTGGCAGGGAACCGACAGGGGCTGAGTACAATAAACTTGACCAGGCCTGTAGTAATGATTGCACAAAGTTAGGTTTGCATACTGCTTGTCTGACCAGAGACTGCACTGACTCAATACATGCTGCAAGCACCTGTGTAGGACAAGTTGAGTACTGCTCAAGGAAAAAGACTGAGTCATCTTCCAACAGCCACACCAAGGACTCTACCTGAGCTGCACTAAAAGGGGGTGTATAGTCATCGTCTCCACTGGAGGCATCAGACAGGGCCAACTCTGTACAGATACAGATCAGATCTTGCACATCCTCAAACACAAAACTGCCCAGATCCACAAAAACATGGGCTATGCGGATGCATTCCAACAACTGCTCTCTAGTGTGTTCACTTAATGTTTGAGAACAAAACTCCCTGTCCTCTGTTGCTAGTAGCGAAAAATACAGAATATCGTCAAGCTGCATTTTTAAAGCAATAGCAGTGCCCAGACCCAATTCCCAAGTGCAGCCGATCTGCTTGAATGGCTCTGGTATTCTGTCACGGATGCCTAACACGGCATCCAGCACAGGGTACGCAGATCAGTGGGCTGCACTAAAGGAACTAGGCACAAGGTAAGTAAATATATATATGAGTTTATTGAAAGGATAATTCCTAAAACAATAAAGGCAACCAGCAAACAACCACAGTGACACACAAAACAACTCCCTACACCAACGTGAATACAGTTTAGAGATTAAAGCGTAAATGTAATCAAGCCAGGGTCATACACGAGAGATCAGTCCGATTGAACAGGGAGCCGGAAGGGACAACAGGAGGAAGGGATGAGTCTGCAAGACAGGGGTCCAGGGATGGATGCAGGGTTCAGGAACACAGGATACAAGGTACAGAGGCAGGGGTCCAGGGATGAATGCAGGGTTCAGGAACACAGGATACAAGGTACAGAGGCAGGGGTCCAGGGATGGATGCAGGGTTCAGGAACACAGGATACAAGGTAACAGATAACAGGTCACAAGGTTCAGGTTCAGGTTCAGGTTCAGGTTCAGGTTCAGGTTCAGGCATACAGGTCTGGGTTCCAAGACAATACCAGAGCAAATGCTTTAGTGTCTGCTGGGTATTTATACACACCTCCTGCAATCAGTCTCAGGTGACGCCTGATTGCAGGAGATGATTTCGGCTCCAGACAAATGGGAGACACACCCGCTGGTGGCCACCAGAACTGCACCCTTTGGTGCTGAAAGCAATAGCACCACCAGCAGGTGACCCAGGCAATGACACTGATCATGACAGTTCCCCCTCCGAAGGAGTGGCCTCCGAACGCTCCATTCTGCCCTTGATCTGGCAGTGCTGGTAGGTGTGGAAACGTCCCAAAAAGTCTCCCCTGTGTCTGCGGACTACTTGTGCTCCTCCGGCCAGAGTCCTTAAACTTACTGGGAGGCGTGGCACCTGAGTCCGGCAATGGAACACGCACCCCACCACCAGGGTCTGGAAGTTGGGATCTGGAAATGAAAACAGGCAGGGCAATGTGCATGAACCTAACGGAGGCGAACAACACAAGGGCATCACAGTCAGGCTGGGAATCAAGCAGGGCAAAATCAGCGGCAAGCCGGGCATCGAGAACGGGTTTAGCAGGCACCATGTCAGCGGGCTGGGCAAATGGCGCTGGGTCTTCAAGCTGGCCACCGGGCAGAGGCACTTCAAACTGGCCACCGGGCAGAGGTTCAGCAAGCCAGATGGCAGGCACTGGTTCAGCGGGCTGAAAGACGGGCACCAAAACGTCAGGCTGGGTGACGGGCACCGAAAATCCAGGCTGGAACAGGTTGGCTGGTGTGGAAACAGGCTGGAACAGGTTGGCTGGTGTGGAAACAGGCTGGAACAGGTTGGCTGGTGTGGAAACAGGCTGGAACAGGTTGGCTGGTGTGGAAACAGGCTGGAACAGGTTGGCTGGTGTGGAAACAGGCTGGCTGGTGTGGAAACAGGCTGGAACAGGTTGGCTGGTGTGGAAACAGGCTGGAACAGGTTGGCTGGTGTGGAAACAGGCTGGAACAGGTTGGCTGGTGTGGAAACAGGCTGGAACAGGTTGGCTGGTGTGGAAACAGGCTGGAACAGGTTGGCTGGTGTGGAAACAGGCTGGAACAGGTTGGCTGGTGTGGAAACAGGCTGGAACAGGTTGGCTGGTGTGGAAACAGGCTGGAACAGGTTGGCTGTTGTGGAAACAGGCTGGAACAGGCTGGCTGGTGTGGAAACAGGCTGGAACAGGCTGGCTGGTGTGGAAACAGGCTGGAACAGGCTGGAACAGGTTGGCTGGTGTGGAAACAGGCTGGAACAGGTTGGCTGGTGTGAAAACAGGCTGGAACAAGTCGGCTGGTGTGGAAGCAGGCTGGAGCGAATCGGCTGGTGTGGAAGCAGGCTGGAGCGGATCGGCTGGTGTGGAAGCAGGCTGGAGCGGATCGGCTGGTGTAGAAGCAGGCTGGAGCGGATCGGCTGGTGTAGAAGCAGGCTGGAGCGGATCGGCTGGTGTAGAAGCAGGCTGGAGCGGATCGGCTGGTGTGGAAGCAGGCTGGAGCGGATCGGCTGGTGTGGAAGCAGGCTGGAGCGGATCGGCTGGTGTGGAAGCAGGCTGGAGCGGATCGGTTGGTGTGGAAACAGGCTGCAACAGGTCGCTTGGTTTGGAAACAGGCTGCAACAGGTCGCTTGGTTTGGAAACAGGCTGCAACAGGTCGCTTGGTTTGGAAACAGGCAGCAACAGGTCGGCTGGTGCGGAGACAGGCTGCAACAGGTCGGCTGGTGCGGAGACAGGCTGCAACAGGTTGGCTGGTGCGGAGACAGGCTGCAACAGGTCGGCTGGTGCGGAGACAGGCTGCAACAGGTCGGCTGGTGCGGAGACAGGCTGCAACAGGTCGGCTGGTGCGGAGACAGGCTGCAACAGGTCGGCTGGTGCGGAGACAGGCTGCAACAGGTCGGCTGGTGCGGAGACAGGCTGCAACAGGTCGGCTGGTGCGGAGACAGGCTGCAACAGGTGGGCTGGTGCGGAGACAGGCTGCAACAGGTCGGCTGGTGTGGAAGCAGGCTGGAGCGGATCGGCTGGTGTGGAAGCAGGCTGGAGCGGATCGGTTGGTGTGGAAACAGGCTGCAACAGGTCGCTTGGTTTGGAAACAGGCTGCAACAGGTCGCTTGGTTTGGAAACAGGCTGCAACAGGTCGCTTGGTTTGGAAACAGGCAGCAACAGGTCGGCTGGTGCGGAGACAGGCTGCAACAAGTCGGCTGGTGCGGAGACAGGCTGCAACAGGTTGGCTGGTGCGGAGACAGGCTGCAACAGGTCGGCTGGTGCGGAGACAGGCTGCAACAGGTCGGCTGGTGCGGAGACAGGCTGCAACAGGTCGGCTGGTGCGGAGACAGGCTGCAACAGGTCGGCTGGTGCGGAGACAGGCTGCAACAGGTCGGCTGGTGCGGAGACAGGCTGCAACAGGTGGGCTGGTGCGGAGACAGGCTGCAACAGGTGGGCTGGTGCGGAGACAGGCTGCAACAGGTCGGCTGGTGCGGAGACAGGCTGCAACGGGTCGGCTGGTGCTGAGACAGGCTGCAACGGGTCGGCTGGTGCGGAGACAGGCTGCAACGGGTCGGCTGGTGCGGAGACAGGCTGCAACAGGTCGGCTGGTGCGGAGACAGGCTGCAACAGGTCGGCTGGTGTGGAAACAGGCTGGGTTACTGGCAGGATCGTGTGAGTTGGAAAGAACTTCCGTTTTTTCTTTGGTTTAGCCACCGAAGATTTGTATATGTATACAGGGCTGTAGGTGGTGGATGCAGCTGGTAGAGGCGAAGATCGGAAGGATGGTGAAGCAGAGGGTGCGGATTTTGAAGGGGGTCTTAGGGGAACTGATGGAGGCAGCCGAGACGAAGCAGGAGGGTTAAAGGCAGGGTAAGTGCAGCAGGGGGAAACAGGGTACTGGTACTTCATTGGTAGGAGGGTGTATTGGTTGGCCACTGTGGTAGTTGGGAGTAAAGGAGACGCAGACATCCCAGCAGGCTGGTGTCTAGACACAGGAATGGGTGGCAGGGAACCGACAGGGGCTGAGTACAATAAACTTGACCAGGCCTGTAGTAATGATTGCACAAAGTTAGGTTTGCATACTGCTTGTCTGACCAGAGACTGCACTGACTCAATACATGCTGCAAGCACCTGTGTAGGACAAGTTGAGTACTGCTCAAGGAAAAAGACTGAGTCATCTTCCAACAGCCACACCAAGGACTCTACCTGAGCTGCACTAAAAGGGGGTGTATAGTCATCGTCTCCACTGGAGGCATCAGACAGGGCCAACTCTGTACAGATACAGATCAGATCTTGCACATCCTCAAACACAAAACTGCCCAGATCCACAAAAACATGGGCTATGCGGATGCATTCCAACAACTGCTCTCTAGTGTGTTCACTTAATGTTTGAGAACAAAACTCCCTGTCCTCTGTTGCTAGTAGCGAAAAATACAGAATATCGTCAAGCTGCATTTTTAAAGCAATAGCAGTGCCCAGACCCAATTCCCAAGTGCAGCCGATCTGCTTGAATGGCTCTGGTATTCTGTCACGGATGCCTAACACGGCATCCAGCACAGGGTACGCAGATCAGTGGGCTGCACTAAAGGAACTAGGCACAAGGTAAGTAAATATATATATGAGTTTATTGAAAGGATAATTCCTAAAACAATAAAGGCAACCAGCAAACAACCACAGTGACACACAAAACAACTCCCTACACCAACGTGAATACAGTTTAGAGATTAAAGCGTAAATGTAATCAAGCCAGGGTCATACACGAGAGATCAGTCCGATTGAACAGGGAGCCGGAAGGGACAACAGGAGGAAGGGATGAGTCTGCAAGACAGGGGTCCAGGGATGGATGCAGGGTTCAGGAACACAGGATACAAGGTACAGAGGCAGGGGTCCAGGGATGAATGCAGGGTTCAGGAACACAGGATACAAGGTACAGAGGCAGGGGTCCAGGGATGGATGCAGGGTTCAGGAACACAGGATACAAGGTAACAGATAACAGGTCACAAGGTTCAGGTTCAGGTTCAGGTTCAGGTTCAGGTTCAGGTTCAGGTTCAGGCATACAGGTCTGGGTTCCAAGACAATACCAGAGCAAATGCTTTAGTGTCTGCTGGGTATTTATACACACCTCCTGCAATCAGTCTCAGGTGACGCCTGATTGCAGGAGATGATTTCGGCTCCAGACAAATGGGAGACACACCCGCTGGTGGCCACCAGAACTGCACCCTTTGGTGCTGAAAGCAATAGCACCACCAGCAGGTGACCCAGGCAATGACACTGATCATGACAACCGCTGGTTCCGAGGACAAAGCACAGGAAGAGGCCACGGAGGAAGAAGAAGAGGAGGGGGTGGAGGACAGAGGTGTGTCACAACCAGTAGTAGCATTTTGGAGGCGTGGCGGTGGAACAACCTCCAACACTATTGCACCTTGTCCTGCATCCTTCCCAGCTGCCAAAAGAGTGACCCAATGGGCCGTGAAAGAAAGGTAACGTCCCTGTCCATGCCTGCTGGACCATGAGTCAGCGGTAATATGCACCTTACCGCTGACCGCCCTGTCCAGCGAGGCCAAGACATTGCCTTCCACATGCTGGTAGAGAGCCGGAATCGCCTTCCGTGAGAAAAAGTGGCGTTTGGGAACCTGCCACTGAGGAACCGCACATTGCATAAACTCACGGAAGGGGGCCGAGTCTACCAACTGAAAAGGCAGCAGTTGAAGTGCTAGCAATTTAGCCAAGCTAGCATTCAACCGCTGGGCATGTGGATGGCTGGGAGTGAACTTCTTTCGACGGTCCAGCAGCTGGGGCAGGGAAATTTGCCTGCTAGAATCGGACGTTGGTGTACTGCTAGCAGAGTGCCCGCAAGTACTTGGCTGTGACACACCTAATTCTACACCTTCATTCCTCTCAGAGCAGGTTTCAGAGAGGACTGAAGGTATAGTGGGGTTGGAGATCCCAGCTGATGCGGTGCAAGAAGAGGTCAGCTTTGTTCTTTGGTGTGGGTCTTTAAGGTAGGCTTGCCAACGAGCTGCATGGCAGATCAACATATGTCTGGTCAAGCATGTGGTGCCCAAGCGGGTGATGTTTTGGCCACGCGATATACGCTTGAGACATATGTTGCAAACAGCAGCTGTGCGATCTGATGCACTCGACTTAAAAAAGGCCCACACCAAAGAACTTTTTGAATAACGGGCAGAGGCAGCGCCCTGCACAGGCGGAGCTCTGCGGTGTGATTCTGTCGGTGTGCTGCCCTTACGCTGGCCCCCCGAGGGCATCCTGCCTCGTTGGAGATGTGCCTCCTCCTCATCCTCCTCCTCCTCCTCTCTCCTATTAGGCACCCACGTGGAGTCAGTGACCTCATCATCCCCTCCCTCCTCATCACTGGAGCCAATCTGGCAGTATGCTGCAGCTGCTGGAACATGACTGCCAGATTGGTGTCCTTCTTGAGCATCCCCTCTCTCTGCTCTCACGCTACTGCCTTCCTCTAGCTGGGTAACATCATCAGACCCTTCGAAACGCTGGGCATCCTCCTGGAGCATGTACCCAACAATGTGCTCAAACAGTTCGGGGGACTCCTCAGGAGGACATGGTTGGTCTAGGGAAGGAGTGACTGATGATGACATTGATACCAGGGAAGAGGACGCTTTGGCAGCTGCTTTGCCAGTACCCTGAGCCTGGGTGAGAGAGGATGAGGAGGATGAGGAGGGCTTGGTCATCCACTCTGCCAAGTCTTTGGCATGATGCGGCTCAACACGTCCAGCTGCCGAAAAGAAGGACAAGCGTGTCCCATGGCCACGTGCTGATGGCGATGCACCGCGTCCACGACCAGCACTGTTGTCTCTAGACACAGAGCCTGCTTGCCCTCTTTTTTTGCCTCCTGACTGTCTGCCTCTCCTTGTTTGCCTTCCAGACATTCTAATAGATGGCCTGCAGGGAAATGGGAAACGCAGCAATACAGGCTAAGTTAAGGTGTAATATGGTCAGGAGGCACACTCCGCCCGCTGTAAGTGCCGCAAAATCCTGTTTGTGTAAAACACCAGGAAAAAGCAGCAATACAGGCTAAGTTAAGGTGTAATATGGTCAGGAGGTACACTCCGCCCGCTGTAAGTGCCGCAAAATCCTGTTGGTGTAACACACCAGGAAAAAGCAGCAATACAGGCTAAGTTAAGGTGTAATATGGTCAGGAGGTACACTTCACCCGCTGTAAGTGCCGCAAAATCCTGTTGGTGTAACACACCAGGAAAAAGCAGCAATACGGGCTAAGTTAAGGTGTAATATGGTCAGGAGGCACACTCCGCACGCTGTAAATGCTGCAAAATCCTGTTGGTGTAACACACCAGGAAAAAGCAGCAATACAGGCTAAGTTAAGGTGTAATATGGTCAGGAGGCACACTCCGCCCGCTGTAAGTGCCGCAAAATCCTGTTTGTGTAACACACCAGGAAAAAGCAGCAATACAGGCTAAGTTAAGGTGTAATATGGTCAGGAGGTACACTCCGCCCGCTGTAAGTGCCGCAAAATCCTGTTGGTGTAACACACCAGGAAAAAGCAGCAATACAGGCTAAGTTAAGGTGTAATATGGTCAGGAGGCACACTCCGCCCGCTGTAAATGCCGCAAAATCCTGTTGGAGTAACACACCAGGAAAAAGCAGCAATACAGGCTAAGTTAAGGTGTAATATGGTCAGGAGGCACACTCCGCCCGCTGTAAATGCTGCAAAATCCTGTTGGTGTAACACACCAGGAAAAAGCAGCAATACAGGCTAAGTTAAGGTGTAATATGGTCAGGAGGTACACTCCGCCTGCTGTAATGCCGCGTACACACGATCGTGATTCACGGCGGTGAAAACACCGCCGTGAATCACGACATGAAAAAAAATGAAAAACGAGGGAACGGCATGTTCCCCCACACACGACCGTTTTTCCCGTCATTTTTTTCTTTGTCGAGAAAAACGACCGTGTGTGGGCTCCGTGGCAGTGTTTCCCTATGGGAAAACTGCCGCGGAAAAAAATGCTGGAAATAACAATGAAAAAAATTAGAACATGTTCTAATTTTTCTCATCGTGATTAATGCCGTTTTTCCCGTCGGGAAAAACGGCAAAAAGCCCACAGACGATCGTTTTTCTCGTCCAAAGGAAAAAATGTCATTTTTCCCGACGGGAAAAATGATCGTGTGTACGCGGCATTAGTGCCGCAAAATCCTGTTGGTGTAACACACCAGGAAAAAGCAGCAATACAGGCTAAGTTAAGGTGTAATATGGTCAGGAGGTACACTCCGCCCGCTGTAAGTGCCGCAAAATCCTGTTGGTGTAACACACCAGGAAAAAGCAGCAATACAGGCTAAGTTAAGGTGTAATATGGTCAGGAGGCACACTCCGCCCGCTGTAAGTGCCGCAAAATCCTGTTGGTGTAACACACCAGGAAAAAGCAGCAATACAGGCTAAGTTAAGGTGTAATATGGTCAGGAGGCACACCCCGCCCGCTGTAAGTGTGTCGCAAAATCCTGTTTGTGTAACACACCAGGAAAAAGCAGCAATACAGGCTAAGTTAAGGTGTAATATGGTCAGGAGGTACACTCCGCCCGCTGTAAGTGCCGCAAAATCCTGTTGGTGTAACACACCAGGAAAAAGCAGCAATACGGGCTAACTTCAGGTGTATAATGTGCAGGAGGCTTAGCAACAATGACACTGACACTGTCCCCTGCCTATCCTTCTCTCTCCCTGCACACAAGGTTTATCAAAGTATATGACACTGACACTCTCCCTGCCTATCCTTCTCTCTCCCTGCACACAAGGTTTAGCAAAGAATATGACACTGACACTGTCCCCTGCCTATCCTTCTCTCTCCCTGCACACAAGGTTTATCAAAGTATATGACACTGACACTCTCCCTGCCTATCCTTCTCTCTCCCTACACACAAGGTTTAGCAAAGAATATGACACTGACACTCTCCCTGCCTATCCTTCTCTGTCCCTACACACAAGGTTTAGCAAAGAATAGATTTGACAAGATTTGACACTGTCCCTGCCTATCCTTCACTTTCCCTGCTCCGGAACACACTACACAAGGCCGCCGCGCTGGCGGCCTTTTATATTGTGGGGCGTGTACTAAACCCCCTCAGCTATAATTGGCCACAGGCATCCAATCATTGCTCTCCTCGCTGCCGGCACTGTGATTGGCCAAGCATGCAGGGTCACAGTGCATGCTTGGCCAATCACAGTGCCGGGATTACACTGCGATGGCGCAGTGTATTGTGGGCCGTTCGCGTCACTCGAATTTGGCGCGAACGGCCCAAATCGTTCGTTGTTCGCCGAACGCACGAACAGCCGATGTTCGAGTCGAACCTATGTTCGACTCGAACACCGAGCTCATCCCTAGTTATTGGGTAATGCACATGTCATTGTGCCCATTTTGTTTCTAAGCTAAGGTATACTTTAAGGCATTGTTCATTTATTGCTACCTCTTCTGATAAGCTACACACTGCCACCTCATATACCGCAAATTAACTTACCTTACCTACCATAACTTTATACTGATATTAAACACAACTATAAACTGCTCAACAATTCACAATAGTTGTTTTTTTAACAGTGGCAAATACATTTGTTTATAGGGCAGAGAATCTCGTATACCTGTACATCTTATGCTGCAGACGAAGCGTCTCTACCTTTTATTGACTTTGTGCCTCAGCTAGGAGGATATCGCACATGTCGTCATTTGTTACCATTGTGATAAAAAGATGTGGAAACCATTAGTTCTATTTGTGTGCTTCTATGGGAACCCTAATGCAAAAAACACAATAATAAAGAGGGAGGCAAAAGAATACTTAAAAAAAACCCTCCACTTACAACAATTAGAAAGGAAAATGAAAAGAAATGACCTAATGCATTGGCACATACAGTGGAACTTGTTTAGCATCATAACAACAGTGTAATAATGTATTAAAATAATAGTTTTTTTGAGCACTTAGGGGTCTATTTATAATGGTTTTACACAACATTCACATAACTTTCAGCCATGATTTCTTATTGGATTTAATTGAAAAAACATCCTGGGTGAACATTGTGTGAATCATATGTGAAAGCATTTATAAATAAACTCCTTAAAGTGGAACTAAACTGTATTTGAACACCTCAAACTGAAAACAGTATTTCTTACATTTTTAATGTTCAAAGCAAACTCACCCATCCATCCAGGTCTCCATGCTTCAATTTGTTGAAAAATTACTTTTTAAAACACCCCCCTAGCATTTCTAGAAGTGCCCATCTTGAGTAAGAGCAGATGATTCTTGTAGCATTTACTTCCAAGAATCCATTTGCCCTTAGCTCAGGTATTTAGGCAGGAGGGTGTGCTTAGCTGAGAAAGCCCCTCCTGGGATGTATGTGTAGCGGGGTATCGCTTTAAATGAGCACAAAGACTACCATACCCAGTGTGCAGCGGGGCACCCACAGTGCATTGCCCGGCGCAAGGTCTGCTGGGGAAGGACTATTTTTTTTTTTTCCATAAATGATTTTATTGAAAGAGAAATAAGATTACATGTACATACAAGACATACAAGCTCATGAACATTTCAATAATAACCACCAATCAAATAAAGCAATATCCATTATCTGAATAGGAGCAAGTAACCCTGCGTAAGAGTGCAAAGACCCTCTGTTGACCAATATCAGCAGGTCTATCCGGGGTCATGGTAAAACTTCTCAATTCCAGAATTACAATGGACATATAGATGTTGGGAGCCTATGGCAAGGCTCCAGGCTATTATTTGGTCGGTTACAACGTAATCGGGGAAGAAGAATAAAGTAAAAACAACAAACAAAAAAAAAAAGGGGGGGAGAAAGGGAATCAGAAAAGAGGTTGACGATGACATAGGTGCGGGAAATGAATAAGGGAAGGAGGGTAGATAAAGGGTAACAGTCAAGAATAGAAAGTAGAGAGTAGAGAGTATAGAGTAGTGGGGGCCACCCTCCACCCTGGACCCCCACACCAGTCCAAAACGCAGGGAACTTATCAGCAAGCAATCTAAATACTTCAGGACAGCATTTAGAAGAAGGATTTATAGTGATCCATGGTCCTAAAATGCGTCCAACAGGCCCAGGTCAGACTAAACTTCTGTAAGCGGTCCTGGGCTGTATGTTTCAATTCCTCGATCTCCTCTATCTTGGAAACTCTGCTCAACCATTCTCGAATGGTCAGGATATCTTTCGAGCGCCAATGTGTAGGAACACAGAGTCTGGCTGCATTAACCATATGCATAGCTAGTGATTTTTGGTAAGTTTGTTTGGGTAAAGTAGTATGGTGCAGAAGGTATTGAGCAGGAGTGTAGTCTAAAGTGAAAGTGGTGATCCGTGTGATGATGGAGTGGACCTCCCTCCAAAAAGGCTGGAGCAGAGCACACTCCCACCAAATGTGTATCATGGATCCTACCTCTTCTGTGCACCTCCAACATGTATTTGGAATTGAGGGTGAGAATTTATGTAAAAGAGCTGGGGTTCTATACCATTTCATGATAATTTTATAACCGTTTTCCTGGATTGCTACGTTCATCGAACCCTTATGGGCAAGAGTGAATATGGATTCCCAGTCATCATCCTCAAGTGTCAGTTGCAAATCCCTTTCCCAGGAATCACGTACAGTCTGCATCATAGGAGTGCCAGGAACATCCTGCAGTAGGGCGTAAATGTATGACACAAGGTGTTGCTGTGGTGCATTGCGTGAGCATAGTGCTTCAAATGGCGTAAGTTGTCTATTCCACGTGACATTCGCATCTTTAAAGGTAAGAAAGTGAGTCAGCTGTCTAAAAGACCAAAAAGGAAAAGTGTTAGTACGTGATTCAGAGGTAAGCTCCTCATAGGATCGTCTACGGCCCCTGTGAAAGAACTGACACGCCAGAACCTCCTCGTGTGGCCATTCCATGTGGAGGAATGTGTTTGATTGTCCCGGAGGGAACTCAGGGTTACCTCTCAGAGAGGTCAGCGGACCCGGTTGTGAGGATAAGTTAAAGCGAGCAACCGCCCTCCCAAAGGCCGATAGGGAGGGTGCGATGAGCGGGTGCGTCTTGAGGGACAGGGGCCAGAATCGCGGTGACAGCCAAGGTAGTGTGGCAATCGGAGTACGTGTGAGAGAGTTTTCCAGCATCACCCATGCTTTCCTCGGTTTGTGAATTTTCCAGTCCACCACTCTAGTTAGGTGGCAGGCCAGATAATATTTATAAAGGTCAGGCAGACCAATGCCACCTGTTGCTTTGGAGCATGTCAGCCGTGAGTATTTAATTTGTTTGGCATTATTCTTCCATATGAAGCTAGTGCACATTTTTTTATATGCCGCAAAGAATGAGGGGGGTAAGTGGATCGGAATCGTCTGCATTAAATACAGTAGGCGGGGGAGAACGACCATCTTAATGAGGGCCGAGCGCCCAAACCAAGAAACGTTGAGGTTGGCCCAATCCTTCAAATTTGCCTGGAGCTTAGATAGGGCATGGAGGAAGTTGTGGCTATACAGACCTGCTATGTTCTTAGTGACCTGGATGCCTAAGTAGGTAAAGGCTGTCATCTGCCAATGAAAGGGAAAGGATTCCCGGCAATGAGTGACTTCTTGAGGTGCAAGGGATACATTTAGGGCATGCGATTTGGAGTAATTGATCTTGAGATTTGATAACTCGCCAAAATATTTTATGTCTTTCAAAAGATTAGGTAACGATATCCGAGGGGATTGTAGGGATAGTAAAATATCGTCAGCAAAGGCCGCTACTTTAAATTCTCTATGGGCAATGGGTATGCCTTTGATATCTGTGTTGGACCTTAGTCTGTTTAGGAGGGGTTCTAACGTCAAAACAAAGATCAGGGGAGACAACGGGCAGCCCTGGCGGGTGCCATTACTTATTGAGAAGGCATCTGACAGGAGGCCATTAGCCCTCACCCTTGCGGAGGGATTAGTATAGAGGGCAGTGATGTGTGCAAGCATACGAGGCAGAAGGCCTATGCCCTCCAATACCGCCTGCATGTAATCCCATGCCACCCTGTCAAACGCCTTCTCAGCATCAAGGGACAGGAGGAATCCCCTGGTCTCCGATGAAGTCAGCCAATGCTGTATATTCAAAGTGCGGATAGTATTATCCCTAGCCTCCCTACCTGGGATAAAGCCCACTTGGTCAGAAGATATGAGGCCAGGGATCAAAGGCAGTAACCTATTTGCAAGCATCTTAGCGTAGATTTTTATGTCCACATTAAGCAGAGAGATCGGCCTGTAGTTAGAAACTTGTGTGGTATCTTTTCCGTCCTTCGGGATAACTGCTATATGGGCTTCCAATAATCTGCCTAGGGAAGTGTGCGGGGACGAAAGAGAGTTAAATGTGTTTAGCATTTTGGGAGTAAGGTCCTCTTGAAAGTATTTGTAGTATAACAAAGGGAGGCCATCAGGACCTGGGCTCTTACCTACTTTCATCTGTTTAATTGCTAAGTGGAGTTCTTCCATGGAAAATGGACTCTCTATAGCTTCAGCCTGCTGGGAAGTGATAGGTGTAGGGCAATATTCCGCTAGGAAGTCCTTTATTTGGGAGGATCGCCTAGTCATATTGGTCACCTCGCCCCTTTCTTGCGTCAGATTGTAAAGTTTAGAGTAAAATTTTTCAAAGTGTTTGGCTATTTCTTCGTTCTTTGGGGAAGGACTATTTAAGGAGGGAGGAGCAACATGCGGGTCTCTTCGGACGCCGCCGTCCTAGCAAGTGGAGCCTAAATTGGGGCCTGTTGTTTGGACTAGGCTGGAGAGCCTGGGCCTAGAGGATCCGGAGAGCTTGCCAATCGTCACTGGAGAACCCAGAGTCATCTCATCTATCTATCTCCTGTGGATGGTCGAGAGGATCGGAGACTACGGGTATCGTAACACTGCGTTCCGGGACATCAGTTACTGAAGTCGGTTGTACAGACTGGTCCGGTCGGGTGAGAGAGCACTTGCTCAGTATACTTTGACTACCTTTTAGGCCCAGTATCCTTTGGTCAGGGCCCACCGTTACCGGAGTGTTATACTGCACCCCAGAGAGACAATGTGCTGTGCAGCCGGAGTTAAGTTGTCTTATTGCTTGCTGAGTAACCAACAGTTTAATACCATTGGATTACAAATAATCTACAAAGTGCACCACCATTGCTAGCGAAGAACCTTCTCAACAAACTAACTGTGTGTGAATTAGTCAGGCCTGACTGTCCAGCAGGGAGACATTGCTTTGGCCGCCATATTGGCCACGAGGGGAAGGCTCGCGAGTGTAGTTTATTAAGAGACATTGAGTGCGCATAAGACTGTTAGAATATAATACTTGTCATTTGCTTGACTATTAATACCACAGGGCTCTGCATAGATAAATGTACCATTGTCTAACCTTATATTTCTATTCAGTAAAGTATTTGTGGTTAAGCAGACAAGTGTGTGGCGTACTGTTTATCCCAGCTGAAGCAGTCAGCTCAGGTAATTTAATATTACTGTATATACTTGAGTATAAGCCGACTCGAATATAAGCCGAGGTACCTAATGTTGCCTCAAAAAACTGGCAAAACTTACTGACTCGAGTATAAGCCGAGGGTCATCCTTACTGTTCCTATCCTCACTGTTCTCCTATCCTCACTGTTCTCCTATCCTCACTGTTCTCCTATCCTCACTGTTCTCCTATCCTCACTGTTCCCTAGCTCGCTATTTTACATTGTAAATCGTACCTGTAAAGAAGTTGCGGCTGCGGCGTCCATCATTCGAATTCCGCGGTCTCTTCCTGTTCCTTCCGTGATAGGCGATTCTCATCAGACACTCTCCGCCTATCACGATCATTCTCTCATCCTCAGTTTCCCAGCAGACACTGTGTTGGGTGTTCCACCAATCACAGACGTCTGCTGGGAAACTGAGGATGAGAGAATGATCGTGATAGGCGGAGAGTGTCTGATGAGAATCGCCTATCACGGAAGGAACAGGAAGAGACCGCGGAATTCGAACGATGGACGCCGCAGCCGCAACGTCTTTACAGGTACTATTTTCAATGTAAAAAATTTCGCTGACTCGAGTATAAGCCAAGGGGGGGACTTTCAGCCCAAAAAAAGGGCTGAAAATCTCGGCTTATACTCGAGTATATACGGTAACTATTGTGCATGCTTTATTGCGGGTGGTGATTCCTATAGCCTAGTGGGTTCACACTTCCATTTGTGCTAGCTGTGCTAAGGGAGGTTAGAGCCAATTCCTGGGGGTTGACAGCAGTGTGTTACAGGCCCAAAACTATACCTGCAGCCCTCTTAATTGGGGGTATTGCTACATATGTCTAAGGCCACACTGTCACACTGGCGGCCCTCCATCTGTTACCAAACTGCAAGTCCCACAAGGCATTCCAAGGCTGACAGTTGCAAGCACGACTTCCAAAGGCAGAGTTCACAGCTTGACATCCTTGTCCTAGGCCAAGAACCAGCAAGCAACTGAAAAAATGTAACAAAAACATATAAAACAAGAATATATCATATACCTTATTACCTATTTACTAAGGTTAGAAGCCTAAGGATTAAAATAGTTCCTGTAGATTGAGAGAGTTTAGTTATAGTTAAGGATATATCTAAAGCCAAATCTTTTTTAAAACATTTCATATAGAGTATAGAGTTTGTGCCAAATGTGCCGTGTTTGGGAGATTTCACCTTGATTTCTGTTCAATAGAGACTACAGCAAGTTACACAGGTTCTGTGGCTGATTAAGGTGGTAATTATACACACTTGGTGTCTTATCTGCATTAAATCAGCCTCAGAACCTGTGTAATTCATATGTGTCCTGGATTAAAGGCATAGGTGTGCGCACGGGGTGTGCCGGCTGTGTCTGGGTACACCCTAATCACTCCATGCTGTCTCCAGAGATTTCCCCCAAAATTCTGCATCCAAGAGAGTGTGTAACCTGCGCCTGTGAAACAGTTTCACAGGCAGCAGATCATGATTTTTGCCAGAGCTGTTCAGTGTATGAAACTGTCAGCTAATGTCACTGCATGTAAGGAGAGAGACCAGCTGTCAAAAGTCGGAGGTGATGTCGGGGTGGGCTGCCTATCAATGCCCATCAGTGCTGCCTATCAGTGCCCATCAATGCCGCCTATCAGTGCTGCCAATCAGAGCCCATCAGTGCTGCATATCAGTGACCATCAGTGCTGCATATCAGTGACCATCAGTGCTGCATATCAGTGACCATCAGTTCCGCCTATCAGTGCTGACAATCAATGCCAATCAGTGTTGCCAGTCAGTGCCCTTCAGTGCTGCCTATCAGTGCCCATCAGTGCTGCCTATCAGTGCCAATTAGTGTTCATCAGTGCTGCCAATCAGTGTCCATAAGTACTGCCAATCAGAGCCCATCAGTGCTGCATATCAGTGCCCATCAGTGCCGCCTAGCCGTGCCATTCAGTGCTGACAATCAGTGCCGCCTATCCGTGCGACCTATCAGTGTCAATCAGTGCTGCCAGTCAGTGCTGCCTATCAGTTCTGCCTATCAGTGCCCATCAGTGCTACCAATTAGTGCCCATCAACGCTGCCAATCAGTGCTGCCCATCAGTGCCCATCAGTACTGCCTTAGCAGGGATGGTGGAAACCCCTCTACAGATAATTGCAATACAAATTACCTTCTAGTACAACAACCTTTTAGTTGGGAAATTCACATCATTATATCACTTTGGAATTTTTTTTTTTAGATTGTTACACTTAATTGTATATGTTTTAGTTACGATTATAATGTGAATTATTGCACTTGAAGTTCATTTCCACCACCCTTGCTAAGTCCATGTCTTTATGGACCTTGCTTTGTGCACTGGTGCGCAGTCATGTTGGAACTAACGGGCCAAGCCCAACCCCTGAAAAATAATCCCACACCATAATCCCCCCCCCCTCCACCAAATCATTTGGACCAGTGTACAAAGCAAGGTCCATAAAGACATGGATGAGCAAGTTTGGGGTGGAGGAACTTGACTGGCCTGCACAGAGTCCTGACCTTAACCTGATAGATCACCTTTGGAATGAATTAGAGCAGAGACTGCGAGCCAAACCTTCTCATCCAACATCAGTGCCTGACCTCACAAATGTGCTTCTGGAAGAATGGTCAAACATTCCCATAGACACGCTTCTAAACCTTGTGGACAGCCTTCTCAGAAGAGTTGAAGCTGTTATAGCTGCAAAGGGTGGACCAACTCAATATTGAACCCTACGGACTAAGACTGGGATATCATTAAAGTTCATGTGTGTGTAAAGACAGGCTTCCCAATACTTTTGACTATATATATATATATATATATACACACATATGAGTGCTTGAGCTTTCGGGTGCACACCCTAATGCAATAGGCTGTGCACGCCTATGATTTAAGGGATGATGTAGCAACTCTACCCCCCACCTCACAAACAAAGAAAAAAAGCCTTACATAGGCCCCAAGGTGGTCATCTTTGAAGGCTAAAGAACTCTCCTTCTGCCTCTAAGTTATAGAGCTCAGGAATGGAGCTTGGCTGTCTAATTCTGCATCCTGGGAAGAAGATGAGAGTCACATGCTCCTCATACCCAGATGAATAGGATCTTGCACCTTGCCCATAAATGGCAAACAAAGAAGCACTTTTTGGGTAGACAGCCAGGACGCCAGAGGTCAAAGTCTATATTGTCAATAGATTTATAAAATAAGATTTTTGACTTGAAAGGATTTGTATTTTTATCTATAATAAAATTGATCTGTGACATGACATGTTATATTTGTGATGTGTATGCAATTGAATTAATGTTTGTTTGTTAAAAACATTGCTTAAAATAAAATAAAATATAGAATGTTAAAAAAACAAAAACAAAGAAGCAGTAGGACAAAGGGAAAGGTGAATAGAAGCAGCTAGATGAGAAAGGGCAGTTAGGTGACCCTTTTGAAAATAAACTCAGATGGTAAAATATAGTTATGTTGGATCTTTACATAGTGAGCTATTGGGCAAGAAACCAAAAGACTTTGACATGTAGTGCTGTCTACTCCATCATGCTGTACATATACAATATTATATATATATATATATATATATATACATATATATATATATGTAGCGGGCAGTTCCTCCCCTCTCCCCGTCCCCTCTATTAAAGTCCTGCTCGCAATGTCTCTGGTCTAGGGGTATGATAGGGGAGGGAGAGGGTGCGCTACGCCTGGCTTCCACCACAGGTGTACAAGTGATATCAGCAATGCCTTTCTTTACCTTCGGGCCTGTGTTGTGCATCGGATCCTCCCTCCAAGAGTCTCCGAGAACCTCATCTGCCAGGAACTTGAGCCAGAGCCACACACCGTTAAAGTCCAACACTCCTTTATTTAGAACATAACATAGACTCCCTTGGCTATAGAACAGAAAAAGGAGGTGTGTGTACGAATAGGCCCAGACACAAGTTCGATCCTCCACTCTCCTCCAAAGAGTGGGTTATGGTCTCCGCACGAGGGAAATTCACCTTCCGGACGGTCTCCGACAAGAGACTCACCCGTCACCGGCAGTATGCTGCACCGGGTCTTCAGATGAGGAGCTCTTCCCGGTCCATTACGCCCACCTTGGATTCAGGCATCCATCTCCGGAGTACCTTAGGATCCTTCCCTCGCGGAACTCAGTGTTGGGCACTGAGCTCCGGACCGCCGTCCGAGTACCTCACCCCAGGCTAAAGGTGCCAGGGGTGGAACACGATCTCCGGTGGTCCTCTAGGCCTAGTCCGCCTAGAGGACAAGCACGAACTCCGTCCGCAGGCTAAAGGTGCCAGGGACCAACCACCCCCTGACCAAGATGGCCGGCCCCTTTTATCCCCTCTCCCAGCAAGCACGGCGGGTTCCCCGCCCCACCATACCGCTGCCAAGAGAGGACAAAATTAGGTTCAGCACACAGCGGTATCCGTCCGTCGGCCCATGGTGACAGCGCCACCCAGTGGACCGCCAGAGACACACCACTGGTGTCACCGAAAAATTTAAAAATTGCCCCGGGAAAGTAAGTACCCGCTGCATATATATATATATATATAATTTCGGATGATGGATTGAACAGTGCTCCATGAGATGTTTAAAGATTGGGATATTTTTTTATAACCTAACCCTGCTTTAAAATTCCCCACAACTTATCCCTGACCTGTCTGGTGTGTTCCTTGGCCTTCATGATGCTGTTTGTTCACTAAGGTTTTCTAACAAACCTCAGAGGGCTTCACAGGACAGCTGTATTTATACTGAGATTAAATTACACACAGGTGGACTCTATTTACTAATTAGGTGACTTCTAACGGCAATTGGTTCCTCTAGATTTTAATTAGGGCTATCAGAGTAAAGGGAGCTGAATATAAATGCACGCCACACTTTTCACATATTTATTAAAAAAAAAAATTGAAAACCATTTATCATTTTCCTCTCACTCCACAATTATGTGGCACTTTGTGTTGGTCGATCACATAAAATTCCTATAAAATAAATTTACATTTTTGGTTTAACGTGACAAAATGTGGAAGATTTCAAGGGGTATGAATACTTATTCAAGGCACTGTATATATACAGTATATATATATATATATATATATATATATATATATATATATATATATAGTGGATATAAAAAGTCTACACACCCCTGTTGAAATGTCAGGTTTCTTTAATGTGATCTATTAACTGTACAACTCAGTTGAACAACAAACTGAAATATTTTAGGTGGAGGGAAGTAAAAATTAAAAAAATAATAATAATATGGTTGCATAAGTGTTCACACCCTTAAACGAATACTTTGTTGAAGGACCTTTAGATTTTATTACAGCGCTCAGTCTTTTTGGGTATGGGTCTATCAGCATTGCACATCATGACTTGGCAATATTTGCCCACTCTTTTTTGCAAAAACACTCCAAATCTGTCAGATTGCCAGGGCATCTCCTGTGCACAGTCCTCTTCAGATCACCCCACAGATTTTCAGGTCTGGGCTCTGGCTGGGCCATTCCAAAACTTTAATCTTGTTCTGGTGAAGCCATTCCTTTGCTGATTTGGATGTATGCTTTGGGTCTTTGTCATGTTGAAAGATGAAGTTCAGCTTTCTAGCAGAAGCCTGAAGGTTTTGTGCCAATATTGTTTTCAATTTCTTTTTATTATTGATCATTTTCTTAGATACAAAGAGTTTTACATTTTTACAAGATTATTTTCAATATGCATTGATACATTCTCGTTATTCAGTAACCAAAATATACAAAATCTTGATCAGTATCTATTATCTAATCTTAAAAACAGAATGCCATGTAGCATTCGCCTACATATGTATTCTACTATCTTCCATGCACTTTCAATCCAGCATCCATTCATCCAAGAGGAAAAAAAAGGAAAAGGGGGGAGGGGATGAAACCCCTTTTTCCCCCCTTATTCTCTCTCCCAATCTTTTCCATTTACTCGTTAATGTTTTCCCTTTATACATATTCTTTCATTCGGTTCGAGGACCGAAATTCATCCCATTTTTGCCATATTGCTGGCATTTGGCTTTCTATGTATCCTTCTTCTCTTATCTGTCTTTCCATATATTGTATTTCGTTCATTTCACATATCCATTCTCCTATGCTTGGGCTTTTATTTTTTCTCCAGTTGCGAGCTATTATTGTTCTAGCTGCCAAGGTCATATGATGAAAAATATAATTCTTAATGCTCATTATTGATTCTGGCATCATAGATAACAATGAGATATCTATCTTTAAGTTCCTCTCTATTCCCAACACTTTCTGATATATCTCATGAACATTATTCCAGAAACCCTTCACCATATGACATCCATACCAAATGTGATCCATAGTCCCCCTTTCTATCTTACATCTCCAGCACATATCTGTCTGCTCTCTATTTATTTTATTTAACGCTACTGGGCTCCAATACCATCTCATTGCTATTTTGTAATTCCTCTCTTGATATTTATTCACTATAGATGTTTTATGAATTATTGCGAATATTTTCTCCCATTCTGTCTCTGATATTAGTCTCCCTATCTCCTTTTCCCAATTCTTCATTCCTGTTAACTCTCTGAGGGATCCTGAAGGGAGTAATAGACCATATATCTTAGATAATTTTTTAGTTGGCTTTTGTTCATCTATTAACCACTTAAAGACCGCCCACTGTAAATATACGTTGGCAGAATGGCACGACAGGCAGAATCACATATTTGTACGTGACTGCCTTTGTATAGTTGGGGGGTCCGATCGGACCCCCCTTCTTTACAGTGAGCGGCCGTTATTCCTTTGGGAGCGATCAGGGATGAGGGGACAGCTGTTCGATTCCGGCCACCCTCTCTCGATCGCTCCCAGCGAATCGAATCATTCCCCTGCCAGTGTAATGTAAACACAGGCAGAGGAAGTGATGTCATCTCTCCTGCGGCGCTCACATATACCGAGCGCCGTACAGGAGAAGATGCAGGTTAGTGCACAAAACACTACACTGACACCAGGACACATAGGCACATAAATCGCCCCCCCCCAGGCCCCCCCAGACACCCCAGATCACCCCCCAGATCACCCCCCAGCCCCCAGTCACAGTGTCACTGATTGCAGTGACCATTTATTTACTGATCACTGCAATCAGTGACATTTGTGACTGTAAAAGTGTCACTAAAGTTAGTTTTAGGTCCAGTGTAGCCCCCTAACCCCCCCCTAATAAAGGTTTAACCCCCTGATCGCCCCCCAGATAACCCTTTCACCCCCTAGCACCGCCGTCGCTAAGCGATCATTTTTCTGATCGCTGTCTTAGCGTCGGTGATGCCGATCGGTAGCCAGTTATTTTTTTTAGGTTCGCCGCAGGTTTTTATAGCGTCAGGTACCCCCATATATTACCTAATAAAGGTTTAACCCCCTTGATCGCCCCCCAGGTAACCCTTTCACCCCTATCACCACTGTCGCTAAGCGATCGTTTTTCTGATCGCTGTCTTAGCGTTGGTGATGCCGATCGGTAGCCAGTATTTTTTTTTAGGTTCGCCGCAGCTTTTTATAGCGTCGGGTACCCCCATATATTACCTAATAAAGGTTTAACCCCCTTGATCGCCCCCAGGTAACCCTTTCACCCCCTATCATCACTGTCGCTAAGCGATAGTTTTTCTGATCGCTGTCTTAGTGTCTGTGATGCCGATCGGTAGCCAGTAATTTTTTTTAGGTTCGCCGCAGGTTTTTATAGCGTCAGGTACCCCCATATATTATCTAATAAAGGTTTAACCCCCTTGATCGCCCCCCGGGTAACCCTTTCACCCCCTATCACCACTGTCGCTAAGCGATCGTTTTTCTGATCGCTGTCTTAGCGTTGGTGATGCCGATAGGTAGCCAGTAATTTTTTTTTAGGTTCGCCGTCAGGTTTTTATATAGCGTCAGGTACCCCCATATATTACCTAATAAAGATTTTAACCCCCTAATTGCCCCTAGTTAACCCTTTCACCAGTAATCACCATATAAGTGTTACGGGTGACGCTGGTTAGTTAGTTTGCTTTTTATAGTGTCAGGGCACCCGCCATATATAACCCAATAAAGGTTTAACCCCCTGATCGCCCGGCGGGTGATATCAATTAGGTTTTAGCGTCAGAGAGGGTCTGCGTCACACCCCAGGCAGCATCAGGTTAGTGCCAGTAACGCTAAACACCTACGCGTGAAGCATACACCTCCCTTAGTGGTATAGTATCTGAACAGATCAATATCTGATCTGATCAGATCTATACTAGCGTCCCCAGCAGTTTAGGGTTCCCAAAAATGCAGTGTTAGCGGGATCAGCCCAGATACCTGCTAGCACCTGCGTTTTGCCCCTCCGTCCAGCCCAGGCCACCCAAGTGCAGTATCAATCGATCACTGTCACTTGCAAAACACAACACACATAACTGCAGCGTTCGCAGAGACAGGCCTGATCCCTGCGACTCCAGTGCTGTAGGAGGTGATTTCACCACCACAGTTAAAAAAAAAAGCATATATGCCGAAGCATTGGGGCAGCAGGGGCGGAGGAGCAATTTTGCTCCTAATGCCGCGTACATACGGTCGAAATTCCGACGGAGGCTTGCCCGTGGAAAAGTCTGACCATGTGTACGCGGCATAACTTTTGCGGGAAGATGCCCCCATGCTTCAGCATATATAAATGGTGCATGTATGCCCATCATTAGAAGTGGGTGGATGAAGGGCGGTATTCTAATGGTGGGCATACCCACCGATCAATCTCTTTTTTTTCGTTCAGCCAACAGGCTGCATGAAAAAAAAGATTACAATACATGTCCAACAAGGACCAGCAACGTACTGGTATGTTGCTGGACTTTGAATGTTTATACCAGAATGATGCCTGCGGGTTTAGGTATCATCTTGGTATCATTCTTTTCAGCCAGCGGCCGGCTTTCATGTAAAAGCAATCCTAGTGGCCAATTAGCCTCTGGACTGCTTTTACAAGCAGTGGGAGGGAATGGCCCCCCCGGATATAAAAAGCGCCATTGGGAAATTGGGAAAGCATTTTATCACACCGATCTTGGTGTGGTCAGATGCTTTGAGGGCAGAGGAAAGATCTAGGGTCCAATAGACCCCAGTTTTTTTTTAAAAAGTGTACCTGTCACTACCTATTGCTATCATAGGGGATATTTACATTCCCTGAGATAACAATAAAAATGATAAAAAAAAAAAAAATATGGAAGCAACAGTTTAAAAATAAAATAAAAAAGCAAAATTAATAATAAAAAAATAAACAAAATAAAAAAAGCACCCCTGTCCTGCCCTGCTCTTGCCCAATGGCGAACGCAAGCGTCGGTCTGGCATCATATGTAAACAGCAATTGCACCATGCATGTGAGATATCACCGTGAAGGTCAGATCGAGGGCAGTAATTTTAGCAGTAGACCTCCTCTGTAAATCTAATGTGGTAACCTGTAAAGGCTTTTAAAGGCTTTTAAAAATGTATGTAGTTTGTCGCCAATGCGCGTTTGTGCAAAATTTTAAAGCTTGTCGTGTTTGGTATCTATGTACTCGGCCTAAGATCATCTTTTTTATTTCATCAAACATTTGGGCAATATAGTGTGTTTTAGTGCATTAAAATTAAAAAAAGTGTATTTTTTCCCCAAAAAATGCGTTTGAAAAATCGCTGCGCAAATACTGTGTAGAAAAAAAAATGAAACACCCACCATTTTAATCTGTAGGGCCTTTGCTTTAAAAATATATATAATGTTTGGGGGTTCAACATAATTTTCTTGCAAAAAAAAAAAAATTTTCATGTAAACAAAAAGTGTCAAAAAGGGCTTTGTCTTCAAGTGGTTAGAAGAGTGGATGTAAGCTTCCTAATGTTGTGTATAAAATGGCAGAACAGTTCAAAACCCCCCCAAATGACCCCATTTTGGAAAGTAGACACCCCAAGCTATATACTGAGAGGCATGTCGAGTCCATGGAATATTTTATATGTTGACACAAGTTGCGGAAAAAAGACAATTTATTTTTATTTTTTTTGCACAAAGTTGTCACTAAATGATATATTGCTCAAACATGCCATGGGCATATGTGGAATTACACCCCAAAATACATTCTGTTGCTTCTCCTGAGTACGGGGATACCACATGTGTGAGACTTTTTGGGAGCCTAGCCGCGTACGGGACCCCAAAACCAAGCACCACCTTCAGGCTTTCTAAGGGTGTAAATTTTTGATTTCACTTCTCACTGCCTATCACAGCTTCGGAGGCCATGGAATGCCCAGATGGCACAAAACCCCCCCAAATGACCCCATTTTGGAAAGTAGACACCCCAAGCTATTTGCTGAGAGGTATGGTGAGTATTTTGCAGATCTCGCTTTTTGTCACAAAGTTTTGCAAATTTAAAAAAAAAATATATATATATATATTTTCTTTCTTCATTTTCAAAAACAAATGAGAGCTGTAAAATACTCACCATGCCTCTCAGCAAATAGCTTGGGGTGTCTACTTTCCAAAATGGGGTCATTTGGGGGGGTTTTGTGCTATTTTGGCATTTTATGGCCTTCGAAACTGTGATAGGTAGTGAGAAGTGAAATCAAAAATTTGTGCCTAGAAATCCTGAAGGCGGTGCTTGGTTTTCGGGGTCCCGTACGCGGCTAGGCTCCCAAAAAGTCCCACACATGTGGTATCCCCGTACTCAGGGGAAGCAGCCAAATGTATTTTGGGGTGTAATTCCATATATAACCATGGCATGTGTGAGCAATATATCATTTAGTGACAACTTTTTGTAATTGTTTTTATTTTTTTATTTTTTTGTCATTATTCAATCACTTGGGACAAAAAAAAAAATATTCAATGGGCTCAACAGCCCCTCAGCAATTTCCTTGGGGTGTCTACTTTCTAAAATGGGGTCATTTGGGGGGGTTTTGTGCTATTTTGGCATTTTATGGCCTTCGAAACTGTGATAGGGAGTGAGGAGTGAAATCAAAAATTTGCGCCCTTAGAAATCCTGAAGGCGGTGCTTGGTTTTCGGGGGCCCGTACGCGGCTAGGCTCCCAAAAAGTCCCACACATGTGGTATCCCCGTACTCAGAAGAAGCAGCAAAATGTATTTTGGGGTGCAATTCCACATATAACCATGGCATGTGTGAGCAATATATCATTTAGTGACAACTTTTTGTAATTTTTTTTTTTTTTGTCATTATTCAATCACTTGAGACAAAAAAAAAAATATTCAATGGGCTCAACATGCCTCTCAGCAATTTCCTTGGGGTGTCTTCTTTCCAAAATGGGGTCATTTGGGGGGGGGGGTTTGTACTGCCCTGCCATTTTAGCACCTCAAGAAATGAGATAGGCAGTCATAAATTAAAAGCTGTGTAAATTCCAGAAAATGTACCCTAGTTTGTAGACGCTATAACTTTTGCGCAAACCAATAAATATACGCTTATTGACATTTTTTTTACTAAAGACATGTGGCTGAATACATTTTGGCCTAAATGTATGACTAAAATTGAGTTTCGTTGATTTTTCTTATAACAAAAAGTAGAAAATATCATTTTTTTAAAAAAATTTCGGTCTTTTTCCATTTATAGCGCAAAAAATTAAAATCGCAGAGGCAATCAAATACCATTAAAAGAAAGCTCTATTTGTGGGAAGAAAAGGACGCAAATTTTGTTTCGGTACAACATTGCATGTCCGCACAATTTACAGTTAAAGCAGCGCAGTGCAAAATTCTGAAAACAGCTCTGGTCCTCTAGCTACAAAATGGTCCTGGGCTTAAGTGGTTAATATTTGTTCAAATTTGTTTTTTGGTCTGTTTATTAAAGATAGATCTATATTAGTTGCAATATATATGTTTAATTGATGGTAATGTAGACATTAATTTTTGTATTCCGGTCCCAAGTCTTGCATTCTTGGCATTTTCCCTTCCACTAGTATCTGGGCCACCCTTGCGTTATCCCATATATTCCATTTAAAGTATTTTGTGGTTGCTAAAGCTGGCGGAAATTCTGGATTGGAAAATAATGGGGTCATGGGTCCCGTCATAGTGGATAATTTCCCCTTTTTTAATTCTGAATCCCAGATTTTTATTCTAGCTCTTGCAAAAATTATTAATTTATTATTTCCGGGTCTTAGATGTGGTTTTATCCAGGGGAGTGCTTTGAGTTCAATTCCTATAATATCTTATTCTAATTTGACCCATTGTTTCTCATCCGTGTTGTGGTATCAGTCTATGATCCTGGTCAGGGGGGCTGCTTGTAAGTGTAGCGCCCTACTCCTGTTGGGTAGACGCTATATGTTAAATTTAGTTATCTGAGCTCTAGTTTAGCTCAGAAGGATTATGCTAAATTGTTGGCTCTGTTTCAGTCTAGCTGGGTTGCGTGTTTTCCACCTGGCAGTAGGTGTCACTGTCACCACAGGTCAGAGTTGGAAATGCAGCAGGCTAGGTGTATTGGGTATTTCTTTCCCAGAAGTGGCTCAGGGGGCGTGCTCAACCCGCTGTGCATTCTGGGAGGGGGTACTTATGAGACAGAGACCACTTTATCAGGGTTCATTGCCAGATCCTGACCTGAGGGCCCTCCTGGCCTTAGGGATGTGCGAGCCATTTTCGGCCTCGGGGCCTGCTGGTCCGAGGCTCTGCAACTGAGAAGTAGGCCCAGGAGTTGCTGGTTCCTACTAGTCCAGGGATGGTCCTACGCGGTCTTGCCTGCGGAAAGAAGTGGAACAATTGGGGACTCAATTGAAGGACGCATCCTGGCCAGTTTGCCTCACCTTGCTGCCGGGTGGCTGAAAGATTCTGGCACCGTGAGCTGTGTACTTTTTGAAGGAACTTTTGCAAAGTGTCAGTGTGGTTACATGATCTTGTGGCGGAAGATTGTGGAACGACGCAACGGCACTCATCAAGTCTGTGGCAGAGACTTTGAACGAGCTCCGCACAGGTTGCTAGGTCAGTGAGAGTAGGCCTATCCGGTGGTTGCTGAATCCAGCGGGGAACTGATTTATCTTCTGGATCTAAGATTGTGCCCGTGATCCACAAAGCAAGGTGCCTGAACCTCCCCTATCCCTCTACCCCTCTGTTGGAACTGGTAAAAAAAAGCTCTTGAAGAAAAGTAACCAAGCGTTGGTGTGAACATTTATGAAAGCTCTTCAAGAGGGATCCCTGACACAAGTGTGGTGAACAGGAAAGGTAACGGTAGGCCCAAAACTTTAAACCAGCAGCTCCTACGGGGGTAGTGCTACATAAGTATTTTACAAAGTTGGGTAATGCTAACCCCCCAATTTTCTTAGTTCTAATTAAGATTTCTCGTTTTATTCGTGGTGATTTATGGTCCCCAATGAAACTTCCTATTGCTTTTCTTAGTTCAATCATTATTTTTTGGGGAATAACTAATGGAACAGTTTGAAAAATATATAGCAGTTTTGGTAATATGTCCATTTTTATTATATTTATTCTTCACATCCATGAGTTTGTTATTTTTTGTGATTCAATTCTTGTAGTTAGTTCAGGTCTCCCGGAATGTAGATTCCCAGATACTTAATTGCTTCTTGTTGCCATTTAAATGGAAAGTCTTTTTGCAGTTAGTGATATGTTTAAAATTTCGGATTTATCATAATTAACTTTAAAGTTTCTCACTTCCCCAAATCGTTTCCATTCTTTTATTAAATTGGGTAATGTTATAATGGGGTTAGTCACGTATATTAATAAATCATCTGCATAAACTGCTGTTTTATATTCTTTATCCTTAATGCTAATTCCTTGTATATCTTTATTTTTCCTTATTGCTTCTATAAGATGTTCCGTAGCTAGTATATATAGTAAGGGGGATAATGGACAACCCTGTCGGGTTCCGTTTGAAATTTCGATATATTCTGCTAGCATTCCGTTTGTTCTAATTTTGGTCCGTGAATTAGAATACAATGCAACAATCCTACTAAGCATTTTTGGGCCCATTCCTATCTGAACTAATGTTTCCTCTAGGAACTGCCATCCCACTCTATCAAATGCTTTTTCAGCATCAATAGATAATAGACATGTTGGGATGGCAGTTCTCTGAGCCTATTCTACCAGTGTACAAGTTTTTATAATATTATCCCTCGTTTCTCGACCCTTCGTAAATCCAGTTTGATCTGGCTTTATATAGCCTGGTAGTATGGGTGTCAATCTATTGGAAATAATCTTTGAGTATAGTCTTATATCGATGTTTGTCAAAGAAATAGGTCGGTAATTTTTACATAATGTATGGTCTTTCTCGGGTTTTGGTATTAATGCAATGTGAGCTTCCATGCTTTGTACTGCAAATATTTGTGTTCTGGTTATAGAATTATATGTTTTTTTAAGAATGGGTATTATTATGTCTTGAAAAGATTTATAAAATCGAGGGGTATGCCCGTCAGGTCCGGGGCTTTTGCCCAGGACCAGTTCGGAAACAGCGTGTTGGATTTCATCGAGTGAGATTTATTTTTCCAGTTCTTCCAATATTTCTTTCAAAAATACAGTGAAAGCTGAATTTTTTATATATTTACGAATCTCCTCTTTTTTTTTGTCTTCTTCTTTATTTTCCTGTTGAGTGTTTAAATTATATAACTTAGAATAGTACGTATAGAAAGTTTTAGATATTTCTGTTGGGTCATAAATGAGTTCCCCATTTGTTTTTTGAATTTTAACGATGGAGGCCATAGGGTTTTGATTTTTTAATGTTCTGGCTAGCATTTTCCCTGTTTTGTTCCCTTGTTGGTACCATTGTGTTTTGTTCTTGTCCCTCATCCGAAGGGAATCCTCATCAAGCAAGTATTGTAGCTGCATTTGTTTTTCCTTTAATGCTAATTTGTCTCCCATTTTAAGGCTCTGTTTATGTTTATTTTCTAGTTCTATAATTTCCCTCATTAGTTCAGATTGTTTCTGTTCTTTTTCCTTTTTCAGCCTAGAACCGTGCTTGATGAACATTCCCCTCAGCACACATTTAAGTGTTTCCCATTGTATGGGAATTGAGGTCTCATCGTTTTCATGCATTGACAAAAATTCTCTCACTACTTGTCGTATGTCATTTTCACAGTCTTTGTTTTTTATTAAATTATCATTCAATCTCCATGTCCCTGTTGTTTTTTTTGTATTAGATTATCCTGAGTTCCAAGTATATCGGTGCATGATCTGACCAGGAGAAATTGCCTATGTCTGTTGAGGGAGCCATCATTAGACCGGATTGGTTAATAAAAAAATAATCTATTTTATGATATGAATTATGTATGTTTGAATAATATGTATAATTTTTTTCCGTTTGATGTTGGGCCCCCCATATGTCTATCATTTGGTGTCTTCCCAGTAGATATTTAAATTCTTTTAATTGACTATTTTTCCTGTAGGAGTGAAAATTAGTTGTATCTATTTTTGAGTCCATTATGAAGTTGAAGTCTCCGCCCATAATTACTGTTCCTTCTACTTTTTCCATTGCCTCCACAAAAGATTTTATTCCACATTTAATTTGTTTGTGGTTTGATAAATATAAATTTATGATTGTAATTTTTTTTCCATATATCATGACCTTTATTATCAAGGATCTGCCATCTTTGCCTTTCCAACTTTGTACTATTTGGTGAAATATATCTTTGCGGAATGCAATAGAAACTCCTTTTGATTTAGAATAGGAAAATGTATCATGAATCCAGGTAGTGTAATTTCTATTATTCATTTTAGGTATGTGATTTGAACGAAAGTGTGTTTCTTGAAACAGAATGATTCCGATCTTTTGTTTGTGAAATGAATTTAGAATTTGAGATCGTTTAAAGGGTGAATTAAGGCCTCTTGCATTAAAAGAGGAAAATTGTACCCCTCCCATAAAAATAATACAAAGGGGTGATCCGAATATAGAGGGATGAGAAGGGAGGAAAAATAAGCGCAACCCAAAAAAAGAAAAGAAAGGGGAATAAGGGAAAAAAAAACTTATGTACACTCACTTGCTCAACACTCGTGTCACCTAGCACACTCCTCACACTATACTTATCACTACTAGGGATGAGCTTCGAGTTCGAGTCGAATTCATGTTCGACTCGAACATTGCCTGTTCGCCTGTTCGCCGAACAGCGAACAATTTGGGGTGTTCGTGGCAAATTCGAAAAGACGCGGAACACCCTGTAAAAGTCTATGGGAGAAATCTAAAGTGCTAATTTTAAAGGCTTATATGCAAGTTATTGTCATAAAAAGTGTTTGGGGACCCGGGTCCTGCCCCAGGGGACATGTATCAATGCAAAAAAAGTTTTAAAAACTGCAATTTTTTCGGGAGCAGTGATTTTAACAATGCTTAAAGTGAAACAATAAAAGTGAAATATTCCTTTAAATTTCGTACCTGGGGGGGGGGGGTGTATAGTATATAAAGCAGCGCTTGTTTCCCTTACTTAGAACTGTTCCTGCACAAAGTGTCATTTCTGAAGGAAAAAAAGTAATTTAAAAGCACTCGCGGTTATAATCAATTGTCGGCTCCCGACAATACAGAGAAAGGTCATTGATAAAAAAAAAATGCGTGGGGGTCCCCCCAAATTTAATTACCAGGCCCTTCAGGTCTGGTATGGATATTAAGGGGAACCCTGCATCAAATTTAAAAAAAAATGACATGGGGTTCCCCCCAAATTCAATTACCAGGCCCTTCAGGTCTGGTATGGATTTTAAGGGGAACTCCACGCCAAATTTAAAAAAAAATGACGTGGAGTTCCCCCCAAAAATCCATACCAGACCCTTTATCTGAGCACGCAATCTGGCAGGCCGCAGGAAAAGAGGGGGGGACGAGAGAGCGCCCCCTCCTGAACCGTACCAGGCCACATGCCCTCAACATGGGGAGGATGCTTTGGGGGTCTGTGACCCCTCAAAGCATCATGTCCCCATGTTGATGGGGACAAGGACCTCATCCCCACAACTGTTGCCCGGTGCTTGTGGGGGTCTGCGGGCGGGGGGCTTATCAGAATCTGGAAGACCCCTTTAACAAAGGGGACCCCCAGATCAGATCCTGGCCCCCCCATGTGAATTGGTAAGGGGTACATTGTACCCCTACCATTTCACAAAGAAAGTGTAAAAATTAAAAAAAAAAACACACAGACACAGTTGGGAAAGTCCTTTATTAAAAATAAAAAATAAAAAACCCATTCCAGCAATGTAATCCAGTGTCCCACGGTGATCCGATGTCCAGCGCTGCAGTCTCCACTCCACACGAAACGCCATTGGCTGAGCGGACTTGATGGGGAACTTCCTCCGCAGTGTAATAAATGAATAGACCCCGCCCCTTCTCACATTCCCCATCAGGTCCGCTCAGCCAATGACGTAGGCAGGGTCTGAGGTACGAGGGGGCGGGGTCACCCGTCAGATCAAAGGGGTAAGCCCCGGCTTTCCCCGCCTGCGGGGAATAGCCAATGACGTAGTAGGGGTCCCGCCTACGTCATTGGCTATTCCCTGGCAAGCGGGGAAAGCTGGGGCTTACCCCAATGATCTGACTGGTGACCCCGCCCCCTCGTATGTCAGACCCCGCCTACGTCATTGGCTGAGCGGACCTGATGGGGAACTTCCTCCGCAGTGTAATAAATGAATAGACCCGCCCCTTCTCACGTTCCTCATCAGGTCCGCTCAGCCTTACACCCAGGGAAGGTGACCCCGCCCCCTACGTCATTGGCTGAGCGGACCTGATGGGGAACGTGAGAAGGGTCTATTCATTTATTACATTGCGGAGGAAGTTCCCCATCAGGTCCGCTCAGCCAATGACGTTTTGTGTGGAGTGGAGACTGCAGCGCTGGACATCGGATCACCGCGGGACACTGGATTACATTGCTGGAATGTTTTTTTTTTTTTTTTTTTTTAATAAAGGACTTCCCAACTGTGTCTATGTGTTTTTTTTTTTTTTACACTTTCTTTGTGAAATGGTAGAGTTACAATGTACCCCTTACCAATTCACATAGGGGGGGCCGGGATCTGGGGGTCCCCTTTGTTAAAGGGGTCTTCCAGATTCCAATAAGCCACCCGCCCGCAGACCCCAACAACCACCGGGCAAGGGTTGTGGGGATGAGGCCCTTGTCCCCATCAACATGGGGACATGGTGCTTTGAGGGGTCACAGACCCCCAAAGAATCCTCCCCATGTTGAGGGCATGTGGCCTGGTAAGGTTCAGGGGGGGTGGCACTCTCTCGTCCCCCTCTTTTCCTGCGGCCTGCCAGGTTGCGTGCTCGGATAAAGGGTCTGGTATGGATTTTTGGGGGGAACTCCACGCCATTTTTTTTTTTAAATTTGGCGTGGAGTTTCCCTTAAAATCCATACCAGACCTGAAGGGCCTGGTAATGGAATTTGAGGGGACCCACAAGCATTTTTTTTATCAATTACTTTTCTCTGTATTGCTGGGAGCCAACAATTCATTATAGCCACGAGTGCTTTTAAATTATTTTTTTTCCTTCAGAAATGACACTTTGTGCAGGGACAGTTCTAAGCACGGGAAACAAGCACTGCTTTACAGGCATACTGTACACCCCCCAGGTACAAAATATAAAAGACCTTTATAATGTAATTGGTTATCTTGGTGCTAGTCATATGTGTGACGCATTTCATGTATCAAACACTCTTCAGGGGCAATTTGCACCAAAATCTAAAAAATATAATATAAATGGAGATCGATCAGTAAAGTACTGTGTGCATTATTAGAAGGTAGAGTATATATGTAAGGGGAGAGAAGGAATGACTCATCCCCAATGGATACTCACATGCCAAAAGATTGTGAACCACATGTGGACATTAGCTGCAGGCCATCAATTGAGTCAGGTCCGGTTTTCAACTACGACTGATCCTTTGGCCCCACTCGCCCACCTCACTCAAAGTCCCAAACACTTCCTCTTGTATGCATTACAGGGATGGAGACTAACGTCTCATTTAAAGTCCCAAACCTTCCTTTGTTTCTCCTAATAGGGATGGAGGTGTGTGGTGGGGCCATGGATGAGTCCAGTTATCATAGACACTGATCTATGGGGTTCACCAAGAGTCACTTACCCCCTGATGGGGGACTCAGGATCATATTATTTGTTTCTTATATGGCTTTTTTTGTCATCATTTTTGGTGGTTATCTTTTACTTTTTCCATCATTAAGGCAGTTGCTGTGTATCCTGGTGTGGTCGGATGTTGTTTGGCTGTCTCCTCTGTCATTTGTCCGGGGGTTGCAATGTACATCAGGGCCCCTACCCCTCCTCTCACGTCCACTTTGGTTGGATGACGGGGGGGATCGGGTGGGCTGCCCTCCGTGCATCGGTGTCACGCATCCACGCCGCATACGTGAGGTCCGTACGGACCTTCCGTTGTGAACGCTGTGCTTTCCATCTGTCTCAGACACATGGGGGATGGCGTCTCCAGCTGCTGCGGGCGTTCATCCTGCTGCGCTGCTGGGGGCTCTTCCCCCATCTGTGTCTGCGCCGTGTGGCATTGGGTGGAGTTCCCAGATGAGGGGGGTGGCTTGGAGCATATAGCATCCCCATTTCATGCTGGCTTGTCCTCTGGCAGCACGTCTTTGATAGAGGGCATTACTTCTAGTATCACAATTCTCCTTAAGGTAAAGACATTCCTCACACTGGCATTGTCAATACTTATGTATTTGGGTTCTACAAAAACCCCTAGTTAGACCCTCTACATATTTAATTATACTTCAATTATTTCTAGAATCCCTATCATCACACATTAGCAATATTGATTATCACCAGCATAGTTCCTGGGGTTTCTTGTGTGCCTGGAATCCCCTCTTTGGGCTGCTCCCTCAGCTCTCGGACCTGACTCAATTGATGGCCTGCAGCTAATGTCCACATGTGGTTCACAATCTTTTGGCATGTGAGTATCCATTGGGGATGAGTCATTCCTTCTCTCCCCTTACGTATATACTCTACCTTCTAATAATGCACACAGTACTTTACTGATCGATCTCCATTTATATTATATTTTTTAGATTTTGGTGCAATTTGCCCCTGAAGAGTGTTTGATACACGAAACGCGTCAGGCATATGACTAGCACCAAGATAACCAATTACACTATAAAGGTCTTTTATATTAGTATGGTTTTATCCAGTAGTCTGGCTATCATGTGCATCTTTAATATGGCTTTTTTACTCAACAAGGACTTTTGCCCTGCATCATATGTGTGGTGTTACCTTGTTCACCATGTATCTGGAATTGTATAATTCATTCATTCATTTTAATATTCCATCACGTGGTGCATTGTGCTGCAAATATCTCAGAGAAAAAAAAAAGGGGAAAGAAGGGAAACGGAACCAAGCAAAAGGAAAATCCTTGATATCTCCTCAATTTTGGACTTTTATAGTTCAGCTTATACTTTATAAATTATAATTCAGTTGATTCAGTTGGAGCAAGAAAAATAGAAATAAAGTGCTTTTATCTAGTGCCACTTTACAAGTTTCAGTCCCAGGTTCAGTTTATTTTCAATTACAATTACCAGCTGGTATTTTGTTAACTCAGTCAATTTTGATACTAAAGCCCTATACACAGGATCGGATTTCCTATGGTTTTTAAACAGATGGATTTTTCCATCGGAAAACCGATGAAGCTGACTTCCATCAGTCTTGCCTACACACCATCAGTCAAAAAACCGACCGTTCCAAACACGGTGACGTAAAACACTCCGATGAGCCGAGAAAAATGATGTTCAATGCTTTTGAGCATGCGTCGAGTTGATTCTGAGCATGCGTGGGTTTTTTATCCAATGGAGTTCCCCACAGACGATAGTAATTTGCTATCGGTTTTTTAACCATCGGATAAATTTAAAACATGTTCTATTTTTAAACACCGATGGAAAAAATCAGATGGGGCCCATACACGATCGGTTTGTCCGATGAAAACAGTCCATCGGACTGTTTTCATCGGTAAAACCTATTGTGTGTACACGGCTTTAAATATGCCTTTAAAATGAGATATAGAAATACTTATTTTATGTCATTCATATATTCCTTAGTCCTTTATGGTTTATTATATCTTATATATGTAGCATAAAACATTGATGAGAGGAGATTCAAACATTACATTTTTTCCAATATTTATATTTTACTATGTTTCGCCCATTATTTAGCTTGGCTTTACACTTTTAGAGACAATATTTTATATATTAATTTCAGTCATTTCAATTGTTTCTCTTATAGGTGTGCCATAGGTGTGCCATACATGTGTCTTACATGACTATTCAGAATATTTCAAAAGTTTATGCTTGAAGACTTTAGGCTGGTATATTATATATTTTTTTTTAGTACTGCTAGGGTCCTAAGACCTGTGACTCACCGACCCTTCAGGATTTCAGGCTTATGGACATGCAGGCTTAGAGGTTCCAAGATCTTACAGAGTTTTCCAGCAAATCTGCTGGTGCTCTCAATCCTCCACTTCCAACCAGCTTGCCCACACTTGAATCGTATCTCCTCCTCCAGGTCAGGTTCTACTGAGGATTGCCAAGGAGACCCGGTCTCTGCTGCTTTTTGCGTGTCCCTTTCAGTCTTTCGGTCTCCGTTAAGGGATCCTACCGCTGTCTCCAGATCTGCAAGCCCGCTGACCCAATCACCTGATCTCTGTGCTGATGGCTTCAGCTCGGCTTCAATTCATCCTAAACCGTCCTGAACCCTCTCCTGGTCCCGCTGTGCAGCCTTCCCGGTGTTCACGCTCCCTCGGTGGGCTCTGGACACATACCTAGTCGGGATCCAGGTGCCCAGGAACCCGGAGATTGTCCGTACTTCCTACAGTGGACCCGGTATCTAGCCTTCTTCAAGCACGTCAGGTACGTTGTATACGTTGCACAGCTCAGCACGGCACAGTGAGGTTTTTACCCCAAGCTTTTTAGGCAGTAATAGGCAGTAATATCACCGTCTAGTATCCTCCATAGATGCTCCTACTGCAGCATGCTTATCTCACGGAGCAGCCATCTTGTTCAGCAGCTCCACCCCCCCCGCGCACTGTTTGCTAGGTCAGTCAGCGTTTTGTGCCAATATTGACTGGTATTTGGAACGGTTCATAATTACCTCTACCTTGACAAAGGCCCCTGCTCCAGCTGAAGAAAAACAGCCCCAAAGCATGATGCTGCCACCACCATGCTTCACGGTGGGTATGGTGTTCTTCTGGTGATGTGCAGTGCTGTTTTTCCACTAAACCTATCTTTTGGAATTATGGCCAAAATGTTCAACCTTGGTTTCATCAGACCAAAACACATTTTCTCACATGCTTTTGGGAGACTTCACATGTGTTTTTGCAAAATTTAGCCGGGCTTGGATTTTTTTCTTCGTAAGAAAATGCTTTAATCTTGCCACTCTACCCCATAGCCCAGACATATGAAGAATACGGGAGATTGTTGTCACATGTACCACACAGCCAGTACTTGCCAGATATTCCTGCAGCTCCTTTAATGTTGCTGTAGGCCTCTTGGCAGCCTCCCTGACCAGTTTTCTTCTCGTCTTTTCATCAACTTTGGAGGGATGTGCAGTTCTTGGTAATGTCACTGTTGTGCCATATTTTCTCCACTTGATGATGACTGACTTCACTGTGTTCCATGGTATATCTAATGCCTTGGATATTCTTTTGTACCCTTCTCCTGACTGATACCTTTTAACAATGAAATCCCTCTGATGCTATGGAAGCTCTCTGCGGACCATGGCTTTTGCTGTAGGATGCGACTAAGAAAATGTCAGGAAAGACCTACTAGAACAGCTGAACTTTTTTGGGGTTAATCAGAGGCACTTTATATGATGGCTGGTGTGTACTGACTCCTATTTAACATCAGTTTGAATGTGATTGCTTAATTCTGAACACAGCTACATCCCCAGTTATAAGAGGGTGTGCACACTTATGCAACCACATTATTTATTTTTTATTTTTTTTACTCCCCCCCCCCCCCCCAAAAGATTTCAGTTTGTTTTTCAAATGAGTTGTACAGATTATAGGTCACATTAAAGGTGGAAAAAGTTCTGAAATCATTTATCTTTGTCTCATTTTTTAAAATCACAGAAACCTGACATTTTACCAGGGGTGTGTAGACTTTTTATATCCACTGTATACTGTATATATATAGAGAGAGGTGGGGTGTAGAACATGCAAACATAAAGCAAACTAAAAACTACAAAAACTACACAATAATCCAGCAGTTCTCTCATCAGAAAGAAGGCTTTAATATGGTGGGGTGTGAACGGCATGGAACCTCTTCCATTACAGTTGAAGGACTCTGTGCTACTCGATATCACATCCTGATGTTAGTCACTTGTAATTAAAATTTGGCAAAAACAAAGGTTTGATTAAACCTAATCCTCTGCAATTGATATTACTTTAATGCATCCTTCCTCTTTTATATGTTGTGTGTACTGTAAATGTCATGAGTTAACATTGAGTTAAAGAGACATGCTGAAAAAAAGAATTAAAAAAAACAAGGAGTAAGGCTTTTGTACTTGGCAAATAAAGTTTTCCAGGATACTTCAGTTAATCTATTCAGTTCTGTCCTATGGACAAAATAAACTTTTGCCATTACCGTATTTCTATCTTCAGTACTTTGGAGATAGACTTAAAACAAGTATGCAGATCAGGAGACTTCAATTTACTTCACTTTAAAATGTGTTGGATTTATATCCTCTGTAGCTATTGAAGAGTTTATGTAAATAAAAGATTGGTGTCCAAAGTTCAGCTTAACCACTTAAGAACCAGCCTGCAATACCCCTTCATTTATTCATTACCAGGACATTGTTCAGTTTTCAGTGCTGTGATAGTTTGAATGACAATTGCTCTGTTATGCAGTACTGTACCCAAATTTCTACATACTTTTTTGGAGACAGAGTTTTCTTCTTGTAGTATTTAATGACCAGAGATTTATATATATATATATATATATATATATATATATATATATATATATATATATAAGAAAAGAGAATACCAATTCAAGAAAAAACAGTTTCCCATATTTTATTTTACAATAGACATGCCAGAATAGCACAAAACCCTCATGATCTAATTTTTGAAGCTTTATGGAAATTAAGAAATATGCCAGTACTGTTTGGCTTGAGAATAGTACACCCGATATTTGATTGTATAGGTCATACACTGAGGAAGTAGGAAGTGAAGGAGTACTGGTCACATCAGTGAGATGAAGGGGTTAATGTTCAGATAGGCAGGATAAAGGAGGTGAAATGGTTAATATACAGGCCACATGATATAGAATGTGTAGAAGAAGAGGGGGTCATGAATTAAACTCTTTTGAGAAAGTCCATTTAGGACGCAACATGTCAGTGGGTGGGATTGTGACGTCATCATGCTGGACACGACTTCCGCGGGACTAACATACAATGCCTTGAAAAATTATTCCTACCCCTTGAAATTTTCCACATTTTGTCATGTTACAACCAAAAAGGTAAATGTATTTTATTGGGATTTTATGTGATAGACCAACACAAATTGGCACACAATTGTGAAGTGGTAGGAAAATGATAAATGGATTCCAAAATGTTTTACAAATATGTGAAAAGTGTGGCGTGCATTTGTATTCAGCCCCCCTGAGTCAATGCTTTGTAGAACCACCTTTTACTGCAATTACAGCTGCAAGTCTTTTTGGGGATGCTCTACCAGCTTTGCACATCTAGAGAGTGAAACTGTTGCCCATTCTTCTTTGCAAAATAGCTCAAGCTCTGTCAGATTGGATGGAGAGCATCTGTGAACTGCAATTTTCAAGTCTTGCCACAGATTCTCAATTGGATTTAGGTCTGGACTTTGACTGGGACATTCCAACACATGAATATGCTTTGATCTAAACCTTTCTATTGTAGCTCTGGCTGTATGTTTAGGATCATTGTTCTGCTGGACGGTGAACCTCCGCCCCAGTCTCAAGTCTTTTGCAGATTTTTTTCTAAGATTGCCCTGTATTTGGCTCCATCCATCTTCCCATCAACTCTGACCAGATTCCATGTCCCTGCTGAAGAAAGGCATTCCCACAACATGATGCTGCCACCACCATGTTTCACGGTGGGGATGGTGTGTTCAGGGTGATGTGCAGTGTTAGTTTTCCACCACACATAGCGTTTTGCTTTTAAAGGAACACTAAAGAGATTTTTTTTTCTTTTTAAATAAAAAACATGTCATGCTTACCTCCACCGTGCAGCTCGTTTTGCACAGAGTGGCCCCGAACCTGGTCTTCTGGGGTCCCTCTGTGGCTGTCTCGGCTCTCCCCCGCAAGAACTTTCCACCTTCATGCAAGCTCTCTCGCATGGTGGTAAGTTCTTGCGGGCGCGCTCCCGTGATACAGCTGGTGGCTATAGCCACTCACTGTATCACTCGGCCCCGCCTCCCGCGTCATTGGATATGATTGACAGCAGCGCGAGCCAATGGCTGCGCTGCTTTCAATCAACCAATGAATGAGCCGAGAAAGCCGACCGAGAAGCCAGCTCGTTCACGGCGCCGGGACTTTCAAAAGGGTCAGGTAAGTAAACGGGGGCTCAGGGGGGGGGGGGGCGCTAATGCTCGGATGTTTTTTCACCTTAATGCATAGAATGCATTAAGGTGAAAAAACATGTACCTTTACAACCCCTTTAAGCCAAAAAGTAAAATTTTGGTCTCATCTGACCAGAGCACCTTCTTCCACATGTTTGTTGTGTCTCCCACATGGCTTTTTGCAAACTGCAAATGAGACTTCTTGTGGCTTTCTTTCAACAATGGCTTTCTTCTTGTCACTCTTCCATAATGGCCATATTTGTGGAGAGCACGACTAATAGTTGTCCTGTGGAGAGATTCTCCCACCTGAACTGTGGATCTCTGCAGCTCCTCCAGAGTTACCATGGGCCTCTTGGCTGCTTCCCTTTTTAATGCGCCCCTTGCACAGCCTGTCAGTTTAGGTGGACGGCCATGTCTTATAACCTAACCCTGCTTTACACTTCTCCACCACTTTATCCCTGACCTCTCTGGTGTGTTCCTTGGCCTTCATGATGCTGTTTGTTCACTAAGGTTCTAACAAACCTCTGAAGGCTTCACAGAATAGCTGTATTTATACTGAGATTAAATTACACACAGGTGGACTCTATTTTCCAATTAGGTGGCTTCTGAAGGCAATCCATTCAACTTGTTTATAGTTAGGGGTATCAGAGTAAAGAGGGCTGAATACAAATGCACGCCACACTTTTCAGATATTTATATTTGTCAAATTTTTTGAAAACAATTGATCATTTCACTTCCACTTCACAATTATGTGCCACTTTGTGATGGTCTATCACATACAATCCAAATAACATACATTTACGTTTTTGGTTGTAACATGACAAAATGTGGAAAATGTCAAGGGGTATGAATACTTTTACAAGGCACTGTAGATCTGTGATTGGTAACAATAATATTTGGAGACACACTGTGATGCTGATTCCTGGTTTTAACTTGTGAACAATTGCAAAAAATGTAAAAAATATACATCTTTTTGCTACCAGTCTTTTTGCTGGGAGCATGCAGTGAGCGAGTTCTCAGCACATAGATAGAGTTGAGCGGACACCTGGATGTTCGGGTTCGACGGGTTTGGCCGAACTTCAGAAAAAAGTTCGGGTTCGGGACCAAACTTTATCCCGAACCCGAACCCGAACCCCATTGAAGTCAATGGGGACCCGGACTTCTAAGGACTAAAAAGGCTCTAAAAAAGTAATAGAAAGGGCTAGAGGGCTGCAAATGGCAGCAAAATGTTGTTAAGAGCATGGCAAGTGCTCTGCAAACAAATGTGGATAGGGAAATAACTTAAAATAACATAAAACAAATAAAAAAATAAAAAAATATGCTGGAGGCCCCCTTTTCAGCAGAAGAGGTACAGGAAGTCATTAAGAACCTCAGAAACTCAACGGCACGATGCCACACGTATGGTGGGAATGCCCCAGAATACGCCCTTTCTGGAATAAATTATTCAATTTAATGGATAAGCTAGTGGGAAAATAAAATACTTTGAAATAAAAATGTAGCAGGGGGCTAAATTTAAGGGAAGTGTTTGAGTGGTAAATAGGCTCAAACACCCTAATTCTGTCGAATTCATGGACCATTTTGTCCTCGGGGGACAGTATTGGTGTGCAGTTCCCTGCGGCCTACAGGTGGCGCTGACATGGTAGGCTAGGGTTGAACCGCCGATACAGTGCTGTGCCTTTTGTGTCCCCTCTTGGCAGTAGTACAGCGGGGCGGGGAACCTGCTGTGCATGCCGGGAGAGCATATAAAAGGGGCAGACCTTTGGCCTGGGGGCTGATGTCCAGTGGGGTCCGCGCCCAGGTGCCTTCGGCCTGGGTGCATGTGTTCCTGTTCCATCTCGGGCACCTTTAGCCTGGGGTGAGGTACTATCCTGGAGTTCCTGCTGCCCTGGGTATGGAGGCCTAGGGGCGGGAGTAAAGCCTGGAGTCCAGAGCCTTCGTCTGGAGTCCGCTAAGGGTCGAGGAGTCTTAGGGTGCCGCCTCGTGTAGGGGACCCTGTTCCAGGGAAGGGAGGATCATTCTGATGGACCGATGCGGGATTCACGGTGAAGGAAGGGTCTGTTGACTCCCTGGAGAGATGTCTTCCCCTTGATATGGGCTAGGTTCGTAGAAGGAGAAGCTCAAGGTCATCTTGACTGTATCAGAGGCCTTATTCACCCGGCCCGTGGCAGGCGCCTTATACACCCTTTTCTGTGGCAGAGACCAAAGTTCTCCAGGTACGTGGCAGGGGCCTTGTACACCCGGTCTGTGGCAGAGACCAACCTCAAGGTCTGTGGCAGAGACCGTGCACCTAAAACTGTTTGAGAAACCTAAGCAGTGAAGTGAATGTGCTACGTTTGTGCCTGGACCTCCTCCACACCTTAAGCTGTCCTGTTTCTTTGCTCCAACCTTTTCTATCCGAGTAGAGTTTATTTTGCCATGAGAGAATAAGAGTTGTAGTTTCAGCTGGTGTGGACATTGACTTTACTGGGAATTAAAGGACTTGCCTCTACCTACAGTAGAGGTGAGAATCATCCTCTGGAGGAGTTTTGACTCCGGCTGTGGACACGTCCCGTCAAGTACACCGCTCAACCTCTTTATATAGGAGGGTACGGGCTGGTAGTGCGGTGTGCCTTTCTCCCTCCTGCGAGGAGCCAACAACATAAAGGCAGGTAAGGGGGAAAGGATCTGTGCGCTACAAAAAAATAAAATAAAAATTATAATCTTGACCTAGGAGGACGAGGTCCATATGGAGTAGGAGGTTGAGGTGGCGGTGGATGTGGCTGTGTAGGTGGAAGCGGCGGTGGAGGAAGACGAGGTAGCCAACACTGGTTCAAAAATACAACAATGGCTGGGTAAGGCCGGTGATGTGTCGAATTCTGTCCCCCGTCGAATAGTGTCCACCCTGTACTGCGCTTGCTCAGTATGTAGGACAAGGGGATTTCGAAAATCTCCCAAGACGAACGGCGTCTGCGTGGTGAGTTCAGGTGAAGGCCACACCATCCGTGGTTCAAGCCGAGCCAAGTGAGGCCGTGCCCGAAGCGTGGCGATCGAAGCGAGCCCGTGAGGGGCCCTGTTACTATGTGCTACCGTATGTCCACTTGGATGGTGGGGCTTGAACCTGCACTCACGGCGCAGGCGCCGTTCATCTTCGGAGATTTTGTGAATCTCCTTGTCCTCTGTACTGCGCAAGCACTGCGCCTTCGCAGTACGGGCCGGACACAATCCGATGGCCGGACAGTTTTTGTCACAACACCGGTATACATGTCTATTCTGCAGAAGGTACGGACAAGTCCTGTGGGATCCATGCCTGGTTCATTTTAATGAACGTGAGCGTGTCCACATTGGCTCTGGACAGGCGGCTGCGCTTGTCTGTGATAACGCCCCCTGCCGTGCTAAATACACGTTCAGATAATACACTGGCTGCAGGGCAGGCCAGCACCTCCAAGGCATAAAGGGCAAGCTCAGGCCATGTGCCCAATTTGGAGACCCAGAAGTTAAAGGGGGCAGACCCGTCACCCAGTACGTGTAGGCCTGTGGACACATACTGCTCAACCATGTTGGTGAAATGCTGCCTCCTGCTAAGACGTTCCATCTCAGCTGGTGGTGCTGGTTGTTGTGGCGTGCTGACAAAGCTTTTCCACATTTCGGCCATGCTAACCCTGCCTTCTGAGGTGCTGGCGGTGCCCCGGCTGTTTTGGCGACCTCTTCTTCCTCCTCTGCCTTCGCCTTGTGCTTCCACCGTACGCCCGCTGTCAGGTGGGAATGCCACCAGCAGCGCGTCTACCAGCATGCGCTGGTAGTCGCGCATCTTACGATCCCGCTCCAGTGAGGGAATTAAGGACGGTACGTTGTCCTTGTAACGGGGATCCAGTAGGGTGGCCACCTAGTAATCAGCACCAGTTAAAATGTGGGCAACTCGGCGGTCATTGCGGAAACACTGCAGCATGCAATCGCTCATGTGTGCCAGGCTGCCCAGAGGCAAAGAAAAGCTGTCCTCTGTGGGAGGTGTATCGTCTGTGTCCTCTGTATCCCCCAGCCACGCACCAGTGATGGCCACAAGCTGGTCTGGGTGCCACCCTGCTGTGAACATGGCTCCTCCTCTTCCTCCTCCTCCTCCTCCTCCTCCATCTCCTCCTCCACCTTGTCATCCTCCAGAACTGTTGTCAGGGTCACCTGTGGCCAGGTGACAGATGCACACCGTAGGGGGACAGGAGTGCACCGCGAGGTAGTGAACCCTATGGCTGGCTTCTGCGGATAGGAAACTGGGTGGTTGTGGAAAGCGGGACCAGAGGAGCACAACCGGGATCCCAACGGAAGCGAGAGCCATGATTCCCCAGGGCGCGGAGTCTAAGACCCAGCTGGTCTTCTCCAGGGCCTCTAGTGGTGAGGATGTTACGCTGCAGGCTGGGACCAGGTCACGGCCCCTGGAGTTTCCTAGCTCACGTCCCGTAGGATAAGGGGAAAAGAGGGGAAGCAGCAGCACACGATAGAGAGAACCGAATAACAAGCTGAAGGTCAGGGGCCACAAGCAGACAAGGATAACGAAGAACGAGCTGAAGGTCAAGGGTCACGAGCAGACAGGGATAGTCGGGGACAAGCCAATAACGTAACAGAGAGACAGACGTAGCACACGGCAGGCAGGAACCCAAACACACAATGCCTAACAAACACGTTGATCAGCAAAGGAGGCTTGCAGTGCACAGGTTAATATAGTGTTCAGTGATAGGGCCTGGGGTGGAGTCAGGCTGGGAGGAGATTATAAAGGAAGCCAGGTGAAGGAGGTCTGGTCTCTAGATGAACACATGAGGAGGAAGGTAAGATGGCAGACAGACATTAATGCATATCCATGACAGTACCCTCCCTCTTACGAGGCCTCCCCCTTCCCCGCCTGGGCCCAGGTTTAGAGGGAAACTTCAGATGAAACTCCTTTAACAGACGAGGTGCAAAGACCTCAGATGCAGTGATCCAAGACCTCTCCTCAGGACCAAACCCTTTCCAATGAACGAGGTACTGAAGAACGCCTTTACAGAGTCGGGAGTCCAGAATTTGACTGATCTCGTACTCCTGATTATCCTCAGAGACAGGCGCCACGGTAGGGAGAGGACGAGAGAATTTATTGAGGACTAAAGGCTTTAGAAGAGCAACATGAAAGGAGTTAGTGATTTTAAGGCTCTTAGGAATCTGGAGTTTGAAACAAACCGGATTCAGTTTAGCAGTTACCGTGTATGGACCGATGAATCGTGGAGCAAACTTCAGAGAAGGAACTCGGAGCTTGATGTTCCTGGTAGAGAGCCAGACTTTGTCCCCTGGCTGAAGAGAAGGCGGTTTACGCCTGCGGCGGTCGGCAAAGCCTTTGAATTTTTCAGCAGCTGCCCGGAGGGAATCATGAACGTGACCCCAAACGGAATTGAGAGACTCCTGAACCGAAGCCAAAGCTGGAATGTCTGGAGAACAGATCATGGGAAGAGGAAGTTGAGGGTGTTTTCCATAAACTGTGAAAAAGGGTGTCTTCCGCGAACTGGTATTCACATGATTGTTATGGGAGAATTCTGCCCACGGGAGTAGAGAGGACCAATCGTCATGGTGAGAAGACACAAAGGTGCGAAGAAAGACCTCTAACTCCTGATTAACCCTCTCAGTCTGTCCATTGGATTGGGGATGGTAAGAAGAAGAAAAATCCAAGACAATATTGAGGGATTTGCAAAAGGCTCTCCAAAAACGAGACGTGAATTGGACTCCCCTGTCGGAAACAATATGAGAAGGGACCCCATGTAGGCGGAGAATTTCCCGAATGAAAATGGGAACCAAGGCAGGGGCAGAAGGAAGACCAGGAAGAGGAACAAAATGAGCCATCTTGGAGAATCGATCAATTACCACCCAAATGACTGTATTATTCTCAGGCAGTGGGAGATCGGTGATAAAATCCATGGCAATATGGACCCAGGGTTCCTTAGGAATGGGCAAGGGCATGAGGAGACCAGCAGGAGCTTGTGTGGAGGATTTGGACTGAGCACAGACATGACAAGCTTTAACGTAGTCTTTGACGTCTGAGCGGAGATTAGGCCACCAGTAGTGACAACTGATGAGTAGGAAGGATCGGAGGAATCCAGAATGCCCTGCCACCTTGGAATCATGTCCCCAGCGAAGGATCTTAGCTCTTAGCTCAGTGGGGACAAAGGTCTTACCAGGCGGAATTTTAGACTTCAGGGTGGTAGAGTGGGCAACAATGCATGAGGTGGGAATGATCGGCTCAGGTTCAGGGGCGGACTCCTCGTCCAAAGTGTCAAATGACCTAGAGAGCGCATCAGCCCGACCGTTGCAGGAACCAGGTTTGTAGGTAATCGTGAAATTAAAACGGGCAAAGAAGAGACTCCACCTGGCCTGTCTAGGATTCAGACGTTTAGCATTCTGTAGATACTGTAAATTCTTGTGATCGGTAAAGATCGTTATGGAGTGAGGGGAACCCTCCAAGAGATGACGCCACTCCTCTAACGCCAATTTAATTGCGAGAAGTTCCCGATCACCGATGGCATAATTCCTCTCTGCCTGAGAATTTTTTTTGGAGAAGAACGCACATGGTTGGCGTCTCTTCTCAAAGATTTGAAGAAGCACAGCTCCCACCCCCATTGAAGAAGCGTCCACTTCAATAAAAAATGCATTCCCAGGATTTGGTCTCCTCAAGAGGGGGCCAGAAACAAAGGCCTGTTTCAGGTTGTGAAATGCAGAGACAGCTTCGGGAGGCCAGTCTCTGGCATTCACACCCTTCTTGGTCAAAGCGATAATAGGCGCGGCAATGGAAGAGTAATTCCTTATGAACTGCCTATAATAATTAGTGAAGCCAAGAAAGCGCTGTGTGGCCTTGAGGCTAGCAGGAAGAGGCCAGTTGGTGATAGCCAAGACCTTCCCAGGGTCCATACGAAGCCCCGAACATGAGACGAAGCACCCCAAAAACAGGACCTCAGAACATTCAAAGGAACATTTCTCCAGCTTGGCATAGAGATTGTTCTCTCTAAGACGTTGAAGTACAGTGCGGACATGGTTTCTGTGGACGAGCAGATTCTCAGAAAAGATCAGAATGTCATCCAGATAGATGACAACAAATTGGTACAGCAGATCTCTGAAGATTTCATTGACAAAGTTTTGAAACACGGCTGGAGCATTACACAGACCAAAAGGCATCACCAGATATTCGTAATGCCCGTCTCTAGTGTTGAATGCAGTCTTCCATTCGTCACCCTCCCCTATTCGAATGAGATTGTACGCGCCTCTGAGATCCAACTTGGTGAAAATGGAGGCACCCTTCAACCTATCGAATAGCTCAGATATTAAGGGTAAGGGGTATCGATTTTTAATAGTAACCACATTTAAACCCCGATAATCGATGCAGGGTCTTAAGGTACCATCCTTTTTGGCAACAAAAAAGAACCCTGCCCCTGCAGGCGATGAGGATTTCCGGATGAAAGCTCTCTCCAGATTCTCTGCTACATACTCCGACATGGCCTGGGTCTCTGGGATGGACAGAGGGTAGGTACGACCCCTGGGTAGAGTTGCTCCGGGGACAAGATCAATAGCGCAGTCAAAAGACCTGTGGGGAGGAAGCACCTCAGCTGATTTTTTACAGAACACATCCCGGTAATCGCTGTATGCGGCGGGAAGATCAGAAGAAACAGAAGTGGCAGCAACCGGAAGACTCTCCTTGGGGGTCACCTTGAGAAGACACGACGAGAAACATGAGGAACCCCAGGCCAGGATCTGCCCAGAGACCCAGTCCACATGTGGAGAGTGGAGCTGTAGCCAAGGGAGGCCCAATACAACTGGGGTAGAGGCCTTGGGTAGAATAAGAAAGGATATCCACTCCTGGTGGAGAATCCCTACCGACATCCTAATGGGTAGCGTCTGGAAGCGAATATGGCCCCCTGGGAGAACAGTGCCATCAATTGCCGAGACTACCAATGGGGTAGTGAGAGGTGAAAGGGTAAGCTTCATAGAAGAAGCAGTTCTCCAATCCATAAAATTGCCGGCAGCCCCGGAATCCAGGTATGCAAGGGTTGACTGAGGAGAAGTGCCTACATGAAGGAACACCGGCAAGAGCAGGCGAGAAGGTGATGTTTCTGGGTCCAATACTCCACCTTCCAAATGTATTAGACCCGAGCGTTTCCCGGACGAAGCGAGCAGGAGTCACGAAAATGACCCTTGTCCCCACAATAGAGGCACAAGCCCAGAGTTCTGCGCCTAGCACGTTCTTCGGGGGTTAGTCTGGTCCGGCCCAGCTGCATAGGTTCTTCAGCAGGTAGAGGATGCTCCACGGAATGAAGGGAGGGGAGCTCAGACTGGCTAGGACCTAGAGAGTGTTGGCGTCTTTTTTCTAAGGACCTCTCTTGAAAACGAATGTCGATCTGGTTGCATAATGAAATTACATCGTCCAGACCGACGGGAATGGCTCTTCCCGCTAATTCGTCTTTCACTCGGTCAGAGAGGCCATGTAAAAAGGTAGCGACCAGGGCCTCATTATTCCAGCTCAATTCAGCTGTGTGGATACGGAACTGGAGAGCATATTGCCCCACTGAACTAGATTCTTGGCGAAGACGTAAGACAGCACTAGCCGCTGAAGAAGCCCGAGCCGGCTCTTCAAAGATATTACGAAAGAGCTTCAAGAATTCGGACAGACTGGAAACCTCCGGATCGTTCCTCTCCCACAGGGGGGCAGCCCAGGCCAAAGCTTCACCGGAGAGGAGGGAAATGATATAGGCTACCTTAGCCCGGTCAGACAGGAAGCTTTGAGGCTGAAGCTCAAAATGAATAGTGCATTGGCTGAGAAACCCCCTGCAGGCCTTGGAGTCCCCAGAGAAACGGAACGGAGCTGGCAATCTTAGTGAGTGTGAGGCTGCGACTGGTGCGATAGGTACAGCCGCTGGTTGTACTTGGGGTTGCGGATTCGGGGTTCCCAAGGAGACCTGAAGCTGCTCGAATCGAGAAGCCAGATCCTGGAGGAATCGCATCACCTGGGTCTGATTTGATTCCTGGGTCTCAAGTCTGCGAACTATGCCCTGCAATGGATCATCCGCGGGAAGCGGGATGTCAGCCGGGTTCATGGCTGATCAAACTGTCAGGGTCACCTGTGGCCAGGTGACAGATGCACACCGTAGGGGGACAGGAGTGCACCGCGAGGTAGTGAACCCTATGGCTGGCTTCTGCGGATAGGAAACTGGGTGGTTGTGGAAAGCGGGACCAGAGGAGCACAACCGGGATCCCAACGGAAGCGAGAGCCAAGATTCCCCAGGGCGCGGAGTCTAAGACCCAGCTGGTCTTCTCCAGGGCCTCTAGTGGTGAGGATGTTACGCTGCAGGCTGGGACCAGGTCGCGGCCCCTGGAGTTTCCTAGCTCACGCCCCGTAGGATAAGGGGAAAAGAGGGGAAGCAGCAGCACACGATAGAGAGAACCGAATAACAAGCTGAAGGTCAGGGGCCACAAGCAGACAAGGATAACGAAGAACGAGCCGAAGGTCAAGGGTCACGAGCAGACAGGGATAGTCGGGGACAAGCCAATAACGTAACAGAGAGACAGACGTAGCACACGTCAGGCAGGAACCCAAACACACAATGCCTAACAAACACGTTGATCAGCAAAGCAGGCTTGCAGTGCACAGGTTAATATAGTGTTCAGTGATAGGGCCTGGGATGGAGTCAGGCTGGGAGGAGATTATAAAGGAAGCCAGGTGAAGGAGGTCTGGTCTCTAGATGAACACATGAGGAGGAAGGTAAGATGGCAGACAGACATTAATGCATATCCATGACAACTGTGCCCTTTCTGCTGGACAATTGTGTACCTGGCGTTTGTTGGTGCAGGAACCCACCCTCAGAGCCACTTGTGGAAGACTGCCCTGAAAGCCTTTGAAATGATCCCGCTTCCTCCTCCTCCTCCTCATCCTCCTGTGCCACATCCTCTTCCATCATCGCCCGAAGCGTTTTTTCAAGGAGGCATAGAACTGGGATAGAACGCTGAGAACGGCATCATTGGCACTGGCCATGTTGGTGGAGTACTCGAAACAGCGCAACAAGGCACACAGGTCTCGCATGGAGGCCCAGTTATTGGTGGTGAAGTGGTGCTGTTCCGCAGAGCGACTCACGCGTGATTGCTGCAGCTGAAACTCCACTATCGCCTGCTGCTGCTCGCACAGTCTGGCCAGCATGTGCAAAGTGGAGTTCCACCTTGTGGGCACGTCACATATGAGGCGGTGAGCGGGAAGGCCGAAGTTACGCTGCAGCGCTGACAGGCGAGCAGCAGCAGGGTGAGAACGCCGAAAGTGCGCACAGACAGCCCGCACTTTCTGCAGCAGCTCTGGCATATTGGGGTAATTTTTAAGGAACCTCTGGACCACCAAGTTCAGCACATGCGCCAGGCAAGGGATGTGCGTCAAACCGGCTAGGCCCAGAGCTGCTACGAGATTTCGCCCATTATCGCACACCACCAGGCCGGGCTTGAGGCTCACTGACAGCAACCACTCATTGGTCTGTTGTTCCATGTCCCTCCACAACTCCTGCGCGGTGTGGGGTTTTACCCCCAAACAGGAAAGTTTTAAAACTGCCTGCTGTCGTTTACCCCTGGCTGTGCTGAAGTTGGTGGTGAAGGTGTTACGCTGACCGGATGAGGAGGCGGTAGAGGATGAGGAAGCGGAGTAGGAGGAGTTAGCAACAGGAGGCAAACTGAAGCGCCCTGCAATCCTTGGTGGTGGAAGGACATGCGCCAAACTGCTATCTGCCTCAGGCCCAGCCGCCACTGCATTTACCCAGTGTGCTGTTAGGGAGATATAACGTCCCTGACCGTGCTTACTGGTCCACGCATCCGTAGTTAGGTGGACCTTGCCACAGATGCCGTTGCGCAGTGCACACCTGATTTTGTCCCCCACTTGGTTGTGCAGGGAAGGGATGGCTCGACCTGGAAAAGTAGTGGCGGCTGGGCACGACGTACTGTGGGACAGCCAATGCCATCAGGCTTTTACAACTCTGCGTCTCCACCAGACGGAATGACAGCATTTCAAAGGCCAGGAGTTTTGAAATGCTGGCATTCAGGGCCAGGGATCGAGGGTGGCTAGGGGGGTACTTCCTCTTCCGCTCCAATGTTTGGGAGATAGAGAGCTGAACGCTTCCATGGGACATTGTGGAGATGGTTGGTGACCCAGGTGGTAGTGTTGCTGGCAGATCCTCTCTTTGCGGGGTGGCAGGTGCCACTGTCACTACAGAGGTGGATGAAGAGGCTGAGACTGCAGCAGAAGAGGAAGCAGGAGGAGCCAGAGACCTTTCTTGGTTTTTGAGGTGTCTACTCCACTGCAGCTCGTGCTTTGCACTTAGATGCCTGGTCATGCAGGTTGTGCTCAGGTTGAGAACGTTTATGCCTCGCTTCAGGCTCTGATTGCACAGCGTGCAAACCACTTGTGTCTTGTCATCAGCACATTGTGTGAAGAACTGCCACGCTAGGGAACCCCTTGGACCTGGCTTTGGTGTGCTCGGTCCCTTGCTGCGTTGGGCAGTAGCAGACGTACTGTCTAGGGGACGGACGCTCCGCTTTTGCACCCTGCTCCCTCTTCTGCTGTGCTGGTGGCTCTGTGTGACCACCGCCTCTTCCTCCAAACTACACTGGTCACCTGCATAACGTTGATTCCATGTGGGGTCGAGGACCTTATCGTCCTCCACATCATCTTCCACCCAGTCTTCACCCCTGCCCTCCTTGTCTGTCTGCACAATTGCGAAAGCAGCAGCAGTTGGCACCTGTGTTTCGTCATCATCCGAGACGTGCTGCGATGGTCCTCCTATGTACTCATCATGAAACATAAATGGTTGGGCATCGGTGCACTCAATCTCTTCTACTTCTGGGGCAGGGCTAGGTGGATGGCCCTGGGAAACCCTGCTAACAGAGTCATCGAAAAGCAGAAGAGACTGCTGCATGATTTGGGGCTCAGACTGCTTGGCTGATTTGCAAGGGGGTGAGGTGAAAGACTGATGGACATGAGTTTCAGGTGCCAACTCTGATCTTTCATCAGAAGAGTGGGTGGGAGACAATGTGAAGGAACCCGAGGCACTGTCAGCAACCCAATCTACTATCGCCTGTACTTGTCCTGGCCTATACATTCGTAAAGCCTCATTAGGCGCGACAAAATACCGCCGCAGGCTCGGTCGCCTACTCGCACCTGAGGAAGGTGTTTCACTTGTGCGTGTAGTTGGCACAGATCCACCACGTCCTCTCCCTGCAACAGTAGCTCCACCAGCAGCACCACGACCGGGGCCACCACGTCCCTTTGACCTTCTCCTCATATTTTCCAAATTTAGGATCTTGCCCTAAATGGGTGTTTTTGGAAGAGCAGAACACACCCACAGTATGTAACCGCTGAATCGCACAGCTACAGAACTGTAGAAAATGCTATTAAAAAAAAATAGTTTTTTTAGTATAGCACAGTAGAAGAAAAATATATAGAAATTGTTTATTTCACACACCTCCACATATGTATAACACACTGCAAAATATTTTTTGTGGCCCTAAATGGCGTTTTTTGGAAGACCACAACACACCCACAGTACGTAACCGCTGAATCGCAGAGCTACAGAACTGCAGAAAATGCTATTCAAAAAAAAATTAGTTTTTTTAGTATAGCACAGTAGAAGACAAATATATATAAATTGTTTATTTCACACACCTCCACATATGTATAACACACTGCAAAATATTTTTTGTGGCCCTAAATGGCGTTTTTTGGAAGACCACAACACACCCACAGTACGTAACCACTGAATCGCAGAGCTACAGAACTGCAGAAAATGCTATTCAAAAAAAATGTTTTTTTTTTAGTATAGCACAGTAGAAGACAAATATATAGAAATTGTTTATTTCACACACCTCCACATATGTATAACACACTGCAAAAATTGAAAATTGTATACTCACCTTTCCGTAATTTTCCTTTCCTGTCGCATCTTCATGGCAGCATACACCTTTGGGTTGTGGCTCCGCCCTCACAACCTGATAGGACCGTTTAACTATTAAGCCCAGAGAGGGCCCCCGCCCAGGTATTCTAGTATATATATACACCTCACCTCAGACGGGTGGGCATCTGTATGCTGCCATGAAGATGCGACAGGAAAGGAAAATTACGGAAAGGTGAGTATACAATTTTCCATTTTCCTGTCGCATCATGGCAGCATACACCTTTGGGTGAATAACTCGCAGACTGGGTGGGTCTGAGCATAAAGATATTTATTTACATGGAATAGAGGTGTTGGACTGAATAATTGCTCGTCCGAACTCTGCCGTGGATAATCTGGCAGAGTCCACCTTGTAATGAGAAATAAAGGTATTCCTTGAGGACCAGGTCGCTGCTCGGCAAATAGTTTCCGAGGACACTCTGCAGTAGGCCACCCAGAAGGTCGCCATTGCCCTTGTAGAGTGTGCCTTTAAGCCCTCGGGTATCTGCGTTTTACTCAGAGAATAAGCCTTTTTGATGATCTTCACCAGCCATGCTGCGATGGTGCGAGAGGTTGCTGCTTGACCTCTTCTAAAGCCGTGTGGGATAACCAGGAGGTTTTCCGACTTCCTAAGGTCGTTTGTTGTTGACAGGTAGGTTAGGATGTTAGTTCTTACATCCAGCGGATGTGGATCCCCTTGTTCTGTGGAGAGAGCAGGAAGGTTAATCTCCTGATTGAAGTGGAAGGAGGATGACACCTTCGGAATAAACCGATCGGATGGTCTTAGGACTACTTTGTCCGGGTAGACGATCAAGTATGGTTCTTTCGCCAATAAAGCTTGCATCTCTGAGACTCTTTTGGCTGATGTTATTGCGATTAAGAAAGTGACTTTGAGTGTTAAGTCCCACAAGGAGATGTTTTCTAATGGAAAAAATGGTTCTTGTGATAGCTCTTCTAGTACGACCGAAAGATCCCAAGTTGGGAAGGAAGGTTTTCCTGGGAGGCTTTAACTTTAGGCATGCCCTCTGGAACTGAATGACTAATGGCTCTTGTGCCCACTTGACTCCTGTCATAGCTGATAATGCTGACACGTGAACTTTTAAAGTGCTTGACCCGAGACCTTTCTCTAGGCCTAACTGGAGAAACTCAAGGATTTGAGCAACTGTTGGAGAAGATGGGTTCCAGTTTTGTTGCTGTGCTACTGAGAGAAACTTATCCCAGATCCTCTTATAGGTATTGTTGGTGGTGTATCTTCTGGCTTGAAGAAGAGTATCTACCACTTTTTGGGAGCAGCCTTGGTTTAAGAACCTAGCCCTTTCAATCTCCAGGCTGTCAGGTGCATTCTTTCCGGTGATGGATGAAGAAGTTGTCCCTGGGAGAGTAGGTCCGCTGCTGGTGGAAGCGGTAAAGGTTTTGCTGTATTCAGCTGAAGGAGAGTGGTGAACCATGGTCGTCTCGGCCAAAATGGAAGGATTGTTATCACTATGGAAGATGACCTCCTGAGCCTGAGAAGGAATCTCGGTATGAGAGGTGTCGGGGGGAAGATGTAACCCAGATGGAAGTTCCACTCGTATTGTAGACAGTCTGTCCCCTCTGCTGAAGGGCAGGGGATTCTTGTCAGGTACCTCCGGCACTTCGCATTGTCTGGAGTTGCTGCCAGGTCTATATCTGGCATGCCCCAAGTTCTTGCTATGAGGGAAAAAGCTTGGTGACTCAGAGCCCATTCGTTGTTGGAAACAAAGCTTCTGCTTAGCGTGTCGGCCAGCTGGTTCTGCGTTCCTGGGACATATAACACCGTTAACCCCGACAGGTTCACTTGCGCCCATTCGAGGACTGGGCGGACTTCCTGCATCATGGATCGGCTTTTGGTGCCGCCTTGCCTGTTGATATAGGCAACTGCCACCCTGTTGTCCATCCTCAACAGGACTTCTTTCCCTTTCAGGAGAGGACTGAAGGCTAGTAGCGCTTGGAAAGCTGCTTTCATCTCCAGGATGTTCGATACTACGTCCTGTGTCTCGAAAGACCAACGGCCTTGAACTGCGAGTTGCTGGTAGTGTGCTCCCCAGCCTTCCCTGCTGGCGTCTGAAGTAATCACCTCCTGGGGAGGGGTGACTATATGTTTGTACCTTTTTAGGTTGTGCAACCGGGTCCACCACCATAGTGATTGTTTGACCTTGTTTTGGATGGTGATTCGTTGGGACATCGACATCCCGTTCCACTGTGTCAGAAATGACATTTGGAGAGGTCTTGTGTTCCACTGGGCCCATTGGACCATAGGAATGGTTGCTGATAGCGACCCCATGATGCTGAGACATTCTCTGGCTGGGAGTGTGTTGGATAAGAGTAATCTCTTTGCCCTCTGGATTATGATGGGAATTTTCTCTCGGGGGAGTTCTATGGTGTTGAGTTTGGTATCCAGTTCTGCCCCCAGGAAGACCATTCTCTGAGTGGGTTGGAGATTGCTTTTCTTCCAATTTATTAGCCACCCAAATTTTTGCAAGGTGGTTGTTAAAGTGTCTCGGTGGAGTAGAAGAGATTCTTGGTTGTCTGCCAGCAGTAGGATGTCGTCCAGATAGTGGTGGACTCTTAATCCTTGCTCCCTTAGTAGAGCTATCACTGGTAGCTGGACCTTGGTAAATGTTCTGGGAGCGGTAGAGATCCCGAACGGGAGACTTTGGAACTGAAAATGTTGGTGATTTACCGAAAAGCGGAGACATTTTTGGAATGCTGCGTGAATGGGAACATGCAGGTAAGCGTCCTTTAAATCCACAGAGAGCATCCAATCGCCTACATTTATGGCATAGAGCAGGGATATGCAATTAGCGGACCTCCAGATGTTGCAAAACTACAAGTCCCATCATGCCTCTGCCTCTGGGTGTCATGCTTGTGGCTGTCAGAGTCTCGCTATGCCTCATGGGACTTGTAGTTCTGCAACAGCTGGAGGTCCGCTAATTGCATATCACTGGCATAGAGGATTGATTGTAGACTTTCCATCTTGAAAGTCTCCACCAGGATTGAGCGATTGAGACTTTTTAGGTCTATGACGGGACGCAGATCCCCAGTCTTTTTCTTTACCAAGAACAGAGAGGAGTAGAAACCTTTTCCTCTTTGTGGAGGTGGGACTTCCACTATGGCCTGTTTTTGAATTAGATCCTGGACGTATTCTGCCAATATGAGTTTCTTTTCTTGGGATGTTGGAATTCTGGTTCTGATAAATTGGTCTCTGGGAGGTCGATTCTTGAACCTCCATTTGTGTCCGTCTTGGACAGTAGCCACTGTCCATGGGTCTCTTATTATCTCCGCCCAAACCTGCTTGAAGTCCTTTAGTCTGGCTCCTACTACGGCTGGTTGGGCGGACGTATCTTCAAAAAGACTTCTGTTCCCCCGGGGTAGGGGTCTTAGACTTTTGAATTTTTAGGAAGGAAGATTGTGGATTCTTCCAATTTTTTCTGTACTCCCTGCCAGGCTTGTAGGACTTTGCTTCCCTGTATCTATCTGGGAGGTTCCGTCTGAATGTGGGTGCCCTTTGTTGTCTAGGCCTTCTGTCTGAAGGGATGAGTCCAGACTTCCCGCTGGTGACTTTTGAAATGGCCGAGTCCAGTTTTTCTCCGAAGAGGTTTGTGCCGTCAAATGGGATTTTACACCAGTTGGATTTTGAGGAGGGGTCTGCTGACCATGGTTTTAGCCAGAGTGCCCTCCTGGCCATCACTGAGCTTAACATTGCTCTGGATGTTGACTTAATCATGTCTACCGAGGCTTCTGCGACAAAGTCGCCTGCAAGGCTGAGTTCCTGGAGAGCTGAGATTACTCGCTCTTTCTCTACTCCTTCTGCTACCAACTTCTCGGCGTTGGAGGACCAACTTGAGATAGCCCTTCCCACTGCTGCTAATGTTATTGCGGGTCTGCAGGCACCACCTGCGGATAGGTAGGCTCTCTTAAGATCCAAATCGATCTTTCTGTCCAATACATCTTTGAATGTAGTCGCATCTTCTATTGGAAGAGTTACGTGCCGGGCTAGGCGCATCAGGGAGGAGTTTACCACTGGTGGAGTTACTAGTGGATTGGCACTGGATTCCTTTAATGGGTATAGCTTGACAAGTCTATTGCTGAGACTGGTCTTCTTCTCAGGTTTTTGCCATTCGTATTTAATTAATTCCTCCAGTTCTTCTATAAATGGGAAGGTTTCTGGTTCTTTTTTGAGATTCGGAAAGTATTTCTTTGCTTTTTGCGAAGTTTCTTTTTCCTCTTCCCATTCTATGGCTTCCTTCACTGACTTTATGAAGGGTTCTATAAGTGCAAAGTCAAACCCAGTGGATACCTCCAAGTCCTCATTGTCAGATAGGGGGTCTGACTTTTTAGATGTGGAGGGAGTCGCAGGTGAAGTGCCTTGCACTGATCTGCTTGTTTCTGACTCTGTGATTTGCAGGGATGTAAATATAGATGGTTCTCTGCTTGGCTCTCTCTCTCTAGTTGCTTCGTCCAAGCATGTGCGACAGGCCAGCTTGTCCGGAAGTGCTATGGCACCGCAAACCCAGCATGAACTCCCTGATGGACGGGAATGCTGAGGGGGAGGAGAGCGTCTGCATGAAGGAGACCTCCTGTAGGAGTGTCTGTGCCGTGAATAGGATTTTGAACGGCTCCTTCTGCGACTTGAGCGACTTCGTCTTGTGCATGAGCGACTTCTACCGCGATCTGAGCGGCTTTGTCTATGGCTTGGGCTCCTTCTAGATGGCTCTTGTTGTCTTGAATCCGAAGATCTGGCCGACCTGATAGGGCTGTCCAATTTAGACAGCATTAGTGACAGGCTCTCTTTTTCAATCTTCACTACTTACCAATCTTTCCCCCCCTTACCTATTAGGCTGGTGATGGTCTACCGGGGCAGCGACCTCCATGAGGAGTGATATAGTCTAACCTCTTGAGTTCCCTATAACAGATAGTGGTATGAGTGTGCAGGTAGTAGGAAAAGGTGAGACCCAGTAAGGAAATAGATTTTAAGAAGCTTACCTTAAGGAAGAGACAGTAGTGCAATCTATCCCACCGAAAAACGCTGTTGACAGGTGCAGTGTTCAAGAGAAAAAGCAGCAGAAAGGATTTGGTTTTTAAAACTGCTGCCGCCGTCGCTCAGTGATGACGTCATGAGCGTGCATGCGCTGTAGCGTCGTGAGTGAGCCGGGGCCATCTTGGAAACTGGAATTACACAGGAATTACCATTGTGGATACCTTTCTCTGTCTGCACATGCGCGGAAGTAGCTGGACGCTCAGCGCTATGCCTGCTGTGGGACTACAGGTCGCTGAAAGCCCGTTTTTTACCAGGAGAGCTGAGGGCCGCTATAGAGACCTAGTTAAGGTCTGTGAGGAGCTGGCATACATCGGACTAGGATGCTTGAGGAACTACAAGGCTCAGGTTAGTGAAAGGGTGCACAGAGGGACTGGAGGTCGCTGCCAAGAAAAAAAACTATTTAAGGTTTGTAATAGAAAGCTGGTACATACCCCTGAGACCATCAGAGTGGGGTTCCTTCCATATAGCTCATTTAGAGGCTGTACAGGATAGGACTTCCACCCAGGAGAGGCTGAACCTGTCTGGGGCGAAGCGGTAAGGGGGTTCTTCATCTTTGCTGTCCTTGTCAGGTCTTAGGTGAGGAAAAAAAAGAGAATACCTGGGCGGGGGCCCTCTCTGGGCTTAATAGTTAAACGGTCCTATCAGGTTGTGAGGGCGGAGCCACAACCCAAAGGTGTATGCTGCCATGATGCGACAGGAAATATTTTTTGTGGCCCTAAATGGCGTTTTTTGGAAGACCACAACACACCCACAGTACGTAATCGCTGAATCGCACAGCTGCAGAACTGCAGAAAATGCTATTAAAAAAAAATTTTGTTTTTTTAGCATAGCACAGTAGAAGACAAATATATAGAAATGGTTTATTTCACACGCCTCCACATATGTATAACACACTGCAAAATATTTTTTGTGGCCCTAAATGGGTCTATTTGCAAGAGTACATTAAAGTGCAAATTTTTATTTATTTTTTTGCCCTAAATGGGTCTTTTGGAAATAAGCACAATAAAGTGCCTTTTTTTGCCCTAAATGGGTCTTTTTCTAAGAGCAGAATACACCCACAGTATGGAAACGGTGTATCTCTCAATGTAATAGTAGGATTTTTAAAACAGCTTACCTGTAAAATCCTTTTCTTGGAGTACATCACGGGACACAGAGCAGCATAGTCATTACTATGTGGGTTATATAGAATTACCTTCAGGTGCTGGCACTGGCAACTTCCAAAACAGGAAGTACCCTCCCCTATATAAGCCCCTCCTATCCGGGAGTACCTCAGTTTTGTAGCAAAGCAATACGTGTCCCCAAAAGAGGGGTGGGAGCTCTGTGTCCCGTGATGTACTCCAAGAAAAGGATTTTACAGGTAAGCTGTTTTAAAAATCCTACTTTCTTGTTCATACATCACGGGACACAGAGCAGCATAGTCATTACTATGTGGGACGTCCCAAAGCAATGCCACATGAGGGGGGGGATACACCATACATAAGCTGGGCGCCATCAGGCATGAGGATCTTTTGCGGCCTGCAACACACTGCGCCCAAAGGCGACATCCTCCTGACTTCTAACGTCCACCTGGTAGAACCTAGTAAACGTGTGTACTGAAGACCATGTTGCGGCCTTACAAATTTGCGCCAGGGAGGCCTGGTGATGCACTGCCCATGAAGTTCCAACTGCTCTCGTGGAGTGCGCCCTAACTTTGAACGGAGGCGGTCTACTTCTCAAGCCATAGGCTTGTATTATGACCTGTCGAATCCACTTGGCTAAAGTAGATTTTGATGCTGCCTGACCCTTTCTGGGGCCTTCCGGCAGAACAAACAAAGAATCCATTCTACGAATCTGAGCAGTGGCTTTTAGATAAGCTTTAACTGCTCTTACTACATCCAAAGAATGCAATAACTTTTCCTCTACCGAGCTTGGTTTGGGGAAAAAAGAAGGAAGAACCACATCCTGGTTCAAGTGAAACCTCGATACCACCTTAGGAAGAAAGGCTGGGTGAGGACGTAATACTACTCTGTCCTTATGGATAACCAGATATGGCTCTTTACAGGACATGGCGGCTAATTCCGACACTCTTCTAGCCGAGCATATGGCTACTAAAAATATCAATTTCCTGGTGAGTAGAACCAAGGAAATGTGCCGCAAAGGTTCAAATGGCTGCTTCTGCAGAACCGACAGAACCAAATTTAGATCCCATGGGCATATGGGAGCCTTAATCGGTGGAATAATACGAGTCACACCTTGCATAAAGGATTTGACAAGTGAATGCATAGCCAGGGGCCTTTGAAATAGTATTGATAAGGCCGAAACCTGGCCCTTGATAGTACTTAAGGCAAACTTCCTGTCTACAGCCCACTGCAGGAAGTCCAGAATTCTGCCTATAACGTACTTACGTGGATGCCATTTTCTGGCCTCGCACCAAGTGATGTACGCCTTCCAAACTCTATAGTAGATCTGCCTGGATACAGGCTTCCTGGCATTGATTATAGTTGATACCACAGAGTTAGAGAGACCTCTCTTCTTTAGGATGTGGGATTCAATAGCCAGGCCGTTAAATTTAGAGTTAGTAAGGAAGGGTGGTATATCGGTCCTTGCGAAAGCAGGTCCGGACGACGTGGAAGGGTCCAAGGACTCCCCACAGACATTTTGATGATCTCCGCGTACCAGGCCCTTCGGGGCCACGCTGGAGCCACCAGGATCACCGGCTTCTTCTCCAACCTGACTCTGCGAAGGAGTCGGGGCAACAATTGTAGCGGAGGGAATGCATATATCAGTCTGAACTGATCCCAAGGGAACACCAGAGCATCCGAGCCGCAAGCGAGGGGATCCCTTGTCCGGGAGACAAATCTGTCCACCTTTGCGTTGAATCTGGATGCTAGCAGATCTACATCCAGTGTTCCCCACCGCTGACATATTGCTCGGAAGACCTCGGGATGAAGGGACCATTCCCCTGGGCATAACTGTTGGTGACTCAGAAAGTCCGCCTTCCAATTCTCCACCCCTGGAATGAAGACAGCTGATATACATGGGACATGCTTTTCTGCCCATTCCAGGATGTGACTTACTTCCCTCTGGGCTGCACGACTCCTGGTGCCTCCCTGATGATTGATATATGCCACTGCTGTGGCATTGTCTGATTGAATTCTGACAGGGGACCCTTGGAGTCTGGATGTCCAGGCTACTAGGGCGTACCGGGCTGCTCGTATCTCTAAGAGATTGATGGGCAGGGTTTTTACTACATTTGACCATCTGCCCTGGAGAGACCATTGCTCCAGTACTGCCCCCCAGCCTATAAGGCTGGCATCTGTAGTGACCACCTTCCAAGATATCGGGCTGAAGGGTTTTCCCTTCTGGAGATTCTGGGGGATCAACCACCAGCAGAGACTCTTCCGAACGGAAGGGGACAAAGCCATCGGGAAGTCTAGAGCCTGAACTTTTCCGTTCCAGGCTGACAATATGGCCCTTTGTAAATTCCTTGAGTGGAATTGGGCGTATGGCACAGCTTCGAATGATGCTACCATCTTTCCTAGCAGCCTCATGCACAGGCGTATGGACGGCTGTCTTTTTGCACAAAGCAGACGGACCAAGCCCCTCAAAGAGGATACCTTGTCTAGAGGTAAGAAAATCTTCCTCTGGTCTGAATCCAGCCGTAGCCCTAGATATACCAGGTTTTTCACTGGCTGTAGGGCTGACTTGTCCAGGTTGATGACCCAACCGTGAGATTCTAGATACTTGATTGTATCGACAATTACCACTTCTAGCTTGGCAACTGAGTGGTCCATCAACAACAGGTCGTCTAGGTATGCCATTATCGTTACACCCCGTGTTCTTAGATCGGCCAACAGTGGGGCCAGAATTTTTGTGAACACTCGTGGTGCTGTGGCCAGACCGAATGGTAAGGCTCTGAACTGAAAATGGCGCCCTTCTACTGCAAAGCGTAGGAATTTTTGATGACCTGGAAAGATGGGAACATGCAAGTAAGCATCTTTGATGTCGATCGAGGCTAACCATTCCTCCCCTTGTAGGGCAGCGGTGACCGATCGGATCGACTCCATCCGGAAAGACCGGACGTTTAGAAATTTATTTAGACTCTTTAGGTCCAATATGGGTCTTATGTCCCCGTTTGGCTTTAGGACTGTGAAAAGGTTTGAGTAGAAACCCAACCCCCACTCTTCCATAGGAACCTCCATAATTACTCCTTGGAGCAATAGTTGTTCTAACGCCAATAGGAGAGACCCTCTTTTCAGAGGGTCTCTTGGCATGCCTGACCACATAAAATGGGACGGAGGTGTCATGTACCTGGGTGTATTTGAACCGGGATCTTCCTGGTCCCAAAGCTGCAGCCTTACCTGTTGCGCTACTGAGCAGATCTGGACTTTTGGAAATGTCCTCTCAGTGTTAAACATTACCTTGGACTCACTAGCCCCACCTGCTGCCAGCTGTGGACAATTTTCAATCAAAGCAGCCCTTAAAAAGGAAGTGATGCTATCTCTCAGCGCCCGTTTGTGTGGAATAGCTCCCTGGGTGTTGTGACTGCTTTTTGATCCTGATTTTCGTGTTGAACTTCTGCCTGAATTCCTGACTACTCTCCAGCCTGCTGATTTTGTACTTCACTGCCAGCTCGTGTATGACCTTTGCCTGCCTGACCACTCTCTGGATTTCGATCGTGTACCATTTTGCCTGATCTGTTGCCAACCTAATCTGCCTGACTACGTTTTCGCCTGAATCCTCAGCACACAAGTTCCACTTTGGACACTACCTATCACAGGTACCTTACATTACAAACGGGCCACAATGACAGTGGACCCTGCTGAGATTGTTAAGGCGATTTCACGTCAGGGACAATTGATTGGAGCTCATGAACAGCATCTTTCTTCCCTGGACGCCAAGTTAGATGAACTTTGTACTATGCTTAAATCTTGTTTGCCTGCTTCCTCTGCAACGGTCCAGACTCTGGATCCTACTCCTGCTACGATCCAACCCACCTCTTCTGTACCACCCAAACTTCCTATGCCTGACAAATTTGGTGGTGATACTGAGGACTGCAGAGGCTTTTTAAATGTTTGCCGTTTGCATTTCCGCAACAACCCTGGGACCTTTAGCACTTTGTCTGCCAAAGTGACTTTTGTAATTTCCTTGTTAAAGGGGAAGGCCCTGGCCTGGGTCTCTCCTTATCTGGAACGCAATGATCCTGTGCTGCAAGACACTGACAAATTTCTGGCTTCTCTCCAGACTGTATTTGACAAGCCAGATAGAGCTTCTGCAGCTGAGTACTCACTCTTGGACATGCAACAAGGCACCAGGTCTGTGGCACAATATGCTATTGAGTTTCGTACCCTTGCTGCTGAGACTACTTGGGACTCAAGGGCATTACGTGCAGCCTTCCGAAAAGGTCTTGCAGATTGCATCAAAGACGAATTAGTCTATAAGGATTCCCCAGAAGACCTAGAGAAATTCATAGAGCTCTGTGTTCGTCTGGATGTCCGGTATCATGAAAGGTGCCAAGAGAGACTTAGAACTCGCAAGTTTCCTCGGCCAGTCTACCGTTTGGCCCCTAACTTCCAAGCACCACCTCAGCCAGAACCTGAAATCTCAGTTGAACCCCAGACACCTGTGGAACCCATGGATGTAAGCCGTCTCCACCTAACTGAGTCTGAGAAACAAAGGAGGCGTGCATTGGGCCTATGCCTATACTGTGGACTTAAAGGACATTTATTATCTGTCTGCCCTTCCCGTCCAGTAAAAGGCAGGGTCTAACCAGTGTTGGAGGAGCTGGCTTAGACCTTACAGGTATATCCTCCAAGACCAAGATTACCATTCCTGCAATTATCCATTTACCCTCTAAACTTGTCTCCTGTGAGGCTTTTGTGGATTCTGGAGCTGCTGGCATATTCTTGGACTACACTTTTGCTAAAAAAAATAATATCCCATTTGTTCCAAAATCTAGACCCCTGAACATTACCACCGTGAATGGACAACCCTTGGGAGATGGCATTGTAAAATTTGAGACTATAACAATCACCCTTCAGGTAGGCGTACTCCACAAAGAGGAAGTTGTCTTGTCTCTTATTGATTCTCCACTTCTGCCTGTTATCCTTGGTTACCCATGGTTACAACAACATAACCCTTCTTTTGATTGGGAAAATGGAGAACTAACCTCTTGGGGGTCGTTCTGTCATTCAAACTGTTTGTCTCAACCCAAAAGACTTCCTGCTTGTATGTTGGCTTCCGTGGCCGTCCCACCTACCTTGCCTCATGAATACCATGCGTTTGCAGACGTATTTTGCAAGCAAAAGGCAGAGGTTTTACCTCCACATCGTTCTTTTGACTGTGCAATTAAATTGATTCCTGGAGCACCTCTTCCCAAAGGAAGGACCTATCCCCTGTCTTTGCCTGAACAAAAATCCATGGAGGAATACGTAAAAGACAACTTGGAAAGAGGTTTTATCCGACCCTCTTCTTCTCCAGTAGGGGCAGGTTTTTTCTTTGTTGAAAAAAAAGATGGGGGTCTTCGACCGTGCATAGACTATCGAGGGTTAAATCAAATCACTGTAAAAGACTCCTACCCTTTGCCTCTCATTCTTGAACTGTTTGATGTACTTAAGGGGGCTGTTATCTTCTCCAAGCTAGACCTACGAGGGGCTTATAATCTAATTCGAATTAAAGACGGGGACGAGTGGAAGACAGCATTCAACACTCGTAATGGACATTTTGAATATCTGGTTATGCCATTTGGGTTGTGTAACGCCCCTGCTGTCTTCCAACGTTTCATGAATGAAATTTTTCATGATTTCAGCAACAGTTTTGTGATCATCTACTTGGACGACATTTTAATCTTTTCCAAGACTCATCTAGAGCACATCTCGCATGTAAAGCAGGTATTGCAACGACTGAGAGAAAACCATCTTTACGCGAAGATTGAGAAATGCAGTTTCCATCAAAGCCGTATTCCTTTCCTTGGATACATTATAAGTGCTGCCGGTTTCCAAATGGACCCTCAAAAACTTTCCGCTGTCTTGCAATGGCCCCAACCGACCACTTTAAGAGGGCTCCAAAGCTTTCTAGGGTTCGCAAATTACTACAGACGCTTCATCAAAGGTTTTGCCTCCATTGCGGCCCCCCTTACTGCTATGACTAAGAAAGGTACAAATTGCAAGGTATGGTCCTCAGAAGCAGAATCGGCTTTCCAGCAATTAAAAGACATGTTCAGCAAAGCTCCAATTCTTCAGCATCCAAATCCCGATCTCCAGTACATAGTTGAGGTTGATGCCTCTGAGGTAGGAGCAGGTGCCGTGCTCTCCCAGAGACAGCCTAAGTCTGGTAGAATCCATCCAGTAGCATTTTTTTCTAGAAAGTTTTCTCCAGCGGAGATGAATTACGATGTTGGGAATCGAGAACTACTGGCCATCAAATTGGCATTGTCTGAATGGCGACATCTTCTGGAAGGGGCTCCCAAACCTTTTTCTATCCTCACTGACCATAAAAACCTACTGTACCTTCAGACTGCAAGACGTTTGAACTCACGTCAGGCTCGATGGGCTCTGTTTTTCTCCCGTTTTAATTTTGTTCTTTCTTATGTTCCTGGGCATAAAAACAAGAAAGCCGATGCTCTTTCCAGACAGTTTGCTACCTCTGAAGAAGACCAACCTACCGAGCAGTATATAATCCCACCTCACAAAATTGTCGCACAGATCTCTACGGCTCTTTCCCAACAGTTACAAGAAACACAGAATTGTGTTCCCCAAGGCTTGAAGATACCACCAGGTCGCCTGTTCGTAGCCCCTAGCCTCAGAAAACCTGTACTCCTCTGGGCACATGATGGTGTTTTATCTGGTCATCCTGGTGTCACCATCACTCTTAAGACCTTGCAGCGTCATGTCTGGTGGCCTCATATGAAAAGGGATGTTACTGACTATGTGGCTGCCTGCCCAACTTGTGCTGCTAATAAAGTACCCCGTACATTGCCTACTGGACTGTTACAACCACTTTCAGCACCTCGTCAGCCTTGGACCCATTTGACTATGGACTTCATTACAGACTTACCCAAGTCCGAGGGCATGACTGCTATATGGGTCATAGTGGATCGCTTTTCAAAAATGTCTCATTTTGTGCCGCTCCCAGGATTACCTACAGCGCAAGCACTGTCTACTCTCTTCCTTTCCCATATTGTGAGATATCATGGCATACCTACCAATGTCGTCTCAGACCGCGGATCCCAGTTTGTTTCCCGATTCTGGAGAGCATTCTGCAAGAAACTGGGAGTAACGCTTTCACTCTCTACCTCACATCACCCTCAAACAGATGGTCAAACCGAACGCATGAACCAGACCCTAGAAACCTATCTTCGACATTATGTCAATGCCTTACACTCCAACTGGTCTGAGTATTTGCCTTTAGCTGAGTTCGCCATTAATTCCCGTTGGCACAGTGTTCTTCATACCACACCATTCTACGCAGCCCTAGGCTATCACCCTCAGACTTTTCCCCTACTTCAGCCTTCTTCTGGTGTACCAGCAGCAGATCAGCGGGTTAAAAATATTCTGCTACATTGGAAAAAGATTTGCTTATTACTACGGAAGTCAGCAGGCAAGTATGCACTTTTTTCCAACAAACGAAGACGCCATATACCTCCATATGTGGTGGGGGACAGAGTTTGGCTATCAACCAAATATGTGAGACTGAAACAACCTTCTACCAAATTGGGCCCTCGATTCATTGGTCCTTACAGAATTATTGCTCGAGTCGGGCCAGTCTCCTATCGGTTGAAATTACCCTCCTCTCTCCGGATTCATCCTGTGTTCCACGTTTCCCTCCTCAAAAAAGCAATTTTCAATCGCTACTCCAGAACGCAACAGCTACCTCCTCCTGTTCTTGTTGATGGACAAAATGAGTTTGAAGTCTCCAAGATTATTGATTCTAGAAGACAGGGTCGTGGCCTTCGGTATCTGGTTCATTGGAAGGGATATCCTGTCACAGACCGTTCCTGGGTTCCAGCCAAAGATCTGCATGCCCCTTCTCTTATTCGAGACTTCCATGCCTCCTTTCCCACTAAGCCCCGCTAGGCCCCCGGAGGGGTCCACTGGGGAGGGGGCCCTGTCATGTACCTGGGTGTATTTGAACCGGGATCTTCCTGGTCCCAAAGCTGCAGCCTTACCTGTTGCGCTACTGAGCAGATCTGGACTTTTGGAAATGTCCTCTCAGTGTTAAACATTACCTTGGACTCACTAGCCCCACCTGCTGCCAGCTGTGGACAATTTTCAATCAAAGCAGCCCTTAAAAAGGAAGTGATGCTATCTCTCAGCGCCCGTTTGTGTGGAATAGCTCCCTGGGTGTTGTGACTGCTTTTTGATCCTGATTTTCGTGTTGAACTTCTGCCTGAATTCCTGACTACTCTCCAGCCTGCTGATTTTGTACTTCACTGCCAGCTCGTGTATGACCTTTGCCTGCCTGACCACTCTCTGGATTTCGATCGTGTACCATTTTGCCTGATCTGTTGCCAACCTAATCTGCCTGACTACGTTTTCGCCTGAATCCTCAGCACACAAGTTTCACTTTGGACACTACCTATCACAGGTACCTTACAGGAGGAGACTCTTTTAACTCCAACTTGTATCCCAGAGTTACTGCGGAGAGCACCCATCTGTCTTTGATCGTCTCCCGCCAGGTCTCTGCGAACAACTGAAGTCTTCCCCCCACCCGTTTGAGTGGGGGCAGCCCTTCATAGGCTTGACTTGGAGGCTGGTTTAGTACCTCTTCGGATCCAGGGCTTTTTATTACCCTGTGGCTGTCCCTGATTTTTACCTCCTGAGTTTGACCGAGGAGGCCGTCGGAACTGCTTAGTAGCAGACGTCGCAGGGATAGGAGAGGTAGTCCTCTTAAAAGATGGACCCCTAGACCTCTTCTTACTCGGTAAGAGAGTACTTTTACCACTGGAAATCTTCTGGATATACTTATCCAGGTCTTCGCCAAAAAGGCGTTCCCCATGAAATGGGAAGCTAACTAAGAGCTTCTTACAGGGAGCTTCAGCAGAACAGTTTTTGAGCCACAGAAGCCTACGCATATGTACCAAAGACAGCGTGAGGCGGGAGGCCTGATGGATAGAATCCTTGATGGCGTCAACCGCAAAGCATAATGCTCTAGGCAGATCAGCCAGAGCCTGGGCCTGCTGGTCTGGCAAATCCCTCAGGACCATTTTCATTTGATCCTTTAAAGCTTGGCAGACCCCAATAGCTGCCACTGCTGGCTGTGTAACAGCCCCTGCTGTGGAAAAAGCAGATTTTAATAAAGATTCCAATTTTTTATCCACTGGATCTTTGAACATTTGAACATTATCTACTGGACATGTCAGTGATTTGTTCACAGAAGAGATGGCTGCATCCACCGTAGGAACATTCCATCTCTGGGTGAACTTTTCCTCCATGGGATAGATCACCGGAAACCTTTTAGGCGGAACAAATAGTTTATCAGGATGTTCCCAGTCCTGGTATATAAGTCCTTCCAATAATGGATGTATTGGAAAGGAGCAATTAACCTGGGGAGCTTTTAGCGACCCCAATGAGGAGACAGCAGTAGTTGATGGTTCAACAAGAGGCATTTTAAATGCAGATCGAACCATGTCAGTTAGGGTCTGGACCCACAATCTTTCAGTCTGTGATGCTGAAAATGGTTCATCTACTGTCGATTCCTCAAAAACAGAGCTAACCTCCTCCTGATCCCCTTCAGGTAGGTCGGTCCCTTCCTGGGACTGTTGCTCTGCCAACAGGCACTCTAATGGAGGTGATAGAGATCTGGCGCGCTTTCTTTCCTGTAGAGAAGAAGCGATCAATCTCTGCTCCAATCCCTCCAGAGTTGAGGAAAAAACCTCCTCTGTTATATATGCAGGAGCAGGTGGACTGAGGACAGCCGCAGTACCTGGCACTCCCGGGGGTTCCTTATGGGTATTAACCTCTGATTTCTCAGGGGAGGAGGGTGCAGATGACTGCTCCAGATCCTCAGAGCCCGATGGAGACCCCCTACACTTCCTGAGAGGTATATCTCGGAGTTTTTTAGGCGGCATATTCCTTAGTTCAAAGCTGAGGTATTCCAGCCGCAATACACCCCTTACTGAAATAGTCTAATGCAATTTGCTGCTATTTACATCAGTGGGTGTCTACTAATGCGTCTTTCTGGGGATGCCTGTATCAACCGCCCGCTGTAAGCCCCTATACCATGCTACCAGCTCCTTTTCATGCTCTGTGTCCATAGCAAGCAGCGTGGACTGAGTCCTTTTATCTTGCTGGGACGCCCGCACATGCGCAGAAGCGCTGGGCGCACAGAGCGCGTCATCCGCCAGGCTCCGCCCCCTTTTTTGAAGCTAAACCTTATACAAAGAAAGCATGTGTGCGCGCGCGCGTGCACGTGTGCGCTCTTGGCGCCATGTAGGGAGAGGAGCCAGGGTCCCTGTTTCACCAGGACTCGGGGATGGAAGGAAACTACTTGGCAGCATGACAGAGGAATGCAGCTTCCCTGATAGAGAGCTCACTCATCTGCCTGGACTTTCACCATGGAAGGAATAGTCCCAAGAAAAAAGACGTTCCACAGCGGCCTCTAGTGGACAAACACAGGTACCACACTTTTGTCTTTTTTTTTTTTTTTAAAACCTCCTTTATGAAAAACATTTCCAGGTTTACAGTTTTTTTAAAACTTCCCTTATGAAAAAACATTTCTAGGATTTCTTAGGCATATACAGCTATTAGCGGGAATACCTTTTAGGTAACAGGCAGAAAGACATATTAGGCGTGGGGGTCCCCTCAATAGAACCAAGTTCCTGAGGGGCCCCCACTTACCTTTTCCCCACCGCAGGACTTTGTTTGGTCCACAGAAGCCCAAACTTCACCTCTCACGGCAGGCATTGTACTAGACCTTCAGGGACCGGGTTCCCAAGGATTCCACTCCCCTGGACCTGTATAGCACCCTGCACAGATAGCCTCTTGGTTTTGGGTATGACCAGAGCTCTGGATCCCAGGGTCCAGCCCTCCTAAGAGAGGCATTACAGGCAAAACCCTGCTCTTCTCTGCAAGGCCCGGGTACCGACCGTTTAGCTATGAAGCTTTTTTGGTCGGATCCGGAATAGCTTGCTAAGGCCCAGAGAACCTGTACACAAGCCCAGATGAATACATGTTAACCTTGGCCAACACCTTAGACACTGGCAAAAAACGGAGGTACTCCCGGATAGGAGGGGCTTATATAGGGGAGGGTACTTCCTGTTTTGGAAGTTGCCAGTGCCAGCACCTGAAGGTAATTCTATATAACCCACATAGTAATGACTATGCTGCTCTGTGTCCCGTGATGTATGAACAAGAAATATGCAGTGCTGGTGCACTGAGCTTGCAGATAAAAGTTTAGATTTTCTCTGACACTGGGCTCATGGCAGTGTAAAAAGACTGTGCACTGCAACACAAACAGGTAAACCTATGCAGATTGCTGAGTTATATCTCTGAATCTGGACTCCTATTCCTATATAATAAATCTCTCTCCCTGAAAGCACCAACAGGAACCTGGCCCTACACTACACTGTCTCTCTATCTTTTCCCTCAGATTCCAGAATCAGGACTAACTCATGTATTTTCAATCTCTCCCAATAAGCAACAACAGCAGCCAAGATCCTCTCCCTATCTATTCTGAAGCAGAGTGACGTGTGTGCTGTGTGCCTCTAGCTTATATAGAAGCTGGGTCACATGTTGCACTGACCAATCACAGCCATGCCATTAGTAGGCATGGCTATGATGGCTTCTAAGGGCACACCAGCTAATCAAAAGGTGATTGGCTGGCCCCCGAGGCATTTCTAACTGCGCCATTAGATTGCCAAACCCGAACTCGAACACGAACTTTCACGCAAAGTCCGGGTTCGGGTTCAGGTTTTCGGGAAAAAGCTAAAGTTCGGTACGGACCCGAACTTTACAGTTCGGGTTCGCTCAACACTACAGATAGGCATCGGCCACCCAGTGATGTAAATGTGCAGCATATGGGCTTTAAGCCCATCCTTTTGCTGTCACACATATGTGTTGGGAGGCCATAAAGGGGTTTATGTAGCTAGTGCATCATTACCAAGCACTATTCCTAAAAGTGTAACTAAAGACAAAACTTTTTTTTTAGTTTTGGATAGAGTGGAGAGGGATTAGAACACCTGTCAGGTTTTTATAGCTGTCTGTGCCCCCGTTGGGGAGATTCCCCCTCTCTATTTTTCCTGTTTACCGTTATCACTGAAAGCAACAATTGAAAGAAAATCGCAAATTTTGGGTTGTCCCCAGAATTAATAGGTGGGGGGGGATCTTCCAATTTGGACACTAGTTCTAATGGCCTGGGGGGCCCAAGAGATTTCCTTAATTTGCAGGGATTTCCCCTCATTTACTCTTTTGGCTATGGGACAGGAAGTGAAGGTAAATCCCCCTAATGGGACACAGATGGCAAAAATAAACCTTATGCCCTGTACACACGACTGTATGTTCCGTTGGAAAAACCTTGGATGTTTTTCCGACCAAATTCCGCTCAAGCTTGTCTTGCATACACACGGTCACACCAAATTCCGCCCGTCAAGAACGCGGTGACGTACAACACTACGACGAGCCAAGGAAATTAAGTTCAATGCTTCCGAGCATGCGTCGGAATTTTGCTACAGACGATCGGATTTTCCGATCGGAATTTTTCCCATCGGAAAAATTGAGAACCTGCTCTCAATCTTTTGCTGGTTGAAATTCCGACAGTAAAAGTCCGATGGAGCCTACACACGGCCAGCATTTCCGACGAAAAGCTCACATCGGACTTTTGCTGGTGGAAAATCCGGTCGCGTGTACGGGGCATTACAGGTTACATATAACCCTCCTTTATGCTAGAAAAATGAAAAAAAAAATTGCTAGCATGTTTCTTCATTTCCAAAAAAACTGTGGCAATAAATGAGATTTGGGGCGTCTACTTTCCATCAAGTGGTCATTTTGGGGGCTTCCTTACCGTCCTGGCATTTTTATTTTATATGTTTTATAACAGAAGGCAAGCAGTGTTTTTTTCACAAATGTTGGACTTTTATCCTTTATATAGGATAAAATAAATAAATAAAACCCAGTGGTTACTTAATACCAACAAAAGAAAGCTCTATATATCTTAAACAATGATATAGAATTTGGGCACGGCGTTGCATGACAGATTAATTGTCAGTCAAACTATCATAGCACTAAAAATATTTATTATTAATATAATACAGGATTTATATAGTGCCAACAGTTTGTGCAGTGCTTTACAACATGGGGGCAGACACTACAGTTATAATACAATTCAATACAAGAGGAATCTGCTTGTTACAGCTTACAATCTAGAAAGGAGGGTCAAGTGAAACACAAGGTAATAACTGTGGGGGATAAATTTATGGAGAAAATTAAAATCCAGTTGTTAGGTGTGGGTAGGATAGGTTTCTCTGAAAAGGAGGGTTTTCAGAGATCGTCTTAAAGCTAATTTTTAAGCTTAAAGGAGATAATCGGACAGGTTGGGGTAAGGAGTTGAGTAGGATTGGAGAGGCTCTGGAAAAGTCCCGGAGGTGCAAATTAGGAGTAGTGATGAGCCGAACACCCCCGGGTTCGGTTCGCACCAGAACCCACGAACGGACCGAAAGTTCGTACGAACATTAGAACCCTATTAAATACAATGGATGCGAACGTTCAAATTCTAAAGTGCTAATTATAACAACTATTATGCATGTTATTGTCCTAAAAAGGGTTTGGGAACCCGGGTTGTGCACCAGGGGACATGTATCAATGCAAAAAGAAGTTTTAAAAACGGTCGTTTTTCGGGAGCAGTCATTTTAATGATGCATAAAGTGAAAAAAAAAGTCAAATATTCCTTTAAATATCGTACCTGGGGGGTGTCTAAAGTATGCCTGTGAAGTGCCACGTGTTTCCCGTGTTTAGAACTGTCCCTGCACAAAATGACACTTCTAAAGGAAAAAAAAGCCATTTAAAACTGCTTGCGGCTTTAATGTAATGTCTGGTCCCGGTAATATGGATGAAAATCTTTAAGAAAAATGGCATAGCTACCCCATGACCCCCCCCCACCCCAGCCCATTACCAGTCCCTTTGGGTCTTGTATGGATATTAAGGGGAACCCCGCACATAAAATAAAAAAGGCCCTATATACTCTGAACAGCCGTATACAGGCGGTGCATACAAGACAGGCACTGTAGGTTTGTTCTTATGTAGAATCTGTTTGTAATTTTGAACAGGTACATTGTTGAAGTGTAGCTCCAGCCCAAAAATCTATTTTTAAACTTTTTGGAAAACATAGGTAAGGGTTATCACCCCTGTAACATTTGTTTTGCTGTCTGTGCCCCTGTTCAGAACATTTCACCTCACTTTCCGTCCCAATGACAACTGTTTTTGAAATGTGGTGTTTTTCTTGAAACAAGGATTGGTGATAAAGCATCAGTACAGAGGAGACACCTTTCTCCCATATTAATTCTTACAGGAGAGAATTTTCCTTCCTAGGGGTAGATTTCCTCTCACTTCCTGTTGTCTTCTTGCGTTTGCAAGTAGGAGTCGTTTGTAAGTTGGATGTTTGAAAGTAGGGACCTGCCGTATATACTCTGCAGAAATAGGCCCCTTAGTTGTTGGTGTTGGCACAACACTGTAAGCACTGTGAAGGACTAGCATCAAATGTAGAGCTTGAAGGACACCGCCACTCGCTGGTTCTTCTTTTTAAGGGCTTTGTTTGCCCATTTTTATTAAAAGAAGTCAAAACAAAATGAAAGGTTTCCCTCGCAGGGGTTTCAGTACTCCTTTTCAACAACAAACTGACATTCAGCCTCCTGGCTTATACATATAGCAGTGCTGCTCAGGCCTTCTACTTCAGGCTCTTGTCTGTCTCCTATAGACTATTCCATCTGCAACACCATTCATTTGGATAGCAGCCCCTTGCTGCTCTGACCCTCAGACCTGGGTCTCTGGCTTCCACTGTGCACACAAGCACTCTCTGACTTCTCCAGTGCACACTTGCACTCTATGGCTTCCCCAGTGCACACCTGCACTCGTCGGGAGGGTGGGGCCCAGAATGCTGGTCCTGACTCTACAATCAGTGTGCAGTTGAGTCTCAAAACCCGGATCCAGGACTGGGGATTTCATCCCACCCAGATCTCTAAGAAATCCCCAAGCTCCGGGTCCCAAAGTGGATTTTAGTAAATCATGAGGAAACTGAAAAGCCAGTTTCCTCCCAAACAAGCAAATACCCTGGAGCCCCTCAACCTGCCTAGTTGAGAATCCTGTATTCATACACTGGTGGGGTACCACACTACCACAGCACTCACAGTTACTCTTGGTTGGTGCTGGAACGCCCTGCTGTCAACTATTATATCAGGAATTTTAATTACATATAATTGTTGAACAGTGGTAGTAAAAATTGGGCCTTTGATGGTGGTGCTGGTGCCACAACACTGTAAGCCCTGACAGTTACTCTTGGTGGGTGCAGCAATGGGCCCTGCTGTGAATTATTAGATCAAGAATTGTAATTGCATGCCCCTGTTGAACAGGGGCTGAAAAATTGTGCCTTTCGTGGTGGTGGTGGTGGTGGTGTTGCCACAACACTGTAAGCCCTCAGAGTTACTCTTGGTGGGTGCAGGAATGGGCCCTGCTGTGAATTATTAGATCAAGAATTGTAATTACATGCCCCTTTTGAACAGGGGCTGAAAAATTGGGCCTTTCGTGGTGGTGGTGGTGGTGGCATTGCCACAACACTGTAAGCCCTCAGAGTTACTCTTGGTGGGTGCAGGAATGGGCCCTGCTGTGAATTGTTAGATCAAGAATTGTAATTACATGCCCCTTTTGAACAGGGGCTGAAAAATTGGGCCTTTCGTGGTGGTGGTGGTGGCGTTGCCACAACACTGTAAGCCCTCAGAGTTACTCTTGGTGGGTGCAGGAATGGGCCCTGCTGTGAATTATTAGATCAAGAATTGTAATTACATGCCCCTTTTGAACAGGGGCTGAAAAATTGGGCCTTTCGTGGTGGTGGTGGCGTTGCCACAACACTGTAAGCCCTCAGAGTTACTCTTGGTGGGTGCAGGAATGGGCCCTGCTGTGAATTATTAGATCAAGAATTGTAATTACATGCCCCTTTTGAACAGGGGCTGAAAAATTGGGCCTTTCGTGGTGGTGGTGGTGGTGGTGGTGGCGTTGCCACAACACTGTAAGCCCTCAGAGTTACTCTTGGTGGGTGCAGGAATGGGCCCTGCTGTGAATTATTAGATCAAGAATTGTAATTACATGCCCCTTTTGAACAGGGGCTGAAAAATTGGGCCTTTCGTGGTGGTGGTGGTGGTGGCGTTGCCACAACACTGTAAGCCCTCAGAGTTACTTTTGGTGGGTGCAGCAATGGGCCCTGCTGTGAATTATTAGATCAAGAATTGTAATTGCATGCCCCTGTTGAACAGGGGCTGAAAAATTGGGCCTTAGGCACTGGTGGCACAACACTACAACCCCTCACAGATACTGTACTTGGAGCACAGCAATGAGCCCTGTTGCAAAGTATTGCTTCAAAAATTGTAATGACACGCCCCTGTTAAACAGGGGCTGAAAAATTGGGCCTTAGGCACTGGTGCCACAACACTCCAACCCCTCACAGATACTGTACTTGGAGCACAGCAATGAGCCCTATGGCAAATTATTGCTAAAAAAATTGTAATTACACGCCCCTGTAAAACAGGGGCTGAAAAATTGGGCCTTAGCCACTGGTGGCGGCACCCATAAACAAAAATGATCTTCCAAGCTATCATCATCAATCGTATCATTGAGGACTCGGAGGAGGAGGATAGCCAGTCAACATAACAGCACAGGCACTCAGCATCAGCATCAGTCTTGAAGGGATGTGACATGTTAAAATCAATTAGTCTGTTATATCAGCATCAGGTGTGTGGTAGCTGGTGGTGATCCAAGACTGGTTCATCTTGATGAAAGTCAGTCGATCAACCGAGTCGGTGGACAGGCGCACCCTGTGATCCGTGACAAATCCTCCAGCAGCACTGAATGTGCGTTCCGAAAGAACGCTGGATGCAGGACAGGCCAGTAGCTCAATTGCATACTGTGCAAGCTCTGGCCAGTGATCCATCCTCAAGACCCAGTAAGCCAGAGGATTTTCGGTGGGGAAGGTGTCCAAGTCTGACCTTGCCCCTAGATATTCCTGCACCATGTTTATCAGACGCTGGCGATGGTTGCTGGAACCGATCATACTTTGGGGCTGCGGACTAAAGAATTGTCTGAACGCATCGGTCAGACGGCCACCTTCCCCACCGCTCCTTCTTTGACTGGCCGAAGCCTCAGCAACTCGTTGTCCAGGACCAGGAGTTTGTAACCTCCCAGTCTCTGGGAACGCGTTGCACAGACCTTTCTGCAAGGCCTCCCGGAGTTGTCTCATCCTCTGCTCCCTCTGCGACGGTAACATAAGGTCCGCAACCTTACCCTTGTACCGTGGATCAAGGAGAGTGGCCAGCCAGTAATGGTCCCTCTCCTTGATCCGAAGAATACGAGGATCCTTCCGCAGACTTTGCAGGATCAGGGAGGCCATGCAGCGTAGGTTTGCTGAGGCATTCGCTCCGGAGTCCTCTGGGTCACTAAGGACGACATGATCTGCAGCCACCTCCTCCCAGCCACGTACAAGTCCACTGGTTTCTTGGGACTGTAAATCATCCCTAAAAGACTGCTGCTGATGATGCTGAGTGCCAGCCTCCACCTCCATGCTGACACAATCCTCCTCCTCCTCCTCCTCCTCCTCCTCCTCCTCCTCCTCCTCCTCTTCCTGTACGATGGGTGGGACAGAAGGAACACTGTCTGGGTAAAGGGGGCCTTGAGAGGCAAAGAAGTCCTCCTCTTCCTGCCTCTGTTCTGCCTCAAGTGCCCTGTCCATTATTCCACGCAGCGTGTGCTCCAACAGGTGGACAAGAGGTACAGTGTCACTGATGCATGCACTGTCACTGCTCACCATCCTCGTGGCCTCCTCAAATGGTGCCAGGACAGTGCATGCATCCCTGATCATGCCCCACTGGCGTGGAGAAAAAAAACCAAGCTCCCCTGACCCTGTCCTGGTGCCGTAGTCGCACAGGTACTCATTGATGGCCCTCTGCTGCGTGTGCAGCCGCTGCAGCATGGCCAACGTTGAGTTCCACCTGGTGGGCATGTCACATATAAGGCGGTTCTTGGGCAGGTTCAACTCCTTTTGCAGCTCAGCCAGGCGAGCACTGGCATTATAAGATCTGCGGAAATGCACACAGACTTTCCTGGCCTGCCTCAGGACATCCTGTAAGCCCGGGTACCTGCCCAAGAACCGCTGCACCACCAGGTTAAGGACGTGAGCCACACAGGGCACATGGGTCAGTTGTCCCTGTCGGAGGGCGGAGAGGAGGTTGGTGCCATTGTCGCAAACCACCATTCCTGGCTTAAGCTGGCGTGGCGTCAACCACCTCTCGGCCTGGCCCTGCAGAGCAGACAGGACCTCTGCCCCAGTGTGGCTTCTGTCCCCCAAACACACCAGCGCAAGCACGGCATGGCATCTTTTTTCCTGCGTACTTGCGTAGCCCCTTGAACGGCTACGGAGCACCGCTGGTTCATAGGACAAACCACAGGAAGAGGCCATGGAGGAAGAAGAAGAGGAGGGGGTGGAGGAGAGAGGTGTGTCACAACCAGTAGTAGCATTTTGGAGGCGTGGCGGTGGAACAACCTCCAACACTACTGCACCTTGTCCTGCATCCTTCCCAGCTGCCAAAAGAGTGACCCAATGGGCCGTGAAAGAAAGGTAACGTCCCTGTCCATGCCTGCTGGACCATGAGTCAGCGGTAATATGCACCTTACCGCTGACCGCCCTGTCCAGCGAGGCCAAGACATTGCCTTCCACATGCCGGTAGAGAGCCGGAATAGCCTTCCGTGAGAAAAAGTGGCGTTTGGGAACCTGCCACTGAGGAACCGCACATTGCACAAACTCACGGAAGGGGGCCAAGTCTACCAACTGAAAAGGCAGCAGTTGAAGCGCTAGCAATTTAGCCAAGCTAGCATTCAACCGCTGGGCATGTGGATGGCTGGGAGTGAACTTCTTTCGACGGTCCAGCAGCTGGGGCAGGGAAATTTGCCTGCTAGAATCGGATGTCGGTGTACTGCTAGCAGAGTGGCCGCAAGTACTTGGCTGTGACACACCTAATTCTACACCTTCATTCCTCTCAGTGCATGTTTCAGAGAGGACTGAAGTTATAGTGGGGTTGGAGATCCCAGCTGATGCGGTGCAAGGAGAGGTCTGCTTTGTTCTTTGGTGTGGGTCTTTGAGGTAGGCTTGCCAACGAGCTGCATGGCAGGTCAACATATGTCTGGTCAGGCATGTGGTACCCAAGCGGCTGATGTTTTGGCCACGCGATATACGCTTGAGACATATGTTGCAAACAGCAGCTGTGCGATCTGATGCACTAGCCTCAAAAAAGGCCCACACCAAAGAACTTTTTGAATGACGGGCAGAGGCAGCGCCCTGCACAGGCGGAGCTCTGCCTTGTGATTCCGTCGGTGTACTGCCCTTACGCTGGCCACCAAAGGGCATCCTGCCTCGTTGGAGATGTGCCTCCTCCTCATCCTCCTCCTCCTCCTCTCTCCTATTAGGCACCCACGTGGAGTCAGTGACCTCATCATCCCCTCCCTCCTCATCACTGGAGCCAATCTGGCAGTATGCTGCAGCTGCTGGAACATGACTGCCAGATTGGTGTCCTTCTTGAGCATCCCCTCTGTCTGCTCTCACGCTACTGCCTTCCTGTAGCTGGGTTTCATCATCAGACCCTTCGAAACGCTGGGCATCCTCCTGGAGCATGTACCCAACACTGTGCTCAAACAGTTCGGGGGACTCCTCAGGAGGAGGACATGGTGGGTCTAGGGAAGGAGTGACTGATGATGAGTCTGACATTGATACCAGGGAAGAGGACGCTTTGGCAGCTGCTTTGCCAGTACCCTGAGCCTGGGTGAGAGAGGATGAGGAGGAGGAGGAGGGCTTGGTCATCCACTCTACCAAGTCTTCGGCATGATGTGGCTCAACATGTCCAGCTGCCGAAAAGAAGGACAAGCGTGTCCCATGGCCATGTGCTGATGACAATGCACCGCGTCCACGACCAGCACTGTTGCCCCCAGACACAGAGCCTGCTTGCCCTCTTTTATTGCCTCCTGACTGTCTGCCTCTCCTTGTTTGCCTTCCAGACATTCTAATAGATGGCCTGCAGGGAGATGGGAAAAAAGCAATAAGGGCTACCTTCAGGTGTCCTTCTCTGTCCCTTTACTTAAGGATTTCTAAATATGGTTGAGGATGATTGCTTTTGCACAGAATAGCACAACGACAATTTCCCTGACTGTCCAAAAAACAAGGATTTCAAAGATGGTTGATGAGGAATGCTTTAGCACACTATAGCACAAGGAGAATTTCCCTCACTGTCCTTCCCTGTCCCTAGAAACAAGGATTATCACAGTGAAAGAAACTGACACTCTTCCTACCTATAGTTTTCTGTCCCTAGAAAAAATGTTTTTTTAAAGCACACTATAGCACAAGGAGAATTTCCCTCACTGTCCTTCCCTGTCCCTAGAAACAAGGATTTGCACAGTAAAACACACTGACACTCTCCCTACCTATAGTTTTCTGTCCCTAGAAAAAAATGTTTTTTTAAAGCACACTATAGCACAAGGAGAATTTCCCTCACTGTCCTTCCCTGTCCCTAGAAACAAGGATTATCACAGTGAAAGAAACTGACACTCTTCCTACCTATAGTTTTCTGTCCCTAGAAAAAATGTTTTTTTAAAGCACACTATAGCACAAGGAGAATTTCCCTCACTGTCCTTCCCTGTCCCTAGAAACAAGGATTCGCATAGTAAAACACACTGACACTCTCCCTACCTATAGTTTTCTGTCCCTAGAAAAAAATGTTTTTTTAAAGCACACTATAGCACAAGGAGAATTTTCCTCACTGTCCTTCCCTGTCCCTAGAAACAAGGATTCGCACAGTAAAACACACTGACACTCTCCCTACCTATAGTTTTCTGTCCCTAGAAAAAATGTTTTTTTAAAGCACACTATAGCACAAGGAGAATTTCCCTCACTGTCCTTCCCTGTCCCTAGAAACAAGGATTCGCACAGTAAAACACACTGACACTCTCCCTACCTATAGTTTTCTGTCCCTAGAAAAAATGTTTTTTTAAAGCACACTATAGCACAAGGAGAATTTCCCTCACTGTCCTTCCCTGTCCCTAGAAACAAGGATTATCAGAGTGAAAGAAACTGACACTCTTCCTACCTATAGTTTTCTGTCCCTAGAAAAAATGTTTTTTTAAAGCACACTATAGCACAAGGAGAATTTCCCTCACTGTCCTTCCCTGTCCCTAGAAACAAGGATTATCACAGTGAAAGAAACTGACACTCTTCCTACCTATAGTTTTCTGTCCCTAGAAAAAATGTTTTTTTAAAGCACACTATAGCACAAGGAGAATTTCCCTCACTTTCCTTCCCTGTCCCCAGAAACAAGGATTATCACAGTGAAAGAAACTGACACTCTTCCTACCTATAGTTTTCTGTCCCTAGAAAAAATGTTTTTTTAAAGCACACTATAGCACAAGGAGAATTTCCCTCACTTTCCTTCCCTGTCCCTAGAAACAAGGATTATCACAGTGAAAGAAACTGACACTCTTCCTTACCTATAGTTTTCTGTCCCTAGAAAAAATGTTTTTTTAAAGCACACTATAGCACAAGGAGAATTTCCCTCACTGTCCTTCCCTGTCCCTAGAAACAAGGATTCGCACAGTAAAACACACTGACACTCTCCCTACCTATAGTTTTCTGTCCCTAGAAAAAATGTTTTTTTAAAGCACACTATAGCACAAGGAGAATTTCCCTCACTGTCCTTCCCTGTCCCTAGAAACAAGGATTCGCACAGTAAAACACACTGACACTCTCCCTACCTATAGTTTTCTGTCCCTAGAAAAAATGTTTTTTTAAAGCACACTATAGCACAAGGAGAATTTCCCTCACTGTCCTTCCCTGTCCCTAGAAACAAGGATTATCACAGTGAAAGAAACTGACACTCTTCCTACCTATAGTTTTCTGTCCCTAGAAAAAATGTTTTTTTAAAGCACACTATAGCACAAGGAGAATTTCCCTCACTGTCCTTCCCTGTCCCTAGAAACAAGGATTATCAGAGTGAAAGAAACTGACACTCTTCCTACTGTGAAGGACTAGCATCAAGTGTAGAGCTTGAAGGACACCGCCACTCGCTGGTTCTTCTTTTTAAGGGCTTTGTTTGCCCATTTTTATTAAAAGAAGTCAAAACAAAATGAAAGGTTTCCCTCACAGGGGTTTCAGTACTCCTTTTCAACAACAAACTGACATTCAGCCTCCTGGCTTATACATATAGCAGTGCTGCTCAGGCCTTCAACTTCAGGCTCTTGTCTGTCTCCTATAGACTATTCCATCTGCAACACCATTCATTTGGATAGCAGCCCCTTGCTGCTCTGACCCTCAGACCTGGGTCTCTGGTTTCCACTGTGCACACAAGCACTCTCTGACTTCTCCAGTGCACACTTGCACTCTATGGCTTCCCCAGTGCACACCTGCACTCGTCGGGAGGGTGGGGCCCAGAATGCTGGTCCTGATTCTACTATCAGGCCCACACACACCTGAACAATCAGTGTGCAGTTGAGTCTCAAAACCCGGATCCAGGACTGGGGATTTCATCCCACCCGGATCTCTAAGAAATCCCCAAGCTCCGGGTCCCAAAGTGGATTTTAGTAAATCATGAGGAAACTGAAAAGCTAGTTTCCTCCCAAACAAGCAAATACCCTGGAGCCCCTCAACCTGCCTGGTTGAGAATCCTGTATTCATACACTGGTGGGGTACCACACTACCACATACCCTCCCCCCTTGTTTCGATCCGGAGGGAGGAACACCAACACCCATCATTATGGTTGGGACACCTCTGTGCTGGCTGTCAGCCACGTAGGCCCAACCTGTTTTCCGGGTGCGCTTCCAGGTATGTCCCACCCTGGATCTTAACAAGGTCCTATATTTCCCTATACTCAGCCTTCTCCCTCTTCTTTTGGGGTTCCATAAGCACTGCCTCTCCTGAAATTTTAACAGGGCACCCCTGGTCTTTCTACCAACCCTTCTGCCTCCACGCTTCAGGTTCCCAGGTTTCCCAATACCTTTGGACACACTGTCATGTACCTTTAACAAACTATTTGGTTCATCATTGACAGACATATTTAAACCAACATTACACCTCTCAACGTTGCACAGATCACCAATGCCTTTTTTTTCAGCATTTGCTAGGGCAGCGTCTGCAGAGGGCACACATAATGGAGGGCCGCCATTACCCACAGGAACCTCACAGGACGTCACCTCCCCTGGGTTCACCCACTCTGCAGGCAGCTGTCCTACCACTTGACCTGTTCTGATGCCATCTGTATTTTTATCCACCTGAACAGACAAGCTCTTGTCTGATCCACTTACCATTTTTACCGCACTTCTTATCCGTTTCCCTGTCTCGGGGACCTTATTAGGTTTGTTGAATACTTTTGTTAGAAACCATACCCTTGGCTCCAGACCTGAGGAGGGACCACACATAGGCGAGAGCTTAAATTCCGCAGGACTAAAGCCAAGTTCTACCTCACCTGTTGTCCAACACTCCATGGGTAACTGATCTAACAGATGACACTGATCTAGGCACAAACTACTTCTTTCTGATGTACACATTACATTGCTGCAGCATTCATCTATAGCACTTTTTCTCACAGTGTCTCCGGGTACTTTAAGTTGTACCTCTTTCTGAGTGATAGAAAGCATCTCTGCTAGTGCTGCTTCTATTCTGGGTCCTTCCTTCTCATGAGATTTAGCGGCTGAGACAGTATCTGCGCCCTCTACTGACCACTGCTCAGCTGCACCTTGGAGCACACCAGCAGAGATGTTTCCAGTCACTACACCAGCCGGAGAGACCTTTGATGACTCCAACAGTTCTGAGCGCCTTCCAGGCCACTCAGTAACTGGGAGCACCCCCTTAGAGAACCTCAGAACTATTTGCCACACTGTTAAGCTTCCCAGCACAGCCTGTACCACCTGGCTCCACTTATTGGTACCACGCAGCACCACCTGGTCCGACTGCGGTGGAGACACCCAAGTGTACAGTGAGGGCACTTTTACCAACTCCAGCATTTCTAATAACGTTTTTGTCAACTCTATGCAACCAATGTCTAAATGTGTGACCTTTTTGGGAACCTTTCCCCTGTCCGAGACTTGGAGGGGCTCATCCATTGCAGCTTGTGAGGTTGAGACATTTGAAGAGACCACCATCTCCTTGAAGGTACCCCTCATCCCAGCCTGTTGCTCCCCTGGAGACCTGTCAGACACATGTCTCCTCTTCACTTCTAACGCTACACCAATGAGCCTCTGCGAGCCAACATTAGTCACATTGTCAACTTGACACTTGCCACTATTTAGTTGCTGGGCCGTGGACAACCCATCTGCCATGCCTGCGCCCAGAACCGTTCCTTCAGACTGGAGGGCATCAGCCTTTGCAGGGGCTGGCGTGCCCTTGAGCACTGGCCATTCTGCGATCCCTCCACTGGGCACAGCAGGTGTTCTGTCCACAACTCTGTCACACATCATTGCTTCGTAATTCCTTGTCACTTGGCCTAGTGCCGCAACTGCTTCCTTGCACCAATCATCCCAGTTTCCTGTGGTTCCATCACTGGTGCTCCACAGCACTGCATCACCTGCTCTAGAAGGCCCAACAGGAACCTGGGATTCACTAGCCAAAACAACACACTTGTCACTTCTATCTACCTCACATTGTGATAATATTTTTTTTCTCACATCACACTGGGAGATTGCATCCTCAACCAAGGCAAGGTGCAATACCTTATTTTGAACACCTTGCTTTGGTGGCGCTACAGACACATACAGCTCTTCATTTTCAGCTTTTGCAGGCTGATCTAACCCCTTGACAACTGGGTTACACTTAGGGTTGTGGGGCTGCGCCCACACACACTCACTATGTAATACAGTCTTCCCTTGTTTCACCAGAGTAGCACCACAACCATCCTGGAAAACCTCTGGCTCCAACACATGGAGGCCCCATGAGAGTTCCCTGGACAATCCTGCGCTTCTGGTTGTCATGGGAGATATCCTACTCCCCTCATTGGTAGTAAACACATTTCCAACATTTTCAGACATGACACTAAAGGAAACACATTTTTCAATGTCATGATCACCAATACCATCACATTTGCCAACAGTAACACTTTTGTCAGCATAACCATCAGAATTTTCACTACGTGTAGACATAACTGCTACTTTTGTGGATTGTATATTACCCACCAAAGCCTCTGAGTGACTCCTCACAGCGCCCTCCATTTTTAAAGGGGCACCCTTTCCTACATGGGCAGCTCCAAAGTTGACCTGGGAAACGCTCGGCTCCGTCACTGCGGGCTTTTTGGAAGTCTCCCTGGGCAACCCTGCAGTACTTTTCACTAGGGAACATGGCACAAGCACTGTTTTGGTCACCCCTAACTCTATTTTCCCAGCCACCTGCTGGACTATAGCAGGCACATGCAGAGTCCCCATGTCCTTTCCAGTCTTTAGCCCTGCGGCTAGTGGGGCTTTATTTTGTGCCTCCCCACTGCTCTGGGTAGCACACTGCCGCAAGTCTATGTCCATTGGCACTGCGGATCTCCTCACTGGATCTACTCCCACTTCACTGGGTTCAGTACCATAAACTGGAACAGTCTTACCATTTTCAGTGGCTGGCATCATAACCTTCACTTGAGTGCGCTGTCTCTCAGCTGTATCCATACCAGTTACTGTCTCTTTGGGGCCATATGGCGACACTGCAGCCTTTCCAGACTCTTCAGCGGTGTTCCAGAACCTTGGGCAAGTAAAGATCCCATGCCCCACTTGACCACATTCCAAGCACGGTACTGGACGCTGAAATTTAATTTCTTGGCATCTCCTCAATGCCCGCATTCTCCACCACTTGTGAAGGACTAGCATCAAGTGTAGAGCTTGAAGGACACCGCCACTCGCTGGTTCTTCTTTTTAAGGGCTTTGTTTGCCCATTTTTATTAAAAGAAGTCAAAACAAAATGAAAGGTTTCCTTCACAGGGGTTTCAGTACTCCTTTTCAACAACAAACTGACATTCAGCCTCCTGGCTTATACATATAGCAGTGCTGCTCAGGCCTTCAACTTCAGGCTCTTGTCTGTCTCCTATAGACTATTCCATCTGCAACACCATTCATTTGGATAGCAGCCCCTTGCTGCTCTGACCCTCAGACCTGGGTCTCTGGTTTCCACTGTGCACACAAGCACTCTCTGACTTCTCCAGTGCACACTTGCACTCTATGGCTTCCACAGTGCACACCTGCACTCGTCGGGAGGGTGGGGCCCAGAATGCTGGTCCTGATTCTACTATCAGGCCCACACACACCTGAACAATCAGTGTGCAGTTGAGTCTCAAAACCCGGATCCAGGACTGGGGATTTCATCCCACCCGGATCTCTAAGAAATCCCCAAGCTCCGGGTCCCAAAGTGGATTTTAGTAAATCATGAGGAAACTGAAAAGCTAGTTTCCTCCCAAACAAGCAAATACCCTGGAGCCCCTCAACCTGCCTGGTTGAGAATCCTGTATTCATACACTGGTGGGGTACCACACTACCACACTACCTATAGTTTTCTGTCCCTAGAAAAAATGTTTTTTTAAAGCACACTATAGCACAAGGAGAATTTTCCTCACTGTCCTTCCCTGTCCCTAGAAACAAGGATTCGCACAGTAAAACACACTGACACTCTCCCTACCTATAGTTTTCTGTCCCTAGAAAAAATGTTTTTTTAAAGCACACTATAGCACAAGGAGAATTTCCCTCACTGTCCTTCCCTGTCCCTAGAAACAAGGATAAAACACACTGACACTCTCCCTACCTATAGTTTTCTGTCCCTAGAAAAAATGTTTTTTTAAAGCACACTATAGCACAAGGAGAATTTCCCTCACTGTCCTTCCCTGTCCCTAGAAACAAGGATTCGCACAGTAAAACACACTGACACTCTCCCTACCTATAGTTTTCTGTCCCTAGAAAAAATGTTTTTTTAAAGCACACTATAGCACAAGGAGAATTCCCTCACTGTCCTTCCCTGTCCCTAGAAACAAGGATTCGCACAGTAAAACACACTGACACTCTCCCTACCTATCCTTCTCTTTCCCTAAACTAAAGGAATCCAGGTTAAGCAAGAAAAAATAAATGTCACTGTCCCTGCCTATGCTTCTCTTTCCCTGCTCCGGAACACACTACACTAGGCCGCCGTGCTGGCGGCCTTTTATAGTGTGGGGCGTGTACTAAACACCCTCAGCAATAATTGGCCACAGGCATCCTGCCTGTGGCCAATCATTGCTCTCCTCGCTGCCGGCGCTGTGATTGGCCAAGCATGCGGGGTCACAGTGCATGCTTGGCCAATCACAGCGCCTGGATGACACTGCGATGGCGTAGTGCATTGTGGGCCGTTCGCGTCACTCGAATTTGGCGCGAACGGCCCAAATCGTTCGATCTTCGTCGAACGATCGAACAGCCGATGTTCGAGTTGAACGTATGTTCGACTCGAACACGAAGCTCATCCCTAATTAGGAGGCGACGAGGGAGCTAGAGAACAAGAGGTCTTGAGAGGAACGAAGAGAATGATTAGGTTGGTACTTTGAGACCAGGCTAGTGATGTAGATGGGGCTAAATTGTGGATGGCTTTGTAAGTTGTATTTTGAATTGAATTTGTTGGGTGAGCGGGAGCTAGTGGAGGGATGGACAGAGAGGAGTAGCAGACACAGAGCGGTTGGTAAGGTGAATGAGTCTGGCAGCAGCATTTATGATGGATTGAAGGGGGGGGTAGACTATGTAGAGGTAAGCCAATGAGAAGGGAGTTGCAGTAGTCGAGGCGAGAGATGACCAGGGAGTGAATTAAGAGCTTTGTTGTGTCATTGGATAGAAAGGGGCATATTTTGGAGGTGTTGCAGAGATTGAGGAGGAAAGATTTGGACAGTGGTGGATGGATGTGGGGCTTAAAGGAGAGTTCAGAGTCCAGAACAACACTTAGGACCTTGGCATGCGGGGATGAGCTGATAGTCGTGCCATCGATTTTGACAGAGAGATCAGGGGAAGGGGCACGTGGTGGAGGAAAAAATTTAAGTTTGGTTTTGGATAGATTGAGTTTGAGGCAGTGGTGTGACATCCACACTGATATATCTGTTAGTAAATTAGTGAGGTATTACAGGCTAATACTGAGGTGGTTAACATTCTAAAATAAATATAACACAAGGCAAGGAGTTTGAGTAAGATTAGATTAAAAAGTACAGAGTGACGCAATTAACCAGAAAGAGAAGTAGTGGAGTAAAGTTCATATATCCAAAGCAACACCATATTGCTAAATATCTAAAACCAAAAATTACAAAGTTACACTATTACTCGGGAGAGAAAACATGTGCCGATTGGGTTTAACCAAAACAAATCCATACCTGTCGATGGAAGAAAAAATAATCTTAGCTCAATTTACTTGAACAGGAAAAAAAATCCTTTTTAATCCCCAAATCATTTGTTCTGTTCCTGTACGAGAACAATTTGGCCATTTGGCCCTTCAGAAATTCGTACGATTGTTCCTCGAACCAAAATGTTCACCCGATTTTCTTATAGTGTGTACGGGCCGTAACACACTGCCTATCCTAAGGAGACTATGCTCAATCATTGTACTGTATCTATGTAGGCGGAGCAGTGTTGTCCTGCTCTCCTCATCTACACCATATAAGGGAAGAATTCTGTAGTCCACAAAGAGAGCTCCGGTAGGGTTGGTAATGTTGAGATTTCAATAAAGCACTGTTAGATCTCTACAGAACATTAGGAGTCCACTGAATTTACACAGAACCAACAGATATTTTTCACTCGTCCAAACACTTTGAATAGTCCAGTGCACCGGAAAGTATTCACAGCGCTTCATTTTTTCCCTAATTTTGTTATGTTACAGCCTTTTTCCAAAATTGATAAAAATTTATTTTTTTCCTTAAAATTCTACAAACAATAGCCCATATCGGAAAAGTGAAAGAACTTTATTTGAAATCTTTGCAAATTTATTAAAAATAAAAAATGAAAAAATCACATGTACATACGTATGCATTCACAACCTGAGCCATGACACTCAAAATTGAGCTCAGGTGCATCCTGTTTCCACTGATCATTCTTGAGATGTTTCTACAACATTGGAGTCCACCTGCATTAAATTCAGTAGATTGGACAAGATTTGGAAGCACTCACACCTATCTACATAACATCCCACAGCTAACAGTGCATGTCAGAGCACAAACCAAGCAATGAAGTCCAAGGAATTGTTTGTAGACATCTGAGACAGGATCGTATCGAGTTACAGATCTGGGGAAGGGTACAGAAAAATTTCTGCAGCATTGAAGGTCCCAATGAGCACAGTTACCTCCATCACCTGTAAAATAAGTTTGGAACCACCAGGACTCTTCCTAGATCGTGCCGCCCGGCCAAACTGAGTGATCGGGGAAGAAGGGCCTTAGTAAGGGAGGTGACCAAGAACCCAATGACCACTCTGACAGAGCTCCAGCATTTCTCTGTGGAGTGAGGAGAACCTTCCAGAAGAACAACCATCTCTGTAGCACTCCACCAAGCAGGCCTGTATGGTAGAGTGGCCAGATGGAAGCCAAGTTTGCCAAAAGGCACCTGAAGGACTCTCAGTTCATGAGGAACAAAATTCTCTGGTTTGATGAAACAAAGATTGAACTCTTTGGGATGAGTGGCAAGTGCCATGTCTGGAGGAAACCAGGCACCGCTCATCACCTGGCCTACCATCACTACAGTGAAGCATGGTGGTGGCAGCATCATGGTGTGGAAATGTTTTTCAGTGGCAGGAACTGGGGGACGAGTCAGGATCAAGGGAAAGATGAATGCAGCAATGTACAGAGACATCCTTAATGAAAGCCTACTCCAGAGCTCTCTGGTCCTTAGGCCTTGTACACACGACCGGTTTTCTCTGCAAGAAACAACAAGAAAACTGTTAGGAGAGCTTTCTTGCGGAGAAAACCGTTCGTGTGTATGGTTTCTCGTCGAGAAAACTGTTGTGAATCTCGACGAGAAAAAAAGAAAACCTGCTTTATTTTTTCTCGTCGGGAGTCTCATTTTTCTCGTCGTGATTCTCGTCAGACTGTTTTTGGACGAAAAAAACGTTCGGGTGTATGCTTTTCCGAGTCTTCAAAAACCGCGCAATATTACAATATAATATAATACAATAAATAAATATAATCCAAACAAATGACAATATATATATATATATTATATGTCAAATAAGGACAAATGTGCCGGGGTTAGATTTTGGACCATTTTCAACAAAAAGGCCGGAGGTTAGATTTTGGACCATTTTAGGGCAAAGGCGCCAGGGGTTAGATTTTGGACCATTTTGGGGACAAAAGGGCTGGGGGTTAGATTTTGGGCCATTTTAGGGCAAAGGGGCCGGGGGTTAGATTTTGGACCATTTTAAAGAATTTTAAGGACAAAAAGGCTGGGGGTTAGATTTCAGACAATTTTGGGGACAAAAGGGCCGGGGGTTAGATTTTGGGCCATTTTCAACAAAAGGGCCGGGGGTTAGATTTTGGACCATTTTAAACCATATTGGGGACAAAAAGGCCAGGGGTTAGATTTCGAACCATTTTGGGGACAAAAGGGCCGGGGGTTAGATTTTGGACCATTTCAGGGCTTAGGGGTCGGGGGTTAGATTTTGGACCATTTTAAACCATTTTGGGGACAAAATGGCCGGGGGTTAGATTTTGGACCATTTTGGGGACAAAAGGGCCGGGGGTTAGATTTTGGACCATTTTGGGGACAAAAGGGCCGGGGGTTAGATTTTGGACCATTTTCAACAAAAGGGCCGGAGGTTCGATTTTGGACCATTTTAGGGCAAAGGGGCCGGGGGTTAGATTTTGGACCATTTTAAACCATATTGGGGACAAAAAGGCTGGAGGTTAGATTTCGGACCATTTTGGGGACAAAAGGGCCGGGGGTTAGATTTTGGACCATTTTCAACAAAAGGGCCGGAGGTTCGATTTTGGACCATTTCGGGGCTTAGGGGCCGGGGGTTCGATTTTGGACCATTTTAAACCATTTTGGGGACATAAAGGCCGGGGGTTAGATTTCAGACCATTTTGGGGACAAAAGGGGCGGGTGTTAGATTTTGGACCATTTTCAACAAAAGGGCCGGAGGTTAGATTTTGGACCATTTCAGGGCAAAGGGGCCGGGGGTTAGATTTTGGACCATTTTAAACTATATTGGGGACAAAAAGGCCGGGGGTTCAATTTCAGGCCATTTTGGGGACAAAAGGGCCGGGGGTTAGATTTTGGATCATTTTCAACAAAAGGGCCGGAAGTTAAATTTTGGACCATTTTAGGGCAATGGGTCCGGGGGTTCGATTTTGGACCATTTGAAACCATTTTGGGGACAAAAAGGCCGGGGGTTAGATTTCGGACCATTTTGGGGACAAAAGGGCCGGGGGTTAGATTTTGGACCATTTTCAACAAAAGGGCCGGAGGTTAGATTTTGGACCATTTCCGGGCAAAGGGGCCGGGGGTTCGATTTTGGACCATTTTAAACCATTTTGGGGACAAAAAGGCTGGGGGTTAGATTTCGGACCATTTTGGGGACAAATGGGCCGGGGGTTAGATTTTGGACCATTTTCAACAAAAGGGCTGGAGGTTCGATTTTGGACCATTTCGGGGCTTAGGGGCCGGGGGTTAGATTTTGGACCAATTTAAACCTTTTTGGGGACAAAATGGGTGGGGGTTAGATTTCAGACCATTTTGGGAACAAAAGGGCTGGGGGTTAGATTTTGGACCATTTTCAACAAAAGGGCCGGAGGTTAGATTTTGGACCATTTCAGGGCAATGGAGCCATGGGTTAGATTTTTGACCATTTTATACCATATTGTGGTCAAAAAGGCCGGGGGTTAGATTTCGGACCATTTTGGGGACAAAAGGGCCGGGGGTTAGATTTTGGACCATTTTCAACAAAAGGGCCGGGGGTTAGATTTTGGACCATTTTCAACAAAAGGGCCGGACGTTAGATTTTGGACCATTTCGGGGCTTAGGGGCCGGGGGTTCGATTTTGGACCATTTTAAACCATTTTGGGGACATAAAGGCCGGGGGTTAGATTTCAGACCATTTTGGGGACAAAAGGGGCGGGTGTTAGATTTTGGACCATTTTCAACAAAAGGGCCGGAGGTTAGATTTTGGACCATTTCAGGGCAAAGGGGCCGGGGGTTAGATTTTGGACCATTTTAAACTATATTGGGGACAAAAAGGCCGGGGGTTCAATTTCAGGCCATTTTGGGGACAAAAGGGCCGGGGGTTAGATTTTGGATCATTTTCAACAAAAGGGCCGGAAGTTAAATTTTGGACCATTTTAGGGCAATGGGTCCGGGGGTTCGATTTTGGACCATTTGAAACCATTTTGGGGACAAAAAGGCCGGGGGTTAGATTTCGGACCATTTTGGGGACAAAAGGGCCGGGGGTTAGATTTTGGACCATTTTCAACAAAAGGGCCGGAGGTTAGATTTTGGACCATTTCCGGGCAAAGGGGCCGGGGGTTCGATTTTGGACCATTTTAAACCATTTTGGGGACAAAAAGGCTGGGGGTTAGATTTCGGACCATTTTGGGGACAAATGGGCCGGGGGTTAGATTTTGGACCATTTTCAACAAAAGGGCTGGAGGTTCGATTTTGGACCATTTCGGGGCTTAGGGGCCGGGGGTTAGATTTTGGACCAATTTAAACCTTTTTGGGGACAAAATGGGTGGGGGTTAGATTTCAGACCATTTTGGGAACAAAAGGGCTGGGGGTTAGATTTTGGACCATTTTCAACAAAAGGGCCGGAGGTTAGATTTTGGACCATTTCAGGGCAATGGAGCCATGGGTTAGATTTTTGACCATTTTATACCATATTGTGGTCAAAAAGGCCGGGGGTTAGATTTCGGACCATTTTGGGGACAAAAGGGCCGGGGGTTAGATTTTGGACCATTTTCAACAAAAGGGCCGGGGGTTAGATTTTGGACCATTTTCAACAAAAGGGCCGGACGTTAGATTTTGGACCATTTCGGGGCAAAGGGGCCAGGGGGTTAGATTTTGGACCATTTTAAACCATTTTGGGGACAAAAAGGCCGGGGGTTAGATTTCGGACCATTTTGGGGACAAAAGGGCCGGGGGTTAGATTTTGGACCATTTTCAACAAAAGGGCTGGAGGTTCGATTTTGGACCATTTCGGGGCTTAGGGGCCGGGGGTTAGATTTTGGACCATTTTCAACAAAAGGGCCGGAGGTTAGATTTTGGACCATTTCAGGGCAATGGAGCCATGGGTTAGATTTTTGACCATTTTATACCATATTGTGGACAAAATGGCCGGGGGTTAGATTTCGGACCATTTTGGGGACAAAAGGGCCGGGGGTTAGATTTTGGACCATTTTCAACAAAAGGGCCGGAGGTTCGATTTTGTACCATTTAGGGGCAAAGGGGGCAGGGGTTAGATTTTGGACCATTTTAAACCATTTTGGGGACAAAAAGGCCAGGGGTTAGATTTTGGACCATTTTCAACAAAAGGGCCGGAGGTTCGATTTTGGACCATTTCGGGGCTTAGGGGCCGGGGGTTAGATTTTGGACCATTTTAAACAATTTTGGGGACAAAAAAAACGGAGTTTCGATTTTGGACCATTTTCAACAAAAGGGCCGGAGGTTCGATTTTGGACCATTCTAAACCATTTTGGGGACAAAATGGCAGGGGGTTAGATTTCAGACCATTTTGGAAACAAAAGGGCTGGGGGTTAGATTTTGGACCATTTTCAACAAAAGGGCCAGAAGGTTAGATTTTGGACCATTTCAGGGCAATGGAGCCATGGGTTAGATTTTTGACCATTTTATACCATATTGTGGACAAAAAGGCCGGGGGTTAGATTTCGGACCATTTTGGGGACAAAAGGGCCGGGGGTTAGATTTTGGACCATTTTCAACAAAAGGGCCGGAGGTTAGATTTTGGACCATTTCAGGGCAATGGAGCCATGGGTTAGATTTTTGACCATTTTATACCATATTGTGGACAAAAAGGCCGGGGGTTAGATTTCGGACCATTTTGGGGACAAAAGGGCCGGGGGTTAGATTTTGGACCATTTTGGGGCAAAGGGGCCAGGGGTTAGATTTTGGACCATTTTAAACCATTATGGGGACAAAAAGGCCAGGGGTTAGATTTTGGACAATTTTCAACAAAAGGGCCAGAGGTTCGATTTTGGACCATTTCGGGGCTTAGGGGCCGGGGGTTAGATTTTGGACCATTTTAAACCATTTTGGGGCAAAGGGGCCAGGGGTTAGATTTTGGACCTTTTTCAAAAAAAGGGCCGGAGGTTAGATTTTGGACCATTTCAGGGCAATGGGGCTGGGGGTTAGATTTTGGACCATTTTAAACCATATTGGGGACAAAAAGGCCGGGGGTTAGATTTCAGACCATTTTGGAAACAAAAGGGCTGGGGGTTAGATTTTGGACCATTTTCAACAAAAGGGCCAGAAGGTTAGATTTTGGACCATTTCAGGGCAATGGAGCCATGGGTTAGATTTTTGACCATTTTATACCATATTGTGGACAAAAAGGCCGGGGGTTAGATTTCGGACCATTTTGGGGACAAAAGGGCCGGGGGTTAGATTTTGGACCATTTTCAACAAAAGGGCCGGAGGTTAGATTTTGGACCATTTCAGGGCAATGGAGCCATGGGTTAGATTTTTGACCATTTTATACCATATTGTGGACAAAAAGGCCGGGGGTTAGATTTCGGACCATTTTGGGGACAAAAGGGCCGGGGGTTAGATTTTGGACCATTTTCAACAAAAAGGGCCGGAGGTTCGATTTTGGACCATTTTGGGGCAAAGGGGCCAGGGGTTAGATTTTGGACCATTTTAAACCATTATGGGGACAAAAAGGCCGGGGGTTAGATTTTGGACAATTTTCAACAAAAGGGCCAGAGGTTCGATTTTGGACCATTTCGGGGCTTAGGGGCCGGGGGTTAGATTTTGGACCATTTTAAACCATTTTGGGGCAAAGGGGCCAGGGGTTAGATTTTGGACCTTTTTCAACAAAAGGGCCGGAGGTTAGATTTTGGACCATTTCAGGGCAATGGGGCTGGGGGTTAGATTTTGGACCATTTTAAACCATATTGGGGACAAAAAGGCCGGGGGTTAGATTTCGGACCATTTTGGGGACAAAAGGGCCGGGGGTTAGATTTTTTGCCATTTTCAACAAAAGGGCCGGAGGTTCGATTTTGGACCATTTCAGGGCTTAGGGGCCGGGGGTTAGATTTTGGACCATTTTAAACCATTTTGGGGACAAAATGGCCGGGGGTTAGATTTGGACTATTTTGGGGACAAAAGGGCCGGGGTTAGATTTCGGACCAATTTCAACAAAAGGGCCTGGAGGTTCGATTTTGGACCATTTTAGGGCAAAGGGGCCGGGGGTTAGATTTTGGACCATTTTAAACTATATTGGGGACAAAAAGGCCGGGGGTTCAATTTCAGGCCATTTTGGGGACAAAAGGGCCGGGGGTTAGATTTTGGATCATTTTCAACAAAAGGGCCGGAAGTTAAATTTTGGACCATTTTAGGGCAATGGGTCCGGGGGTTCGATTTTGGACCATTTGAAACCATTTTGGGGACAAAAAGGCCGGGGGTTAGATTTCGGACCATTTTGGGGACAAAAGGGCCGGGGGTTAGATTTTGGACCATTTTCAACAAAAGGGCCGGAGGTTAGATTTTGGACCATTTCCGGGCAAAGGGGCCGGGGGTTCGATTTTGGACCATTTTAAACCATTTTGGGGACAAAAAGGCTGGGGGTTAGATTTCGGACCATTTTGGGGACAAATGGGCCGGGGGTTAGATTTTGGACCATTTTCAACAAAAGGGCTGGAGGTTCGATTTTGGACCATTTCGGGGCTTAGGGGCCGGGGGTTAGATTTTGGACCAATTTAAACCTTTTTGGGGACAAAATGGGTGGGGGTTAGATTTCAGACCATTTTGGGAACAAAAGGGCTGGGGGTTAGATTTTGGACCATTTTCAACAAAAGGGCCGGAGGTTAGATTTTGGACCATTTCAGGGCAATGGAGCCATGGGTTAGATTTTTGACCATTTTATACCATATTGTGGTCAAAAAGGCCGGGGGTTAGATTTCGGACCATTTTGGGGACAAAAGGGCCGGGGGTTAGATTTTGGACCATTTTCAACAAAAGGGCCGGGGGTTAGATTTTGGACCATTTTCAACAAAAGGGCCGGACGTTAGATTTTGGACCATTTCGGGGCTTAGGGGCCGGGGGTTCGATTTTGGACCATTTTAAACCATTTTGGGGACATAAAGGCCGGGGGTTAGATTTCAGACCATTTTGGGGACAAAAGGGGCGGGTGTTAGATTTTGGACCATTTTCAACAAAAGGGCCGGAGGTTAGATTTTGGACCATTTCAGGGCAAAGGGGCCGGGGGTTAGATTTTGGACCATTTTAAACTATATTGGGGACAAAAAGGCCGGGGGTTCAATTTCAGGCCATTTTGGGGACAAAAGGGCCGGGGGTTAGATTTTGGATCATTTTCAACAAAAGGGCCGGAAGTTAAATTTTGGACCATTTTAGGGCAATGGGTCCGGGGGTTCGATTTTGGACCATTTGAAACCATTTTGGGGACAAAAAGGCCGGGGGTTAGATTTCGGACCATTTTGGGGACAAAAGGGCCGGGGGTTAGATTTTGGACCATTTTCAACAAAAGGGCCGGAGGTTAGATTTTGGACCATTTCCGGGCAAAGGGGCCGGGGGTTCGATTTTGGACCATTTTAAACCATTTTGGGGACAAAAAGGCTGGGGGTTAGATTTCGGACCATTTTGGGGACAAATGGGCCGGGGGTTAGATTTTGGACCATTTTCAACAAAAGGGCTGGAGGTTCGATTTTGGACCATTTCGGGGCTTAGGGGCCGGGGGTTAGATTTTGGACCAATTTAAACCTTTTTGGGGACAAAATGGGTGGGGGTTAGATTTCAGACCATTTTGGGAACAAAAGGGCTGGGGGTTAGATTTTGGACCATTTTCAACAAAAGGGCCGGAGGTTAGATTTTGGACCATTTCAGGGCAATGGAGCCATGGGTTAGATTTTTGACCATTTTATACCATATTGTGGTCAAAAAGGCCGGGGGTTAGATTTCGGACCATTTTGGGGACAAAAGGGCCGGGGGTTAGATTTTGGACCATTTTCAACAAAAGGGCCGGGGGTTAGATTTTGGACCATTTTCAACAAAAGGGCCGGACGTTAGATTTTGGACCATTTCGGGGCAAAGGGGCCAGGGGGTTAGATTTTGGACCATTTTAAACCATTTTGGGGACAAAAAGGCCGGGGGTTAGATTTCGGACCATTTTGGGGACAAAAGGGCCGGGGGTTAGATTTTGGACCATTTTCAACAAAAGGGCTGGAGGTTCGATTTTGGACCATTTCGGGGCTTAGGGGCCGGGGGTTAGATTTTGGACCATTTTCAACAAAAGGGCCGGAGGTTAGATTTTGGACCATTTCAGGGCAATGGAGCCATGGGTTAGATTTTTGACCATTTTATACCATATTGTGGACAAAATGGCCGGGGGTTAGATTTCGGACCATTTTGGGGACAAAAGGGCCGGGGGTTAGATTTTGGACCATTTTCAACAAAAGGGCCGGAGGTTCGATTTTGTACCATTTAGGGGCAAAGGGGGCAGGGGTTAGATTTTGGACCATTTTAAACCATTTTGGGGACAAAAAGGCCAGGGGTTAGATTTTGGACCATTTTCAACAAAAGGGCCGGAGGTTCGATTTTGGACCATTTCGGGGCTTAGGGGCCGGGGGTTAGATTTTGGACCATTTTAAACAATTTTGGGGACAAAAAAAACGGAGTTTCGATTTTGGACCATTTTCAACAAAAGGGCCGGAGGTTCGATTTTGGACCATTCTAAACCATTTTGGGGACAAAATGGCAGGGGGTTAGATTTCAGACCATTTTGGAAACAAAAGGGCTGGGGGTTAGATTTTGGACCATTTTCAACAAAAGGGCCAGAAGGTTAGATTTTGGACCATTTCAGGGCAATGGAGCCATGGGTTAGATTTTTGACCATTTTATACCATATTGTGGACAAAAAGGCCGGGGGTTAGATTTCGGACCATTTTGGGGACAAAAGGGCCGGGGGTTAGATTTTGGACCATTTTCAACAAAAGGGCCGGAGGTTAGATTTTGGACCATTTCAGGGCAATGGAGCCATGGGTTAGATTTTTGACCATTTTATACCATATTGTGGACAAAAAGGCCGGGGGTTAGATTTCGGACCATTTTGGGGACAAAAGGGCCGGGGGTTAGATTTTGGACCATTTTGGGGCAAAGGGGCCAGGGGTTAGATTTTGGACCATTTTAAACCATTATGGGGACAAAAAGGCCAGGGGTTAGATTTTGGACAATTTTCAACAAAAGGGCCAGAGGTTCGATTTTGGACCATTTCGGGGCTTAGGGGCCGGGGGTTAGATTTTGGACCATTTTAAACCATTTTGGGGCAAAGGGGCCAGGGGTTAGATTTTGGACCTTTTTCAAAAAAAGGGCCGGAGGTTAGATTTTGGACCATTTCAGGGCAATGGGGCTGGGGGTTAGATTTTGGACCATTTTAAACCATATTGGGGACAAAAAGGCCGGGGGTTAGATTTCAGACCATTTTGGAAACAAAAGGGCTGGGGGGTTAGATTTTGGACCATTTTCAACAAAAGGGCCAGAAGGTTAGATTTTGGACCATTTCAGGGCAATGGAGCCATGGGTTAGATTTTTGACCATTTTATAGCCATATTGTGGACAAAAAGGCCGGGGGTTAGATTTCGGACCATTTTGGGGACAAAAGGGCCGGGGGTTAGATTTTGGACCATTTTCAACAAAGGGCCGGAGGTTAGATTTTGGACCATTTCAGGGCAATGGAGCCATGGGTTAGATTTTTGACCATTTTATACCATATTGTGGACAAAAGGCCGGGGGTTAGATTTCGGACCATTTTGGGGACAAAAGGGCCGGGGGTTAGATTTTGGACCATTTTCAACAAAAAGGGCCGGAGGTTCGATTTTGGACCATTTTGGGGCAAAGGGGCCAGGGGTTAGATTTTGGACCATTTTAAACCATTATGGGGACAAAAAGGCCGGGGGGTTAGATTTTGGACAATTTTCAACAAAAGGGCCAGAGGTTCGATTTTGGACCATTTCGGGGCTTAGGGGCCGGGGGTTAGATTTTGGACCATTTTAAACCATTTTGGGGCAAAGGGGCCAGGGGTTAGATTTTGGACCTTTTTCAACAAAAGGGCCGGAGGTTAGATTTTGGACCATTTCAGGGCAATGGGGCTGGGGGTTAGATTTTGGACCATTTTAAACCATATTGGGGACAAAAAGGCCGGGGGTTAGATTTCGGACCATTTTGGGGACAAAAGGGCCGGGCGGTTAGATTTTTTGCCATTTTCAACAAAAGGGCGGAGGTTCGATTTTGGACCATTTCAGGGCTTAGGGGCCGGGGGTTAGATTTTGGACCATTTTAAACCATTTTGGGGACAAATGGCCGGGGGTTAGATTTGGACTATTTTGGGGACAAAAGGGCCGGGGTTAGATTTCGGACCAATTTCAACAAAAGGGCCTGGAGGTTCGATTTTGGACCATTTTAGGGCAAAGGGGCCGGGGGTTAGATTTTGGACCATTTTAAACCATATTGGGGACAAAAAGGCTGGGGGTTAGATTTCAGACCATTTTGGGGACAAAAGGGCCAGGGGTTAGATTTTGGACCATTCTCAACAAAAGGGCCGGAGGTTCGATTTTGGACCATTTCCGGGCAAAGGGGCCGGGGGTTCGATTTTGGACCATTTTAAACCATTTTGGGGACAAAAAAGGCTGGGGGTTAGATTTCGGACCATTTTGGGGACAAATGGGCCGGGGGTTAGATTTTGGACCATTTTCAACAAAAGGGCTGGAGGTTAGATTTCGGACCATTTCGGGGACAAAAGGGCCGGGGGTTAGATTTTGGACCATTTTCAACAAAAGGGCCGGGGGTTAGATTTTGGACCATTTTCAACAAAAGGGCCGGACGTTAGATTTTGGACCATTTCGGGGCAAAGGGGCCAGGGGGTTAGATTTTGGAACCATTTTAAAAACCATTTTGGGGACAAAAAGGCCGGGGGGTTAGATTCGGACCATTTTGGGGACAAAAGGGCCGGGGGTTAGATTTTGGACCATTTTCAACAAAAGGGCTGGAGGTTCGATTTTGGACCATTTCGGGGCTTAGGGGCCGGGGGTTAGATTTTGGACCATTTTCAACAAAAGGGCCGGAGGTTAGATTTTGGACCATTTCAGGGCAATGGAGCCATGGGTTAGATTTTTGACCATTTTATACCATATTGTGGACAAAATGGCCGGGGGTTAGATTTCGGACCATTTTGGGGACAAAAGGGCCGGGGGTTAGATTTTGGACCATTTTCAACAAAAGGGCCGGAGGTTCGATTTTGGACCATTTAGGGGCAAAGGGGCCAGGGGTTAGATTTTGGACCATTTTAAACCATTTTGGGGACAAAAAGGCCAGGGGTTAGATTTTGGACCATTTTCAACAAAAGGGCCGGAGGTTCGATTTTGGACCATTTCGGGGCTTAGGGGCCGGGGGTTAGATTTTGGACCATTTTAAACAATTTTGGGGACAAAAAAAACGGAGTTTCGATTTTGGACCATTTTCAACAAAAGGGCCGGAGGTTCGATTTTGGACCATTTCGGGGCTTAGGGGCCGGGGGTTAGATTTTGGACCATTCTAAACCATTTTGGGGACAAAATGGCCGGGGGTTAGATTTCAGACCATTTTGGAAACAAAAGGGCTGGGGGTTAGATTTTGGACCATTTTCAACAAAAGGGCCAGAAGGTTAGATTTTGGACCATTTCAGGGCAATGGAGCCATGGGTTAGATTTTTGACCATTTTATACCATATTGTGGACAAAAAGGCCGGGGGTTAGATTTCGGACCATTTTGGGGACAAAAGGGCCGGGGGTTAGATTTTGGACCATTTTCAACAAAAGGGCCGGAGGTTAGATTTTGGACCATTTCAGGGCAATGGAGCCATGGGTTAGATTTTTGACCATTTTATACCATATTGTGGACAAAAAGGCCGGGGGTTAGATTTCGGACCATTTTGGGGACAAAAGGGCCGGGGGTTAGATTTTGGACCATTTTCAACAAAAAGGGCCGGAGGTTCGATTTTGGACCATTTTGGGGCAAAGGGGCCAGGGGTTAGATTTTGGACCATTTTAAACCATTATGGGGACAAAAAGGCCGGGGGTTAGATTTTGGACAATTTTCAACAAAAGGGCCAGAGGTTCGATTTTGGACCATTTCGGGGCTTAGGGACCGGGGGTTAGATTTTGGACCATTTTAAACCATTTTGGGGCAAAGGGGCCAGGGGTTAGATTTTGGACCTTTTTCAACAAAAGGGCCGGAGGTTAGATTTTGGACCATTTCAGGGCAATGGGGCTGGGGGTTAGATTTTGGACCATTTTAAACCATATTGGGGACAAAAAGGCCGGGGGTTAGATTTCGGACCATTTTGGGGACAAAAGGGCCGGGGGTTAGATTTTTGGCCATTTTCAACAAAAGGGCCGGAGGTTCGATTTTGGACCATTTCAGGGCTTAGGGGCCGGGGGTTAGATTTTGGACCATTTTAAACCATTTTGGGGACAAAATGGCCGGGGGTTAGATTTGGACTATTTTGGGGACAAAAGGGCCGGGGTTAGATTTCGGACCAATTTCAACAAAAGGGCCTGGAGGTTCGATTTTGGACCATTTTAGGGCAAAGGGGCCGGGGGTTAGATTTTGGACCATTTTAAACCATATTGGGGACAAAAAGGCTGGGGGTTAGATTTCAGACCATTTTGGGGACAAAAGGGCCAGGGGTTAGATTTTGGACCATTCTCAACAAAAGGGCCGGAGGTTCGATTTTGGACCATTTCGGGGCTTAGGGGCCTGGGGTTAGATTTTGGACCATTTTAAACCATTTTGGGGACAAAATGGCCGGGGGTTAGATTTCGGACCATTTTGGGAACAAAAGGGCTGGGGGTTAGACTTTGGACCATTTTCAACAAAAGGGCCAGAGGTTCGATTTTGGACCATTTCGGGGCAAAGGGGCCGGGGTTAGATTTTGGACCATTTTAAACCATTTTGGGGACATAAAGGCCGGGGGTTAGATTTCAGACCATTTTGGGGACAAAAGGGGCTGGTGTTAGATTTTGGACCATTTTCAACAAAAGGGCCGGAGGTTAGATTTTGGACTATTTCAGGGCAAAGGGGCCGGGGGTTAGATTTTGGACCATTTTAAACCATATTGGGGACAAAAAGGCCAGGGGTTCAATTTCAGGCCATTTTGGGGACAAAAGGGCCGGGGGTTAGATTTTGGATCATTTTCAACAAAAGGGCCGGAAGTTCGATTTTGGACCATTTTAGGGCAAAGGGGCCGGGGGTTAGATTTTTGGACCATTTTTGGGACAAAAGGGCCGGGGGTTAGATTTTGGACCATTTTCAAGAAAAGGGCCAGAGGTTAGATTTTGGACCATTTTGGGGACAAAGGGGCTGGGGGTTCGATTTTGGACCATTTTCAAGAAAAGGGCCGGAGGTTAGATTTTGGACCATTTTCAACAAAAGGGCCGGAGGTTAGATTTTGGACCATTTCAGGGCAATGGAGCCATGGGTTAGATTTTTGACCATTTTATACCATATTGTGGACAAAAAGACCGGGGGTTAGATTTCGGACCATTTTGGGGACAAAAGGGCCGGGGGTTAGATTTTGGACCATTTTCAACAAAAGGGCCGGGGGTTAGATTTTGGACCATTTTCAACAAAAGGGCTGGAGGTTAGATTTTGGACCATTTTGGGGCAAAGGGGCCGGGGGTTAGATTTTGGACCATTTTAAACCATTTTGGGGACAAAAAGGCCGGGGGTTAGATTTCGGACCATTTTGGGGACAAAAGGGCTGGGGGTTAGATTTTGGACCATTTTCAACAAAAGGGCTGGAGGTTCGATTTTGGACCATTTCGGGGCTTAGGGGCCGGTGGTTAGATTTTGGACCATTTTAAACCATTTTGGGGACAAAATGGGCGGGGGTTAGATTTCAGACCATTTTGGGAACAAAAGGGCTGGGGGTTAGATTTTGGACCATTTTCAACAAAAGGGCCGGAGGTTAGATTTTGGACCATTTCAGGGCAATGGAGCCATGGGTTAGATTTTTGACCATTTTATACCATATTGTGGACAAAATGGCCGGGGGGTTAGATTTCGGACCATTTTGGGGGACAAAAGGGCCGGGGGTTAGATTTTGGACCATTTTCAACAAAAGGGCCGTAGGTTCGATTTTGGACCATTTAGGGGCAAAGGGGCCAGGGGTTAGATTTTGGACCATTTAAACCATTTTGGGGAACAAAAGGCCAGGGGTTAGATTTTGGACCATTTTCAACAAAAGGGCCGGAGGTTCGATTGGACCATTTCGGGGCTTAGGGGCCGGGGGTTAGATTTTGGACCATTTTAAACAATTTTGGGGACAAAAAGGCCGGAGTTTCGATTTTGGACCATTTTCACAAAAGGGCCGGAGGTTCGATTTTGGACCATTTCGGGGCTTAGGGGCCGGGGGTTAGATTTTGGACCATTTTAAACCATTTTGGGGACATAAAGGCCGGGGGTTAGATTTCAGACCATTTTGTGGACAAAAGGGCCGGGGGTTAGATTTTGGACCCATTTTCAACAAAAGGGCCCAAGGTTAGATTTTGGACCATTTTAGGGCAAAGGCGCCAGGGGTTAGATTTTGGACCATTTTGGGGACAAAAGGGCTGGGGGTTAGATTTTGGGCCATTTTAGGGCAAAGGGGCCGGGGGTTAGATTTTGGACCATTTTAAAGAATTTTGGGGACAAAAAGGCTGGGGGTTAGATTTCGGACAATTTTGGGGACAAAAGGGCCGGGGGTTAGATTTTGGGCCATTTTCAACAAAAGGGCCGGGGGTTAGATTTTGGACCATTTTAAAACCATATTGGGACAAAAAGGCCAGGGTTAGATTTTCGAACCATTTTGGGGACAAAAGGGCCGGGGGTTAGATTTTGGACCATTTCAGGGCTTAGGGGTCGGGGGTTAGATTTTGGACCATTTTAAACCATTTTGGGGACAAAATGGCCGGGGGTTAGATTTTGGACCATTTTGGGGACAAAAGGGCCAGGGGTTAGATTTTGGACCATTTTGGGGACAAAAGGGCCGGGGGTTAGATTTTGGACCATTTTCAACAAAAGGGCCGGAGGTTAGATTTTGGACCATTTCAGGGCAATGGAGCCATGGGTTAGATTTTTGACCATTTTATACCATATTGTGGTCAAAAAGGCCGGGGGTTAGATTTCGGACCATTTTGGGGACAAAAGGGCCGGGGGTTAGATTTTGGACCATTTTCAACAAAAGGGCCGGGGGTTAGATTTTGGACCATTTTCAACAAAAGGGCCGGACGTTAGATTTTGGACCATTTCGGGGCAAAGGGGCCAGGGGTTAGATTTTGGACCATTTTAAACCATTTTGGGGACAAAAAGGCCGGGGGTTAGATTTCGGACCATTTTGGGGACAAAAGGGCCGGGGGTTAGATTTTGGACCATTTTCAACAAAAGGGCTGGAGGTTCGATTTTGGACCATTTTGGGGCTTAGGGGCCGGGGGTTAGATTTTGGACCATTTTCAACAAAAGGGCCGGAGGTTAGATTTTGGACCATTTCAGGGCAATGGAGCCATGGGTTAGATTTTTGACCATTTTATACCATATTGTGGACAAAATGGCCGGGGGTTAGATTTCGGACCATTTTGGGGACAAAAGGGCCGGGGGTTAGATTTTGGACCATTTTCAACAAAAGGGCCGGAGGTTCGATTTTGGACCATTTAGGGGCAAAGGGGCCAGGGGTTAGATTTTGGACCATTTTAAACCATTTTGGGGACAAAAGGCCAGGGGTTAGATTTTGGACCATTTTCAACAAAAGGGCCGGAGGTTCGATTTTGGACCATTTCGGGGCTTAGGGGCCGGGGGTTAGATTTTGGACCATTCTAAACCATTTTGGGGACAAAATGGCCGGGGGTTAGATTTCAGACCATTTTGGAAACAAAAGGGCTGGGGGTTAGATTTTGGACCATTTTCAACAAAAGGGCCAGAAGGTTAGATTTTGGACCATTTCAGGGCAATGGAGCCATGGGTTAGATTTTTGACCATTTTATACCATATTGTGGACAAAAAGGCTGGGGGTTAGATTTCGGACCATTTTGGGGACAAAAGGGCCGGGGGTTAGATTTTGGACCATTTTCAACAAAAGGGCCGGAGGTTAGATTTTGGACCATTTCAGGGCAATGGAGCCATGGGTTAGATTTTTGACCATTTTATACCATATTGTGGACAAAAAGGCCGGGGGTTAGATTTCGGACCATTTTGGGGACAAAAGGGCCGGGGGTTTAGATTTTGGACCATTTTCAACAAAAAGGGCCGGAGGTTCGATTTTGGACCATTTTGGGGCAAAGGGGCCAGGGGCTAGATTTTGGACCATTTTAAACCATTATGGGGACAAAAAGGACGGGGGTTAGATTTTGGACAATTTTCAACAAAAGGGCCAGAGGTTCGATTTTGGACCATTTCGGGGCTTAGGGGCCGGGGGTTAGATTTTGGACCATTTTAAACCATTTTGGGGCAAAGGGGCCAGGGGTTAGATTTTGGACCTTTTTCAACAAAGGGCCGGAGGTTAGATTTTGGACCATTTCAGGGCAATGGGGCTGGGGGTTAGATTTTGGACCATTTTAAACCATATTGGGGACAAAAAGGCCGGGGGTTAGATTTCAGACCATTTTGGAAACAAAAGGGCTGGGGGTTAGATTTTGGACCATTTTCAACAAAAGGGCCAGAAGGTTAGATTTTGGACCATTTCAGGGCAATGGAGCCATGGGTTAGATTTTTGACCATTTTATACCATATTGTGGACAAAAAGGCCGGGGGTTAGATTTCGGACCATTTTGGGGACAAAAGGGCCGGGGGTTAGATTTTGGACCATTTTCAACAAAAGGGCCGGAGGTTAGATTTTGGACCATTTCAGGGCAATGGAGCCATGGGTTAGATTTTTGACCATTTTATACCATATTGTGGACAAAAAGGCCGGGGGTTAGATTTCGGACCATTTTGGGGACAAAAGGGCCGGGGGTTAGATTTGGACCATTTTCAACAAAAAGGGCCGGAGGTTCGATTTTGGACCATTTTGGGGCAAAGGGGCCAGGGGTTAGATTTTGGACCATTTTAAACCATTATGGGGACAAAAAGGACGGGGGTTAGATTTTGGACAATTTTCAACAAAAGGGCCAGAGGTTCGATTTTGGACCATTTCGGGGCTTAGGGGCCTGGGGTTAGATTTTGGACCATTTTAAACCATTTTGGGCAAAGGGGCCAGGGGTTAGATTTTGGACCTTTTTCAACAAAAGGGCCGGAGGTTAGATTTTGGACCATTTCAGGGCAATGGGGCTGGGGGTTAGATTTTGGACCATTTTAAACCATATTGGGGACAAAAAGGCCGTGGGTTAGATTTCGGACCATTTTGGGGACAAAAGGGCCGGGGTTAGATTTTTGGCCATTTTCAACAAAAGGGCCGGAGGTTCGATTTTGGACCATTTCAGGGCTTAGGGGCCGGGGGTTAGATTTTGGACCATTTTGAACCATTTTGGGGACAAAATGGCCGGGGGTTAGATTTGGACTATTTTGGGGACAAAAGGGCCGGGGTTAGATTTCGGACCAATTTCAACAAAAGGGCCTGGAGGTTCGATTTTGGACCATTTTAGGGCAAAGGGGCCGGGGGTTAGATTTTGGACCATTTTAAACCATATTGGGGACAAAAAGGCTGGGGGTTAGATTTCAGACCATTTTGGGGACAAAAGGGCCAGGGGTTAGATTTTGGACCATTCTCAACAAAAGGGCCGGAGGTTCGATTTTGGACCATTCGGGGCTTAGGGGCCTGGGGTTAGATTTTGGACCATTTTAAACCATTTTGGGGACAAAATGGCCGGGGGTTAGATTTCGGACCATTTTGGGAACAAAAGGGCTGGGGGTTAGACTTTGGACCATTTTAAACCATTTTGGGGACATAAAGGCCGGGGTTAGATTTCAGACCATTTTGGGGACAAAAGGGGCTGGTGTTAGATTTTGGACCATTTTCAACAAAAGGGCCGGAGGTTAGATTTTGGACCATTTCAGGGCAAAGGGGCCGGGGGTTAGATTTTGGACCATTTTAAACCATATTGGGGACAAAAAGGCCAGGGGTTCAATTTCAGGCCATTTTGGGGACAAAAGGGCCGGAAGGTTAGATTTTGGATCATTTTCAACAAAAGGGCCGGAAGTTCGATTTTGGACCATTTAGGGCAAAGGGGCCGGGGGTTAGATTTTTGGACCATTTTTGGGACAAAAGGGCCGGGGGTTAGATTTTGGACCATTTTCAAGAAAAGGGCCAGAGGTTAGATTTTGGACCATTTTGGGGACAAAGGGGCTGGGGGTTCGATTTTGGACCATTTTCAAGAAAAGGGCCGGAGGTTAGATTTTGGACCATTTTCAACAAAAGGGCCGGAGGTTAGATTTTGGACCATTTCAGGGCAATGGAGCCATGGGTTAGATTTTTGACCATTTTATACCATATTGTGGACAAAAAGACCGGGGGTTAGATTTCGGACCATTTTGGGGACAAAAGGGCCGGGGGTTAGATTTTGGACCATTTTCAACAAAGGGCCGGGGGTTAGATTTTGGACCATTTTCAACAAAAGGGCTGGAGGTTAGATTTTGGACCATTTCGGGGCAAAGGGGCCGGGGGTTAGATTTTGGGACCATTTTAAACCATTTTGGGGACAAGAAGGCCGGGGGTTAGATTTCGGACCATTTTGGGGACAAAAGGGCTGGGGGTTAGATTTTGGACCATTTTCAACAAAAGGGCTGGAGGTTCGATTTTGGACCATTTCGGGGCTTAGGGGCCGGTGGTTAGATTTTGGACCATTTTAAACCATTTTGGGGACAAAATGGGCGGGGGTTAGATTTCAGACCATTTTGGGAACAAAAGGGCTGGGGGTTAGATTTTGGACCATTTTCAACAAAAGGGCCGGAGGTTAGATTTTGGACCATTTCAGGGCAATGGAGCCATGGGTTAGATTTTTGACCATTTTATACCATATTGTGGACAAAATGGCCGGGGGTTAGATTTCGGACCATTTTGGGGACAAAAGGGCCGGGGGTTAGATTTTGGACCATTTTCAACAAAAGGGCCGGAGGTTCGATTTTGGACCATTTAGGGGCAAAGGGGCCAGGGGTTAGATTTTGGACCATTTTAAACCATTTTGGGGAACAAAAGGCCAGGGGTTAGATTTTGGACCATTTTCAACAAAGGGCCGGAGGTTCGATTTGGACCATTTCGGGGCTTAGGGGCCGGGGGTTAGATTTTGGACCATTTTAAACAATTTGGGGACAAAAAGGCCGAGTTTCGATTTTGGACCATTTTCAACAAAAGGGCCGGAGGTTCGATTTTGGACCATTTCGGGGCTTAGGGGCCGGGGGTTAGATTTTGGACCATTTTAAACCATTTTGGGGACATAAAGGCCGGGGGTTAGATTTCAGACCATTTTGTGGACAAAAGGGCCGGGGGTTAGATTTTGGACCATTTTCAACAAAAGGGCCCAAGGTTAGATTTTGGACCATTTTAGGGCAAAGGCGCCAGGGGTTAGATTTTGGACCATTTTGGGGACAAAAGGGCTGGGGGTTAGATTTTGGGCCATTTTAGGGCAAAGGGGCCGGGGGTTAGATTTTGGACCATTTTAAAGAATTTTGGGGACAAAAAGGCTGGGGGTTAGATTTCGGACAATTTTGGGGACAAAAGGGCCGGGGGTTAGATTTTGGGCCATTTTCAACAAAAGGGCCGGGGGTTAGATTTTGGACCATTTTAAACCATATTGGGGACAAAAAGGCCAGGGGTTAGATTTCGAACCATTTTGGGAACAAAAGGGCCGGGGGTTAGATTTTGGACCATTTCAGGGCTTAGGGGTCGGGGGTTAGATTTTGGACCATTTTAAACCATTTTGGGGACAAAATGGCCGGGGGTTAGATTTTGGACCATTTTGGGGACAAAAGGGCCGGGGGTTAGATTTTGGACCATTTTGGGACAAAAGGGCCGGGGGTTAGATTTTGGACCATTTTCAACAAAAGGGCGGAGGTTCGATTTTGGACCATTTTAGGGCAAAGGGGCCGGGGTTAGATTTTGGACCATTTTAAACCATATTGGGGACAAAAGGCTGGAGGTTAGATTTCGGACCATTTTGGGGACAAAAGGGCCGGGGGTTAGATTTTGGACCATTTTCAACAAAAGGGCCGGAGGTTCGATTTTGGACCATTTCGGGGCTTAGGGGCCGGGGGTTCGATTTTGGACCATTTTAAACCATTTTGGGGACATAAAGGCCGGGGGTTAGATTTCAGACCATTTTGGGGACAAAAGGGGCGGGTGTTAGATTTTGGACCATTTTCAACAAAAGGGCCAGAGGTTAGATTTTGGACCATTTCAGGGCAAAGGGGCCGGGGGTTAGATTTTGGACCATTTTAAACTATATTGGGGACAAAAAGGCCGGGGGTTCAATTTCAGGCCATTTTGGGGACAAAAGGGCCGGGGGTTAGATTTTGGATCATTTTCAACAAAAGGGCCGGAAGTTCAATTTTGGACCATTTTAGGGCAATGGGTCCGGGGGTTAGATTTTGGACCATTTGAAACCATTTTGGGACAAAAAGGCCGGGGGTTAGATTTCGGACCATTTTGGGGACAAAAGGGCCGGGGTTAGATTTTGGACCATTTTCAACAAAAGGGCCGGAGGTTAGATTTTGGACCATTTCCGGGCAAAGGGGCCGGGGGTTCGATTTTGGACCATTTTAAACCATTTTGGGGACAAAAAGGCTGGGGTTAGATTTCGGACCATTTTGGGGACAAAAGGGCCGGGGGTTAGATTTTGGACCATTTTCAACAAAAGGGCTGGAGGTTCAATTTTGGACCATTTCGGGGCTTAGGGGCCGGGGGTTAGATTTTGGACCAATTTAAACCTTTTTGGGGACAAAATGGGTGGGGGTTAGATTTCAGACCATTTTGGGAACAAAAGGGCTGGGGGTTAGATTTTGGACCATTTTCAACAAAAGGGCCGGTCGTTAGATTTTGGACCATTTCAGGGCAATGGAGCCATGGGTTAGATTTTTGACCATTTTATACCATATTGTGGTCAAAAAGGCCAGGGGTTAG